>BTCW01000017.1:51242500-51855000 GCA_033239725.1 Echinochloa phyllopogon
AATGTCCTAATAATTATTAATTTCACCACCCGTGCATGTGTCTTAATTTGATGGGTTCCTATTTAAGGATTTGCCTAGCCACTATATTCCCCTGTCCCTGAAACTGGGTTACTTAATTAATTTTGATGGTAGATGATGCTCAGTTTGCTCAACTGGGATTTGTTAAATGAACCCCTACTCTATGTTCCATATACTCTTTTAAGTAATCAATTGGCAAGATCATATCTTTTTAATTGGAACATGGAGAACCACCCAGGAAAACAGTGCAACCATAAGTACCATATGGCTCTGGTCTTGGCTAACTAATTAGGGACTTTAGTGGATGGTAACCTTACCCGAAAGGGGCAAGAGGCGCGGCGGTTGACGGGGTATAGCTCGGTCCTCTTGAGCTGTGGGCTTTGGTAAGAGACAGATCTCATTAGGGAGGGTTATGCTTTGCTTCTGAACCGGAAACCTTAGCGGGTTACTATTTACTAAGGAATCTTAGTAAAGGCCTCGTAGCGTCCCTATGAGGTCACACCTCGGTAGTGTGATTCAAGAGGATTGGCCCCCTCGGCATGGTTGGGTTTAAAGTTCTTTTGAACTTTTACGCGGCTTATGGTGAAAGTGTACAACCTCTGCAGAGTGTAAAACTGTTATAACAGCCGTGCTCACGGTCAAGAGTGGCCTGGACCCTTACATGATAATCATACTTGAACATGATCTAAATCGTGGTTATATGAATATGTTGGGAATATGACATTCATTAATTTTGTGGGTGGTATATACTTTCATTTGCTAGTAAATAGTTGCTTAATAAAACTTGACCAATTAAAAGTGCTTACTGCAGTATGGTCAGCCAACCTTTTTGCCCCAGCCTTGTATGTCATATTACATTTGCTGAGTACGTCATGTGCTCATGCTTGTTTTCTTTCTTTCTTTCTTTTATTGCATCAACTACACCCGGAATGCTGCTCAGATTGGGAGAATTTTGAGGATTTCACTGCCGATTTTGAGGAGTTTTAGGCGAGTCTCCCCCAGTTAATGCCTGTGGAGTTGGAGTCACCTTTTGCTTCGTTAGATGAACGTTTATTTAAATCTTCCGCTATGACATTTGAGTCAACTCTGAGATTGTAATAAATGCACTATAATACTCTTTCGTCATGCATGGTTATGGATATTCACTTGTGACGTCTACCATATGTGTGTAAACTGATCCTGGCGCACATATGAGATGCACCTGGTTTTGCCTTTAAAACCGGGTGTGACAATACTTCCGTCTGCTTCCCATGCCTAGGACTATATATTGTGCTCTTGATCAAGTCATCAGCAATGGGAATAACATGTGTGGCGCCGAGCAAACAACTAACATTGGTGTTGTGGTTTTATTGTGACACGAACAGTCTTTCACTACCAGAATCCTTCACATCCGCCCGCCTCCTCCGCCTCGGCCATTTTTGGACCCGGTGCTGATGGGGCTTCAGCACCGGGTCCAACGGCTAGGAGCGGGGGCGGCTCGGAGGTGTGTCCGGGCGGACACATTAGCACCGGGTCTTGCCACGACCCGGTGCTAATGTTCACCCTTTAGCACCGGGTGCAGCCACGACCCGGTGCTAAAGGCCTCGGGCACATTAGCACCGGGTCGTGGCTGCACCCGGTGCTAATGTGTTTGAATATAGGGGCTTCCCCTCCCCCGCCCGAGCCAGCTGAACACTTAGGCGCTGTGTTCATGCTGCTCGGCCGTGGGAGGGGAGGTGCTGCCCAAATTTTTTTCAAAATTTGTGAAGAATCTACTCATCTAAGGAGCACTACAAGGTACACTCTTTCATTCTCTAATGTTTTATTTAGCTTGTAATCCTTCTATGATTTAGAAATAGAGGGATTTGTGAATCAAAGTAAAGCTAGCTAGAGAGAGATTGTGTTCTTGGAGGAGAGAGAGGAGAGAGCTTGAGTTCATGGTGGAGAGAGTGTTCATGCATGTTGTGTTTTAAATGGAGAGAGAAGGCAAGCTAGTTAGTATTTTGTTTTGTATGACTTGTGAATAGTTGTAAGGCTTATAGTAATGTGGTTTTAGAAATTACTAGAAAATCAATATAAAATGCTAGAAAATCTTATAAATTACTAGAAAATCTTATAAATTACTAGGAAATCTTATAAATTACTAGAAAATCAATATAAAATGCTAGAAAATCTTATAAATTAATAGAAAATCTTATAAATTACTAGAAAATCAATATAAAATGCTAGAAAATCTTCTAAATTAATAGAAAATCTTATAAATTAATAGAAAATCTTATAAATCTTATAAATCTTATAAGGCTTATAGTAATGTTATATTTAATGAATATAGTAATGTAGTTTTAGAAATTTATTTATATAATGGAATATATATTATAATTTGTATTTATTTATATATTAAATTTTTTTATCTTTAAATTGTATTGTATATTTGTTATTGGTTAATAATGCAGATGAATAGACAATGGATGTACGGGGACCCCCACGCTCAGGCCTTCCGTGATGGCCTTAGGACGTTTCTCGATGCCGCCGAGGCTAACAGGACGCCGTCCGGTTTCATGTTCTGCCCATGCACCCATTGTAAAAATATACAATCGTACAAACAAAGAGGTTGTCTTCAAGTGCATTTGATGAGGCACGGTTTCATGAGGAATTATTCTGTTTGGACGAAGCACGGTGAAAGAGGAATTTTAATTGATGAAGATGAAGAAGACGAGGCCGATGACGACATTCCGTTATTGGCTCAATACTACGGTTCCTTTGCATATGCTGCAATGGGTGATGCCGATGAGGAAGATGTTGCTCGGGAAGGCGATGCTCAGGAAGATGTTGCTCAGGAAAATGAACCTACTGATGGGCTCGGGCAAATGTTGCGTGATGCCGAGAAAGACTGCGGCAATGATAAGGAACTAAAAAAGATACAGTGCATGTTGCAGGACCACAAGACTGACCTGTACCCAGATTGCAAAGAGGGGCTAAAGAAGTTGGGTAGCACACTTGAACTTCTGAAGTGGAAGGCAGCAAATGGTGTTACTGATAAGGGTTTCGAGGAGCTACTGAAACTCGTAAAGAAGATTCTTCCAGAGGGTAACACATTGCCATCGACAACGTATCAAGCAAAACGTGTTGTTTGCCCTCTCGGTTTGGAGGTGCAGAAGATACATGCGTGTCCTAATGACTGTATCCTCTATCGCGGACAGTACGAACACTTGGATCGTTGTCCGGTTTGCACCTGCGCGCGATACAAGATCAGGCGGGACGACCCTGGTGATGTTGGGGGAGAGCGTTCTAAGAAAAAAATCCCTGCGAAGGTGATGTGGTATTTCCCTCTGATACCCCGTCTGAAGCATTTGTTCAGGAACAAAGACCATGCCAAACTGATGCGCTGGCACAAAGAAGAACGTAAGCAGGATGGCATGTTGAGACACCCCGCCGATGGATCCCAGTGGAGGAACATCGACAGAGCATTCCCAGAGTTTGATGCTGATGCGAGGAATGTTAGGCTTGGTTTAAGTACCGATGGCATGAACCCTTTTGGTGAAATGAGCAGTAGTCATAGCACTTGGCCCATGACTGTTTGTATCTACAGCCTACCCCCCTGGCTCTGCATGAAGCGGAAGTTCATTATGATGCCAGTGCTCATCGAAGGCCCAAAGCAACCTGGCAACGACATTGATGTGTACCTAAGACCATTGGTTGACGAACTTTTGCAGCTGTGGAAGAATGAAGGTGTTAGCGTGTGGGATGAGGACAAGCAGGAGCAGTTTGACCTTCGAGCACTGCTTTTCATAAGCATCAACGACTGGCCTGCACTAAGTAACCTATCAGGACAATCAAACAAAGGATATAAAGCATGCACTCACTGTTTAGAGGAAACCGAAAGCATGTATTTGAAACATTGTCGTAAAGTTGTGTACATGGGTCACCGTCGATTCCTTCCGGCGAAGCATGAGCTACGAAAGAAATGTGCGCATTTTGGCGGGAATGCTGACCGCCGTACAAAGCCGAGACACCGGAGTGGAGAAGAGCTATTTGATATGGTGAAGGACCTACACGTGGTGTTTGGCAAGGGAGACGGAAGCCAGGCTGCTCCGACGGGCGAGGATGGTCGTGCCGCGATGTGGAAGAAGAAGTCTATCTTTTGGGAGCTACCTTATTGGCAACGTTTAGAGGTCCGTAACGCGATTGATGTGATGCATCTGACGAAGAATCTTTGCGTGAACTTGATAAGCTTCCTGGGTACTTATGGGAAGCCAAAAGATACACTGGAAGCACGTCAGGATCTGAAACGATTGAAGCAACGGACTGATCTACATCCAGAAAAGAGAGACAAAGGACGCCAGTACTTGCATCCTGCCAGCTTCACTCTCAGCAAAGAAGAGAAGGCAAGCATGTTTGAATGCTTGAACACTATCAAGGTTACGTCTGGCTACTCCTCCAATATTAAGGGAATAATAAATATGAAAGAGAAGAAGTTCACAAACCTGAAGTCTCACGACTGCCATGTGTTGATGACACAGCTGCTTCCCGTCATACTCAGGGGTGTGCTACCAGTAAACGTGCGGAAAGCCATTGTGAAGCTATGTGCATTCCTCAATGCAATTTCTCAGAAGGTGATCAATCCAGACCACTTAGATCAGCTACAGAACGACGTGGTGCAATGTCTTGTCAGCTTTGAGATGATATTTCCACCATCCTTCTTCAATATCATGACACATCTATTGGTTCACCTCGTCAAAGAGATTCGTATATTGGGCCCAGTATTTCTACACAACATGTTCCCATTTGAGAGGTTCTTCGCAGTACTAAAGAAGTATGTCCATAATCGTTCTCGTCCAGAAGGATGCATTGCTAAGGGATACGAAACGGAGGAGGTCATTGAATTCTGTGTTGACTTTGTCGACGATCTTATGCCGATTGGTGTGCCCGAATCCCATCACGAGGGGAGACTTGGTGGAAAGGGCACACTAGGGAGAAGATCGATGGTGATCAAGGACGTTGAGACATTTCGTAAAGCGCACCTCACAGTTTTGCAACAATCAACCTTAGTTGCTCCGTACATCGAGGAGCACATGCAGATTCTCAGGGACGAAAACTCAACAAAGTCTGCGGCCTTCATTCAGCGTCTGCACAATAGTACTTTCGCCGATTGGTTGCGAAGACGTCTTATGGGTGTCGAGGGCATTGATGCGCAGCTAGCTTTTGTAGCTAGAGGTCCATCGAGCACGATCTTGACATTCCAAGGATATGACATCAATGGGTATACATTTTACACAAGAGCCCAGGACAAGAAAAGCACCAACCAAAACAGTGGTGTCCGGATCGACGCGACAGACACCAATGGCAATACAAACTCATACTATGGAATCATAGAGGAGATATGGGAACTAGAGTACGGACCTTTGAAGATCCCACTGTTCAAGTGCCAATGGGTGAAGCTGACTGGAGGAGGTGTTAAAGTTGAAGCGGACTATGGAATGACGTTAGTGGACCTAAGCAAGATTGGCTTTCTAGACGAACCGTTCGTCCTGGGCAAAGCTGTCACACAAGTTTTTTATGTGAAGGACATGGCTAGTAGACCGAAGAAAGGGGCCGATAAGCGTCATATAGTTCTTCCAGGAAAGAGAAAAATCGTAGGAGTTGAGGACAAGACGGATGAAGATTATGATATGCTCGATGGCCGGCCTCCATTCTCAGTGGCTGATGACCCAAGCATCCTGTTAGCGGCGGAGGAGACACCGTATCTACGGCGTGATCACAATCAAGGAACATTTGTACAGAGAAAGTTTATTAGTGTCCGAGTAAACGATGATGCCATGTAATTTCTATTGATTTATAGGATTTTCTAACATTTTATATTGATTTTCTAGTAATTTATAAGATTTTCTAGTAATTTATAAGATTTTCTAGCATTTTATATTGATTTTCTAGCATTTTATATTGATTTTCTATTAATTTATAAGAGTTTCTATTAATTTATAAGATTTTCTAGCATTTTATATTGATTTTCTAGCATTTTATATTGATTTTCTATTAATTTATAAGATTTTCTAGCACTGATTGGGCCTAAGGGCCTTTAGCACCGGGTCGTGGCTGCACCCGGTGCTAAAGGCAACGACCGCGGCTGGCCACGTCACCGGGCGCACACGAGCCACGTCACTGGCCCGGTCGTGGCCTTTAGCACCGGGTCGTGGCTGCACCCGGTGCTAAAGGCCACGACCGGGCCGCGGGGGCCGTGCGGCGGCCGGCCACGTCACCGGGCGCACGCGAGCCACGTCACTGGCCCGGTCGTGGCCTTTAGCACAGGGTCGTGGCTGCACCCGGTGCTAAAGGCCACGCTGCGGCGGGGCCAAAGACCGGCCTGGCCACGGAGGCCGTGCGAGAGCTGGCCACGTCACCGGGCCACGTCACTGGATGAACAAGAACAATTTTTCTTTTTAATCTCTGTATAAAAGTTGTAACTAGTCGTTCTCCCTCGTACAAACTTCAAAAAAGATCATTTTTCTTCCTAAAAATTCCTAAAATCATACTCTATCAAGTTATGAAACTTATTAATGTTATTATTTTGAAAAATCTTCTCGTGTTTGAACAATCCAAATTTTGAATTAAAAATGACACCTACAACCAAGGTTTTTTTCACACTAGGTGATGTCAAATGAAAAAGTGATGAATACCAAAGTTTCATATTTCATCATGATCTACAATCTTTATTTAGGTCATTTTGTCATTTTCAAAATGGGTAATAACATGTAGTAGAAATTTGACAAGTCTCTAACAAAGTTTTGGAAACTATGCGAGTGAATCTAGGATTAATGAACAATGTACACTACCACTTTCTCAAATGCAAAAATGACTTAAATAAAGATTGTAGATCTTGATGAGATATGAAATTTTGGTATTCATGACTTTTTCATCTGAGACCGTTTAATGTTCCAAAATCTTTCATTTAGTTATCAATTTTTGTAATTTATAAGATTTTCTAGTAATTTATAAGATTTTCTAGTAAGTTATAAGATTTTCTAGTAATTTATAAGATTTTCTATTAATTTATAAGATTTTCTATTAATTTACAGGATTTTCTAGTAATTTAAAAGATTTTCTATTAATTTATAAGATTTTCTAGTAATTTATAAGATTTTCTAGCATTTTATATTGATTTTCTAGTAATTTATAAGATTTTCTTATTTAATATATACTTTTAACAGGTATTAATAACTGAATTAAAACAAGTATTAATAACTATACATTAAAAACTATATTTATAAGATTCCCAAATAGTAACCCCCGGTGCTAAAGGCCCGTTTGGAAACTGGGCGCCAAACGAAAAGTTGGGGGGCCTTTAGCACCGGGTTGATCTAAAATCCGGTGCTAAAGGCCCCCAATTTTCGTTTGGCGCCAGTTACGGGGCCTTTAGCACCGGGTGTAGAAGACCCGGTGCGAAAGGGGGGCCTTTAGCACCGGGTCGTGGCTGCACCCGGTGCTAAAGGCCTTTGTCGGCGCACAGTTACGGCCTTTAGCACCGGGTGTAGAAGACCCGGTGCTAAAGGGCCGTTCGCACCGGGTGGTGGGAAGACCCGGTGCGAAAGGGGGGGCCTTTAGCACCGGGTCTTCCCACCACCCGGTGCGAAAGGGCCTTTAGCACCGGGTCGTGGCTGCACCCGGTGCTAAATGCCCCGGACGTATATAGGCCGGGGACTTCTCTCCCGTCCCTCACTTCGCCCTCAATCCTCACAGAAACCGCCGCCTCGTCTCCTCAGCTGCTGCCGCCCGTCGTCCCCGCCGCCGTCGTCGTCCCCGCCGCCATCGTCGTCCTCGCGCCCACGCCGCCGCCGCCCGTGGTCCTCGCGCCCACGCCGCCGCCACCCGTGGTCCTCGCGCCCACGCCGCCGCCGCCCGTCGTCCCCGCCGCCGTCGTCGTCCCCGCGCCCGTCGTCCCCGCGCTCCGACACCCACGCCGCCGCCGCCCGTCGTCCCCGCCGCCGTCGTCGTCCCCGCGCCCGTCGTCCCCGCGCCGGTGCCCCTCGTCCCGCGCCGCTCAAAATGTTCGTCTCGTAGAGTACAACCAATCCATGCAATTAGTTTTTGATTTTATCTACATTTAGTAGTCCATACATGCTATGATATTTTGATGTGATGACAATCTTCTTTTTGCATTCTAAACTTTGAGGGTGAAATTTGTGATCTAAACAGTGCTAAATGGAAGTGAAATTCCAGGTTTCAGGGCTTGCAACTGATGAACTTTGGGATAATTTAAGTGAGTGCATGGGTTGGGAATGGTTGTTTTGCAATGAACAGGGAAACAGTGGCTGTAGGATTGGGATTGCTTTGGGTTTTATACCTAATACTAGTATGAAATTTATATTGGAAAATGCTTCATTTAAATGTATTGGAGATATTTACATTGAAATGTATATTGGAAATGTTATATGTTTGAAATGTGTATTGGAGATATTTACATTGAAATGTATATTGGAAATGTTATATGTTTGAAATGTATATTGGAAAATGCTTCATTTAAATGTATTGGAGATATTTACATTGAAATGTATATTGGAAATGTTATATGTTTGAAATGTATATTGGAAAATGCTTCATTGAAATGTATATTGGAAATTCTATGTATATTAGAAATATATGTGCTTCATTTAAATGTATATTGGAAATGTTATATGTTTGTATAATGTATACTATCGAAAATGTTTATTATCGGAAATTCTATGGCGTACCCGAACCCATCGCGCACCCGAACCCCTTAGCGAATCCGTTTTTCTCGCACCGACCCCCTTAGCGAATCAATTCACACCGCGCACCCGAACAACAACAACAACAACGTCCCACCCGAATCAATTCTTACCAATTATTTTTAATTCTATAGATGGCGGACAACAACAACAACGTCCCACCCATGCAAGAGGACAACAACACCCCTGTCCCACCCATGCAAGAGGACAACAACACCCCTGTCCCACCCATGCAAGAGGACAACGACACGTTCTTTGCGAATCAACTTTTCAATATTGTAACCCAACCAATGTCGATGGATGATGTGTTGGGCATCATTGGAAGGGACGACAATGTCCAGGGCGACAATGTTGCAAGGGCCGAAGATGTTGAAGGGGCCGCAAATGTCCAGGGCGACAATGTTGCAAGGGCCGAAACTATTGAAGGAGCCGGTAGCGCGCCCTCGTCTAGTCAGGTGTGTATATAGATAACATAAATTTGTACTGTACATGTCAATTATGTATACCATCTCTATATCATCTCGTATATATGTAATTTGTGTAGGCCGCCTCTGCTAAGAAATCAAAACGATCGACCACGAAGAAGCTGAAGGATGTCAAGTTACACATCACCCGAGTGGAGGATGACGGGGAGCCAGTTGAGCCCCCAAAAGTGGCCAAGAAATTTGTATCTCAGTGCGGGGTAATTGTACGGGACAATGTGCCCATTAGTATCAGAAAATGGAAGTCCACGGACCCCACTGAGGAGTACGTGCTCCCCGATACAGAGAAGGAGATGCTATGGAGGGAATTAAAGGCAATATTCGACTGGCCTAGCACTCATGAAGCAGAACTGAGGGATTGGACAATGAAGAAGATGGCAGTTCTGTTTCAGGATTTCAAGAAGAAGTTGTACTCGCAATTTCTCAAAACCGGAGAGGCCCCGGATCCTGAGAAGTATAAGAAGATCACCAATGACGAGTGGGAAGCATTCATCGAGTACAAAACCTCCGAAGAGGGTGCAACGGCTAGCGCTAGAAACGCTGGAAACGCCGCAAATAAGAAGTACTCGCATAAGATGGGTTCGGGAGGTTACAAGGCAAGCATCGCTAAATGGGAGAAGATGGAAGAAGATCTATATGCTAGAGGCATCACTCCAGCGACACATGACTGGCCCACAAGGACCAAGCATTGGTACTATGGTCATGGAGGCACCCTGAGCCCAATCGACGGCTCCTTAGTTTTTCCCGAGGACTTGCGAGAACTAGCTCAGCGTCTCCTCGATATCCTCAGGGCATCTGATAGGGGAGAATTTGTTGCCGATAGAGACAGAGATGAGCTAACCTATGCCTTAGGGAACAAGGAGCATCCTGGACGGACGCGCGGCGTAGGCACAAGCGTCTCATGGAAGAAAGGTTTCCAAGAGCACGCCGCCACCTATTGGAGCCGTTCGAGGAAGAAGGCCGAATATGAGCAAAGGGTGAGGGACCTAGAGCAAACGGTTGCCGCCCAGGGCTCAAAGGTCCAAGAAATGGAGTCAGAGATGGAGCGACGGATGAAGGTAGCATGGCTGCAGATACAACAAGCCACAGGCGGGACCGGTTCCACAGAGCCTGCACCTCTCCAACAAGCCACAGGCGGGACCGGTTCCACAGAGCATGCACCTCTCCAAGATGCGGCCCTTATTAGCCCTCCACAGCAATATCAAAGCAGTCACGCTTCCACACAGGCCGCCGAAGCGGTCCGTTACACCGTGGATGAAATAACTCAACGGACCGCGTGCGAGCTTGTTGTCAGGCAGAAGAACTTAGCTGTGGTGGTACGTATGCGACCTTAGTTCATACTGCATACATTTCACCGTAAATACCATTCATTTACTAACTTTCTTTGTGACTACTAACTTATCAGGTCGCATACGGTATGACCAAACGTGTGGAAGAAGGGCAAAAATGGCACTGCAATGACATTCCACATGGTTACGTACCTGTTGAGGTGGAGCAAGTCGTCACCAGCTGGGAAGACTTGGAACTTGACATCCCCGGAGGTGACGGAGAAACAAAACTCGGTCAGTGTTCTCACTGCATCATTCTATGGAGCAAGGCAGACATCGTTATACCCGATACACCTGCGGCTACCAACAAGCCCCCGTCACCTCCAAGAGATCCATAGGATCATGACGATTCTCCGGGAGCTCCTGATGCAAGCCCGTCTCCTCCGCCAAAGAGGTCTCCGTCTCCTCCGCCGAAGAGGTCTCCGTCTCCTCCGCCGAAGAGGGGACGCCGCACTAAAGCCTCTGCCCCCACTCCACCAGCGAAGAAGGCGCGAAAAACTAGAGAGAAGCCCGCACCAGAGAAAAGAGCGGGCGAGAAGACTCTAGAGGAGCTCGAAGCCTCGGTAAAAGCAGACACAAAGAGGCAAATGGCCGAGTGGAGGAGAAAACCTGAGCCGGAGCCGAAGCTTGATCCCACCATCGTGAAGTCATTCCTCGGTAATTTGAGCAAGGGTCAACAGAAGGAAGTAATAGTAACAGACTATGACCGCTCATTACTGAAATCTCGCCGGAAACGGAAGGCTGCGGATAAGGAGGCGGGCCCATCCAAAAAGGTTCCTCAACTCGGCCAGCAACCTCAGCGTCCCTTGGGTCCATTGCCATCTCTGGACGAGCTTAACATTCAACGAGTAATGGCCGAGACTGAACTAACCAGAGCGCAAGTCCTGGGGGAAGCAGATGTGCCAGTAAACACAACGCTGAAGTGGCCGTTTAAGCTTGGCGAGCCTATGGTCCCTCCTGAAATGGAGAGGAAGCTACAAACGAAGATGTGCCGATTCCATGACTGGTATTTGGAAGAATCAAGAAGGAATAAACGGCGCATGATAAAAGTAGGCGTGAAGGACCAAGACTTCTACAATGGTGACGCGGATTTTGTCTGGCTCAGGTTTAATGATATATATGAGCTGTACCACCGCGACGCCATGGACGTGGATTTGATCACATGTTGGACACTGTAAGTACTTTGTTGTTGCTTATAATTCACAGTTTGAAAACAATAATTCCAATCTATGTTGACGCGGGCTTTATTTATTGCTTAACATATGCAGAATGGAGATTCAAAAATGTCGCAGAGACAATATATATGACGTTGGTTTCGTTGACCCTCGAAGGATAAGTGAAGCAATGATAATGCACAATCCTGAGGAAACATATTTAAACCTATACAAATATATCAAGAAACAAAATTACTGTGACTCCATACTAATCCCGTACAACATCGAGTGAGTACATTCACAGCCTTCTTCTTATACTGTCTGTGTAACAATTCATTTCTGATTATAATGTATACATGTGCACAGATTCCACTGGTTCCTAATTATATTGTGTCCTGATCGGGGTGTCGTGAACGTCTTTGATTCATTGCACACCCCAAAAGAAAAACTACAGAACATCATGGACATGATGGCAAGGTGATGTATATTTTCCCCTACTTAATCCACCCCTTCCACTCGCAATGACTTAACTCAATTTTTTTGTTCGCAGGGCCTGGATTCAATTTCGTACAGAACACACGGGTATACAACATGAAACACTAAAATAGAACATTGGCTTTCCGGTAAGCAAGTAATTTGTACATGTAGGCATCGACTAATATATTATATGAATTTTACTAGATTTCTTTTGGTCGACAGTGTGCCAAACAGGGACCGGGAAATAATTTATGTGCATACTATGTGTGCGACTACATGTGGAATTGGGGACATAAAAAGCTCACACAACGCGATATTATGGTACATAATAATAAACACATTTCCATTATTATTAAGTGCACAATTATTGTCTCCAACTCGACGGATTAAATGTCTTTCAAATATTTTTAAATTATAGATGTTCAACCTGAAGGAAGAGTCCCTAGAGATAGAAAGAATTGACGCAATTGCAGAACAGCTCGTCGGATGGATCTGGGATGAGGTCGTCAATCCCCGAGGAGAATTCCACTCGCCAATATTGGAGGACGTGCCGGACAGTCCAACGAGAGCTAGCTAGTCGTCAATCTTAATTATGTAGAAAATACAGTTTAAATATATATAACTCGAGTTGACATGCATGAATATCTACTTTTGTAATATATATGTCTTCTATTTTGATGAAATGTCAGCTAGTATGAATATAGAGTCGGCCGAATACGCATTAGAATACACGTATTAGAATATATACGTATATAAACGTGCACGCATGGCTACTGAAAAAAGCAAAAAAAAAAAAGAAATCCGGGGTCTTTAGCACCGGTTTCAGGCAGCAACCGGTGCTAAAGGCAGGCCCTTTAGCACCGGGTGCAGCCACGACCCGGTGCTAAAGGCCCTGCTACCGGCGCTGGGGGCAGGCCCTTTAGCACCGGGTCGTGGCTGCACCCGGTGCTAAAGGGCCCCTTTAGCACCGGTTATTCAACCCGGTGCTAAAGGGGTACCCCTTTAGCCTCGGATTAGTTGCACCGGGTGGGAAACCCGGTGCTAAAGGCATTTCCCACCCGGTGCAGATGTCGATCATTCTGGTAGTGTTTGTTTCACGGTGAAAACCAGAGCAATTAATTTAGTGTTGCCTACCTGCCTCTGGTTCCTAGACAGTTTTTGAAGGAGATATTGTGCATGCATGGGACCCTCATAAACGAAAAGAAGGGGAAAAAAATGGTGGCTCGCGCCGGGATTAGCGGCGGTATAGTAGTGTAGGCGCCGGGATTAGAGGCACGGGGCGGCGCTAGAGCTGGGAAAGGTGGGGTATGCTGGGCAAGGGAGTTGAAGATATGTGATGCCCAATATAATCTATTTGCCCATATGGACATTGTGCAAAAAGAGATGCACCAGCAGACGACGAGGTCAAATTTCAAAAGACCATACCTATAGCAAACTTATTTTTTTGAACAGTGCCAATGTTATCATGTATTGTATTATGGAAATAGGTGTACTAACCACATGTTGCTTTTATTAAACAGAGTTTAATTTTAGCGGTACTAGTGGTGTACTATGAAAAATGAACCTTTACAAATTCAATCAGTTCTTATTTTTTTTAGTGATGAAAGACACAGAATGATAAGTTCATGACAGCTTATAATCATCATTGAATCATATAAAGTAGTAGATGCTGGTCTTCGTGCCACATGTTTTCAAAAGTCTGTGCCTAAGTCAAATACCACACTCCCATGTGATGGTGACGCCCTGAAGAGTGAAGACCTGACTGATGTCCCCCAAATTGATCATTGCTATGACCTGGCTGCTGCGTACGTAAGGATGTGAGATGCCTGCTTGTTCTGTTCATTTTTTTTTCTTTCAGTTGGATCAATGAGATTTCTCGATAGGGAACTCCAGTAGCCAAACATATTTTACGATTACAACAGAAAAAAATTACCGGCGTTTTCTATCCTGTGCACCCTGACATACACCCGGAAGAATGAACTTGACCAAAACGGATCGGAGTTCTCGAGCACGCTCGCCACCTCCCACCGTCCGGTCGTCCCCTGGTGCTCCGCTTCGCCGCGAGGGGCCGCCCACGGCCTCTGCCGACCGTTGCGCCGGCCCCGCGCAGGCCACCGCCGCCGGTGCGGGTCATCCGCGTGGACGCGCTCATCTCCGGTGAAGCAATTACTATCCGAGAGGAAAAAGGCCCCCGCGTCGCCCCCTTGGCGGCTCGGGCGGATCTCCGTACTGCCGCCGCCGCTTCCCTCCCTCCCCTCCCTCCACCTCGCCGCCGCCGGAGGGCGCAGCCGGAAGCCCGGCGGCCCCCGGGAAGGTGGCGGCGGGGCGTTTCCCCGGTGGCATCTCGCGGATCCGGCGGCGGCGGAACCCATGGCGCGGGGCGGCGGCGACGTCGCCGTGGCGCGCAGGTGCCGACGGCCGGCGAGCGGGCGGCGCTGCAGGGTGCACAGGCGAGGACGACCGGGACGGCGCCGGTGGTGGCCAGGGCATCGCGCGCCTGCGGTCGGCCGGACGACTCGCGGCCAGCGGTGTCCGGGCGACTCGCGGCCGGCGGTGGCCGGGCTGAGGCGCGCACGGCCGATGCGCGGCTGTCCGGCCGGCGTGGTGCCGGGCGCGGGCGGCCTCGCGGCGTCGAGTGGCGCAGCGGCCCCTTGCTGCGCTCCTGCCACCAAGGCTTCCCGGGGGATCAGATCTAGGGTCCGTCCCCTAGGTTTGCGTCTCGGACTTTGCCTTTTGCTGATGGGTGCCGAGGCGCGTTGCCAGATGCGCCTGGCGGCGGCCGACGTGGACAGCGCGCGACGGCGAGGAGGCGGCCCAGCGCCCGGCGCGGTGCGGCGTGAAGGCCGTGGCCGCGAACGGCGCATGGGCGGCCAGCGAGGGCTGACCCCGGGAGGAGATTGCGGAGGTGGCGGCGACGGCCAGTGACAACGGCGTCTTCTGGATGTGACGTCGGCTTGGCCTCCAATGGTGATTCCTCTCTGGCAGGCGCGCCTTCGGCCTTGGTGTTGGAAGGGATAGTACCGGACTTTACAACTACATCTGGTGATGACATCTTCACTTTCGCCTTTACTTTTCATATAGATCAGGAGACATGAGTCACCTTGGCTTCGTTCGCGGATTCTCTTACTCGAAGACGGATTTCATCTGTAATTTATTCCTGGTGGATTATGCACGGGTACCCAGTGGCTACTTTGCAGCATAGTATCTCAGGTTACGAATTCAGATGGTCTGCCGGATTTGAAGTAATCGTGGCCGTCTAAGTGGGTCAAGGCTGGTCTATATGGAAGCATTGGCCTGGTAAGAAGGGGGAAGCAATACGAGACTTGGTCGTGGTGGTAATTGCTACTAATTCACCGGTCCGGGAAGAAATTTCTAGGTCTGACCTTAATTGGTTGAGCCTGGCAGTGACCTTGTTGAAGGCATTGTTTGGATTAAGATGAATTACTCCCTCGTGAAAACATTTGATCTGGTCTTAATTGGTTGGGTCATTACAATGTCGGCACATGCGCGTGTCGTTTCCTCGTTGGAGGCATTGTGTTGGGAGCCTACTTCAAAGTCCAAGAGTTGCTTTGGTTTGTGACGCGGATGAAGATGAAGGCGCTTGTGGTAGTTTGCTAGGTCTTGATGCTCTCATTTTTTATTTCTTTTTTTTTTCTTGGGCTGTGTGCATCTTAGTTATGCAGAGGCCGGGTTGGATCTTATATAATTGTATCACCTCGATGTAATTGTCTAAGATCAACAAAGCTTCCCTTTTCCAAAAAAAAAACACCCGGAAGAATTGAAGTTTATATAAGCTAAAAGAATCTCTGCACTTCCAAACAGGGCGCACAAGAAGCATAATTATCACGCAATCACATGTTCAAGTTAAGACCTCAACAAAACCGAGACAGCAAGAAAACCGAAGCTACAACTAATGCTGACATGCTGTTCAGTTTAATTTAGCCACAGACATGGGTAGTGTCGCTGTGGCATGGTGCAATCCTGAGCAATGTAGACGGCCATCTGGATGGAGAGAGGAACTATGTGGCTACAATTCGTTTGTGTGTGGAGACGATGCTGAAAGACATTGCGGCTGGACAGTCTTTGAGATGCAGAGCAAAGATAAGTGCATCATCAATCACCGAAGCTTGAGCATTAGAACCTTGAGGTTACTGGTCTTCATGCTGGTGCCTGTGACATGGTAAGCTCCACAAATGTACATGATTAGGTGGATAATGCTGACGAGAAAAACTCCGCAGCGTCTGTCCACGCCAAAAAGTTAGCATCTTTGTGGAGAGACGCTAAGGTGAGCTATGACCTGGAGACTCGTAACAGGATGCCCAAACATCAATATTTCCCTATACCTCACAAGCCCATAACCCATATTTCATTTCTCATTCAGATGAAGCCAACAACAATGCACAGCTAAATACATGACTTCTGGGTATTGTTCTTGTGGTGGTGGTTTTATATATATAGTGATGAGGGCACAGCTTTGGTACTAGAGCAAAAGCAATTAATATGCTCACCTATATATACCAGTGAACTTGTCTGACGTGTTTTTATAGAGAGGGATGGAGAGGAGTCACGCTACGATCATTATTTTACTGCCGTAAACCACGTCGCGGTCTTGAAAGAAGACTGGGCCATGTAATCGAGGGAAAAAATGTACCATTCAATTTATTATGTGGCTTGTGTTCTACTGAAATTTCAACTTGTAAGGGAATTCAGTTAAAGTCAAATAGTTTCATATTGGCTAAACTTTTTAACATAACCAAAATTCGATTTTCAGGAACCAGAGAAATCTTCAGGATGAATGTTGTAAAAGTCGTTCAAAAGTGGAAAAAATTATTGATGATGAAAATTTGGTGACGGCATAGACTTTGGGTCCATAGCTACGTTGACACTACTCAACTATAAAAGTATTCCCTCCAATCTGAATACAATTCAGTTCTAGTTTTGTCCTAAGATAAAATATCTTAAGCTAGTTTCACCAAATTTGATATATAATAAAAATATATTTTATATGAATCTAATGATATTTATTTGATGTTATAAATATGTTGATACTCTTATTTTTTGTAAAATTGGATAAATTTAAATTAGGTTGACTAAGAACAAACTAAACTAGAGCTGCATTATTTTTCCGGACAGGGGAGTATAATCAAACATCAAATGAATTAGCTTTCTTTAGTTTATAAAGCTCTCTCTTTACTCACAAAAAAGAATAGTATAGGAAAAACACCTATAGATATGTACTAATTGCTCTACAAAACAATTGGTAGGATTTGCGAGTATATGTCCTTAATTATATTTTAAACTTCAAATCGATGCTGAATTATGACAAATGTATAACAAAACTCATAGCACGTTGTGGCCGGGCCACACCGCATTGCAACGCCGCCGCTATTTTCAAGTTAGTTCTTTATTGATTCAGGATGACATGGCCCATAACCACGCTAACATCTACAAGTTCTAGACATTGTTGCATTCTTTTCTAAGTGGTGCGTGCAATCGGCACCGTCCTGTACCATCAAGAGCTAGCTTCCACATCCGGACCTTGGGCAAACTCTTTGCAAACATGAGCGGCACTTGTTGTGACACCGATGTTGAAACGTACTGTCCCATTTTCCACGGAGAAGTTTTAGCCTACGGGCTGTACTGGTCAATGAGATTGCATTGTTCCCTGTGGCTATCTTGCCAATATCAGCCTCACCTAGTCACCTCATAAAACACTCGATGTTGTAGCTATCCTAACTGATGGCCAAGAAACTCCAAACTGAACGAACAAGCAGCCAGAATTCCCTATGCCTCCCAAGACTATGCTTTCTGGCCTAACTTCTGTAAGTATATGTTTTTGTTCGGACTGAGCCAACAATCCAAGTAAAATGTTTGGTGCCGAAGTCCCCCAGATATATCTTCTTCTGCTATTGTTCCCATGATTTGGGGTTTTATTGTGTTGTGGCGCCCGTAGCTATAGCTTTGCTGTATGGTGGGAAGAATAGCAATGTTTTTATAATGAACAAGAGCACTATGCTATATACCTACCAGTATGTAAATATTGTAACCATGCATTGTAAGACAAAGTACTTTCTATACCTCTATATATATAGGGAATAACATCAGGTAGAAGTCTTTTTAATTAGTCGCTCTTCCACACCACAAAAATCATGTATTAACTGGCAAAGGGATAGAGGAAACCGTATGTGTTTCTAGGAACCAAAGGGCATAGACAAGTGATCCAATCATGACACCGGAGTTATTAAGGGATTTAATAAAGTTGCAACGAGTTATTTCATTAGTTTGTGATCGACTTAATTCCGAGACGATCATGTTGGCACAGTTGTAGCTGTGTGAACAATAATGTAAGAAATCAATTATTGTGTTCACATGTAACCCATATTTTGATTTTAGGAATCATGCAAATAACCCTTTCTACGACGGGCAAACCCGAATTTCATTTCCATATAGGTAACGAAATTATATCAAATTTCCTTCCTACTCTAAAAGTTTAAGGTTTCACTACCACTGTCAATGGGTCTACACAGAAGGTAGATCATTCACAACAACGCGCTTTACCAAAAACGACCAAGAAAAACATCCAACTCTCAAGACTCCCCGGAATAACCGGCCACAACTCCCCAAACACAGTATCAACAGGCCACACACAAATCATGCTTCACTGTCCTCACTACCAGAATGATCAACATCTGCACCGGTTGGGAACCGGCTTTAGCACCGGGTATCCCAACCGGTGCAGATCTTCCGAGGCTAAAGGGGTACCCCTTTAGCACCGGGTTGAATAACCGGTGCTAAAGGGTCCCTTTAGCACCGGTTCCAGACACAACCCAGTGCTAAAGGGCCTGCCTCGCAGCGTCTTTAGCAGGGCCTTTAGCACGGGTTCAAGACACAACCCGGTGCTAAAGGGCCTGCCTTTAGCACCGGTTGCTGTCTGCAACCGGTGCTAAAGGCCCCGGATTTCTTTTTTTTTTACTTTTTTCAGTAGCCATGCATGCACGTCTATATACGTGTATATACGTATATATTCTAATAAGTGTATTCTATATTCATATTAGCTGACATTTCATCAAAATAGAAGACATATATATTACAAAAGTAGATATTCATGCATGTCAACTCGAGTTATATATATTTAAACTGTATTTTCTACTTAATTAAGATTGACGACTTGTTGAATTGTCCGGCACGTCCTCCAGTACTGGAATGTGGAATTCTCCTCGGGGATTGACGACCTCGTCCCAGATCCATCCAACGAGCTGTTCTGCAATTGCGTCAATTCTTTCTAGCTCTAGAGACTCTTCCTTCAGGCTCAACATCTATAATTTACAAATAATTGAAAGATATTTAATCCGCCGAGTTGGAGACAATAATTGTGCACTTAATATAAATGGAAATGTGTTTATTATTACGTACCATAATATCGTGTTGTGTAAGCTTTTTATGTCCCCAATTCCACATGTAATCGCAAACATAGTATGCACATAAATTATTTCCCTTCCCCTGTTTGGCACACTATCGACCAAAAGAAATTAAGTAAAATTCATATAATATATTAGCCGAGGCCTACATGTACAAATTACTTGCTTACCGGAAAGCCAATGTTCCATTTTAGTGTTTCATGTTGAATACCCGGGTGTTCTTGACGAAATTGATTCCAGGCCCTGCGAACAAAAAAATTGAGTTAAGTCATTGCGAGTGTAAGGGGTGAATTAAGTAGGGGAAAATATACATCACCTTGTCATCATGTCCATGATGTTCTGTAGTTTTTCTATTGGAGTGTGCAATGAATCAAAGACGTTCACGACACCCCGGTCAGGACACAATATTATTAGGAACCAGTGGAATCTGTATACATGTATACATTATAATCAGAAATGAAATAATACACAGACAGTATAAGAAGAAGCCTGTGTATGTACTCACTCGATGTTGTACGGGATTAGTATGGAGTCGCAGTAATTTTGTTTCTTAATGTACTTGTATAGGTTTCCATATGTTTCCTCAGGATTCATCAATATCATTTCTTCACTTATCCTTCGAGGATCCACGAAACCAACGTCATATATTGAGGATCTCCAACATTTTTGAATCTCCATTCTGCATATGTTAAGCAATAAATAAAGCCCGCGTCAGCATAGATTGGAATTATTGTTTTCAAACTGTGAATTATAAGCAACAACAAAGTACTTACAGTGTCCAACAGGTGATCAAATCCACGTCCATGGCGTCGCGGTGGTACAGCTCATATATATCCTGAAACCTCAGCCAGACCCAATCCTCGTCACCATTGTAGAAATCATGGTCCTTCACGCCTACTTTGATCATGTGTCGTTTATTCCTTCTTGATTCTTCCAAGTACCACTCATGGAATCGGCGCATCTTCATCTGTAGCTTGCTCTCCATTTCAGGAGGGACCATAGACTCGCCAAGCTTAAATGGCCACTTCAACGTTGTGTTTACAGGCACCTCTTCTTCCCCTAGGACTTGCGCTCTGGATAGTCCAGTCTCGGCCATTACTCGTTGCACGTTAATCTCGTCCAGAGATGGCAATGGACCCAAGGGCCGCTGAGGTTGCTTGCCGAGCTGAGGAACCTTTTTGGATGGGCTCGCCTCCTTATCTGCAGCCTTCCGCTTCCGGCGAGATTTCAGTAATGAGCGGTCATAGTCTGTTACTATTACTTCCTTCTGTTGACCCTTGCTCAAATTACCGAGGAATGACTTGACGACAGTGGGATCAAGCTTCTGCTCCGGCTCCGGTTTTTTCCTCCACTCGGCCATTTGCCTCTTTGTGTCTGCTTTGACCGAGGCTTCGAGCTCCTCTAGAGTCTTCTCACCCGCTCATTTCTCTGGTGCGGGCTTCTCTCTGGTTTTCCGCGCCTTCTTCCCTGGTGGAGTGGGGGTAGAGGCTTTAGTGCGGCGTCCCCTCTTCGGCGGAGGTGGCGGAGACCTCCGCGGCAGAGGAGACGGAGACCTCTTCGGTGGAGGAGACGGGCTTGCATCAGGAGCTCCCGGAGAATCGTCATGATCCGGTGGATCTCTTGGAGACGGTGGAGGTGACGGAGGCTTGTTGATGGCCGCAGGTGTACCGGGTATGACGACGTCTGCCTTGCTCCATAGAATGATGCAGTGAGAACACTGACCGAGTTTTATTTCTCCGTCACCTCCGGGGATGTCAAGTTCCAAGTCTTCCCAGTTGGTGACGACTTGCTCCACCTCAACAGGTACGTAACCATGTGGAATGTCATTGCAGTGCCATTTTTGCCCTTCTTCCACACGTTTGGTCATACCGTATGCGACCTGATAATTTAGTAGTCACAAAGAAAGTTAGTAAATGAATGGTATTTACGGTGAAATGTATGCAGTACGAACTAAGGTCGCATACGTACCACCACAGCTAAGTTCTTCTGCCTGACGACAAGCTCGCACGCGGTCCGTTGAGTTATTTCATCCACGGGGTAACGGACCGGTACAATTACCCCGCACTGAGATACAAATTTCTTGGCCACTTTTGGGGGCTCAACTGGCTCCCCATTATCCTCCACTCGAGTGATGTGAAACTTGACATCCTTCAGCTTCTTCGTGGTCGATCGTTTTGATTTCTTAGCTCGACTTGTAGAAGCAGAGGCGGCCTACACAAATTACATATATACAAAATGATATAGAGATGGTATACATAATTTACATGTACAGTACAAATTTATGTTATCTATATACACACCTGACTAGACGAGGGCTCGTTACCGGCCCCTTCAATAGTGCTGCCCTGGACACGTTCGCCCTGGACATTGGCGGCCCCTTCAACATTTTCGGCCCTTGCAACATTGTCGCCCTGGATATTGTCGTCCCTTCCAACGATCCCCAACACATCATCCATGGACATTGGTTGGGTTACAATATTAAAAAGTTGACTCGCAAAGAGCGTGTCGTTGTCCTCTTGCATGGGTGGGACAAGGCTGTTGTTGTCCTCTTGCATGGGTGGGACGGGGTTGTTGTTGTCCGCCATCTATAGAATTAAAAATAATTGATAAGAAATATATACAAAACATACATATTCCCAATATTTCTGTTGACGTAAAATCTGCACCTCACGCCAAGCACACAGCAAGCCGAACAAAGCTGGCTTCAAACGTGGCCCGGGCTTTCGAATCCGGAAGCGTGCCAGTCAGTTTGCCTGAAAACTAACAAAGGGATAAAAACGTTTAGATTAAAACCTGGAACGTGCCGGGTGAGACCAGACAGTTCCATGTTTGCGGCGTTGAAGCCAATCTTGAGAGACATATAGCTACAGGGAAGCTATCTGTCGGCAGTTAAAACCTCATTCGGCAATCAGCAAGGAACGCAAGGAGCGCACTGCCGAACGCGTGACGTAAGCATGACGAAAGATCGGCTTTCAACAGAATGAATATTACAACACATACTCATAGCCGATTAACGAGAAACAGAGCATGATAGATAAAAAAAAAAGGTGAAACATGATCATGAATTTGCAGTAAACAAAGAATGCATAGGCCGAAAGCAGCACCCGTCAAGCATGATAGCAAACAAGTTAATCCACCGCATGATACGACTTGTTTGTGACCACGCCACTAATCAGATTAGATCAATCCACCGCATGATACAATCTAACCATGAGAAGCTAAAAGCATTCAATGTTTAGTTACGAACCCACAATACAGTCACGAATTTACATTGAAAACAAGAATGCATAGGCCGAAAGCAGCACCCGTCAAGCATGACAACGAACGAGTTAATCCACCGCATGATACAACTCGTTTGAAGCCACACCACCAATCAGATTAGATCAATCCACCGCATGATACAATCTAATCGTGAAAGGCTAAAAGCATTCATTGTCCAATGCAAACCCACGAACACACGTTCACTCGTGAGAGCACTACCGAATACGGCTAATTAGCCGAATCGGGATCCATGGCGAAGGAACAAGCCTAATCGGTAAAGATAAATCTATCAGATCGAATCGAATTCTAATCCACCGGATGATTAGCTCTAAGACGATCCAAAAACCTGCATCTACCACATGATACCCGGTTCTGTCAAGATCTACACGATACCAACAAGCTTGAACCCGCGACACGTAGCAACCTAGATCGGTTTCGGATTCGGCTATGAGGGGATAAGTCGTCGCACCGTAAAGCAGAGCCGATTCTAGCCGATCTAGATTGGGCAAAGGTGTGTTGCATGAATTAAGCACATAGTAAAAAAGGAGCAACACGGGGTAACTTAATGAATCTGTTAGATCTTGCCGAAATCTAACAGAGCCGATAACTTGGTCCATACTAGATCTTAGCCCACCGCATGGCTCATGACCTAACAGAGGAACCTTCTTGAAACCACAACTTAAATCCACCGGATGATACTAAGCATGGTAACAAGACTACTTGCATCAAAGCTTAAATCCACCGCATGATACTAAGCATGATACAAGGTTGCCGGTACTTACGGAGGTCGACGGATCGATGACTCCTCTCGAAGAACTCGACGACTCGACTAAAGGACTCGATGTTGGCACGGGGCCGGTTTGTTGTATGATTGATTCGATTCTTTTTACAGCTGCCATGGGTTTATATTTATACCCAGGTCTTGATACAACTCCTAGTCGGACACGACTACAACACTTGTTTCTAAAAATAAATGACGAATCTTCGTGCCCACATAGCTTTCCTTGTTCGAACCGGCCTTTTCCTTATGTTGATCCACGTCATCATGTCTTCCCGAATGCTACCACTCTTCGCCTGCGGAACAATGCCTCTGCCGAATGATGACGCATTCCCGACCGCAGAGTATCTCTGCCGAATATTTCAGCCGAATGGCGACGCGTTCCCGACCGCAGAGCATCTTTGCCGAATGCTTCAGAAAAAACCTTTTTAGCCGAATGGCATCCTTCTACCAAATCCGGCCCACATGTCAGCCTCTTCCTGGTGCCAATTTTTGGTGTCAACACATGCCCCTTCAATTTCGGGATAAGAGGTAACTTTTATCTCGGAATTGACCAAAAGCACTTAACATTTCCAAGTTGGTTCTGTTCGGCACCCGCTTCTCCTTCCGAATCTTCAGAGCTCTCATCCGGATCCGAACCCTAAGTCGTCGTCTTCCAAGATCCAACCTTCAAATGGCGGACCAAGATCTTGCTCTCCAGGTAAACTTCAATCCCCTCAAGCATGTTCGGCAGTCTTCTTTCGATTTGCATTTTAAATTTCTTCTTATCTCCTTTCATTCTTGATAGGCCCTAGCTGCCGAAATCCTCATCCCTGTTGAGGAAAAATCTCCATCCTATTTCCTCGGTCCCGTAGGAGATTCAGATCCTTCTGAAATCATTGCGGCCGAATCTCATCCAGTCAAAGCCGAATACGACTCGATAAGAATCTCAAACGACATGAGAACCGATTGGCTGGAAAATCCTTTCCACCTTCCGAACTCTTCGGAATACGTGCCACGATCTTTGGTCATGATTTCCTCTGCGGGTTCTATAAATAAACACCCAGGCAGCCCACAGTTTCTTCACCAAGTTCTTCGCCTTCCAAGTTCTTGCCGGCCCAAGCCATTCTTTTCCCCATCCACAGTATTTCCGAGGAACTCCCAATGGCCGACAACAACAGGAGGCGCCCGGCCGCCGATGAGGCCGAAGGAAGTCGTGCCGGCGCTCGCCGCAGGTGAGTAGCTGCTTGCTTCTCTCTGTCCTTCTCGAGATTTCCTCCCCCTTTCTTGACGAACCTCTTTGTTCTTTCAGGGTAATCCAATGGATTGCCGGCGCCGGTGCGCCAGTCGCAGCTCCAGCCGCCGCTCCTGCGGCATCTTCGAGTTCGTCCAATCGATCTCTCGAATCGGACGACTACCGCTACACGGACGGCGATGCTCGCCGATTCAAGGCGGAGCGCGACGACTCTCGTCGTGAACTGGAGGCTATCTCCAAGCAAGCCGGGATTGCTGACCTCGAATGGCAGCACGAGCGCAAGCAACTGCTCGAAGTCATTGATGGTGAGTCCTGCAATCTGCTCAATCTCAACCTTGTCCCCTAACTGATATTATTCTGCTGCCCCTTTTGTTCTTGCAGCGCGTGATGCCGAACTCGATCGGCTAAAGGCGCTGGCGAATGAGCTGGCGAACAAGGTGAATGCTCCTGGGGACACACCAGAAGCTCGCCTCGGCGCGGTGGCGGGCCGTATCGATGAGGTGGCCTCGCACGGCATCCGTCTGGGCACTGCCGCAGGCCTAGTCGCCATGTCGACGCACACCAATACCGACTACTCCAGGCTACCGACCGGCTTCGCTAATGGTAACCCGGAGGAGATCGATGACATCGAGGCTTCCATAGATCGCCTTGATGCTCATGGCGCCGCCATTGCCGATTCCATTCATCCTCAGTCCGTTTTGAACAAGCTATTCCATTAGTTTGTACTAGGGATTTATGGAATTTCGGCAATAAAACTTATCTTTTGTGATCTTGCATGAACATCTGATGTAGTATATTTTTGTGCTAAGGGCAATACATTCAGTACTGGCCATTTTCCTTTTCTGTCAACATTTGTTCTGAAGGCGATTTCTTCCCGAAAATCGGCTGTTCGGCAAATTAATATATCAATCACCGATCGATTTCAACACTGGGATAATACCTTTTCAAATATCTTCCATTTATAGCAGAAGCAAATTCTTCTCCCAATAATGTCTTCAAAATATATGCATTTCCAGGCACGCATCTAACCACTCTGAAAGGACCTTCCCAATTTGGAGACCACTTGCCGAATACTGCATATTTGGTTCCAATCGGCAATATCGCTTTCCAGACTAAATCACCTTCTGTAAATTGCTTAACTTTCACCTTCTTATTGTAATACTTAGCAACTCGCATTTTGTTCTTCTCAATATTCTCCAAAGCCCTGAGACGAATCATATGCAAATCTTCTAATTCATCCATCATTAAATCTTTATAATCTTTAGAACTTAAATCCTTTTGCAACTTTATTCTCCTTGAGTCTAATTGTATTTCCCATGGCAAGATAGCATGATGCCCATACACCAACTCATAGGGAGACGTCTGTGTAGCCCCATGTGGAGCCATTCGGTAAGCCCATAAAGCCTCACTGAGTACCGAATGCCACTTTCTCGGCTTCTGATCAATCTTCTTCTGTATAATTTTAATCATAATCTTGTTAGAAGCCTCTGCCTGACCATTAGCTTGGGCATAATAAGGAGAAGAATTTAACAATCTGATGCCCATACTTTCAGCAAAATCTCTGAATTCTGAAGATGTAAATTGAGTCCCTTGATCAGTGGTGATTGTCTGAGGAATCCCAAATCTGTAAATGATGTGTTCTTTAACAAATTCAACCATATTCTCCGACGTCACCTTCTTTAATGGAATTGCCTCAACCCACTTGGTAAAATAATCGGTTGCCAAAAGCACAAACTTATGCCCCTTGCTAGATGGAGGATTTATTTGGCCAATCAAATCTATTCCCCATCCTCTGAATGGCCATGGCTTGACAATGGGATTCAAAGCCGATGCCGGAACTCTCTGAATGTTTCCAAATTTCTGACAGTCTTGACATCCTTTATAATATTCAAAACAATCTTCCAACATTGTCGGCCAGTAATATCCAGTTCTTCTAATAACCCACTTCATTCGGTAGGCCGATTGATGTGCTCCACACAACCCATCATGTACTTCACTCATCAGCCTTTTTGCTTCTTCATGATTTAAGCAATGTAACAGCACTCCATCCAGGGATTTATAATACAAATTATCATCAAGAAGAACAAACTTTAAAGCTTTATACCTGAGCTTTCTAGAAACCTTTCGGGACGGATTCTCCAGATAATCGGCAATCTCTTTTCTCCAATCATCTTCTGCCAGATTACTCCCGAATGCATATACATCATTAGCAAAAACTTCTCGAAGCTCTTTATAACCTGATGCACTTTGGGCCAATCTATTTGCCTCTCCATTATCCCCTCTAGGAATGTGTTGTAGAATTACTGACCGAAAGCTCTTCAATATTTCTTTGCATTCTTCATAGTAATTCCTCAAGGTATCACTTTTGCACTCATATTCACCATTCAATTGCTTTATGACCAATTCTGAATCTCCAAAAATTTCAACCGCAATGGCCTTTGCTTCTTTCAAATATTGGAGCCCTTTGAGCAATGCCTCATACTCAGCTTGATTGTTAGTAACAGCAGATTGAATAGGAACAGCAAACTCAAATGTTTCTCCTTTGGGTGAAATTAATAAGATACCTGCTCCACCACCTTTGTTGCATGAAGATCCATCGAAGAATAACACCCAAGGAACAATGTTAAGCAAATTTATCGATGTATTATGATGTTCAGTAATGAAATCGGCAATAATCTGTCCCTTAACAGCCTTTGCCGATTCAAATCTTAATTCAAATTCAGACAAAGCTAAAATCCATTTGCCAATCCTTCCGTTCAAAATTGGCATAGACAACATGTGTTTTATCACATCAAACTTTGAATACACAACGCATTCGGCATGTAGTAAATAGTGCCGAAATTTTGTACAGGAGTAGTAAACACATAAGCAAAGCTTCTCTATAGCCGAATACCTTGTCTCTGGATCTAATAACTTTCGGCTAAGGTATGCAACTACTCTTTCTTTCCCTTCAAATTCTTGAATGAGGGCCGATCCAATAGTTTGGGCATCGGCCGCCACGTACAACTTAAAAGGCTTGTTTAATTGTGGAGGCACCAATACTGGTGGCTTCTTCATGTACTCCTTTATTTCATCAAAAGCCTTCTGTTGTTCGTCACCCCATACAAACTTTTGATCCTTCTTTATTTTTAACAGTGAGGAAAAGGGCAACACCTTTTGTGACAAGTTTGATATGAACCTTCTCACAAAATTTATCTTGCCAAGCAGTGATTGTAGCTCTTTAAGATTAGTTGGAGGAACAATTTCATCAATTGCCTTCATGCTTTTCTTACCAACTCCTATTCCTCCTTCATGTATCAAAAATCCCAGAAACTCTCCAGCCGAAACTCCAAAAGCACACTTGTTCGGGTTCATCTTAAGCCCATGTTTCCTGGTGCATTCTAGAGTTTTCCTTATGTCGGCCAAATGAGACTCATGATCTAATGACTTGATCACCACATCATCAATATATATTTCCACAATCTTGCCGATCAACTCATGAAAAATATAATTCATAGCCCTTTGATAAGTTGCACCGGCATTTTTCAATCCAAAGGTCATGACAACCCACTCAAACAACCCTATGTGTCCAGGACACCTGAAAGCTGTCTTTACTATATCTTCCAATGCCATATAAATCTGATTGTATCCTGCGTTACCATCCATGAAACTGAGCACTTTGTATCCAGCAGCAGCATCAACCAATGAATCAGCAATAGGCATTGGATATCCATCCATGGGTGTAGCCTTGTTTAGGTCTCTAAAATCTATGCAAACCCTCATCTTTCCATTTTTCTTATAGACAGGAACAATATTAGAGATCCAATCCGCGTATTTACATGGCCGAATGAAATTTGCATCTAGTAATCTTTCAATCTCCTTTTTCACATCGGCCAACACTTCTTCCTTGTAGATTTTTCGGGGTGGTTGCTTGTAAGGCCTATATCCAGGTTTGATTGGCAACCGATGCTCAACAATAGAACGGTCTAGACCGGGCATCTCCGAATAATCCCAAGCAAAGCAGTCCTTGTATTCCTTTAACAATGTCACCAACTTTTCTTTGAAAACCGAATCCAAATTAGCACTGATAAATGTCGGCCTTGGTTTGTCACCATCTCCAATGTCCACTTCTTCTAATTTATCGGCCGACACAAATCCACGTCCTAATTTTCCATCAGTTCCATCAATTGGATTTTCCATCAAAAATTACTATGAGAGCCGACTGCTTCGATCGGCTGTTGATCACTGCTGGCTGGTGCCACAGGACCTTCTCCCCAGTCTTTGCCTGAGAAACAATCTATGCCTTGATATTCCCAGAAAGCTGGTTCCATATTTGCTACGCTTATTGAGTCATCTGCTTGGACAATCTCCACCTCATCATCTATCCACTGAATAAGCTGTTGATGCATAGTAGATGGAATACAACAATTTGCATGAATCCAATCTCTTCCAAGCAGCAAGCTATATGCCCCTTTGCCCTCAATGACAAAGAAAGTCGTAAGCAGAGTCTTGGACCCAATCATCAGATCAACATGCACGCATCCCTTGGTGTCCGAAGGATTTCCAGCGAAATCATTTAGAATTATGCTCGTTGGTGTCAAATCTCTAGGGCCCATACCAAGCTTCCTGAATGTGGTATATGGCATTACATTGACAGCAGCTCCTCCATCGACAAACATTTTGGTCAATGGTTTGCCATTAACATATCCCTTCAAGTACAGTGGCTTCATGTGCCGATTCTGGGTTGGCTTCTCAAAAACAGCTTGTTTGTTCAACATCAATTGTGCCATTAACCCAAATTGTTCGGCGTCATCTATATCGGGCAATACCTCTTCCTGTACAATTTGGTTAGCTGGAGCCATGAATTCATTCGGCAGAAAACATACCATACATGTAGGAGCCGAATGACCATGTTCGTCAGGCCTGTCTTTTGGGAGCCATATTGATTTCACCCTAGGCCTTGCTTGCTTTAATTCTTGATTCCTCAGGCGTTGAACTCTTCTCTTCTGACTCCTTCTTAAACCAGGTGGACACCACTGTCCTTTCTGCCAAACATACTCACGATCTTCTTCCTCATGATCAATCCATCTGCAATCAGCATGTCTCTTTCTTGGTTGATCATCAAAACGCCGATCATCACTAAGATGCACCCTACCAATTCTTTCATGGACAGATCGGCGATTGGCAACATTTTGCCTATGTTCGACATACCCATTATTGCACTCAGGACAGTTATTCCTTGTAGGCAGCTTTAAACCTTCGTTCCAACAGTGTCTGAAGAATGCACACCCCCAATGCGCTCGTTCCTGCTCTCGAGCATACTCTTCTTGCTCTTCCTCAAACCTTTCTTCTTCGCGCCTTCTTTTCTCCTCCTCGTATTCACGCCTTTGAAAACGCTCTTTTTCTTGCTGACGCTGCCATTTGTTGAGGAGAATACGTGTAGTAACTCTAGGTTTAAAGGATTCGCCCACTTCAAATCGGCTATTCGGGAACCGAAGATTTTTCCGGCGAATTTGTTCCATTGTGATCTGCCGAGTAGGATCAACTGAACCATCCTGCTTTGCCTTCTTTGAGGTTAAAACTTTCAATTTTCCCTTTTCTCCAGATGGAACAGCATTTACCATATTAACCGAGAACCCGATCATATTCTGAGGGAAAGGGTTACTTTCCAGTTTCATCTTGTTGTCGAATTTCAGATGTCCTTCCTGGATAGCTTTCTGAATCTTCATCCTAAAGACTCTGCATTCATTAATGGAATGAGAATTTCTATCATGAAACCCACAATACCTCTTATCTTTCACTCCATCGGGCCGAAGCATAGAATGCCCCTCTGGCAATTTGATTCGGCCTTCTTTCACCAGGAACTCAAACAATTTGTCTGCCTTAGTCACATCAAAATCATATGTTCCCTTCATCTGTTTGATCCATCTTTGAGTCATTGTAACTGGTTCTTTGCTCCACACTATCTCTGCTGCAGCTATTTCCTCGCTATCTTCATACTCATCTTCTTGATCTGCTCTTTCAAGGAATTGGTTATAGATGTCAGCTACATCGTTATTTTTAGCAAATCTGACATCTTTCTTGAAACCATATGCCTGGTTACTCATTAAGGCCAATCTGTGCGACAACTGGCCCAGATCATCAAACTCCATCCCGAACAGCTTCTCCCGAATGGCAGGCAACATTCCAGCTACAGCCATACCAGCCAGTTGATCATCAGGTATGTTCAGAGAAAAGCACATACTCTTTGTTTCCCTAAACCTCCTGAGGAACTCTGTAGGTGTTTCATTATTCCTCTGCCTTAAGCTGGTCAAATCAACCAACTTTTTCTCGGTACTACCAATGTAGTAATGAGCATGGAATTTCTGTTCCAGGTCTTTCCAAGTACAAATCGACTGAGCAGGCAAAGAAGCAAACCATGTAAAAGCTGGACCCGTCAGTGACAAAGGAAAGTATCTGATTCTGAAAGCCTCGTCTGCCGAAGCCTCTCCAAGCTGCATCAGATATCGAGCTATATGTTCCACAGTACTTGTATCATCTTGTCCTGAGAATTTAGTGAACTCTGTAGGCACTTTGACTCTATTCGGCAATGATACCCTTTGGTACCATTCCGGGAAAGGAGACGAATACATGTACCCCTGACTTTTAGGCTTCAGACCGAATTGATTTTGCAATACATCGGTCATTTTTTGCACCATGAGGTCAATATTGGTATCTTGATTCCCTGGTTTTCCAGCAAGCATACCTGCAGTACCAACATATCCAGGATTCGGGAGAGCGTCGATAGCATTGTAATCCATAAACTCTGAATATCCGTTTCCATACAAATCCCTCTGCAGTCTGTTGTTCAAGGGAGATATCTTGTAAGCAGAAGCAGGCGGATTCCCTGTGGTGCCGAATGCCATATCACCGTATGTGCGAGTTTTCGGCAGTGCAAGCTGAGGATCTTGCCGAATCGGTTGTCCATTTATATCTTTAGCACCAGAACCTCCAGTTTCATCAGCATTTCCTTTACCATGTGGTTTCTGAACTGGTGCTTGAACATTGAAGTATGTCGGGCCACCCAATTGCCCATGTATCTGCTCAAAGGGTTTATCCACATGCTGACCAAAAATGCTTATCATTATATGCCGAAAACTGTTTAAGAACGCAGCATTGTGATTGGTCATTGTCTCTCCCAAAGCTTTGTATAACAAGCCCGAGAATCTCTCCCTCTCTTCTTCTTCAGTAAGATCAGATTGCCCAGGAAGGAGAACTCTTGGCAAATCAGACTTGAGAAAAGGTGCACCACTCCTGTTCTTGGCGAAAGACAGTAAACATTTGTTAATGAATTGGTTGGCAGCAACCTTTACCATCTGTTGATGTTCTTCAGACAATTCTTCCAAAGTGACATCCATGATGTCGCTCAACTCAGGCATCTTGAAAACTTGTGTGTGTCCCACTGGGCGTGCCAAAAAGTGTGTTGACGTAAAATCTGCACCTCACGCCAAGCACACAGCAAGCCGAACAAAGCTGGCTTCAAACGTGGCCCGGGCTTTCGAATCCGGAAGCGTGCCAGTCAGTTTGCCTGAAAACTAACAAAGGGATAAAAACGTTTAGATTAAAACCTGGAACGTGCCGGGTGAGACCAGACAGTTCCATGTTTGCGGCGTTGAAGCCAATCTTGAGAGACATATAGCTACAGGGAAGCTATCTGTCGGCAGTTAAAACCTCATTCGGCAATCAGCAAGGAACGCAAGGAGCGCACTGCCGAACGCGTGACGTAAGCATGACGAAAGATCGGCTTTCAACAGAATGAATATTACAACACATACTCATAGCCGATTAACGAGAAACAGAGCATGATAGATAAAAAAAAAGGTGAAACATGATCATGAATTCGCAGTAAACAAAGAATGCATAGGCCGAAAGCAGCACCCGTCAAGCATGATAGCAAACAAGTTAATCCACCGCATGATACGACTTGTTTGTGACCACGCCACTAATCAGATTAGATCAATCCACCGCATGATACAATCTAACCATGAGAAGCTAAAAGCATTCAATGTTTAGTTACGAACCCACAATACAGTCACGAATTTACATTGAAAACAAGAATGCATAGGCCGAAAGCAGCACCCGTCAAGCATGACAACGAACGAGTTAATCCACCGCATGATACAACTCGTTTGAAGCCACACCACCAATCAGATTAGATCAATCCACCGCATGATACAATCTAATCGTGAAAGGCTAAAAGCATTCATTGTCCAATGCAAACCCACGAACACACGTTCACTCGTGAGAGCACTACCGAATACGGCTAATTAGCCGAATCGGGATCCATGGCGAAGGAACAAGCCTAATCGGTAAAGATAAATCTATCAGATCGAATCGAATTCTAATCCACCGGATGATTAGCTCTAAGACGATCCAAAAACCTGCATCTACCACATGATACCCGGTTCTGTCAAGATCTACACGATACCAACAAGCTTGAACCCGCGACACGTAGCAACCTAGATCGGTTTCGGATTCGGCTATGAGGGGATAAGTCGTCGCACCGTAAAGCAGAGCCGATTCTAACCGATCTAGATTGGGCAAAGGTGTGTTGCATGAATTAAGCACATAGTAAAAAAGGAGCAACACGGGGTAACTTAATGAATCTGTTAGATCTTGCCGAAATCTAACAGAGCCGATAACTTGGTCCATACTAGATCTTAGCCCACCGCATGGCTCATGACCTAACAGAGGAACCTTCTTGAAACCACAACTTAAATCCACCGGATGATACTAAGCATGGTAACAAGACTACTTGCATCAAAGCTTAAATCCACCGCATGATACTAAGCATGATACAAGGTTGCCGGTACTTACGGAGGTCGACGGATCGATGACTCCTCTCGAAGAACTCGACGACTCGACTAAAGGACTCGATGTTGGCACGGGGCCGGTTTGTTGTATGATTGATTCGATTCTTTTTACAGCTGCCATGGGTTTATATTTATACCCAGGTCTTGATACAACTCCTAGTCGGACACGACTACAACACTTGTTTCTAAAAATAAATGACGAATCTTCGTGCCCACATAGCTTTCCTTGTTCGAACCGGCCTTTTCCTTATGTTGATCCACGTCATCATGTCTTCCCGAATGCTACCACTCTTCGCCTGCGGAACAATGCCTCTGCCGAATGATGACGCATTCCCGACCGCAGAGTATCTCTGCCGAATATTTCAGCCGAATGGCGACGCGTTCCCGACCGCAGAGCATCTTTGCCGAATGCTTCAGAAAAAACCTTTTTAGCCGAATGGCATCCTTCTACCAAATCCGGCCCACATGTCAGCCTCTTCCTGGTGCCAATTTTTGGTGTCAACAATTTCTAACATTTTCGCTAAGGGGGTCGGTGCGTGAAAAACGGATTCGCCAAGGGGTTCGGGTGCGCGGTGTGAATTGATTCGCTAAGGGTTCGGGTATGCGACGCGAAGTGGTTTGTTAAGGGTTCGGGTGCGTGACGCGAACGGGTTCGCTAAGGGGGTCGGTGCGCGAAAAACGGATTCGCTAAGGGGTTCGGGTGCGCGGTGGGTTCGGGTACGCGATAGAATTTCCGATAATAAACATTTTCGATAGTATACATTATACAAACATATAACATTTCCAATATACATTTAAATGAACCACATATATTTCTAATATACATAGAATTTCCAATATATATTTAAATGAAGCATATATACATTTAAATGAAGCATAGAATTTCCGATATAAAATTTCCAATATACATTTAAATGTAAATATTTCAATACAATGCATTTCAATAAAATAAATTTCCAATACATATAAAGCATATATATTTCTAATATTTCCAATACAACGCATTTCTAATAAAATAAATTTCTAATATTTTCTAATATTTTCAATACATATGAAGCATATATATTTCTAATATTTCAATACAATGCATTTCCAATGTATGGGTTAGCGAACGCGTTCGCTAACCAAATGCGCATGGCCGAACACGTTCGCTAAGCAAATGTGCATGGCCGAGTTCGGCCATTCAACGGTGTAACACCCTAAAATTCCATCACAAATAAATCATAGCAACTTGGTTTAATTTAATTTTCTAAAGACTTAATTAAATTTTCAAATTAATTTGAGCCTAAAAATATTTAAACATCATTTAAATAATTTTGGAGCAATAAGTGCATGTGCATCATTTTTGGTTTGCATGTATTATGTTTGATTTGTGTGTGAAATTCAAAATCATGAAAAAGTCCAGAATCCGCCACTAAACTTTCTCTCAAACTCTCTTTCTCTCCCTGGCCCAGCCCGTCTCTCTCCCTCTCTTTCCGGCTCATCAGCCCTCGCGGCCCACTCCTCTTCTCCCCTCTCTTTTTCCCCCGCTCCGCCGGCCTGCTCGCCACTTTCGGCCCAGCAGCGGCCCGAGCTTCGCCTCTCTCCCTCGCGTCACTGGCAGGCGGGCCCCGGCCGTCAGCCCCTTCCCTCTTCCCCTTCCTCCCGACGCCCCTCCTCTGCCTCGCCGCCGTCCGAGCCGTTTGAGCTCCCCGCGTCTCTCTCTCTTCCGCGCCTCTTCCTCTCCCATCCCCACCGAGCCACAGCAGCTGCCACGCCACTCTAACCCCTCGCTCTCCCTCCGAAACGGCCTCTCCACCGAGCTCTCCACCACCGGGCGCCATTAATGGCCAGCCCATCCTTTCCCCTCGGCACCGAGCCCTCCCCCTCTCCTGTTCGCCCTTTAAAGAGCACGACCGAGCCCCCGAGAACCCTCTTCGACCCCTCTCGCCACCCAATTTCCCCGGAGCAACTCCAATTTCACGCCGCCGCCGCCGCCGCCCGAGCGCCGCCGCGTCGTCGATCCGTCGCTCCGGCACTGCTTCACCCCGTCCGACTGCACCGAACGCATCGCATCAAGGTAACGACGCTCCCCATCCTCTTCTTGCTCTCTGTCCCGCTCTGTTTGCACTCCGACGGCCTTCGCCGGCGCTCCGCCGCCGCCCTTTGTCGTCGAGCACCGCCACCGTAGTGAATTGAACAACTAGGACCCCTTAGACACGTTCACCAACTTCCCAGCCACACCCAGAACCTAACCGCGGTTGAAATCGTGGCCGGAACCCCGAGTTCGGGTGAACTCCGGCGAGTTCACCGCCGCCCGCCTCTGTTCGCCGACGAACCGCCGCCCTCGCTGCGCAATCCACGACGAGACCACCCCCAACGAGTTCGCCAGCTCGCCCCGGTCCTTTAGCGCCAAACCGCGTCCCAAACCGAGCCCGGCAGCTCGAGTTCGAGCATCGCCGGCGTGTTCCCGGCCCGGCGCCGCCGCTCGCCGGCGTTCCCGCCGCCGCCCGAGTCACCCCCTCTCTGTCAGCCGTCCGATTCACATCCACCGGCCCACATTCAATCTAACCGAAGTCAACCAGGCCAAATAACGGTCAACCGAGGCACTTTTGCAAAAGAGACCCTGCCTTTCTCTGAATTTAACCCGCCGTCCTGATTAGTTCAAAAATAATTAGATTTAGGTCCTGAATTTTACAGAAAACTCCCCAGGCTTCTCTGTTTTTGTATTCCGAAGCCCAGCCCTTGTCTTTTGCGCGTTAGCCCTCGGGTTTAATGCGTATTTATGTTTTAGCCCCTGGTTTCCTTCAGTTTAGCCCCTGGAAATTTAGTTTTCTTGCCAGCAAGTCCCTAAAACTTGTTTTGTCCATATCTTTTCCGTCCTAGCTCCGTTTTTAGCGTTCTTGGTGTCCAAGCGTTCGTCTTTCCGAGCTTGTTAGTTTTAGATGCTTGTTGTAGTCTGATAAGAATGTTTGGTGTACTGTTTTCTTATTGTTTTAATTGTGTTGATCGTAGACCTCGTGCCAGTTGCAACCGAGTCGCCCGTCGACGCGGATCCAGAACCAGTCTACGAAGAAGAAGAAGATCTTTTTGTAGACCAAGGCAAGTGGCCCTCCCCGCATTATTCCTTTTTGTCCTATATAACTGCATGTCAAACTAAAATTTACTATTATTGCATTAATATGATGGGAATACCTTTTTAAGGATTTATCTAGTCTTTTACCATGCTCCCTTGTACCAACCCCTGTTTTAAATATTATTTTTCGGTTAGTTCACGCTTAGTGTTGCAATACCTTGGGAATGGATAAAATGAATCTTTATAAAATTGTTGATCACGATATCTTTATTAATAAATGTCAGTTAATACAAGAGAACAATTATTTAATCGGAACATGGAGAACCACCCAAGAAAACAGTGCAACCATGGTGTCAAAATGGGCTCTGACCTTAGCCAATTAATTAGGTGTGTAATTGTACTGATGGCCTTATCCGAAAGGAGCAGAGGGGCTCTGGGGTTGCAGGGGTACAGCCCGGTCCTCTTGGGGTAGCAGCCTTTGCTAAGGTGCTGACCATTATGGAGGGTTGTGGACCGCCCTAGCTGTAACTCTTGCGGGTTGTTGGACTTTTGCATACCTTTGTAAAGGCTTCGAAGTGGACCCCTAGCCACTCACCTCGGAAGTGTTTAAGGGCCTTGCAAACCCGGGCAACATGGGGAACACGAGCTATGGTGAAAGTGTACAACCTCTGCAGAGTGTAAAACTGATATATCAGCCGTGCTCACGGTCAAGAGCGGCTTGGACCCTCACATGATAATTAAACTCAAAGATGGAATATAAATCGTGGTTTTACTCGTGGGTTTTGAAAGAGATGTTCTTTTAAATGCTTAAGTGGGATGGTATAAACTTACATCTAGTAAATAGGAAACTGCTAATAAAACTTGATCAACTCTAAAAAAAGCTCACTGCTGTGAACCTTAGCCTTTCCTTGTGGCCTTGCATTTTCACCCCACTTGCTGAGTACCTAGTTAGGTGTACTCACACTTGCCATTGCTGAATCAGAAGAAGGAAATGAAGGAGAATACTACAGCGACTACGATAAGTTCTGAGGCTTGCGTTTCCCCCAGTCAAGATGCCTGTGGAAGATGGAAGCTGAAGACGCTTCGTTTAGCTATCGCTTGTTCTTCGATAAAGACCTTCGTGTCTCCCGAGAGTGTAATATGAATATTATAATAAATCTCTTGTAATTTAGAACACTGTGTTTCGATATTACACTCTTTTGTCTATCATATGTGTGTAAACATGATCCTGGCGCACATATGAAACACACTTGGTTTTCCTTTGAAAACCGGGTGTGACAGGAGTGGTATCAGAGCAGTGTTGACTGTAGGACGCAACCTTAAGCTAGAACTGGTCGGAAATTAAGGACTCAACATCTAGAAAGCCATGTCATCTTTCAAAATTCCCCTATTTTCGCATAAAAATCTAATTTATATTATTTCTTCTTGTTAAAAGATCTCATCATTTTGATTTATTCTATACTGAGTCGGTTTTCTTTTCTTTGTCAGATGGTTCGTGAGTTTCAGACCGCTCGTGCTGTCACCGGAGGTTCACGCCCTGCTGGACCGTCAGTTCCCCAGCACCCTGTGGAGGCACCTGCTGAGGAGGTCCCGGTTCAGGTACTGCCCGAGGCACAGGCAGAGGCACAGGAGGAGGAGCCACCTCAGCTCTATGACGGCACTGTGCTCGAGGTGGACGCCGACGGAGACATGGTGATTCCACCAGCTGCTCCTGCTGCCGGCGACGCTGCACCGGACGCTGCTGGAGGTGACCCAGACGACTCTGGGGACGACAGCGACGAGGAGGAGCCCAGTGACGGGGATGACCCCGACATGGAGGTGGACGACCAGGAGAACGACAACAACGACGAGGAGGATCCAGAGGAGCCCCGCCAGCGTGGTCCGGAGTACCACCTTCACGCTTCGCTGGGTGGTACCGGACAGTTCTGCAGACTGCTGGAGGAGCTACTGGGGTTTTTAGAGTTCACTCTAAAGCCTCAGTACGTGGTCGAGCACTTCGAGGAGCCCGGCCTGGAGGACTACTACACAGCTCAGGTACACATCCGGGTACCTCAGCCAGAGGCTTCCGGATGGAGGATCCGTTCGACGCACTACAGCTGTGTTCCCTTCTCCACCGAGGACGCCGCCATCAACGACGCCGCCAGGAGAGCACTCTACTCCTACAGCTACCGTTTCCGCGACCAGCTGTAATACTCCAACTTCCGCCACGTACCCAGCCGACCGGTGGGCACTGAGGACACGGTGGTACCCGCTTCTCAGACCGGAGATGACCGTGTGGACGTCCTTGCTCGAGTCACTGCTGCGCTCAACACCGACTTGGAGGGAGCCACCTCCGAGATCGAGGGACTGCACGGGAAGCTCCAGGACGCTCAGGCCAAGATCGCACAGCTCGAGGCTCAGCTTGCAGGACAGGCACCCCCTGAGGAGATGGTACAGCACTGCACCACGTCTTCTCCTCCGCGCAAGAAGCTTCGCTACGGCACCCCAGGAGCTACCACTAGTCTTGGCTAGGAGTTTTTAGATGTCTACCCTTTTTATTTTGTTAATAATTCCGTTCCTGCGAGGACGATGCGATGTAATAGTGGTAGATGGTTGAAAACATGCTTGAGTTGGATCTTTGTGATGACTGGATGCTTTTGTGGAGTGATGGCCACAATTGCGTTAATTAAATAATTAGTTTAATTAATTAATCTTAGCCCCCTTATGCTTTTACTTTACTCGTCTTTATCTGTTCAGTTCTTATCTGAGACACTTTTCCCTAACACTCAGATGGTAAACACCAGGTCAGGAGGAGGACAAGATATTCCACCAGTGATACGCGCTCATATTGCAAGTCAGAGGAATCAAGCACCACCTCCCCCACCAAACCCACCAATGGATCCAGCTATGCAACAGTTTCTGGCTGCTCAGACTCAACTGCTGCAGAATCTCGCTGCAACAGTACAAAACTTACAAGCACAGCAAAACCAGCCACCGCAACCAGCACCAGCACCACCACCGCCCAGGGACAAGCATAAGGAATTCATGAGCCACCGTCCGCCCACTTACTCTCACTCATCAGATCCATTGGATGCCGATGACTGGCTAAAGGTTGTCGCCAGGAAGCTGGAAATGACTCAGTGCACCGATCGTGAGATGGTGTTATATGCTGCAGGCAGACTTGAAGGGCCAGCGGCTGACTGGTGGGACACATACACTGCTGCACATGCCGCACCACAGAACATCACCTGGCAGGAATTCAGGAATAGCTTCAGAGCTTACCACATTCCCTCTGGAGTTATGAAGTTAAAGCAGAGGGAGTTCCTCACACTGAAGCAAGGCAACATGTCAGTCAGTGAGTACCTGGACAAATTCACCCAGTTATCTCGCTATGCACCTGAGGAGGTCAACACTGATGCCAAGAGACAGGAACGATTTCTGGATGGTCTTATAGGGCCGCTCAATTATCAGTTGCAGAGTCACATCTTCCCAGATTTCCAGACCCTGCTGAATAAAGCTATTGGCCTGGAAAGCAAGCGCAAGGAAATTGGTGAACACAAACGGAAGTTCCAGGGACAGTCTAGCAGTAACACTCGCCCCCGCTACGATTCCTCTCAGGGTTCCTACTTCCACTCTGGTGGACAGAATAGAAGTTATCCACAGAACATGCAGTTGCAACGATCATTTCAGCAGCCACAACGCTTCAACCAGCAATCACCCCGTACTCCGAATCCTCAGCAGAATCGGACAATCAACAACTCAGCCACTCCCCGCCCAAGCAATGCCACAGGTGCTCCTGTGAGAAATAATGCTCCAGTACAGCCAAATGGATGCTTCAAATGTGGAGAATTGGGGCACTATGCTAACAGCTGTCCTCAACGTGGGATGCATACTCCACAGAGAGGCAACGAACAGAGAACCGAGAAGCCATCGTCACAAGTTCGTCCGGGAAGCTCAAGTGCACAAGGCAACAGAGCTCAGCGGAACTTTGTTCGTGGAAGGGTGAACCATGTGACCGCCGAACAAGCCCAAGAAGCCCCAGGAGTTGTACTTGGTACGTTTCTTGTCAATTCCATACCTGCAACAATTTTATTTGATTCTGGAGCAACGCATTCATTTATTACTGAACAATTTGTGGCAAAACATGGCATGAACATGAGGGCTATGAAAAAGCAATTATTAATTAGTACTCCCGGCGGAGAAATGCAAGCCAGTTTATTATGCCCACAGGTGATTCTTAACATCATGGGAGTAGATTTCCCAGCTGATCTGGTAGTTCTAAAATCTTGGGGAATAGATATAATTCTGGGAATGGATTGGTTACACCAGTGGGATGGATCTATTCAGTGCCGAAAGAAGTCAGTACTCTTAACCAGCCCTAATGGAGAAAGAATTGAGTATGTGACAATTCCCTCATCGACAGAAGGCGGAACAGTAAATTCTATGGAAGGCAAGACTCTGGAAGATATCAAAATAGTGAACGAATATCTGGATGTATTTCCAGATGATTTACCAGGTATGCCACCTGACCGAGATATTGAATTCAGCATTGAACTTTTACCTGGTACTGCTCCCATATCTAAGAGGCCATATAGAATGGATCTCAAAGACTTGGCAGAACTTAAGAAACAAATAGAAGAATTGTTAAGAAAAGGATTCATTCGTCCTAGTTCATCACCATGGGGAGCCCCCACTCTCTTTGTAGACAAGAAAGATGGCTCTAGAAGGATGTGTGTAGACTATCGATCTCTTAATGAGGTCACCATCAAAAACAAATATCCCTTGCCTAGGATCGAGGATCTGTTTGATCAGATGAGAGGTGCAAAAGTGTTTTCTAAGATAGATCTGCGATCAGGATATCACCAATTGAGAATTCGTCCGGAGGACATTCCCAAGACAGCTTTCACGTCCAGATATGGGTTGTATGAGTTTACTGTCATGTCATTCGGATTGACAAATGCCCCGGCATACTTCATGTATTTAATGAACAAGGTGTTCATGGATTATTTGGACAAGTTTGTAGTAGTGTTCATTGACGACATTCTGATATTCTCTCAGAATGAGGAAGAACACGAGGAGCATTTAAGACTTGTATTACAGAGACTTCGAGAACATCGGTTGTATGCTAAATTCAGCAAGTGTGACTTTTGGTTAAAGGAAGTTTCATTCCTTGGCCATGTTATCACCGACGGAGGAATAGCAGTGGATCCGAGTAAAGTTCGGGATGTGTTGAACTGGAGCCCTCCGAAGAATGTGTCTGAGATCAGGAGTTTTCTCGGATTGGCAGGTTACTACCGCAGGTTTATTGAAGGCTTCTCGAAGATCGTGAAACCGCTTATAACCTTACTAGAGAAAGGAAAAGAATTCAAATGGAGTGATAAATGCCAAGCTAGTTTCGAAGAATTGAAGAAAAGATTGACTACTGCCCCTGTGCTGATAATGCCAGACATTCACAAAGGGTTTGACGTATATTGTGATGCTTCGCGTCAAGGCCTTGGTTGTGTTTTAATGCAAGGAAAAGTAGTGGCTTATGCTTCCAGACAACTGAGGAAACATGAACAGAATTATCCAACACATGATCTAGAATTGGCCGCCGTTGTACACGCGCTAAAAATTTGGAGACATTACATGATTGGTAACAAGTGTCAGATCTTTACCGATCATAAGAGCTTGAAGTATATCTTCACTCAGAAGGATATCAATCTTAGACAACGCAGATGGCTGGAATTAATCAAGGATTACGATTTGGAGATTCAGTATCACCCTGGTAAAGCTAATGTTGTGGCAGATGCTTTGAGTCGGAAGAGTCAGGCAAACATGCTTATAGCTCAGTTGAAACCGCAAGAATTATGTTGGGAAATGGCACGGCTCAACTTAGGAATCGTAGCCCAGAGTGAATCTATGACCTTGGAGGTCGAATCGACACTTGAACAGGAAATCAGAAAAGGGCAGTTGACAGATGAAAAGATCAAGGAATACGAAAAGCTGATTGATTCAGGAAAAGTTCCCGATTTTAAGAAAGATGATCAGGGGACCATATGGTTCAGAAACAGGATATGTGTGCCAGAAGATGATCGCCTACGTGAGACTATACTGAAAGAAGCTCATGATTCGGCATACTCTATTCACCCTGGTAGTACCAAGATGTACCAAGATCTAAAACAGAAATATTGGTGGTACGGAATGAAAAGAGATGTCGCAGCTCATGTCGCCTTGTGTGACATATGTCAAAGGGTAAAAGCAGAACATCAAAGACCAGCCGGTTTGCTGCAACCACTGAAAGTACCTGAGTGGAAATGGGAAGAAATAGGTATGGATTTCATTGTAGGTTTACCTCGTACACGCGATGGTTATGATTCCATATGGGTTATCGTGGACAGGTTAACCAAAGTTGCCCATTTTATACCAGTTAAAACCACTTACTCAGGAGCCAGGCTAGCAGAGTTGTACATGTCACGAATTGTATGTTTGCATGGAGTTCCTAAAAAGATAGTGTCAGATCGAGGCACCCAGTTTACATCACGTTTTTGGAAGAAGCTACATGAGTCACTGGATACGAAATTGAATTTTAGTTCGGCATACCATCCACAGACTGATGGTCAAACTGAAAGGGCGAATCAGATATTGGAAGATATGTTAAGGGCTTGTGCTTTAAAGCATGGAGGTAGTTGGGACAAAAGTTTACCATATGCGGAGTTTGCTTACAACAACAGTTATCAATCTAGTCTCAAGATGGCACCGTTTGAAGCCTTGTACGGAAGAAAATGCAGAACACCCTTGTACTGGAATCAAACGGGTGAAAGTCAACTCTTCGGACCAGAAATTATAAAGGAAGCGGAAAGACAAGTCGAAATAATTCGGGAGAATCTTAAAACCGCACAATCACGCCAAAAGAGTTACGCTGACCCTAAGAGAAGAGAAGTGGTATTCGAGGAAGGAGATTATGCTTATCTCAGAGTATCACCTATCAGAGGATTGCGAAGATTTAATGTTAGAGGGAAGTTATCACCTTGTTTTATCGGACCTTTTAAAATACTGGAAAGAAAAGGAGAAGTGGCATATAGGTTGGAATTACCGGCTCGATTATCAGGGGTTCATGATGTGTTCCATGTATCACAACTGAAGAGGTGCTCAAGTGAGATTAGAGTGGAGCACTTACCACTGGAAGATTTAGAAGTAAAGGATGACTTGACTTATAAGGAGTATCCTATCAAAATCCTAGACAAGTCACAGAGGGTCACACGAAGCAAGGTAATAAAAATGTGCAAAGTTCAATGGAGCAATCACTCTGAAAATGAGGCCACTTGGGAAAGAGAAGAAGAACTTATGGAAGAGTTCCCTCAGCTGTTCTCCGAATCTTCCTGAATCTCGGGACGAGATTCTCTCTAAGGGGGGTAGGATTTGTAACACCCTAAAATTCCATCACAAATAAATCATAGCACCTTGGTTTAATTTAATTTTCTAAAGACTTAATTAAATTTTCAAATTAATTTGAGCCTAAAAATATTTAAACATCATTTAAATAATTTTGGAGCAATAAGTGCATGTGCATCATTTTTGGTTTGCATGTATTATGTTTGATTTGTGTGTGAAATTCAAAATCATGAAAAAGTCCAGAATCCGCCCCTAAACTTTCTCTCAAACTCTCTTTCTCTCCCTGGCCCAGCCCGTCTCTCTCACTCTCTTTCCGGCCCATCAGCCCTCGCGGCCCACTCCTCTTCTCCCCTCTCTTTTTCCCCCGCTCCGCCGGCCTGCTCGCCACTTTCGGCCCAGCAGCAGCCCGAGCTTTGCCTCTCTCCCTCGCGTCACTGGCAGGCGGGCCCCGGCCGTCAGCCCCTTCCCTCTTCCCCTTCCTCCCGACGCCCCTCCTCTGCCTCGCCGCCGTCCGAGCCGTTTGAGCTCCCCGCGTCTCTCTCTCTTCCGCGCCTCTTCCTCTCCCATCCCCACCGAGCCACAGCAGCTGCCACGCCACTCTAACCCCTCGCTCTCCCTCCGAAACGGCCTCTCCACCGAGCTCTCCACCACCGGGCGCCATTAATGGCCGGCCCATCCTTTCCCCTCGGCACCGAGCCCTCCCCCTCTCCTCTTCGCCCTTTAAAGAGCACGACCGAGCCCCCGAGAACCCTCTTCGACCCCTCTCGCCACCCAATTTCCCCGGAGCAACTCCAATTTCACGCCGCCGCCGCCGCCCAAGCGCCGCCGCGTCGTCGATCCGTCGCTCCGGCACTGCTTCACCCCGTCCGACTGCACCGAACGCATCGCATCAAGGTAACGACGCTCCCCATCCTCTTCTTGCTCTCTGTCCCGCTCTGTTTGCACTCCGACGGCCTTCGCCGGCGCTCCGCCGCCGCCCTTTGTCGTCGAGCACCGCCACCGTAGTGAATTGAACAACTAGGACCCCTTAGACACGTTCACCAACTTCCCAGCCACACCCAGAACCTAACCGCGGTTGAAATCGTGGCCGGAACCCCGAGTTCGGGTGAACTCCGGCGAGTTCACCGCCGCCCGCCTCTGTTCGCCGACGAACCGCCGCCCTCGCTGCGCAATCCACGACGAGGCCACCCCCAACGAGTTCGCCAGCTCGCCCCGGTCCTTTAGCGCCAAACCGCGTCCCAAACCGAGCCCGGCAGCTCGAGTTCGAGCATCGCCGGCGTGTTCCCGGCCCGGCGCCGCCGCTCGCCGGCGTTCCCGCCGCCGCCCGAGTCACCCCCTCTCTGTCAGCCGTCCGATTCACATCCAACGGCCCACGTTCAATCTGACCGAAGTCAACCAGGCCAAATAACGGTCAACCGAGGCACTTTTGCAAAAGAGACCCTGCCTTTCTCTGAATTTAACCCGCCGTCCTGATTAGTTAAAAAATAATTAGATTTAGGTCCTGAATTTTACAGAAAACTCCCCAGGCTTCTCTGTTTTTGTATTCCGAAGCCCAGCCCTTGTCCTTTGCACGTTAGCCCTCAGGTTTAATGCGTATTTATGTTTTAGCCCCTGGTTTCCTTCAGTTTAGCCCCTGGAAATTTAGTTTTCTTGCCAGCAAGTCCCTAAAACTTGTTTTGTCCATATCTTTTCCGTCCTAGCTCCGTTTTTAGCGTTCTTGGTGTCCAAGCGTTCGTCTTTCCGAGCTTGTTAGTTTTAGATGCTTGTTGTAGTCTGATAAGAATGTTTGGTGTACTGTTTTCTTATTGTTTTAATTGTGTTGATCGTAGACCTCGTGCCAGTTGCAACCGAGTCGCCCGTCGACGCGGATCCAGAACCACTCTACGAAGAAGAAGAAGATCTTTTTGTAGACCAAGGCAAGTGGCCCTCCCCGCATTATTCCTTTTTGTCCGATATAACTGCATGTCAAACTAAAATTTACTATTATTGCATTAATATGATGGGAATACCTTTTTAAGGATTTATCTAGTCTTTTACCATGCTCCCTTGTACCAACCCCTGTTTTAAATATTATTTTTCGGTTAGTTCACGCTTAGTGTTGCAATACCTTGGGAATGGATAAAATGAATCTTTATAAAATTGTTGATCACGATATCTTTATTAATAAATGTCAGTTAATACAAGAGAACAATTATTTAATCGGAACATGGAGAACCACCCAAGAAAACAGTGCAACCATGGTGTCAAAATGGGCTCTGACCTTAGCCGATTAATTAGGTGTGTAATTATACTGATGGCCTTATCCGAAAGGAGCAGAGGGGGTCTGGGGTTGCAGGGGTACAGCCCGGTCCTCTTGGGGTAGCAGCCTTTGCTAAGGTGCTGACCATTAGGGAGGGTTGTGGACCGCCCTAGCTGTAACTCTTGCGGGTTGTTGGACTTTTGCATACCTTTGTAAAGGCTTCGAAGTGGACCCCTAGCCACTCACCTCGGAAGTGTTTAAGGGCCTTGCAAACCCGGGCAACATGGGGAACACGAGCTATGGTGAAAGTGTACAACCTCTGCAGAGTGTAAAACTGATATATCAGCCGTGCTCACGGTCAAGAGCGGCTTGGACCCTCACATGATAATTAAACTCAAAGATGGAATATAAATCGTGGTTTTACTCGTGGGTTTTGAAAGAGATGTTCTTTTAAATGCTTAAGTGGGATGGTATAAACTTACATCTAGTAAATAGGAAACTGCTAATAAAACTTGATCAACTCTAAAAAAAGCTCACTGCTGTGAACCTTAGCCTTTCCTTGTGGCCTTGCATTTTCACCTCACTTGCTGAGTACCTAGTTAGGTGTACTCACACTTGCCATTGCTGAATCAGAAGAAGGAAATGAAGGAGAATACTACAGCGACTACGATAAGTTCTGAGGCTTGCGTTTCCCCCAGTCAAGATGCCTGTGGAAGATGGAAGCTGAAGACGCTTCGTTTAGCTATCGCTTGTTCTGCGATAAAGACATTCGTGTCTCCCGAGAGTGTAATATGAATATTATAATAAATCTCTTGTAATTTAGAACACTGTGTTTCGATATTACACTCTTTTGTCTATCATATGTGTGTAAACATGATCCTGGCGCACATATGAAACGCACTTGGTTTTCCTTTGAAAACCGGGTGTGACAAACGGGTACCTGCACACACAAACACGTACACACGGCACGAAGGCCGGCTCACAAACATGCACGCACGGCACGAAGGCCGGCTTCACAGAGGGCTCACCGTGACGGGCGGCGGGCGACGGCGGCGTGGGGACGAGCGGCGGCGGCGGCGAGGGCACGAGGAGCGGCGCCGGCGCGAGGACGACGGGTGGCGCGGGGACGAGGGGCGCCGGCGCGGGGACGACGGGCGGCTGCGGCGACGGGCGGCGGCTGCTGAGGAGACGAGGGGGCGCGCGGCGGCGGTTTCGATCTGTGAGATGAGGGCGAAGTGAGGGAGGGGAGAGAAGTCCGCGGCCTATATAGGTCCCCCGTCTTTAGCACCGGGTGCAGCCACGGTCCGGTGCTAAAGTCCCTTTAGCACCGGGTCCACCCGGTGCTAAAGGCCCCCCTATAGCACCGGGTCTTCCCACCACCCGGTGCTAAAGGCCCTTTAGCACCGGGTCTTCTACACCCGGTGCTAAAGGCCGTAACTGGCGCCAAACGAAAATTGGTGGGGGCCTTTAGCACCGGGTGCAGCCACGACCCGGTGCTAAAGGCCCTTTAGCACCGGGTCTATACAGCACCCGGTGCAAAAGGCCCCCCTTTAGCACCGGGTCTTCCCACCACCCAGTGCTAAAGGCCCTTTAGCACCGGGTCTTCTACAGCCGGTGCTAAAGGCCGTAACTGGCGCCAAACGAAAATTGGGGGCCTTTAGCACCGGATTTTAGATCAACCCGGTGCTAAAGGCCCCAAATTTTCGTTTGGCGCCGGTTTCCAAACCGGCCTTTAGCACCGGTGGCTACTATTTGGGAATCTTATAAATATAGTTTTTAATATATAGTTATTAATACTTGTTTTAATTCAGTTATTAATACCTATTAAAAATATATATTAAATAAGAAAATCTTATAAATTACTAGAAAATCAATATAAAATGCTAGACAATCTTATAAATTAATAGAAAATCTTATAAATTACTAGAAAATCTTATAAATTACTAGAAAATCTTATAAATTACTAGAAAATCTTATAAATTACTAGAAAATCAATATAAAATGCTAGAAAATCTTATAAATTAATAGAAAATCTTATAAATTAATAGAAAATCTTATTAATTACTAGAAAATCTTATAAATTACTAGAAAATCTTATAAATTACTAGAAAATCTTATAAATTACTAGAAAATCAATATAAAATGCTAGAATTAATAAAAACAATCTTATAAATCAATATAAAATCTTAGAACATAGGTGGAACATAAATGCAAATATAGTCATTACAAATTGGGTGGAACATAGTGCAATTAAATTACATGGCATCATCGTTTACTCGGACACTAATAAACTTCCTCTTTACAAATGTTCCTTGATTGTGATCACGCCGTAGATACGGTGTCTCCTCCGCCGCTAACAGGATGCTTGGGTCATCAGCCACTGAAAATGGAGGCCGGCCATAGAGCATATCATAATCTTCATCCGTCTTGTCCTCAACCCCTACGATTTTTCTCTTTCCAGGAAGAACTATATGACGCTTTGGCTCGTCTTGTGATGGGTCCAATTGCTTACCCCCACCTTTCTTATCCGCCGCTTTCTTCGGTCTGCTAGCCATGTCCTTCACATAAAAAACTTGTGTGACAGCTTTGGCCAAGATGAACGGTTCGTCTAGAAAGCCAATCTTGTTTAGGTCCACTAACGTCATTCCATAGTCCGCTTCAACTTTAACACCTCCTCCAGTCAGCTTCACCCATTGGCACTTGAACAGTGGGATCTTCAAAGGTCCGTACTCTAGTTCCCATATCTCCTCTATGATTCCATAGTATGAGTTTGTATTGCCATTGGTGTCTGTCGCGTCGATCCGGACACCACTATTTTGGTTGGTGCTTTTCTTGTCCTGGGCTCTTGTGTAAAATGTATACCCATTGATGTCATATCCTTGGAATGTCAAGATCGTGCTCGATGGACCTCTAGCTACAAAAGCTAGCTGCGCATCAATGCCCTCGACACCCATAAGACGTCTTCGCAACCAATCGGCGAAAGTACTATTGTGCAGACGCTGAATGAAGGCCGCAGACTTTGTTGAGTTTTCGTCCCTGAGAATCTGCATGTGCTCCTCGATGTAAGGAGCAACTAAGGTTGATTGTTGCAAAACTGTGAGGTGCGCTTTACGAAATGTCTCAACGTCCTTGATCACCATCGATCTTCTCCCTAGTGTGCCCTTTCCACCAAGTCTCCCCTCGTGATGTGATTCGGGCACACCAATCGGCATAAGATCGTCGACAAAGTCAACACAGAATTCAATGACCTCTTCTGTTTCGTATCCCTTAGCAATGCATCCTTCTGGACGAGAACGATTACGAACATACTTCTTTAGGATAGCGAAGAACCTCTCAACTGGGAACATGTCAGTCTTGTGGTCCTGCAACATGTGCTGTATCTTTTTCAGTTCCTTATCATTGCCGCAGTCTTTCTCGGCATCACGCAATATTTGCTCGAGTCCATCAGTATGTTCATTTTCCTGAGCAACATCTTCCTGAGCATCGCCTTCCCGAGCATCATCTTCCTCATCGGCATCACCCATTGCAGCATATGCAAAGGAACCGTAGTATTGAGCCAATAACGGAATGTCATCATCGGCCTCGTCTTCTTCATCTTCATCCATTAGAATTCCTCTTTCACCGTGCTTCATCCAAATAGAATAATTCCTCATGAAACCGTGCCTCATCAAATGCACCTGAAGACAACCTCTTTGTTTGTACGATTGTATATTTTTACAATGGGTGCATGGGCAGAACATGAAATCAGACGGCGTCCTGTTAGCCTCGGCGGCATCGAGAAACGTCCTAAGGCCATCACAGAACGCTTGAGCGTGGGGGTCCCCGTACATCCATTGTCTATTCATCTGCATTATTAACCAATAACAAATATACAATACAATTTAAAGATAAAAAAATTTAATATATAAATAAATACAAATTATAATATATATTCCATTATATAAATAAATTTCTAAAACTACATTACTATATTCATTAAATAAATAAATATACCTTCCATTAAATAAATAAATAACTATTCTACCTTTTAATAAATAACTAATAATATATATTTCATTAAATTAATAAATAACTATTCCAACTTTTAATAAATAAACCTCTCTAATAAATAAAATACATAAGCCTTATAACTATTCACAAGTCATACAAAACAAAATACTAACTAGCTTGCCTTCTCTCTCCATTTAAAACACAACATGAACACTCTCTTCACCATGAACTCAAGCTCTCTCCTCTCTCTCCTCCAAGAACACAAGCTCTCTCTAGCTAGCTTTACTTTGATTCACAAATCCCTCTATTTCTAAATCATAGAAGGATTACAAGCTAAATAAAACATTAGAGAATGAAAGAGTGTACCTTGTAGTGCTCCTTAGATGAGTAGAATCTTCACAAATTTTGAAAAAAATTTGGGTAGCACCTCCCCTCCCACGGCCGAGCAGCATGAACACAGCGCCTAAGTGTTCAGCTGGCTCGGCCGGGGGAGGAAGAAGGTGCTATATATAAAAGACATTAGCACCGGGTCGTGGCAAGACCCAGTGCTAATGTGCACCAATTAGCACCGGTTGCAGCCAGCAACCGGTGCTAAATGGCCTCGGGCACATTAGCACTGGTTGCTGGCTGCAACCGGTGCTAAAGGGGGAGCATTAGCACCGGGTCTCGCCACGACCCGGTGCTAATGTGTCCGCCCTGACACCCCGCAGCGCCGCCCCCGCTCCTAGCCGTTGGACCCGGTGCTGAAGCCCCATCAGCACCGGGTCCAAAAATGGCCGAGGCGGAGGAGGCGGGCGGATGTGAAGCATTCTGGTAGTGCCTGCTGAAAATATATGTGACGTCGTCTTCCCGCTTCACTACAGCAGGACCACACCAGTGTCATCTTGCTCGGCTTCTCTTAGATGAAACAGCACAGCAGCCTTCTTCAAAGCCTCGGCACCCATCTCCAGCGTCGCCTTGTCCTCACCACTATGAAGACCTGCCCAGTAAGAAATGAAAGAGGAAGCAAGGCATATTATCTCTGTTTTTGATCTTGTAAGCTTTTTCTCAAAACAAGCATTGATTCTAGCCTTCCAGATGGCCCAAACTATAGCAGCTAAACCGTCATATACAATTTCCCCTCATGAGGTAGGTGCATTTTAACCCATACCCAGAATTGTTCAAAAGAACTGGGTCTGCATTCAGCTCCCAGAACCCAGGCTACTGGACTCCATACATATCTTGCCATGGAGCACTCAAAAAACAAATGCCTAATGTTCTCATTGTTGTCACAGAACATACATTTTTCACTGCCCTGCCAATTCTTCCTGATCAGGTTATCTTTTGTTAGGATGACGTTCTGTTGTATCATCCACATGAAAACTTTTATCTTTAGAGGGATTTTGCTTTCCAGGTCACTTTGTTAGGAGCTGTAACTGTTGAGGAACCATAAGTAATCATACATCGATTTTAGCATATCATGTATAGAGACTACAGTGTTTTAGCATGTTATTAGAAGCATACAAGTTGATTCGATCAGTTATCGCAATTTGCATTTCTGTACTGTCAAGAATCATAGGGTATTTTGAGTAACGGGAGATTTTGTCATGTAATAACAATAATGTTGATCACTTGCTCAATTTTTTTAAAAACAACAAGCTAGACCTCTTTTTATGAACCAAATTTCAATATGCTCATAGTTGACTCTTAGTTGATCTATTAGTTCAAATTAGTTTGCTCCTAAATTGAATTCTAAATTCAAATTAAACCTACATGTAACAACTACTACCTCCGTTCTCGAATATACGTCGTTTAGGACAAACTATTTAGTTCAAAAATGAACTAATTCTCTTGTCCTAAATGTCATATATTTAAAAATGGAGGGAGTAATTTCCTAGGGCTAATGACTTAGGATCTAACAACTAACTGCCCCAAATAGCTTGGCCGCTAGCTAGTCAACCCAGTCTTCTAAAATGAATCGGCTCGCTAACTCTCTAAATAAGCCTGCTAACTTGATCTAGATCTTGACCCGCTTCATTAGTTTGCCTAATCCTCCAGCTAAACCTTTTTAACTAATCCTATCGAGCAGGCCTTTTGAGGAGGATTGGTTGCCCGCATCACCCCTCGTCCAGCTCCCAGCATGCAACATAGGGTTGATTGGTTGCCTGGGCTGGATAGTGGGCCTGGCCCACAGGATGCAAAAGGGGACCTCGAGCCTCGCTCCCGGGGTGCGGCCGAATTTCTCGTTTCTCTGGAGCCAGGCTCCCGCGGTGCGACGGCGAGCATGTGCGTGAGTGCAGGAGCGGCGAAAATGGCTCCATACATGCAACCAATCACTAGCTCACTCCGGCCTGACTCACCTTATTCAGTTGGCTGCCGGGGCCTGGTTCTTCGGTGCCAGCCAGGCTGGGGTACAGAAACCAATCACACCCTTTGTTTCCACCTGAGGCCCAAATCCCATATATCACACGAACCAGCAGCCTGCCCTTCCATAAATGGAGTCCAGCTCCTCTGCCTGTCTCAACCAATCGCAAGCAACAACTCATATGGCCCAGTGATCGAGCGCACGCACCTCAGCCCAGCCCAGCATATGCCGATCAAGCTGAACAAGGAGGACAAGAGTACCGGTCAGCCGACGCTGACGACCGCAAGCTGGAGCCGAAGGATCATCGGAGGAGGACGACGCCGCCGCCGACCTTGCCGACGTCCAGGATGACCGCATGTACCGTGAAAGCCTGCCCGCGGACTGCAACACCTCGTCTCGGCCGCTCCTCACCATCCTGGTGCGAAAACCTTTAGGACCATCATAGGACCTCCAAGCCACGCAGCCAATTGACTAACTTGACACATGACATGTGGGCCCCACTGCCATGTCTCATCCACACTATGTCTACAAAACTATTAACCAAAACAGCTAGATAGCCAAGTATCTATGAATAGTTTTGATAATTTTATGGTCAAAGGTTTCTGATTTTGGATTTTTATTGTCGAAACCAAACTTGGACGATAGTTGGATGTTCAAAACTGGACCTTTTCCTTTTATAAACGACATCAATAACTATTTACCTACTAGTATATCAATATTGTAACAATACATAGTATTACTAGGTACATTTCAGTACCATCAGGTACATCACTTTTAATTGCTCCTCGTGAAGGCGGCATTGCCGTACGAGATATGGCATCTACGGCCTGCTCAAACTCTGGTGAAAACTAATGCATAAAGAGTGACCCTCTTGACAACAAACCTAAACTTCTCCATCTCCTAAAAAGTTAACCTAAACTTATCCATCTCCTAAAAAGTTTCATCACTGGCAGATCAATTAATAACGTAATTCGAATACTACTATATAATTTAGGTAGCCATGTTTATTGTTAACGACCAAAAAATTATATATTTTTGTAATTTGATGCATTATATTGATGACCACTGCTTCGCATTACCACCACCACTATGTTGATAACAGCAAATCAAGACCATTTAAAGACAGCGATTTGATTTTAATCCATGGCAAAAATCACATTGTTGAAGAAATATTTACCATCTGATAATATCAAGGAAACAAAAGAATCATGGTAGAGGCGAGCACAACGTCACAGCACTGCAATTGTTGGCAAGTACTACTAGAGTAAGAACGAACCTTTACTACAAATTAAAGCTTGACTTGGTGTTTCTCATTGAGCTTTATTTGTTAGCTGACTTCAAGATAAATACTTACATAAGTAAAATGAATTACTTTAGATGAATCAATTATTATTCAACTAACTATTATTAGTTCAGTGAAGAAAGAAACACAGTGGTAAGTTTATGACAGCTTACAATTGAGGCTGGTGTATGTTCTGCTTGTACTTTTCTGAAAGCTGAAAGGGCATAGATGATTAGATATGATGAATCGATGTAAGAAAAAACGGTCTTGGCAACGTAAGAACAAAGATGTGTCTTTCAAACTTCGAATCCTATTAAACGCAATAGAATAGAAATATGTGTATTTTAATGCTCTTACATGTTCCCAGGCATGGAATGATCATGAGTAAGTTTATCAGATCCGGTTACCTGGAGACCTTGCTGAAGTGCTCCAGATTGATTATTTCATCTTGTTTTGTTTCTTTCAGTTAGATCATTGAGATTTGAAGATGGAATTCTAGTGGCCAAACAGAAATTATGAAAAAAAAATTCCAGCAGGCTTTTCCTGTGCACTTAGAAATATTAATTAATACACCCAGAAGACATTGACACAAGTGAAATTAATTACATCTGCACTACTATCAGGACTCTCGATCTCTCTATCGATTTGAGTCCTCAGGTCAAAGAAAAACCTAGATGGTGCCCATTGGCTGTGAATATGAACTAATATGCAACAGGATTGAGTCCCTATCGACTACTTCAAGGACCTCCTTTTCTTGTGCACTTGGAGATTGTCACACCCGGTTTTAGAAATAAAACCAGATGCATCTCATATGTGCGCCAGGATCAAGTTTACACACATATGATAGACGTCACAAGTGAATATCCATAACCATGCATACGAAAGAGTATTATAGTATATTTATTACAATCTCAGAGTTGACACAAATGTCATAGAGGAAGACTTAAATAAACGTTTAACTAAACAAAACGGAATAACTCCATCTCCACAGGCAGTTGACTGGCGGACTCGCCTAGAATTCCTCAAAATTAGTAGTAAAGTCCTCAAAATTCTCTCAATTTGAGCAGCAGTCTAAGTGTGGTCGATGCAATATAAATAAACAAGCGTGAGCACATGTCGTACTCAGCAAAGTATGGAAATAAATGACATGCTAGGCTTTATAAAGTGGAAGGCTGAAAGGATAGCCGCATTAAGCATTTTTAGTTGGTCAACTTTTATTAAGCATCTATTTACTAGCAAATATAAGTATATACCAACCACAATTAAATGATAACATAAACCCACCAGATTCAGGTAACCACAATTTAGATCATATTCTGATAGATTAATCATGTAAGGGTCCATGCCGCTCATGACCGTGAGCACGGCTGTTATAACAGTTTTACCCTCTGCAGAGGTTGTACACATTCACCATAAGCCGTGATTCCCATTGCCCGAAAGCATGTACCCTTCCCACACCACGTGGACCAAATATTGGGTTTTACTATGAGACCTTTACAAAGATACTCTAATAAGTGATAGTTCGCTAAGGCTTCCGGTTCAAGAGCAAAGCATAACCCTTTCTAGTGAGTCGCGTATCTTAGCAAAGCCTACCGCTCAAGAGGACCGAGCTATACCTCGTCAACCGCCGCACCTCTTGCCCCTTTCGGGTAAAACTATCCCAAACTAGAATACCTAATTAGTCAGTCAAAGCCAGAGCCACATAGCACTTATGGTTGCACTGTTTTACTGGGTGGTCGCTCCATGTTCCAATTAAAAGAGGTGATCTTGTCATTATTATATTAAAAGATAATAATGGAACATAGAGTAGGGGTTTCATTAGACCAATCCCAGTTGAGCAACTAAGCATCATCTACCAATCAAATTAATTTAATGACCCAGCTGCAAGGTATGGTAAAACGGACTAGGAAATCCTTAATGGACCCAGCAATATTAATGCAAGCGATAAATAAACGGTGTAATTAAAATGCATGTCATTTAGGTACAAACGGGCATGATCAAGGAATACTTGCCTTCTTCCCAACCCTACTGCTGCTCAAACTCTTCAACAGCTGGTTCTTCAAACACTTCCTCGAACGGCGCGTTTCCTATACGCATCACACGAACACATACAAGAAAACAATACAATAAATAAGAAACAATACACCAAACAATTCTAACTGAAGAAAACAACAGCACAAAACTAATCTACGCGTCACAACGAATGCGTGAGCGCGAAAAGCACTAAAATCGGAGTTAAAACGCAAAAGATATGACTTTTCTAAGGTTCAGGGACTTGCTGGAAAAGTTTTAAAAGTTCCAGGGGCTTAACTGCGAAAATCCGAGGGCTAAAACATAATTTTGTATAAAACTACGAGGGTTTTCATGTAAAAATACCAAACTTGGACCTCGGGCGCAATTTTAAAACTTGCAGGGGCTAAACCGAAAGAAAAATGACCTAAGTTTAAATATTTTTGAGCGGGGCTAGGACTGCGGGTTGAATTCCAAAACTTGAAGGGCTTTTTTGTATAACGGTCGAAGTTGACCGGTACTTTGCTGGATTGACTCGGGGCTAAAGTTGAGATGGACCGTAGGATCATGATCTAACGGCCGAGATTGGATCTGCAGATGGGCTCGCCGGCGGTGGAGGCAGGGCGGCGGCGCCGCTAGCATCCACGGCGGCGCTTGGCCGGCGCAAGCTCGATCTCGAGCTTCGGTGCACGAAACCGGACGAGATCTGGACGGGAAGCAAGACGAGAACATGGCGAGCTTACTCCGGGGGTTCTCGACGGCGGAAGAGCGACGACGGCGGCCGGCGACGGAGAATAGCGGGCGGCGGCGCTGTGAAGACGGCGACGAGCAATTTGAAGCAAGGGCGCGGCCGAAGGTCAGAGCTAGAGTCGATGGAGTCCTTCGGGACTTCAAGGCGACCCTCCTGGAGCGCTTCGCGGCGAGGGAGAGACGACGACGACGAGAACTGGCGGCGGTGGCGGCGAAGCTCCGAAGGCGGCGGCGGCGGCGACGCGATAGGGCGTCCGAGCGGCGGCCGAAACACGAGAAAAGTGCGGGGACAGCAAAGGAGGCCCACGAACTCGGGTAAAGGAGGCTAGGGAGCCTAGGCGTGCGCGCCCGAGTCGGAGGGCAGCGCGGCCGAGCCATGCCCGGGTCGGACTCGAGTCCGACTCGGGAAGACGGAGCTGACGCGTGGGCCCCACGCGTCAGTGAGCGTCGGAGAGGGGGAGGCGGAGCGGGCCGGCGCAAGGAGATGGGCCGGAAGGAGAGAACTGGGCCGGGGAAAGGAGCAGGCTAGCTGACCGAGGAGAAGAAGAATAGGGGGCAAAGACAGACCGGGCCAAAAGTTGGAGGGGCGAAAACGAACTCGACAGAGATCAACTATTCTAAACATCAAACAAATTCAAATTAAATTTGAATTTAAAAGAATTTAAATTCCAACTTAATTGAACAGCAAACAAAAGACAAATGCAACAACATGAATGCATCAACAACTTATTTTTGACTAAAATTATTTAATATGATATTTAAATTGATAAAAGGCTAGAAATTTCAATCAAACCATAGAAAATTTATTTAAGCCTTAATAAATTCTAGAAAAATTCAGATAGTTGCTAAAATTTAATTATGATGAATTTTAGGGTGTTACAGAGATACACCCCTGGAGCCACATACAGGTGAATACAGTGACGATCGACCAAGCTTTGAAGCTGGCTCCAGAAGCACCCAGGTGTATCCATTACTCCCTAGGCTTCCCAGTCCTATGGCATGTATATTTGGATTTGCTCGGACCAAGCCGAGAACCCAAGTAAAACAGTATGGTGTTCTGTTGCTACACAAACAAGTCACATTGGTTTAATAACTAACGGTGTTAGAGTTTTATGGTGCCACGAACATGGTTCTACTATGCGGTGCCAGCGAGAGTGATGCTCTGTACCTACTATACCCCTTTATATATGTAGCAGATCGAGATGTTACTCATGGTATCTTGACAATTAAATGGTGAATAGGCTTTTACCACCAACAGCCATGTAGCCAAGAAGAATATAGTCTGAAACAGAAGTTATCGTTGTAATAAACTTATAATTAGGTGTATATGCATTAATATGAACTGGCAATAAGTTAGCTCGAGGCCGGTATTATGTGTGCTAGCTCTCCTGTGAGATGCTGGGAATAGGCGAGTACATACCTCGATCGGGGAATTCACGTGAACTTTCAGCGGCAGCCAGTGACATCCCTAATGCTTCGCATGTGCATTTCTAGACATGCAACGACTGACCCATAGTTATAACTATATCAGAAAAGAAACTGCGCGCATGAGGCAAATCGAAGTCACATGTTGATCAATTATAAATAACCAGGTATAGAGACAGTGACACAAAGCAGGACATGTCATATATTCTAGTCCGGTTACAGGTGGAATCTGCGGTTGTGCTTTGTCTCATCTGTCGTCGTTGTGATTAGTGTTGGGCCGTGTTAATGTCCCAGTCCAACCGGCCAGTGAGTATAGTTGAGCGGTAACTCGTGTTGATATTCCAATCCAACTGGGTGAGTTTGTTTGCTTTTTTTCTTTCCTATTTTCTGCCTATGACCTTACAGGGTCGTAATCTTGTATTTTTCTACTGTATCAATAAAAACGCACTTGTTGAGTATAGTTTGTTTAAAAAAATATATTCTAGTCCAAATCACCGTATAGACCGGAAAAACCGAACCGAAATTGTATGTGCAGCAGTGGTCATGGAATGAGAATGTCAGAGGCGGGCGTGGATCACCAACTCTGCATGCGTATTCTCTGTAGGTGAGGGGTAGCCCTGTCTCCCCTACAATGTTGAAAACCACCTCGCTGGTGCCTAGCGTGTCATGGCCTTTCGCTTCAACAAGCGGGTGCCCTGTTACAATATACCTTCGTGCCCCCGTTCCTATGTAGATATTTTAGCCCAGAATTCGGAATTGGCATTGAGACATCCGAATTCCATTGTTTGGATGGTCTTGGCATTGATGGACGGAATCGCAATCCAATACCGAATGCCATTGACCGCACTACCGCACCCTCTCCCGCAATGTCGAACCAACCAGCTCCGTATTGAGTGGAAATGGCCTCCCCTCACCCGCGTCTCTCTCGCACATCTCCCTCCCCTCGCCGTCTCTCTCACACCTCTCCCCCTCCGTCTCTTGCATTCGACAGCGGTGCGGCCTCCTCCAGGCGACGGCCTCCTCCGGCGCGGTCCCTCCCTCTCCTCCGCGCCTCCTCCCTGCCTCCCTCTCCTCTGTGCGCCACTCCCTGCCTCCTCTCCTCCGTGCCCGCTCCATACCCCCTCTCCTCCGTGCACATCCCCTGCCTCCCTCCTGACCAAGCAAGGGCGATGCAATGAGGCGAGGCAGAGCTCGCCGCCGCCAGTGGCCTCTGCATCTGGCGCATCACTAGCAGGACGGGCGTGGAGGGGTGGTAGTGCTGGGCAATGGAGGGATGCTCCAGCGGCCAATTCGGAGAGCAGAGACGTAGGTGGGCGGTGGTCAGACCGACGGGGTCGAGAGCTAACCGGAGCTCGAGGCGGAGGTGAGCGGCAGTCAATTCATCCTCTTTTACATCCAAACATGAATTGGATTGGGTTGCCTCCTAGGATTCCAAAGGACAATGCGATGGTCATCCAAACAGCAGCGTTGAAATTGTGGCTCATTTCAATGCCATGGCTGCTTTGGTATTAGATCCAATTCAATGCCAAGCTCCTCAATGTCGACATCCAAACGGAGCCTTCAGGTAATTGCACTTTGATTATTCCTAACCAGAGGGCATGCAGATCACAAATTCCAGCCTATCTAACTATACAACAGCACATCCTGAAGAATTCCCTACACTTCCCATGCTTACAGCATGCATGTGTAGTACTCCAATCACTAATAATACAAGTTGATTCGACGGTTCAAAACAGATAGGTCGCAATGATTTATCTTCTGTCGCTGCCGTTGTTGTGGTGATATTTTATACTGTCGCGGATGTGGCTTTGCTGCATGGCGAGCAAGAGCGATATATGGTGTCTACCCACCTCTAAATAAATAATATAGTTTGGTAAAATACTGTAAGATATTAGACTATTTGCAACGGTGTCCTCTATATTTTACCCTCCAAAGGAATATTTTGATGGCCTCTAAAAGATTCCATCATCCAAATAAAACCGTTGTTGCAACAGTGTCCTGTATTCCATCCCCTCCCTCCTCTCTCTTTCTCTTTCTCCCCCGCCGACGCCGACCCCTCCCCTCGCCGCCTTCCCATGGCACACCCCCGCTGCCCCTTCCCCGACGCACCCCCGCCGCCCCCACGCAGCGTCGGCACCCTCACTCACCCCACGCCGCGCCCGCCGAGGCCCCCGCCGGAGCCCCTCAAGCGGCCGCGCTGGCCCTGCCGCCCCCGCGCCGCCGCGACGCGCTCCCGCAGCTCGTGGACGCCGCCATCGGCTACGTCTCCGCCTACAACGAGCACAAGTCCTCCCCTGCCGGCTCCCTCCCCTCCCCCACGCCACCCCTCCCCTCCCCTCCCTCCTCCGGATCCGTGCTGCCACCTCCCTCCCTCCGCCCCGCCGCCTCCCACTCGCTGTCGCCGCCACCTCCGGATCCGCGTGGGGCCGCCCCCTCCCTCCCTCTCGCGTGACACAGCGGGCAGCGCGCAGCAGCGGGGGCGGGCGGCGGCGTCTGGCGCGGAGGTGGCGGCGGGCGGCGCGCAGCGGTGGGGGCGGCCAGACGCGGACGCGCTGCTCCACGCCGCCTTCGAGGACGCCGACGATGCTTCTGTTCCCCTTCGTGGACGGCGCGGGCGGCGAGCAGGGGTGCGCGCTCAAGAGCTCCGCACGGCAACGGCAGCGGCAGAGCGGGTGGTGGACCGCGAGGTGGCGGAGCGGGTGGTGGACCGGCGGGGCGCTGTACAGGAGGGGGAGATCTCCCCGAAATTTGGGGGAAGGGATGGCACACCTGTAGAGTACAGGAGCCTTTACCATCTACCGCTGCAACGCCATTTGAGGGATAAAGCCGGTAAATTAGGGGTACAGGAGGCTTTACCATTTACCGCTGCAAACAGTCTTATGCATGGTACCATCCAGTACGTTTTGTTTCATTTTAGGTGAAACCAACAAATACAACATTTATGTGACAGATGGTGGTTCCAAAAAAAAACAATTCTGCCACAGTCAGGAGGCAAGGCCAATAATAGCTTTAGTACTTCCGTTGACTTCCCTGGTGCTCTGTTTCATTATGTGAGGATCCAATGATGCCAAAACAAGGAAACAGGCAGCACAAATCTCCAAGAACGAAATGTATAACCAAAGCTCCTCCAGTGTGGCATCAGGGAGCCAGAGGAAGTGGTGCCATGCACATTCGTATCTCCTGACCAGCAACGAGACTGCCTGCTTGTTTGTCCTCCTATAGGTTTCTTCTTTCTTTATTAGGAACAAAAAGGTAGTGCTCAAACAATATTAATGTAACACCCTAAAAATTCATCACAATTAAATTGTAGCAACTCTCTGAATTTTTCTAGGATTTATTTAAGGCCTAAATAAATTTTCTATGATTTAATTAGAATTTCTAGCCTTTTATCAATTTAAATATTATATTAAATAATTTTAGTCAAAAATAAGTTGTTGATGCATTCATGTTGTTGCATTTGTCTTTTGCTTGCTGTTCAATTAAATTAGAATTTAAATTCTGTTTAAATTTGAATTTAATTTGAATTTGTTTGATGTTTAGAAGAGTTGTTTTCTGTCGAGTTCAGTTTTGCCCCTCCAATTCTTGCCCAGTCCGCTTTTGCTCCCTCAGTTCTTCTTCCTTTCCCCGGCCCAAGTTCCCTTCCGGCCCATCTTTTCCCGAGCCGGCCCGCTTCCCTTTCCCCTTCTCCACTCTCACTGACGCGTGGGGCCCACGCATCAGCTTCTTCCCCGCCGAGTCGGACTCGAGTCCGACCCGGTCAGGGCTCGGCGCGCCGCCTCTTCCGGCTCGGGCACGCAGGCCCAGACGCCCGCACTTTTTCCCCCTGCGCGTCATAGCCCCGCTTTCCCCCGATCTTTTTTCGCGACTCGGCCGCAGCTCAAGCCCTAGCGAAGCTCCGCCGCCGCCGCGTGTCTCAAAGCTCTCGGCCGCCGCCGTCGGTCGACGTCGCCGTCGTCTCTCCTTCTCCGATAAGCGCCCCTAGAGGTTCAACTCGACACCCCGAAGCTTCTCCCCCAGTTTTCCCTCTGTTTTGGGCCTCAAACTCGCGCTAATTTGGCCTTTGGCCGACTTGCAGCGCCGCCGCCGCCATTCGCCGTCGTCGGCCGCCGCCGAGGCTCCTCCCTCGACTTGATCTGTCGGGGTAAGATCGGCATCTCCCCCTCTCTCTCCTCGACCTAGTCCCTTCGTGTTAGGTGGCCCGTAGCGCGACTTCGCGTGTGCGCCGGCGAAGCTCCGCCATGGGTGTCAGTGGCGCCGCCGCTCTTCTTTCCCCCGCCGGCGAGCCCTCTGCCGATCCAATCTCGGCCATCGGATCTTGATCCAACGGCCCAGCTTCGTCCTTACTCCGAGTCAAATCCAGTCCTTACCGGTCAGCGAGGGATTTTTGCTAAAGAGCCCCTGGTGTTTTGATGATTCAACCCGCAGTCCTAAGCCATTTAAAAATATTTAAACTTAGGTCCTTTTTCTTTCGGTTTAGCCCCTGTAAGTTCTAAAATTGCGCCCGAGGTCCAAGTTTGGTATTTTTACGTGAAAACCCTCGTAGTTTTATACAAAATTATGTTTTAGCCCTCGGATTTTCGCAGTTACGCCCCTGGAACTTTTAAAACTTCGCCAGCAAGTCCCTGAACCTTGGAAAAGTCATATCTTTTGCGTTTTAACTCCGATTTTATTGATTCTCGCGCTCACGCGTTCGTGGTGACGCGTAGATTAGTTTTGTACTATTATTTTCTTCTATTGGAATTGTTTGGTGTACTGTTTCTTATTTATTGTATTGTTTTCTTGTATTTGTTCGTGTGCTACGTATAGGAAACGCGCCGTTCGTGGAAGTGTTTGAAGAACCAGCTGTTGAAGAGTTTGAGCAGCAGCAGGGTTGGGAAGAAGGCAAGTATTCCTTGATCATGCCCGTTTGTACCTAAATGACATGCATTTTAATTACACCGTTTATTTATCACTTGCATTTATATTACTGGGTCCCATTAAGGATTTCCTAGTCTATTTTACCATACCTTGCAGCTGGGTCATTAAATTAATTTGACTAGTAGATGATGCTTAGTTGCTCAACTGGGATTGGTCTAATGAAACCCCTACTCTATGTTCCATTATTATCTTTTAATATAATAATGACAAGATCACCTCTTTTAATTGGAACATGGAGCGACCACCCAGGAAAACAGTGCAACCATAAGTGCTATGTGGCTCTGGCTTTGACCGACTAATTAGGGTACATGCTTTCGGGCAATGGGAATCACGGCTTGTGGTGAATGTGTACAACCTCTGCAGAGTGTAAAACTGTTATAACAGTCGTGCTCACGGTCATGAGTGGCCAGGACCCTCACATGATTAATCTATCAGAATATGATCTAAATTGTGGTTACCTGAATCTGATGGGTTTATGTTATCATTTAATTGTGGTTGGTATATACTTATATCTGCTAGTAAATAGATGCTTAATAAAATTTGACCCACTAAAAGTGTTTAATGCAGCTATCCTTTCAGCCTTCTACTATATAAAGCCTAGCATGTCATTTATTTCCATACTTTGCTGAGTACGACATGTGTTCACGCTTGTTTATTTATATTGCATCGACCACACTCGGACTGCTGCTTAGATTGGGAGAATTTTGAGGACTTTACTACTGACTTTGAGGAATTCTAGGCGGGCGAGTCCGCCAGTCAACTGCCTGTGGAGATGGAGTTATTTCGTTTCGTTTAGTTAAACGTTTATTTAAGTCTTCCGCCATGACATTTGTGTCAACTCTGAGATTGTAATAAATATACTTTAATACTCTTTCGTATGCATGGTTATGGATATTCACTTGTGACGTCTATCATATGTGTGTAAACTTGATCCTGGCGCACATATGAGATGCACCTTGTTTTATTTCTAAAACCGGGTGTGACAATTAATTATTACAGATGGTGGAAAAAAATTACCTAATTTTCTCGTGGAGTTGGAGATACACCCCTGTGCCATTTACAGGTGCATACAGTGACAATGCTTGGTAACAGTACCTAAAATCAATCATGAGTATCCATTACCCCCGGTGCTTCCCAATCCTAGGGCACGTATATTTGCTTTAGTACAGACCAAGCCGAATGCAAGTGTTGTGGTGGTGCCAAACAAACAAAAGTCACATATGTTTAACTGAGGACGCTAGTATTTGCTAAGGTTTGTTGTGGCACACACATGGTTCTGCTATATATGATGGTGACCGCTCTAGAGTAATGATCTCTATTCTCTACCCACTCCATTTAACGGAGATATGTTACTCATGATACCTTAACAAATAATCATGAATAGTCTTTCATCACAAACTGTCATGTAGCTAAGAAGAGTCCCAAATTAGAACTAGTATTTCCAGCATTTATGTGAAGTGCCACAGCCTGGAACCTCTTTGAATACATGACCGATACCCAAGTCCTTCATCCGATCCTTCTCTATTGCTTCCCATGACAAATATTTGTTAGTCTTTCATCATAAACTGTCATGTAGCTAAGAAGAGTCTCGAGTACGACAAGCGTTACGAAGGTGCAAAGAATCATCATCTAATAATGAACTGGCAAAAAGCTAGCCTGAGGAATCGCGTGTCCTTGTGTGAGGTGCAGGACTGCAGGGAAGAAGTGAGTACCTTGATCATTAACTTTAGTTAGTATTATTCCGGTGATTTCCCAGGTGCTCTGCTCCATTCTGAGACAATGCGACGATGCCGAATAATCCAGATTATTCCAGCGAGGGAAGAGGCTGCACAGAGCTCCAAGAATAAGATGCATAATCAACCAGCTTACCATTGCAGTCCAGCACAACTCTGTTCGAAAAAAATGAAGAACAAAAGGCAATTAAAGACAAAAGGCCAAAGTAAGAAAAATGGAACAAGAATTATTACTATTGCGGAGTGAATTTCTCAGCTACTTAACATTTTGTCAAATGAATAGTGCACTGACTATCCCTCACTTGATTGCAAAACTTAATTGTCAAGCACACCAAGCTACTCTCTCAAGCACTCGATAACCAATAATGCGGCATCTAGGCCTGCTCCAACTTAGGTGATATCTACGGAGAACCTAGTGAACAAACCTCTATTTTACTACCTCTGTAAACTTCTCTCTGTCTCGTCGGAAACTTTCAGGTCACTACTCACTAGAATCATCTCCCTAAGTACCAAATTGACAAAACAAATGAAGTAGTGCTCCCAATACTTGCAGTATATGAACCAAAATTACAAGATAATTTTGCATTATTATGCATATTGTACTCATTGTGGAAAATGGTGTTGGAAACCTAGGAGGGCTACGCTAGCACAATTCAAAATTGTTTACCCCTTAAACAGGAAGAGCAGCAGTTATAGATCACGGATCGTTACCAGTAGACGCGCAGATGTAGCGGAAGCCGTCTCGATGTAGACGAACGTATCGAAGTGGCAGTATCATGCAGTTGCTTGCGTCCATCTGGTCCTGCACATGCGATTCGTCCTTGTGCTCCAAGCGCAGCACCTCCGAGGTATCCACACGTATGAGGATGGAACGCTGAGCGCCGGTGTGCCAACACCAGGGGGCGCGGCGAGAGAGCAGCGATAGGGCGGCTAGGGTTTGGGGCGTCGGCGACAAGTGTCCTCGACCCTAGCCCCCTCCCACATATATATAGGCCGTACTAATGGGCTGCCATCTCATGGGCCCCATCAGTTAACCTAATCCCTCATGTATCAAGCATACAAACGAGTCCAATCCGATTGGCTCTTGGGCATATATCCAACAGTCTCTAACTTGCACTAGAGACAATCACATAGACAAGTTTTTCAGTGTTCCAAACCCCTAAGTGTATGACCCTATGGGTTCACGCACACATAGACATGTTTCGAGTACTCCTACTCGGTCCAATAGTTGACAGCGGCCTCTAGCAAGACATGCCAACTTCCATGCGCACGTAAAGATCATATCAGACGAACTGCCACAACATCACGTACGCTAGCACAATTCAAAATCATTTACCCCTAAAACAGGAATATCAGCAGTTATAGATCACGGATCGTTACCACTAGACGCGCAGGTGCCGTGGAAGCCGTCTCGATGTAGACGAACGCGTCGAAGTGGCAGTGCCATACAGTTACTTACGTCCATCTGGTCCCGCACATGCGATTCATCCTTGTGCTCCAAGCGTAGCACCTCCGAGGTATCCACACGTACGAGGATGGAACGTCGGGCGCTAGTGTGTCCGCACCGGGGGCTGCGCGGCGGTAGAGCAGCGAGAGGGCGGCTTGGGTTTGGGGCGTCGGTGGCAGGTGTCCTCGACCCTAGCCCCCTCCCACATATATATAGGCCAGAGTAATGGGTTGCCATCTCATGGGCCCCATCAGTTAACCTAATCTCTCGTGGATCAAGCCCACAAACGAGTCCAATCCGATTGACTCTTGGGCATATATCCAACAAATGTGTACTGCACCGGAAGTGCACTACAAGAGTTCTAAGGAAGGATTACTAGACTGTATTTTAATCCACAGTTCAGTATCAGTGATGTACTTGACTGTTGCATGGTGATTGTTCGTTGGTGCTTCACCACTTACTCCTGGAAAGATCAATATAAATAGTCTCATGCCCCTATCCACAAGTTGAAAGAAAAAAGTAAAGGGCATGTTGTGGTGGCAGCTTGAGGGAAACCTTAATATAGTGCTCTTATAATAAGCTATAAACAAAGTTGATATTATAGTATTAATAAATTGTCATATGAAGTATTAGATAGCAGCAGCTACAATGATTTTTCAATATGACTAATATTAGTTCAGAGACTTCAATGGAATTTTGTACCAAATGCATAGCAACTTATATAAATACTGTAATGTCTCAAATTTAAGTTGTAGAATTTGAAGTTACTATTGCAGAGTGAAATGCTCGGTTACTGAACATTTTATTTCTAAGTCAATATTGTGCACTGCCAATCGCTCACTTTATTTCTTTAAAGCAGCATGTCAAGAACCAAGCTACTCTCAGATGCACTCTATATGCAAAGAGGCATCTAGGATTACTCCAAATTAGTTGAAAACTTCGATGAACCTAGTGGCAGTTAACCTATTTTACCGACAAATGTAAACTTCTCTCAGTCACATACAAAACTTCAAGGCCATTATAGTTAAAAAGCTTGTGGGTGAAGCATATACACACCGTAAATACCGAATGGACAAGCCAAGAAGTATTGTTTCAACATTTATTTGTGAATCATAATTACAAGATGCTTTTGCGGTATTCATACTATATGAAAAGCAGAAACAACATAGCCTTTTGACCCAAGCAAGTTGGGTAGGCTAGAGGTGAAACCCAAAAAGGCAAAAAGAAACAGAAATTAGAGTTAAGGAAAAACAGAAAATGAAGCAAAGATTACGGTTCAGGCACATTGATTGCTAGTCCCGGTGCAAGGTTTCATAGAGTTTCATGCACATTAAATAGGGTGTCAAGTCAGCATTTTAGATGATATGGCAAAGAGTTAATGTGGAGAGAGACGAAATAGGTTTCATCTAGATGAAACTCTGTATACACATTTTCCAACAAGTTTGTGTCTGGCATGCATTGCCTATGAAACACCAAAATGAAACATTGCATTGTATGGATCATTTTCATCTATGAATTAACTATCTAATTGCTTATGTGGCATTCTTGGAAACACAAATTTGAAATCCGCACTGGGAATAGCCTTAGAGGTACACTCCTTAAGGTCTCTGTTAACCGACTCATTGTCACACCCTAAAATTTCAAATTTTAGGATGTGAACAGTTAGCCTAATTAATACAATAATTTTCTCAAATTTCTAAAATTTTCTCAAGCTTTATATAATTAATAGGGAATTTACTATAGAAAAAAAATGTTTTCTAAATTAAAATAAGATATGTGGTAATAATGTGTGCCTCTTGCAATTAGTGCCTTTGTGTGTGCAAAGTTTTTTTAAAAAACGCATTTAGAAGCATAATGAGAATTTTTTTCAGAGTTTTCTGGCATTTATTCCTATTTTCCTTAGAGCAAATTTCAATTTTTGGAGTAGGCTAAAATCCTTTTCATGAGGTCCAAATACATTTTTTGGATTCCTTATGTCTAAATCTATCTCTAGCATTTTTGGAATTTTTTTATTATTTTTCATGGTTTAAATATGAATTCTGGACTTATCTGGAATTATTTTATAACTAGGAAAATAATTATTCCGAGAATAAAAATCACCATAAATATTACTGGACCAGCCTTGACCCAAAGTTGATCCAATTTTAGACCAAATCCATCCCATCACTTTATTGGGCCAAATTTCAAAGCACATTAGTGTTGTGGGATATCTCTAAAGCCCATTAGCATTAAAAGGGGTAATCTATCGATTAGTCCCATATTGCTAATGGATGTGGAGATAGGAATTTTTCTCCCTATATATATGAGCCACCTCTTCTCTTTACAGGGAGGCCCCTTTGTTTGGGATTCCCTAAGGTAGTCTTCTTCCACCATATCTTCCACTATCGTCCATTCTTCGTCTCGTCGTCGCGCTGAGCCTTCCGTGGTTTTTGGCCTCAACATTTTCAATAAGACCCTCAGCGAATCTTGTAATTTTCTACCATATTCGTTTAGTCTATACTCTTTCATAGAAAAGCCCTATCCTTTAGTGCGCTCTTTTTAAAGCTTTTCCTTTGATTGGTGTATTGTTCTTAGTTGTTCTTGTTTGTTTGTTTGTATAGTTGCGTGTTTGTATGGTTGTGCTCGATGATTGCTATGAGAAGAAGAAGCGCAGTTCGAGTGATTTGAAGATTAAAAGAGCAATAGCAAAAGTTAAAGACTTTGAGCAGTGGTATTTATGTTGCATAAAGGCAAGTGTCCCTAACCATCTTTCTACCTATGTTTTAATTGCACTGTCATGTTGATTTAATTGGAACATGGAGTGACCACCTAGAAAAATAGTACAACCATGAGTGCCAATGGGCTCTGGCCTTGGCTGAATAATTAAAGACTCTAGTTTGTGCATGTCTTACCGAAAGGGCAAGTGGGGGAGACTTCGATGAGGTATAACCCGGTCCTCTTGAGCTGTGGGCTTAGCTAAGAGACAGACCTCATTAGGGAGGGTTATGCTTTGCTTGTATTTTGAAACCTTAGCGGACTGCACTTATTAGGGAATCTTTGTAAAGGCCTCGTAGCGTCCCTTTGCAGTCACACCTCGGTAGTGTGATGCGTGCCTCATCCGCACGGCATGGTTGGGTTTAAAGTTCTTTTGAACTTTTACGCGGCTTATGGTGAAAGTGTACAACCTCTGCAGAGTGTAAAACTGATATATCAGTCGTACTCATGGTTAAGAGTGGACTGGATCCTCGCATGATTAATTTACTTAAAGTTGATAATTAATTTGCTCTCTGGTTATTTCTTGTGGCCTTGCTGAATACCAACCATAAGTGCACTCAACCTTGCTAATTGCTGCTCAGAAGAAGAACTTGTGTTAAGTGATGAAGATGGCGCTGAGTTCTAGGCGTACGCAACCCCCAGTTGATTGCCTGTGAAGTTTGGAGCATTCGTTTCCAGGATTTGTTGTATAACTCTGATAGACTCGTAAGTCATTTATATTTATTTTATGTGATACTATATCTTTTATTCACTTTCTGGTTTATTGTATGTGTGAAACTTGATCCTGGCACACATACGGTGTACACTTGGTTTGTTTTCTAAAACCGGGTGTGACACTCATCCCAAGTCAGTTTAGACAGACCTACCTCTCTTAACATTATCGACCTGCTGTAGGACCCCACTACGCACCGGCGCCTCAGTAGGCCTCCGTTGGACATGTCCAAACCATCTCAAACGATGTTGAGTCAATTTCTCCTCAATTGGTGCCACCCCGACCCTATCCCGAATATCTTCATTTTGCATCCTATCCCTTCTTGTGTGCCCACAAAACCAACGCAGCATACACATCTCTGCTACACTCAGTTGCTGTATATGCCACCTTTTTGTAGGCCAACATACAGCACCGTATAGCATCACCGGGCGAAAAGCAGAAACAGTACCAGAAATGATGAAATTGGCATCTCCCTTATACATTTGCTGGTGTTTCTACTGCAGCTGATTTCAAAGCATCTATTCCACTGATTATCTCTTGTGGGAAAAATAACACAGTATGGTTAGTTGGTGACAACTATAAGTGCAGCTTAATCACAAAAGTGGTGGTTGAGTTCAGCTGTGGTTTCCAAAAAGCTGAAGAGGTTCTAAATGATATTTGGAAAAATTGAATTGTACAAATTCATGTCCAGATAGTCATACAACTTAGTTTAGTAGTGCTAAAGCTGTGCTAAAATTTCTAAATAATATTTGAATGGATTGGAATAGACACTGGCATATGTCAACATAATGTTCACTACGAGTCTATGACTGCGTGTTGACACCGAAATTTGGTAACTATATGGCCAAAGGTGTCTACCAAAAGAAGCCGATAATTTGATAAAGCTGTAGAGTGGAGATTGGAACTCAACATGGATTGTAGCTTCCTAATATACGCTAAAGGTTCTTAAAATACCCACATTTTGGCTATGGCAAAAAAATGTATCCAAACCTCAGTATACCATTTCATGGATATGCATAGTATATGTATATCTATACTCATTAGTTCATAATTAAGAAGAAATTTTTAACTAGTTCTCATTATCAAGCTCGATCCGTATCAAAATATTTGAAGCAAGATGGGGCAAAAGGCGTTGCCAATTTGCTGACATGCTTGTTGTAGGCAACTTCTTTCTAGAATCAAAAGGACAGAGTGATGAAACGAGATACTAATAACTTACGAAAAGAACTCAATTGTGGCTATATTTGCCATTACAGCAAAGAGGTAGCATCTACCCAGACTAAAGCTCCATATGATCCTAGCAGTGAGACTCCAGAATGGACGCACAAACAACCAGAATTCCCAACGCTTCCCAAGCCAGTCACATGTATTTGATCTTGTGCAGACTGCATATGATGCCTACAAAATGCAAAGCGAATGCACAGGTGGTTTTATTAGGCAGAAGGCACGGCTTTGCTGCTTGGTGCGGGCATGAGTAATGTCCGTTATCTACCACAAGTGGTGGAGTGGACAAATAGTACTATTAATGAACTGGCCTAAAAATCATGGGCCGAAGCACGACTTGGGAAACCAAGGCTTCTGCAATTTTCACTCGCACGGAGCTAGATTACTTCGTTGCAGCTAGATTACTTCGTTGCATAGACAAGGGCTGGAGGCAGTGTTTGCTTAGCCGCGAAATGTCGAGTCAGAATTCAGAAAAGCTACAGCCAGAAACTTCATTTCTACCCCGCCTAAAGCTAGAACAAGAGATTCCGTCGCTGTAACAGCAAAGGGGATTCACGAATATCCATTGTTCCCAATGCTTCCCAAGCCTATTGCTTCCACAATTCAGACGTGCTATGCTAGTGAGTAGTGACAAACTAAACACGACGCACAGGTTTGGCTTGTGCTATTTTATTTCTGGCGCTGCTGGGGTTCTATACTTTCTCTATATATACAGCGGGGAGCTCACGGCTTTCTGTGTACATGTTCTTCTTATCCAACAAATCTACTCCCTCCGTCCCAAAAAAGAAGACACTCTAGGATTCAAAATTTGTCCCAAAAAACAAGTCATTCTACTGTATTTAGCAAGTGCATGTGTCATTTTACTTTCTCCTAAATCTGTCCTAAAATTTCTAAAATGTCTTCTTTTTTGGGACGGATGGAGTATACTATAAAGAGAATTAGATTTGAAAACGCTTCTCACCAAGATTAGGCCCACCCCCACCTCACAGAGGACCCATCTGTCATAAAAAAGGACTACAAAAGGGAGGGGGAAGACCCATTTTGTCGCCCTTCGGAAGAGAATTCCCCCCAAACCCAGAACTTTTTTCACCTAAATCGGGTCCACCTAAATCTACACACGCGTCCTTTATGTTGCCATATTTAATATGTATAATTTTAGCAAGTTTTCAAATAGATGGTAGTTGATGATTATGTTTGGATTTAAGTCCAATCTGTTACCATAATTAATATGTATAATTTGAGTATGTTTTTAAACAGACGATAGATTTCCATATTTAATATATATAATCTGAACAAGTTTTCAGATAGATGGTAGTTGATGATTACGTTTGGATTTAAGTCCAATGTGTTGCCATAGTTAATATGTACAATCTGAGCAAGTTTTCAAACATACGATATGTTTCCTTAGTTGATGATTGTGTCCAGATTGAAATCTAATAATTACCATACTAGACTATCCAAATTTAATATATACAATCTGAGGAGGTTTTAAAACATATGATAGGTTTCCTTAGTTGATGATTGTGTCCAAATTGAAGTCATAATTACCATACTAGACTAGTTAGGACTTATATAAATCACGCCAACCAGCCGTCAGTTCTCATTATCCCCTCGACATGTGGTTGTTCCACAAATCCTCCAGCAGAGAGATCCGACGCTCCGCCATCACCCCCGGTTGTCGGCTCAACACATATATGCACCTGCACGTCGGAGCGTCTCCAGCGTCGGAGGCCATACTACAGGGCGTCGTGCATGATGGGTAGAGGCAAGAACGCCGGCGCCGTCGACAACGATACGACAACGTCGGACGAGGAGGACGACAAGGTCAGAACCAGCAGCTTCGCCATGTCCGACGTGATGAAGAGCACTGCGGCGGCGGCGTTGAGCCGGTGCGAGAGGTACTACCTGGTGGCGTGCAAGCACATGGTGGGGTTGTTTGCAATGGTATGGGTGAGTCAAAGTTGGTGCCGCATGTCGGCCATGTCAGGTTCTCCTACGCCGGCCACGGTATCATGGGATACTAGACTAGATAGTTTGATGAACTTGTTGATAGGATGAACTTATTGCGTCGACCGCGGCACATGCAACTATCGAATTGATTTAATTAGTTGTTAGATCTGCATGTTTACGTGATTTGCGGCACTGTTTGGATGTGTTTTTTTCGGCAGCTCATACTTCATTTCTGAACATATATACAGTACGTATGCTGTCATATATACATCATGGTCAAAAGGAATTTGCCGGTACACTTGCAAAACTGGCGTATATGATTACGTTTAGATTAAAGTCTAAAAATTTTATATTTTCTTTTTATTTTTATAGTGTACAATATGGTAAGTTCTGCTTGCGATGATGCGCCCTTTATGTTGTCATATTTAATATGTATAATCTCACCAAGTTTTCAAATAGATGATAGTTGATGATTATGTTCGGATTTAAGTCCAATAATTTTACATTTCCTTTCCATTTTTGCAGTGTACAGTATGGTAAGTTCTGCTTGCAATGTCGCTCCATTTATGTTGCCATATTTAACATGTATAATCTGAGCAAGTTTTTAAATAGATGATAGTTGATGATTACATTTGGATTTAAGTCCAATAATTTTACATTTCCTTTCCATTTTTGCAGTGTACAATATGGTAAGTTCTACTTACGATGTCACGTCGTTTATATTGTCATATTTAATATATATATAGTCTAAACAAGTTTTCAAATAGATTGTACTTAATGATTACGTTTGGATTTAAGTCCAATAATTTATATTTTCTATCTATTTTTGCAGTGTACAATATGGTAAGTTCTGCTTGCGATGCCGCGCCTTTTATGTTGTCATATTTAATATATATAATGAGCAAGTTTTCAAATATATGGTAGTTGATTATTACGTTTAGATTTAAATCCAATAATTTTACATTTCCTTTCTATTTTTGCAGTGTACAATATGGTATGTTCTCCTTGCAATGTCGCTCCCTTCATGTTGCCATATTTAATATGTATAATCTGAGTAAGTTTTTAAATAGATAATAGTTGATGATTATATTTGGATTTAAGTCCAATAATTTTATATTTTTTTTCCATTTTTGTAGTGTAAAATATGATAAGTTCTGCTTGCAATGTCGCGCCTTTTATATTACCATATATAATATGTATAATACGAGCAAGTTTTTAAATATATGGTAGTTGATGATTATGTTTGGATTTAGTCCAATACTTTTACATTTTTTTCATTTTTACAGTGTACAATATGGTAAGTTCAGCTTACAATGTCGCGCCCTTTATGTTGTCATATTTAATATGCATTATCTAAGCAAGTTTTCAAATAGACGGTAATTGATGATTACGTCCGGATTTAAGTCCAATAATTTTACATTTCCTTTTCATTATTGTAGTGTATAATATGGTAAGTTCTGTTTGCGATGTCGCACCCTTTACGTTGCCATATTTAATATGTATAATCTGAGCAATTTTTCAAATAGATGGTAGTTGATGATTATGTTTGGATTTAACTCTAATAATTTTACATTTCCTTTCCATTTTTGCAGTGTAAAATATGGTAAATTTTGCTTGCAATGCCGTATCCTTAATATTGCCATATTTAGTATATATAGCCTAAGCAAATTTTCAAATAGATGGTAGTTAATGATTACGTTTGGATTTAAGTCTAATAATTTTACATTTCTTTCCATTTTTGCAGTGTACAATATGGTAAGTTCTATAGATATGACTATTTTCACCTGCTTCCAAATAGTTATTTGGATCTTCATCACACAATGGTACCTCCTCCTCCGGAAGTCTATGGGTTAGAGTAAATGTGCCAATTGCATGTTTAGTCTCTATTTTATATTATCGTTTGGAACATTTCGGTCTCGAATATTTACTTATTTGCCTTTGCAATATTTACTTATATTTATATATTATAGTATACACTTGAGTTCGATATCTTGTCCATTATTCTCTCTTTTCGGTTTCTCTGATTTGATGTAGTGCTGAAACAGTTGATTACTGAGCCACTGAAAGGTGAGCTCCAAGCGAATGTTTGTGATTCCAATTTATGAATTCGCAAAAAGAGAATAAGCGTTGAGCATAAAGTTTATAGAACTTGTACCGTGTGTCTTGCAAATTGAACATTTTCTTTAAATTACAATCAACTTTCTATTGAATTCAAGATTTTTCCCATGCCCTTTTTAAAACACGTGCCTGTGGCACGTGCATACCAACTAGTAAAGAAAAAAGTCCATTTCGTACGCCGACTTTCATCCCTCATGTACAAAACTGGGTATTACTCATCCATCAACTTCAAAAACCAGTTATTTTTCGTCCCACATCTGTTTTATTGGTGGTTTTGCTAACATGGTGACACATCAGTCGTCCTACGTGGCACACCGTCAGCTTTGAGGGACCTAAATTGAACTATGCTGATAGTTAAGCGGTCAAATATACTTTACCAAAAAATTACGAATAATTTCTCAAAAAACTATCCAATTTTTTCTGTCCAGAAATCTAGTTGCCTTTTAGAAATTTTATATAAAAATTATTTTACCTCAAAAAAATGAAACCGACTTCAATTTTTTTTTCTAAAATCATAAATCATACTCTATCTCCTAGTACCTAGCTTAGAGTTATTATTTTCTATAGTTATCTACACTAATATATTCATATATATGATCAAGTGACAGTTGTGTTGCCATCAAATGACACAACATCATTTATCTTTCTACGTAGTCTAGGCCATCAATTTTGACTAATTATAATAAAAAATAGCATCTTCTAGCAAATAAACACACACAAGTTCATAGAAAATTAAATATTTTTTTGTTATTTGCTATAATATAGAGTAAAAAAATAGAGTATGATTTTAGGAGAAGAAGAGAACAAGGTATTTATTTTTCATTGATAAAACAAAATTTCTATGATTTTTTCTAAGATTATATTATATTTTTAATATTTTTAATTGCATAATTTTTTTCTTATAAAATATTTATATAATATTTTGATAAATTATTTGTATAGTTTTTTTAAGTGTATTTAGCCCCTGAACTACCAACATAGTTCAATTTAGGTCACTCCAGATTGATGTGTCGCCACGTCAGCGAAAACCACCATCAAAACAACTGGAGGACAAAAAATAACCGGTTTATAAAGTTGAGGGACGAGTAATACCTGGTTTTCTACTTGAGGGACGAAAGCCAGACTAGAGAGATACATGAGGGACTTAAAAGGACTTTTTCCAACTGGGCTTTAAGGCGATGAAGCTTCTTATTTCACTCGGCCCACAATTTGAAGCCCATCTTCTGCGAGCCAGCCAGACAAGTGATGCATGGGCCATGGCCCATGGACTCCAATTTATCGACCTCCGCGAGATCCACGGCCCAAAACGTGTGGGCGTTGACGCCAATCAGTAGTAGCAGGCACAGCAGCGGCAGCCCAACGATCCCCACTGAGCCGAGCCCGGCGAAGGCATCAAGACCGGCGATCTCCTGCTTCCCCGACGCCGGCGACCCTGCTCCGCGTCCTTCTCCTCCGGGATCACCGCCCGCCGCTATCTCCTAACTCACAGGAAGCCATGGTAACTGCTGCACGCGCATCTGATCTTGTGCTTGATTCGTTCCCCCCCTCCAAGATTGCATCTTTAGCGCCGTAGGACGCTGAAAGCTCTGGATGTTTAGATCCCGCCCTGATTCCCGCTGTTTCCGGTCCAGAATTACATCATCGGAGCATTCAAGCCGCCCTGCGACATCTTCGTCACCTTCTCCGATGAGAGGACCCGGAAGCAGGTGCGTTCCCTCTGCATTCTTGATTCTTGAAGTTAGTGTTACAAATTACTTTTACGTTGATTAATTCTATGCTCTTGTGGTTGTTGCAGGTGGCAATTAAGAAGGACAACGGGAAGACGGCCATGGTGCCAGCCTTCCAGAGCCTGGATACCATAGCCGGAGAGGTACTGCTACTGCCAGTGTGTTTCTTTTATGTATGCTTATTCTGGTACGTGAGCCTGTGAGGTTAAGTTTGGGATGAATTTGTGCTGGCCAGGTGTCCATTGCGCCAGTCCCTGGTAAAAGGCTCGAGCACACCGGTGTTAAGATCGAGCTGCTGGGTCAGATAGGTAAAAATTTTGCTAGACCCCAACAGTTTCTCCCTTGGCTCTCTGGTTGATTCTGAATATGAGTGCTTCAATGGCTATGCTAATAGGGTATGATGCTTGCATTAGCAGGTTTACTGTGTTAGGTTGCTGAATGTGTGCTTGCAGGAAAAAACAATTTGTTGTGATGCACTCGTGGCTATACATGTATTGAATTTTCACTGCCATGATAAAACTATGAGCATCATTGCTAGAGAAAAGGGAAAAGAAAAATGTTCATGAGAATTGTGCCTTCTATTGTTTATTTTTGTCAGATGATACTGTACACCATAGCTCTTTGATAATGTAGGCTCTGCAATGTGCTAACACTGTTGTCTGTGGTCACTTCTGTTACAGAGCTATATTTTGACAGAGGCAACTTCTACGACTTCACTTCATTAGGTAGGTTCTAAAGAGATCTTTTTCCAATAGGGTGTTGTATAATAGCCCAATGACCTCGTTTTCTATTGGAATATCCGTGTATGACTTTTATTTTTGTCTTTTTAGCACCAGCTGAATCTTGCTAAACCGTTGGGCTTAGTTTTGTTGGCCAATCATAGAGACTAAAAGTGCAGTTTATAGAAACTTAAAAGCTGCATTGCCACTGTCTCTCATTACAGCAGCAGCGAAAAACACATTTTTTATTCATGTGACTCCTTTACTGATGATTATTATGTATAACTTAGCACCTTTTGGAGCTAGCTTACTGTCTCTCTCTAAGTCAATCTGACCCTTGGAGTGCCTGTTTTGTACATGCAGTGCGCGAATTAGAGATTCCTGGTGAAATCTATGAAAGAAAGACCTATCCTTTTGAGTTTGCTACTGTTGAAATGCCATATGAGTCATATAACGGGACAAATGTCAGATTAAGGTGGGAATGCCATCTTAAACTGCTTAGATTACGCTGTGCACAGTTCATTACAAGAATAGCTTGCATGATGTGCAGCATCAGAAACATTGACTACATTATCTATGAAGTATGAACTTCCCTTCTGCTGTGCTTGCAGGTACATCCTGAAAGTGACAATTGGCAGAAATTATGTCGGCAATATTGTGGAAACCAGGGATTTCTGTGTAAGTTTGAACTTCATCTAGTAAATCCGACTAGGAATATTCAGTCACTTTAGAGATGATTTTAGTCTGATTAAATGTCACAATATTTTTTTTCTGTATTATATACCGTTTCTGAGATGTTCTTGAATGGTCCCAGGGGATTAATTTCAGGTTCATATTTTTCTGCTTCATTTTTTTGTTATATATATTTCTAATTCCTTTTTGCAGGTAAGGAACTACTCTCATGTTCCCACAATTAACAACAGCATCAAGGTGTGTCCTGATAACTGTATGACTTAACATAATAATTATGAAACTTTATAATCTAATAGAATAATAGTAGATTGCTTGGTAAAACGATTCTAGCACCAGCTTGCATAACTTTTTGCTATTGAACATTGCAGCTAGCTGCTTACATGTACCTTTTTTTTATGTGACAAATGTAACTGAGAATTCGATCTTGCTTTTCAGATGGAAGTTGGAATTGAAGATTGCTTGCACATTGAATTTGAGTACAGCAAGAGCAAGTGAGCTCCACAATTGATGATTGCTTTGATGATATGTTTTAATGGTCACTAGAATTGTCAAGTCCAGGATTCTGATTATCTTTCTTATGGATAAAACCTAATTCAGGTATCATCTCAAGGATGTCATCGTAGGAAAGATTTATTTTCTTCTAGTCAGAATAAAGATAAAGAACATGGAGCTTGAGATTCGTCGCCGCGAATCTACAGGATCTGGTACTAACACGTATGTTGAGACTGAGACACTAGCAAAATTTGAGCTGATGGATGGTGCCCCAGTTAGAGGTAAATTTTCAGGAAATCTTACTGTCGGCTCATAACTGTTAAATAGTAACCTGTTAGCATTGTTTGGTGTCCATTGAGGACATATTTTTCAAAGTTATACTCAATTTACTCGGTGCTGAGGTTATCAAAAATCACTGTGCAGGAGAATCTATTCCAGTAAGACTATTCTTGACTCCGTATGAGCTGACCCCGACTTACCGCAATATAAATAACAAGTTCAGCGTCAAGTACTACCTGAATCTGGTCCTTGTTGATGAGGAAGACCGGAGGTACTTTAAGCAGCAAGAGATCACCATGTATCGTCTTGATGAAACTCCACAGTCTTCATAGACTTGAAACCAGCCAGAGGCATACTGGTGTTTCCATTGAAGGAGAACCCCGGAGTTTGCAACATAACTTGGTGCCCTTCCTGTATATAATTGCCCCGAAGAGCAATGTAGTTCCTATGTGCCATGTGAATTTACTTTGTTAATCCTTTTTATTTATTCAAATCTGCATAGACTGGTGCCGTGAAAATTGTTTGGATCAAAGTGTTTCAAGTTAAATTTGCTTCATAATTTTTTTTATGTCATTTTGAATACGATGTTTGTACACCATTGTCTCAAGATGGATCGACCTGGTGTCTGGTTGTCATTGCCAGTCATGTACGGAGGGATGTGGGAGCATTTTTGTTTTTGTGAAAATTGTTCTAGCTATGAAAATATTGTCAAGACTTTATTAACAACTATTAAGAGCAAATAATTTCATCTCGCCATTTTTCACATCTGAATAGGAGAAAAAAAAATAAAATGGTGCATACAAAACAGAAACTTGTGAAGAAAAAAAAACTTCATAGTCAGTTTTTTCACATTTAAAATGTTTGTACAATGGTAGGCAAAAACTTGACCAAGAGAGTTCCCAAGAGCCCGAGCACGAGCAAAAAACAGAATCCCAAGAGTCCCTACATCAACATTCCTAAAGATTCAAAAATAGAGCCCGGGCAAGACAAAGAGAGTCCTAACTCTAATTAATACGGAGTACTCTCTCATGTCGCTACCAAATGGTGGATCCTCTGACAACACATCATCCCTCTCATCATGTCCGCTAACCACACATCATTTAAGACCAAACATCCTCTCTTTGAGATTTTCATCAGCCATGCCCCACATATCATGTCATGATGTTGACTGTTTCCTTAGTCTGATTTTTTTATTTTTAAATATATTTACAAACGCTTTTACAAAAAACAATCCTTGAACCTACATAATCCCATAAATATATCATCATCGTCGGTTCGAATGGAAAAACAACATGGTCACCATTGGAGTGGATAGGAAAACATCAAAACAAAAGCATGAAAAATAAACCGTCCTTCCACTGAATGAAAATAGTAGCCAAGGAGCTCATGGTGTAGTGGTAAAGGCCACTAGCTAGGCTCCCACCCAGAGTTCAAATCTTGGGTGAGGCACATTAAACTTCAGGGGTCTCCCTTAGAGTATTTTCTTTCAAAAAAGAATGAAAATAGCAAGAAGCCAGCACTTGTCATGTGCACAAAATTTCATGATATTGCGAAAACCATACAAAATATTGATATAGCTCCAAATAGCATGAAATGAACCTTCAGTCTACATTTTTAAATCACGTGCGCTCATGTCAACTTTAAGGGGCATTGCCTGGTGGTGGATAAGATCATCGCAAGTATTTCTTAACCTATCTTATCTCATTTAAACGAAATTCTTAAGCTGTCCCCGAACAAAAACACAACCAAGAAACAGCACGACCTCATCCCACGTATCAACACACAAGCACGAGCCAAATCGATATCAATAACAATTTATGATATTTATCGATGCATTTTTCCAGCCTTTTCCCCTAGAACTATATATCTATATACTACATCCGTTCCAAATTAATATTCGTTGTTGACTTTTCTGTTAAATGTTTGACCATTCGTCTTATTTAAAAATTTATATAAATATCATTTATTTTATTTGTAACTTACTTTATCATCCTATATGCTCTAAGTATGACTTATTTTTTTTATATATTTAGAAAACTATTTTAAATAAAACAAATGATCAAAGGTCATACGAAAAAAATGAACAACGAAAGGTAATTTAGAGTACTAGCTAACTCAGAACATAATAATGTTAGCCCATAATTGGGGTGTTCCTCAAGAAAAAAAAAATCTTAGCCCACCAACCAGTGGGCCCTCCCCAGCCGCACGTCATCCCGTGACGCCACGTCGCCGCCACGTACGCGCGGCGCGGCCACTCCACAGCACAGCACGGCGGCCTCACATGGTGATGGTGGCTCAACACGCGTCGGTGCTCATCTCGTCACCCCGCCACCCAAATCCTTCCTTCCTTCCTTCCCCCCCTCTTGCTACCAGCGACGCGCGAGGAAAGGAAGGGCCAAGCAGAGAGAGAATCTCCCCTCCCACTGCGACGGAGACAACGAGGGCCCTTCCTGCTTCCGCCGGCTCCCTTCCCGTCACCGTCGGCGGCGCCGGCGCGGCGGTGCCTACCGGGTCGGCGGGCCTCTCGGCAAGTGACCCGATAAGGCAACCCCCAGCTTGCTCTCCTGCCTCCCTTCTCCTTCTCCACCTATAAACAAACAAACAAAGGAAAGGCAGCAGCTGGCCTGGCCGGCTGACACGCTGGGATCTTCCTTTCCTTAGCCGATCGGGGCGGTCAACGCCGCGGATTTTATTCTTCCCCTTCCCCTGAGAGAATCGAATCCCTGGGGCTCCGGAGGTTTCCGTAAACCCGTCGCCCCCTCCCTTGCAGGTCCAGTGCGTGAATCCGCCGTTCGCCCCCCCCCCCCCCCCCCCCCCCTTCTCCTCCTCTTTCTCCCCTCCCGGATCTCGCCTTCGCTAGCCGGTTCTTGATTTCGTGGCAGCCAGGTGGGCCGATTTGGGGAAAAGGCGGGATTTTGATTTGTTTTGGGGGAATCCGCGGCCGGCTCCTCTCGTTGGGTCAAGGTTGGGTTCGGGGCGAGATTCTAGAGATAAGTCTGTCGATCATCGGCTGTCTCTGTTTCTTAGTGGTATAGTAGGATTGAATTGAATGATTTGGTTGGTAGAAGCTGGAATCGATTGGGGTGCAGCCGGGCGGTCTGATGATTTTTTTTTCTTTCTTTTTTGCTTCAAATGTGATGAATTGTGGTATTATGCTACGAGTTTGAGCTGTATGTTCCGTCACAAAAAGAACTTGTTGGATGGAGATTATGGGGACCGGAATTTGGTGCTCGTGTAGCCCAAGCTTTGCGTCATGTCTTAACTTTCAGAAAGATGAAACTTTGTTGTCAAAAGATTCAGATATTTTTGAAGTGGATGTGTCTATCTGATACTTTCCCCGAAATGACCTGGTTTTCTGCCTGCCATTGACAGGTATCGACCAGCAGTTGCTTCATTCTGGGGTCCCTCAGCAGTGATTGATTCAGACATTTGGGGTACTTGGACTGCGCATCAAGTTGCTACCTCCGAGCATTTGGTACCTGGTGGGTTGCCCCTCCAGGAGTTCTGCTTAAGGAACTTCTCTGTGAGGTTCCCTTGGATTATGGGAGCTTTCTGTTCGTGCCTTCAGCCTGATTATTCCGACCACCATGGGAACCACACGTCCTCGCCGTTTAGGAACTGCATGTGCCTCAGATGTTTTACCCAGCAGCTCATCAATGCGGTATGCTGCTCTCACCCTAGTTGTTTGATTTCATACATGTTCAATTTTGTTCTAGTTAGTAATGAGCATATGGTATAGTTGGGAATAGAAACATTAACTGAAATTTCTGAATTCGGTTGGCCAGTGCAACAATGAGGTAGCCATAGTTGTACATTGCAAATATAGAACTTCATTAAGTGTTTCAGTTAAACCGAAAATTTAATGTTTTCTCATGTGAACATTTCAAAAGAAAATGACGCAATGCAACTTTTTATCAGATACAGGAATGCGGATTGAATACTTGGTAGCTTATGTAGCATACTATTCTCATTGGTAACATTGTGTTTGTTGATTCAGTACTTGGCCAAAATTAGTTATCATGTTGTGAAAAAAAGCTATAAACTAATGTGTACTCTTCCTCGGTTAACATTTTTTTTATCACGAATATAAGTGTTTTTGGCTGGTTGAAAGCACGGGGAAATGAATAGAAGTGTTTTTGAAAGCATGGAGAAATAAATATTCCACTTTATTATACTGATTAATCTCCGATGGAATGAGTAACTTATATAAGTTGAGCTGATACAGGTGGAAAGATTTACATTTTGATCTTCTTTTTTGTTTTCAGTACACTGTTCTATTCCGAGCTGGATCAGTGCATTCTGTAGCTCAGGCCATAGAAGCCACTCCTGTTGATTCTACTGAAAGTTCCTTTGATACATATCGTTCACCCCCAAGACCGCTGCCCTATGATGATCCACGATTTTCCCCTCCTGCTCGTGACTGGTTAAGACGTGAGACCCCAAGCCATTCCCCAGAGGAATCAGAACCACTTGGAGCAAATGATGATGATGAGGAAATTGATACACCAAGTAGAGTAGACAAGGCAAGTAAAACAAACTATGACACAAAAATGAAGATATGCAGCTCTGCTTATGGAGATAAGGTGCCACCAAAGGAACTTGGAAGTTACTTCAGCTACTTTTCCCCATCTGCTGAGGATGAAGATGTCTGCCCAACATGTCTTGAAGGTATTATTACAGTACAAGTTAAGTTTTACCTTTAGTATTATTGGAAAGTTTAGAATTTTGCATAATGCTACAAGCCTACAACTAAATTTTCTGAGACAGGTTATATGGTAAACAGATTTTTCATAACATCCTTGCAATTATAGTCACTAGATTCTTGCCAGTTAATATCAATTATGAAGAAACTTTGTATGAGTGTAGTATTTTTTTCTCTCTCTCTCAACATTCCGTACTCATATTCTCACCATTGTCTTATGATACATAACTACAATGCAGATTATACTTCTGAGAATCCTAGGATAGTAATGCAGTGCTCACACCATTTCCACCTTGGTTGTATTTATGAGTGGATGGAAAGAAGTGAGGCATGCCCTGTCTGTGGGAAGGTAATTTGGTTTAGCACTCTTTATGCTTGTAATTTATTATTACTGCATCTAAATTATTTTTACATTCTTCTGTGAAGTCACTGACCTGAATTCTCTCTCAAGCGACACATGAATTGAAGCTCTTGCCTACTTACATGCTATTAAAGAACAACAAAACCTTTAGTCTCCATGTTACGGTTTTGGAATTGTATAAAACGTAAACTGAAATGTCACCAGGAACCTGTATAAAAGTAACCTTGGATGATACTGTGTGCATTACAGATTTGATATGGAAAATTTTTATGTCAGAATCATGCCCACTCACTGCATTTTTGACTGATAAGTAGAAGCTAAAGAAGTATGACAATTGGTGAAAAATGGGAAATTGATGCTCTCTGATTGTTGTGCCTGATTTTCATTTATTAGTAAGATGGCCTGTGCTGTATCATGTTTTAAGCAGTAGTAATCTCCAATAAATAAATGAATATATCGAGCTGATGGTTCTATTTTACCATTTATTTCTTGTATGGACTCCTAATTTACTTTGCACTTTGTAATCCAATGCATTGACTTTGCACATTGTAATCCAATGCAGAAAATGGAATTTGACGAGTCAACTTAATCATCTGGCTGGACTCTACATCTTGGATTAACAACCTCATATGGCAGTCTGAAAACACGTGTGGTCTAGCCCCAGCAAGTTCTCTGTAAATACGCCCTGTAAATATTGAAGCGGTAGTGTGCTCTTTGCCATACCGGTGTTCTTGAGATGCTGGATCGGTGCACATAAACATTCTTTTTTTTATTTCTTCCAAATAGTCAGCACGTGAAGGTTTCCCCTTTGCCTGTCCGCGCCCCTGCCTTGGTAAGGCTTAGAGGTGCCTTGATTGTCGTTGACAGTATCATCGGGAATCTGTAAATTAACGACATGTGTTCATATATAATCATATACGAAGCCCCATGCATGGTTCTGGTGGTTATTGCAATAAACATTTGTCTATAGATAATGACATGGTGGGGTGTCATCGGATGGAATTTCTGAGGTGTTTGCTTATGCGGTGTTGCTAATTGTGATCCATGCTGACGTATCAGGAGTGACTAATTTGATACTCTTCGGATGATCCCCTTTTTCTTGTCCCCTTTCCCTGTTTCTGCAATGCATATGTTTGTTGAATCCATGGGTTGATTCTGAAGATGGCGTGCCTTGTTTGTAAGCTAATCTGGCCCTTCGGTCTCTTCATCATCCTTTAAGAGCCGAGAAGGTCCTTTTGTTCGTCTGAGATATTCTTACATCAGGCAAAAACTCTTGAGGATAAGTTGTGCTGAAATTTCCTCTCTGCAGTATCTATGTAGTGTTGGGGCCATATGGAATTCTTTTTATAGGTGTTTTTTGGTAGCTTATTTCAGAAGACCTGGTAGATTAAAAGGTTGGTCCCTGGAATCATCAATCCATTTATGCAGTCCACCAGTAGTGCATGGGCATTTTTGCACCCTGCACCTCTAGTAATTGAAGTACTGAGAACACTGGAATGCAAACAAATTCTGATGAACAAGCCCAAGAACAGGCAAGGCTTTGTTGCTGACGTCAGGACAAGTCAGTTTTTGACACACACACACACAAGTAGTGGCAGCTCACACGCGGGTACTGATGCGACACACACCAATGAAGATTATACAGAGAAAAACGTGATCAATCCTTGGAAATTAACCGTGGAATACACGCAGGTTATGAAGAACTACTGAAATGAAGCATGCAAAGCAGTCGATCGAGCTCTGCTCTGCTCAGCTCCGAAGTCTGGACCGGGAGGCCGGCCATCTTACTTGCCGCCGGCGCCACCGCCGCCGCCGAAGAGGTAGTCGAGCGACGAGCCGCCGCCCGGCGCCGCGTGCACCTTGGTCGACGGGCGGTCCTGCCGCCGCGGTGAGCAAAGACGTCAGCAAATTCAGACGGTGGATCCCATGGTGGCATGGTCAGGAAATTCAGAGGAAAATGTGAGCCCGCCGGCGACTGACCGTGAGGAAGTTGCCGCAGTTCTGCCCCTGCGCCCGGAAGTAGTTGTTGGTCTGGCTCCCGCGCACGCCGGCCGGGATCCCCTTCAGCTTCTCGCCGTCCGCGGCCGGCTGCGCCGCCGCCCTCTGCTCAGCCGCCGGCTTGGTGGCGCGCGCCGCGGGGGCCTCGTCACCGCCGCCGCCGCCGAAGAGGTAGCTCAGCGAGCTCTGCCCGCCGCCGTAGCTCACGCCCCGGCCACGCCCCATTTCTCAGGTAGGAATGAAGGAGATGAAGTTTCTCCGGCAATGCGCTGCCACCTCTGCTCACCGGAGCCGCCCCCCGGGGGTGTTGCTATTAATAGAAGGCCGGGAGCGCCGCGGCGCGCCATCGCATCATCCGGGACGTCGGGCACGGATCGCACGGTGGCGGTCGGCGTCGGTGCGGGTGGGGCCCGCGCGGGGGCGGCGGCGGACGTGGAGGTTTCCATTTCGGTTGGCGGCGCGTCGCCATGATTGGGAAATGATGGGGTGTTCCGGTCCGGCTTGGTTGGTGCCTGCCTTCTGGCGCGTGAAATGCACAATTCTTGAACCCTGAGGATTTGGATTTCAAAAACTCTTCATTCGGAGCAACCCTTCGACGTGAAAACATAAGTTTTGCAATCCTTGACATGAACATGGGCCTACGAAAACCCTGAGGATTTTTTTTCATTTACAAAAACTCTTCGTTCGAAGCCACCCTGTTCGAAGCAAGCCCTTGATTCTCCTACTAGGTCCATTCCAAATTATTATTCGTTGTTGACTTTTTTCCATAATTTTTGATCATTCGTCTTATTCAAAAATTTTGTCCAAATATACAAACCAATAAGTTATATTTGAAGTATATACGATGATAAAGCAAATCACATACAAAATAAATGATACTCGTGAAATTTTTTAAATAAGACGAATGGTCAAACGTTAAACAAAAAAATCAACAACGAGTAATACCTCAGAAAGACTAAATTTTGCTTGAACATGAGACCATAAGTTTTGCTTGCAACACCTCAACGTGAACATTGGTTTCACGAGAAAGACATCCTATTTAATTTATGTGCGCTCCTAAAAAGACTTGAAGGGATGTGTGAGTCTTTGAGTTATCTATGTATGCAATGCAAGCAAACCCTTTGAAACAAATGTATGCTTTTTTAAAAGAATAAAAAAGAAATGCTCGCCATGTACAGAGGTGGATCAAGCATGGGGTAGGGGGCTAGAACCCCCTTACTCCCATACAACCAACAGAGCGTCCCGGAGCACCTCTATAAATTTTAGCCATGGATAAAGAGGAGAAGGAAGGAGAAATTTTAGCCATGGATAAAGAGAAGGAAGGAGAAGAGAGCGAGAATAGAAAGGAAAAAGAAGATAGAGGTAAGCCGCCCTAAGTTGGTGCTGTGGATCCGCCACTGACCATGTGTGCGTGTTCCTCAAAACCATTCGATATTGCAAACGATGTGGCTATTTAGGTGTCGACAACATGCAATCTATTTTTCTAGAGTGTCCAAAAAAGGTCGCCTATATCTATGTTCTCGGCTGTCATTTCACTACAACACTAGACACCAACCAAAAAAAGCTGTGTTTTAGAGTTCTTAAATTTATCTCTCCCTGACACTAAAATTGGGAAGAGGGACTCAAGTCGGGTGCCAATGGATCAGATATGCTAGCATAATATTTGCATATATAATCCAAGATAAGGAAGTGTCATCGCTTTTGATGATGGTCATGAGCAACTGTAGACTGTAATGGACTGCGGAATAGTTTGATACGGCCGGCAGGTACAAAGCGCGCTGATGGGTCTCTAAAACTAAAGCACAACTATCAGTGGCTGATAGCTTGTGGTTAGAGAAAGCATCAAGACCAAAGAGACATACAAGTTGGAGAAAGGGATGTGGCATCTGCTGCTAACTAGCAGGCTACCATACCATACATCTCTATCCATCTGTTGCAATCACAAGGTTCCCAGAGTTAGTATACTGTGGCAAATAAAAAAGAATAAAAAAAAAGCAGAGATCAGAAAAAGAAGAAAGGCATGGGGGAAAGAAAAAAAGATAAAGATAAGGAGATAAAGGCACACGCTGCATTAGGTCAGATGGAGGGATCCATGGCTTAATGATCCTGACTTGCGAAAGTAATTGTAACGCACTACCAAGATCAGCTGTTCTCTTAATAAAAAAAAACTCAGCTGTTCTAAGAGATCGACCCCGGTGTTGGTGCTTTTAATTTTTGTTGGTGTAATTGTATAGCTCTACTGTTTTGTGTATCTTCGCAGTGGTGTGTTCTCTTCTAAGTGGTCCAGCACTTTAGATGTGATGTAGTTCATTATTTTCACACTCAACAGTTGCTTAGAAGAGAATTAACCCACAATATTGATCCACGCACAACTTGAGGTTCAGGACCATCCAAAAAACAAAAAACCCGTAGAAACAAATAACAACTCATACTTACAACCAGACAGTTCAGCTAATTTCATGAATTGCTACTGACATCTACAGCTTGAAATGTGGCTGCAATTATTTCTCCATTGAGCATTAAAGTTGTAAGGTTCAGAATCGCGGTAAGTAGTCAACTTATGGCAACTTGGCGATCAGCTCTTGGAAGTCGAAAACAACCCAGTCGGCTTCTGCTGCGACGGGTCCTCTCATCTGAACACCGGCGTAACAGATGAACAAGTCTGCTCCGCCAGGTTGGCGAGCCTGCAAAGACATAGGCAAATTAATGAAGCCATATGCATTTTTATTATGGCACAGTATTTATAGTTAAATTGATATACAGTGATATTTCAGTGAAGTCCCATATATTAAGCAGCATGCACCATTAACTAAATATTTCCTTAGGTGTAAATAGCCTAAAACCAATTTCCTTGGACAGGTTGTAAGCAAAACTAACTATTGGACCCACTCGTTATAACATCAAATGTACATCTTTTTGGCTGTTATTTCTATCTCACACTACATGAACAAGGGAAACAGCATTATTAGATCTGATTGAAAAACTCAAACAGCGAGTAAGCTTTCGGCGAGTTGCATGCCTCATCAATCAAATCAACCAGGAAGCATCTTTTTTATCATATTATTAAATAAACCAGAGCAGTATCAATAACTCCATTTACCCAATAAAACTTTATCATTCTACTACATATCTGTTGAAAGGATAGGAGTTTTCAAAGGCATTATCCAGTCATATACCTCAAGATCAGTTGCACCATCTCCAATCATAACGACCGTCTTGTAGCCATGTTTCTGAAAACAATGGAAGGAGGTCAGCAAGATAGTAAGAAGTAAAAGAGTGCAACCAAAAAGTTACACAGTTCAATTGACCTGTTTTATTTGCTGCACTGCTTGTGCTTTACCCCCACTGCGTGAAGTGGGCTCTGTGGGATCAAATCCTGCATACTCCCCAGAAGTTCCAAATAGAATCTGGTTTGCAGTGATGTTTTCAGCAGGAATACCAAGCTCAAATGCCACAGGCTGTAAACAAGGGAAACAGAAAACTGATGAGTGCTTTACGGAATCATTTAATGACAGCACATTAGATATATGAAAAATCACATTCACATAATATTCAACAAATTCAGTGGTACAAATATAGTGTAATTGTGTTAAAGAAATTGTACTTATTTAGATTTGCTAACAGAAGATACATCCTTGTTTGTTATTGCAACGAACAAACAACATATATTTATAATAAATGGTAGAAACAAGCAAAGTGAAGTTTGATCCAATTTCACAATAACACAAGCATAAATTTCAATATCTTACAAAAAAGCAGAAAAACTAAACCATGGTATGATAGTACAGGACTACCAGAAGTGCAGCTACAAAGCGGAATAATGTACTCACCTTGATCATTTGTCGGAAGCCTCCCGACACAAGGAACACATCAGTATTGTTAGCTTTTAGCTTCTTAATCAAATCAGCCATTCCTGGAGAAATCCTGCAAATTATAAAGCACTGCTTTTGATAATTCTGTGAGTGGACATAGAGAATGAATAATGCTTTTATATAAGTTGCAGTTAGTTCTGCTGCACTATGGGAAAAATGTTGAATGGGTTCTATCTTGGTTTTACACTGTAGTCAGAAAAACTTTAGGGCATCACTACATAAGGCATAGGCATAAGGCAAATTGGCCAAGAGTGCTATACTCTGGTTGGCTCAATATAGGTACCACAGTTTTTCTTCTGGGCATAAAAGAGAGAAAATGGTTAAAAACAATTAGCATCGTGAATCACTTTCTTTCTAGTGTTCTGGTCAGAGTCAGATATAAGCCGGGAAAACAGAGAAGATACAAACAACTATAGCACATACCCAGCATCTCCAAAAGATAAATTGCAGGAGTGCACACTCTAACAAGTTCCAAAATAGGAAGGAACATACTAACTGCTATCTAGATTGACAGAAGTTGAGACTTCGATGATCATACCTTGGCGGTCTCTTCTCCAAGCATTCCTCAACTTGGGAGAGAGATGGCTTGATTAAAGAAAGCCTGGCTGCCAGTGCCTCCTCAAATGGAACAGTCCCTGTCATTGCTCTGACAACAATAAGGAAAAATTAGATCTTCTGACGATACTAACTAACCAGATGAATAAATCTACATAATGGGGAATTTACTTTGCTGTCCATTCGGCTACTGCTTTCCCTGCCCCACAGAAATCAGCAAGCTCGTCGATACCCTCGTCCAAGATGACCGTGCTATCGACATCGAAACACACTGCATCGGCATTGCGCAACGTCTCAATAGCACCTGGAAACACCCAGACAAGCAATACCCAAGTTACTCCTAACTCATTACTGACTCTGAGACGGACACTGTCAAACTGATCGGCTTGCACAGTATGCTATAGTAAATAACCTTTGGAAATCTTTTGAATAAGAAGAAAAAAGGAACAGCCTTTGGAAATCTATTGAATACGAAGAAAAAATGAACAACCTTTGGAGGGCTGGCGGTTGGCCAGAACCGCCGAGGAGCCATCCTTGGAGACCTCCAGCGCTGCCGCCATTAAACCACGGCTCTTGCACACCTTAGCAGAGCGAAACAGCGGGCTTGTAAACCGAACCGGCACTTGCAGAGCCGGCGGTAGCTGCCGAGCAGCAGACGACCGATGAGCAGACAGCGAGCTCCCCTGGCCGGCGCGTGCGCTGATCAGGCCAGACATACCATACGCACCTGCAAATCAGACAAGGCACTAGCACGATGAGCAACAACAGGCGACAAGCGAGTTGGAGCGAGCGTCCTGTCCCTGGATACCCCCCAAGTGCGCGCTCGCTCTCAGTGACGCAAAGCGTCGAACAGCTCACAGGCGTGCGAGGCGCCAACCCAATCCGCAGCAGCGGAAATGACTCGGGAAGGCAGCGGAAGGATCCGGTGGGGAGGAACCAGGGCAAAGAACGCGAGTCACGAGCTCACCTGCGACGAGATTCGAAGAGGGAGGGACGAATGCGCGGCGCCGCCGCTCCTGCCCGTGGAAATCCCCGAGACCAACAGCGGAATGCTGGTGGTGGTGGCGGCGGCAAGTTGCAGCAGCCGTTGCTGTCCACCCACCCCACCTCGGCGCCGTCGCTATCTCTGGCACGTGGGCCCGACCATCTCCGGGGCCCACATGTCCGAAACCATGGCCCACATGCAGTGGCTTGGTGGCCTACCACCTACCACTGTGGCTCTCGTCTGTCGTCTTGACTGCAAGCAGCGCGGTGGCGAAGATTTTGCTCGGTTGATTCCGTCTCCCCCTTCTCTCTCCTCCCCTCCTATTGTGGCCGCTACTTCCTTTCTCCGAGCCTCCTCGCGTCGCGGTTCCTCGCTGCCGGCCCACCGCAGAAGAAGGCTGAAGGCGGCGGCGGGTCTCCCAGCTCTGCGAGGGTGTGCCGTACGTGCGGATGCTGGGGGGTGCGGGCTTCTCTTGGTTGCTCATGGATTCATAGAGTTTGATTTGGGAATGTCTGTAAAGTTCTGAAATTGCAGGAAGCGCGGAGCAAATCGTGGAGGGAGAACCCACACAGTCGGCTGTCCTACTCCTTCCTCTGTTCCTGATGGGCATACTCTGATGTCTTGGCCACTTTGGAAGCTTCCAATTCTCGATTTTTCGTGGGCACCTGAAATTACTGTCAGCATCGAGGAACTCTGGGTAACTGCAACCTACATCAAGCAGTTAACTTCTCTTGGTTTGTCAGGGATTCGTAGATTTTGATTTGGGGATTTTATTTCTGTAAAGTTCCGAAATTGCAGGAAGCATCGAGCAGATTGTGGGGGAAAACACCGTCAACTGTTATCTGTTTCTGATGGGAGAACTCGATGTCTTGGACAATTCAGAAGCTCGCAGTTTTCGATTTTTCGCGGACATCTGAAATTACTTTTAAGCATCAAGCAAGTCCGGGTAACAGCAACTCAGAAAGCAGATAATTATAGAAGCTCATCGATTATTCATTGATTTTAACAGCATATAGTTACTTGTATATCGCCAATTTGTTGATTCGTCTCGAGCAAGGGGAGGGAGACATGGATGGGATCATGGCGAGTGCCGCAACAGGGGTGATGAGCTCCCTCCTCGCCAAGCTCGCCGAACTGCTGAGGGAGGACTACCAGATGCAAAAGGGGCTGAGGCGTGAGATCGCCTTCCTCAAGGATGAGCTGAGCAGCATGAGTGCGCTCCTCGAGAGGCTTGCTGACATGGAGGTGCTCGACCCGCAGACGAGGGAGTGGAGGAACCAGGTGAGGGAGATGACCTATGATATTGAGGACTTTGTTGATGACTACATGCGCCAGCTGCGCAACGGGCCACTGAAGCCTAGTGGATTCATGGGATTCTTCTTGGGGTATGTCCAGAAAGTGAAGGATCTGGTTACCCGCCATGAGACCGCCGAGCAGATCCAGGAGCTCAGGGATCGCATTGTCGAGGCGGGCCACAGAAGGAAGAGGTACAAGATTGATGATGCAGTTAATTCCACTAGCATCAGTGTGGTGCCTGTTGACCGTCGGTTGCCAGCACTCTATGCAGAACTGGGCGGCCTTGTTGGTATCAATGTTCCAAGGGATGAGGTCATCAAGCTACTTGGTGATGGGGAGCAGGCGATGAAGGTGGTGTCTATTGTTGGTTGTGGAGGATCAGGAAAGACAACTGTAGCAAATCAGGTTTACCGAAAGGTTGCCGAGCAATTCGATTGCCAAGCTTTTGTGTCATTGTCCCAAAATCCCGACATGGTGATGGTATTTCGGTCCATACTATCACAAGTAAAGAAGGATGAGTGTGACAGCACAAGCTCTAGTGATAAGGAATTGCTTATAAGTGAATTGCGGGATTTCCTAAAGGACAAGAGGTATATTAAATTGACCATCTCTAGCTTGCAACACTCTTTAACCTTTTTCATTCAAGGAAATTCTCTAAACATCCTTTCTGTTAGTTAGTACTTTCTTTTTAATTTTGTCTCCGTTGAAACATTATTTCACCTATTACGATGACCTTTTGTTATCATGTCAGAAGCCGTATAAGAAACCATACATCAAATTGTCAAGATTATCCTGAAAATGGTCTGATAGTAAATTAATTACAGCAAACACTAGAAATTAAATTGTCCACAACATATTTAGGACTCTGAATGGTGTGCTATGAGCCTTTCTCACACTTTCCTCATTATACTTTGCATATATCAATCTACATGTTTCAACTGAGTCATAGCTTTATTTCATTTTATAGGTATTTTATTGTAATTGATGATATATGGAGCACCCAAGCTTGGAACACAATCAAATTTGCTTTGTTTGAGAATACTTATGGCAGTAGAATAATAGTGACAACAAGAATTTGTACTATTGCCAGGTCATGTTCCTCCCCTCACCATGATCTTGTATATGAATTACGAATGCTAAGTGAAGATGACTCTAAAAGGCTATTCTTTAGAAGAGTTTTTGGCTATGAGGATAAATGCCCACATCAACTAAAAGAAGTATCAATTGAAATAATTAGGAAGTGTGGTGGTTTACCATTGGCAATCATTACTATGGCTAGTTTGTTGACTACTAAATCATATAGCAGGGCTGAGTGGTTAAAGGTTTGTAATTCAATTGGTTCAGGGCTTGAGAAAAATTGGGATGTAGAGGAAATGAACATGATACTTTCTCTCAGTTATAACCATCTTCCTCACCATTTAAGAACTTGTTTACTATATCTAAGTATGTTTCCAGAAGATTATGTCATCAAGAGGGATTATTTAGTAAGAAGGTGGGTAGCAGAAGGATTCGTCAATGCACTTGCTGGAAGGAATTTAGAGGATGAAGGTGAATGCTATTTTAATGAACTTATAAACAGAAGCCTGATCCAACCAGTAGATTACCAGTATGATGGTAGAGTACATTCATGCCAGGTGCATGATATGATTCTTGATCTGATTACATGCAAGGCAGTTCAAGAAAATTTTGTCTCCATCATTACTGACAGAAAAGAAATGTTGGCCGCACGAGACAAAGTTTACCGACTGTCACTAGACCACCATTGCCAAGAACTTGTGACATCATATTCCATGGTTACTACTCATGTCCGATCTCTGAACATTTTTAGATACTCTGTAAAAATGCATCCTCTTTCAGACTTTCAGACCCTGAGAGTGCTTGATCTAGATGGTAACGAAAATTTAGATAGCTCTTATCTTGAAGATGTGGGGAAGTTACTTCAGCTGAGATATCTCCGGATTAAAGCAAGCAATATCATTACACTTCCTCAACAAATAGGAGAGCTGCAGTCTTTGGTAGTATTGGATCTTCTAAACTGTCCTAATATAAGTGAATTGCCTGCAAGTATTGTTAAACTTCGGTGTTTGAAATGGTTAATTGCTCATCGTATTAGACTGCCAGAGGGAATTGGGAACATGCATGCCTTAGAGTTTCTGTCACTTATAGTTGTGGATTACACTGCCTCAATAACCATGTTACAAGAGCTGGGCAGCCTGACCAAATTGAGAACTCTTGGATTGGATTGGCGCATCGGTACCCAGCACAGGGATAAAACCATATATATGGATAATTTTGTTATGTTGCTTGGAAAATTAGGCAAGTCCAATCTTCAATATTTGTCGCTCATCAGTCCCTGGTCGCTAGACTTCTTATTGGACTCTTGGTCCCCAGCTCCTCATCTCCTTCAGGAATTAGGGGTCCAAGGAAGCTACCTCAGTAAGATTCCAGCACGGCTGGCCTCCCTTGCCAATCTCACCTACCTAGACATTGAAGTTAAAGTGACACAGCAAACAGTCCAAATCCTTGGGGATTTTCCTTCCTTATTATTCCTAAAGGTACACACTAATATATCTGGCCCTTGGGAAAGTTGCCTTGTCTCCAGCAGTGGGTTCCAATGTCTGAAGAAGTTCACCTTTGTTGGTTTGATGAGTCTGGTGTTCGAAGAAGGAGCCATGCCAATGCTCGATACTCTTGAATTTCAAATAACAGTGCATGAGGCACAAAGTTCAAGTATATTTTGTCATCCTGATCACGGCATCCGCTACCTCTCTGCCCTCAGGAAGCTCAATGTCAATATCCACTGTCAAGGTGCAAGAATTGAAGAGGTGGAAGCATTAGAGGCTGCTATCAGAATTGGAGCCAGCATGCTTCCTAATCACCCTAGACCTGCTCTACACAGATTTCAGGTTGCAGAGATGGTAAAGGATGACGCAGGAATAGAAAAGCTGGGGCACAAGGACTACAAGAAGCAGCTTTCAACCCCGGCCTGGTTCTTCTTCAACGCTTCAGAGCCAGGAGGTAGACAAGAAACAACTTTGAGTCCTGGCCTGGATATTCTAGAATACAGCTAACTAAGGTATTGCCCAATGGGTACTACATTCAATTCCTATTTTCTTGTCCAAGCCATCGGTTTCCATATAAATTTATAGCTTTGTACGTTATTTGATAATCTGACATTTGTGTGAGACTTTTAATATACCTTTGTGCATATCTTTTTCCTTCCATTATCTGGTTATCACTTCTTTAGCGCTTAGTCCTATTCGTGCACGACACGGTCTGTTCACCGTCCGGCACCATCGCATGTCCTTCCCCAATCAAGCTTCTCCCCCTGATCCTGTTCCATAAGTCACGGTGGTTGAAATTGCATCGGTTGGGTGACTATATATTGTAACCTGAGTTCCTTAGTTGAATACAATTCCATTACGTGATATTTTCCTAACACCGCTGGCTTAAATATGTAATGGTGTACCTACTGCTGTTTCTCTGAATGGAAGCACACATGTTTTAGTTTGAAGCATTACAATTGTTGTCTTGTCTGCATAATAATTTTATTTATATGACATTATAGAGTTGTAATATTTCGAAAGTGATGATGCTAAACACCATTTCACCAGTCAATAAAATATTCTAAGCTGAACAGAAATTACTCACAAAAGAAACTGCCAATAACCTCATTATTAGATGTGTAAGCTGCATGCAAAGACTTTGTATTGTTTCTTTTTTCCAACAGACAATGCTCCCTTGTTAACTTTCTAGAGCTTGACATGGTAAAAGGTAATGTCTATGGTCACACGTCGATTTGTGCTTGCGGGATGAGGTGAGTCAGGGCAACAGGGCAGTGCTCGCTCTGGTTCATCCAATTCTTTCAGCATTGGAGTGCATGGCAAATTTTTGCAATCTATATCTATATTGTTGGAAGAAACCTTAATTAATTTCTGCAATCTATCTCTATATTGTTGGCAGAAGCAAGCAAGTCTTGTTATGTCTCATCAGTATATAGGTGCATACAAACTTTCTTTTTTCTTAATAGTGCTTATATGATCGTAGCTTTTTTATATTTGAATGCTGTACAAATTGGAATTATTTGTGAATGTCTGAACTGTTCTGCTGTTGAGCTGGACTTGCATTTTAAGCTTGGGCTGTTTTAGGAACCTTGCTTGGTTTATACTTCACGTAAAGCTCTTTTGCTCCTGGACATGGACGAGTGTATTATTGACATAATACTTCAGAGATTCTGAACTTGCCACCGTTCTATCTTATAAAGTACTATCAGTACATTATGTCATGTTCCAATAATTTAGAGCTCAGCACCTGTCACGATATAGCCGAGCTCCCTCTTTGATACTCCCAAGGCCCGTCAATAGTGTACCATTGGGGCTTGGGTTACGTGTGAAGGCCAAGGCCCGCGCTTAGAGATTGGGTGGGGCTGCTTCTTCCTCGACTATTCCATGCTGCTGCTGATGTCTTGGACTCAAGTGATCCGATGGGTCGCCACAGCCGGATGGATTTAACCATGTTTGCAGCCGCTTGGATAGTGCCAGGCCGCCAGTGAAAAAAAGGACCGGGTTATCCCCTCACCGGTCGCGTGATAAAGGACGGTGCGACCCCCGCATCGTCTCCCCCTCGTCGTTGTCTTCTCCCCCGCCGCCCGGCTCCGGCGGCCTCGGCCGCCCCGTCCCATGGCCACACTAACCCGTCGGCGCTGCCTCCTTTGCCCCTCCTCCCCACTCCACCCTCCTCCACCCTTGGCTCCGGCGGCACCCCACCGCCGCCACGCTAATCTGCCGGGCCCCGGGCGTCTCCGCCCCCGCCGCCAGCACCGCCAACCGGGGGTCCTCCACCGCCCTGGCCGGCGGCGCCCTCGCCGCCCGGCCCTCCGCCCGGTGGCCATCGCCCCCGTCGAGCAGACCGCCGCCCCTATACTAGTAAAGAAATGGCTTTCCATCCATCCCCTTTAGTCCCGGTTAAGTTTTGGCCTGAGACAAATAAACTTTTAGTCCCGGTTCACATTTTTCTGGGTCTGGAAGGTCCTTTTAGTCCCGGTTGGAGCCTCCAACCGAGACTAAAATGTCTCAACCTTTAGCCCCGGGTGGTGGTTTCACCCAGGACTAAAAGGGTGTCTTTTAGCCCCGATTGGTAGCTCCAACCGGGACTAAAGAGTCTTTAGTCCCTGATGAAGGTGTTTCACGGGTTACAATAAAGAGAAAGCATTCCACCTTCCATCACATGTACTGCGTAGGTGGAGTGGCTAGATGGTTGTGCCTGACACCATGTGGTTGTGGGCTTGAATCTCACTTGCTGCAAATATTTTTTAGCATTAGGGACTTTTAGTCCCAGGTGTGGGGGCCGGTTTAGTCCCAGATTCCTAATCCGGACGCCACGCCCGGGACTAAAGGGAGTTGAGGACCGGGACTGAAGCCCGATTCTCTATTAGTGCCAAACCCCTCTCTAGATCCGCCGGCGCCGGATCTCCCCGGTAACCCAGCCCCACTAACCACCTCGGCCCCTAACATGGTGGCGCCGACGCGGGAGAAGCCGGTCGCGCGATGCGCGTTCTGCCACCGAACGCGCTTTAGACTTAGTGAAAAAAACTCGAGATTCTTATTTCTCTCATTTTCCCAACAGCCTCTGCCGTGTATTTCAGTCATGGGATGGTGGAGAATTGAACTGAACTATATTTTGTTAGTTTTTTCTTTGAGGAATAACTTTTTTTTAGTTTGGTGAAAGCGGGAGCTAGTATTTTTAGGGCCTGTTTGGTAGAGCTCCACCTGATTTTGATTCTTTATGGGAGCTGATTCTCTGAGAGAAGTGATTCTCTTTGATTCTCTATCATAAACTCAAAATCAGGACGGAGAATCACTTTACAGAATCAGGAGAAGCTATTTTTTTCAGCTCCCAGCCTTCGTTTCAGAGAATCACTTCACAGAATCAACAGAGAATCACTTCTCTCTGGACAACTTTTTGGCAGAGCTCCTCCTGGATTCACGAATCAGTTTTAAGAGCTCTACCAAATAGAGCCTTAGTTTCCTAAGAAGACACACTGCTGCTGCCTGGGAGTTGTCCGACAGTGTTATTGTTGGACAGACTGATCACGTTAGTAGCTAGGCATCGCCAGAGGGACCCAATGATTCACCACTTAAACTAGATATCCTCGCAATTACGGTCAACTAGGCATCGTCAGTGCTATACCATTTTTGGCCATATGTGGTTACGATTTAACATCACTGGCAGTGGCTAAGGGCATATACATGTTTCATCGAGCAGCATTAGAAAAGTGGTAAGCTGAGCTGAACTTGCAACAACTCATTTGACAGGGTATATGCCTATTGATTAACTGACAGCTACATTTATACTAAACAGACTTTGCCTTAATTTGTGCAACACCTCTTTAGTTCCACCTAACACGACTAGAAAAACCCACATAAGAACCCTGACTGGTAAGAGCTGCGCCCGGTACTAAAAGCCGCGGTTAGTACCGGCTGTTAATCCTAGCCGATACTAAACTGCGGCCCGCACAGGAGCACAGGGCGCGCAGTTTAGTACCGGTTCGGTTACAAGCCGGTACTAACATGTTTTGTTTTTCTTTTTTTATTTCTTTCCATTTTCATTTTGGTTTTAATGCTTATATTATTCGTACGCGTATATATATATTATATCTCTATGCGTATACGGGTGATAATATATATATATGTATATACACACAATTTATCACACATATAAAATATATACATTTGAATTATTACAAGTACTTCAAAATGTTCGAGATATTACAAATTAAGTGTCCTCATCGAATACCCCCTATTAGGATCCAGTGCAGACACGCTTACACGAAGATCGACATGAAATTTCCCGTAGGGATTTATGACTTGATCGAGCGGGAATCCACATAGTTGTTCTTGAATTGCCCTGACTTGTTTCAATTGGATGAGATCTTCTTTCATGCACTATTTCTGTATATTTCAATGAAATCAAAGCATTAGCAGAATGAAAAAATAATGAATTAAAAAAGAACGAGCAGAACTGATTTTGCTTACGTATCTTGAATGTTTGTGGCGTCATTTGCCCCCGTGGACCAACAAAAGTGTCAATGAACTCGCACACATCGTAACCACATAGGTTTGTCCCTTGCGCCTGTCTCATGCACTATATATATATAGAAAAAATTACTAGAAAATATTAGAAATTATTAAAAAATCATAGAAAATAGTATGAATTACTAGAAAGTGACACTAGATCGAAGTTACCGGAAAGTTAGTATCAATATAAAGATCGTCGCCGTTCTCAGATACTCCTATGTGTTTTATCATGAAGCGAGCCCATTCTTTCTTATGCAGGTATATGAGGTCTTGGTACTCTGATATTGGCTTCCTCAAGCAGTCAAACACCGTGACCTGGGCTTGATCAACCTGGATAGAAAGCAGTATCCAATGGAGTCTGTACGTACATATACATACAGAGAGGCAATGTTGATTATACTTAGTATTTATTATTAACTTGAAAAGATTAAAAAAAAGTCGAAGAACTCACTTAAAGTTATACGGTAAAAGAATGAATGGACATGTATTCTGCCGGTCCAAGGCTGTGTATAGACTTTTCGTAATTACTTTTGGTTCTTCCTTTACGGTCCTCTCATGTACAACATTCTAAGATTTTTTAGTGTTTTGTAATCAATAATAAATAATCAAAGTTTTTTCTAGTGATCTTTATTATGAACCCTAAATTAATGTCTAAATAAAGAAAACGTGCTCATTCTCCCTTCCTATAAAACTACAAAATCTCTAAGTATAATGGATGAAACAAAGCAAAAACAAAATGAAAGAGAAGAGGATGAAGTTGCTAACCTCTGGCGTACTTAGATGAGTGAAATTCCCATAATTTTTTGGAAAAAATGGGTAGCACCTTCCCTCTAACCCGCTATGGACAAAGAGGAGAGCTCGAGCAAAATGTGTGTGCTTGAGCTCTTGAGGAGGAAGACACGGTGGCTTTATATGGGTAAACATTTAGTACCGGCTAGGGCCCTAGCCGGCACTATTTATGGAAGTTTAGTACTGGCTGGTAACCCCAACCGATACTAAATGTCCCGGGGGCAGTTTAGTACCGGCTGGGGTTACCTGCAGGTACTAAGCTGCCCACTAGCCGTTGGCGCGCGTCGGTGCGGGAGCAGTTTAGTACAGACGGGAGCCTCGAGCCGGTACTAAAATTCCCCTGGGGGCACTGTGCTGCAGAACCGGTACTAACCGTGTGCGTTAGTACCAATTCTTCAATGGCTGATACTAATTGACAGCAACCATTTTTGTAGCAGTGTAAAATAAAAGTATCTTAATTTTTTCCTTCATAGGAGGCATTATTTATTACTTTTAGTTTAATCACCTATTTGCCAGTTAGCACTCCACGGCTCCACCCAAGTGTCTTGGGTTCACCGCAGCTGGACAGAGCACGACGATTAGTATGCTACTATATAGTAAATCTATTTGATTGACGCTACACAAATCGTGCATTTTGCGTCATGATAAATGCATGATGCTGTGTATTCGGTTTTTGTTTCAGCTTTCCCCGTCCATCAAACTTGTTGAAGCCTTTCATCTTCATAAGCATATATGTGAGTGAAGATGGTGGTGAGTTGATGTGTTGATGCATGAGCATGATTTGCTGCTGCCTGGAATTGTCTTATTCTAATCGGTGTTACTCATACTCCGGAGCATGACTTGCTAGTAATGGATTTCAGAGTAGCACGCTAGAGTCCAGCCACAAGAGAAAAATTGATTGAGAACGAGCCGTAGCTCGGTTGGCATGCGTTGCCGGTGTGCACACTGCCCCGCCAGCATTCGATCCCTGGGATCGGCATTGGTGTCTCACCGGGGCATGCATCCAGAATTAAAGTCTGCAGCATCTCCTGTGTGTAGCCACAAATTAAAGGGATTACGACCACTATACCACAGCCCCACAGGCCGTCTACACTGTGGTTGGTATAAGCCGTTGCTACGACTGATCATCAGTCGCTATAGAGTTATAGCGACCAGACCAATGGCGTCGGTATTACCGACCAACTTTGTTATACCAACCGGCGGTTCGATGGTCAGAGAATAAATACCGACCAACAATCCAATGAGAACTATTCAGATGAACACAATGTATACTGTTATTCAGTATAATAATTACCCCAAAATCAGTTTATATCAGTGCATAAGCAGACATCACATGATCACAAGACCCATCAGCATACAGTAGCATTGCCATCGATTCATTGAAAATGAGCATATAGAATTGATATTGAGTCATCCATCCATACTAAGCTAGAAGTCCAATCTAACGTCATTTTGCATCAGAACACATCACAGCTGTCATATGATGTGTACATCTATGAGCAAAAGATCAACAGTTCTAGATCCGTCGATTGTGACCAAAAGCCATCAATGTTGCATACAGTTCACTAGAACAAGCTAGCAGACATTACAGGTGCACATTTCCAGGGATTCCAAAACAAAACAATCACATAACTTGCAGGGCACTTTGATCAGCTTTCATCCAGCTTCAAGCAACCCTCCTAGTTTTCCTTCCAGAATTGCCTGAAAGTAAAAATGGCATGGAATCAGTGACAATTATCAGCAAAGTATCAAAAAAGAAAATGACATGCAGCCACTAAAACAAGTTTCTTGATTTTTTTTATCCATTATGCATGGCATCAACTAGCTAGGCATACATCGATCCAAATAGGATTAGGATCTCAAATGAGGAAATAAGGCATGTTCACTGTACCCATCCAACCCAGCCAGCATAGACATGAAACACATGAGAGATAAAACAAACTTATGAGACACAACATTGACAGATCAACAAGCTAGTGTAGTTTCAATTATGTACACATCACACAGGCATCTTATATATTTCATCACTAGAACAGGACTATCTTAGCACTAGGGTTTATATGGCAGCCAACAGATTTTTTGATGACTCAAGAAAAACATGAAATAAACAACTTTGTAATCTAGTCACAGTTGTATTTCACGACAAATATTGCTCAGTTCACTGAATTCTCACAACATTCCAACTATTCCAGCCTCAAAGACAAGATAATTGCTATACAGATCAAACATGAACTCCATGCTGTTTGTTGAAAGCAAAATTCAGCATAAATACTTGCATTACCCATGGAGGATTTTGATGCCTTGCTAACCTTCAACTAGCATGCATATCATTAGTTAGAAACTTGGTCAACCACCACAAATGCAAAAAAGAAGAGGAGCTTTAGGATGGGTTCAACTCATGATAGTAAAGTTGTATCTATGGAAAGTTTCAGGATATGTGGCCAAAACTACAACATACATTCATACTGGTGGAGGAGCTTTAGTTGATGGAGGCTGTACATAGAGCCCAAGCCTGAAATGTCCAAGTCATCCGTGCTAATCATAGGGCTGGCACAATGAAGCCGTCGCAGATCAGTGGAAGTTAATCATGCTGGCGTCCATGCAATCATGAATTATTATTTATCTCTGTTGCACCTGATATAGATGGCATGGATAATGCAGTGTATGAATATTTTTTTTAACCTAAGCTGGCACAAATATAAGCATATCTCTACGGGTGGCTAGGCCTGTACTACATGGTTGTTAGTAGGGATGTAAATGGATCAAATACGGATAGATAGTGACGGATATGAATACAAATAGTTTCTTTTCCTCTCAGATTCAAATAGGATATGGATAGTGTCCACTTGTGTCGGATAAGATAGGAATGGATATCGACATCCTATATATCCAACTTTAGGTATTTGGATTCAGATCGGTGGCCGATACTAATAACTGTCTGGAATCGGATTCGGACGGATATCTATAAACCCCTCCAATCGAATACGAACTCGGATATGAATGGATAATATCTGTACCATTTTCACCCCTACTTGTTAGTGTATCATTATTAGTGTTAGTTTTAGCTATCAGCACGAATATTATTCTGATAACAAAAAATAAAAAGAAATCAATATCGATCCCTATAGGTGGAAGCATAGATTATAAGGTTACATATATAACAACTAGATGCCAGATTTCTTGGGATTACACTCAACATATACAACTCATTCTTATCTTCAATACAACATAACAACTTTATATAACGAAAATTGCTAACAACTATATGCACAATCACTATGAATGGCGTCTTACATCGACGGAATCACAAATGGTGCACCGCCTCCATCATGGCTGCCAAGGCAAACAAAGGAGTGAAGATATCGATGGCAGAAGTGGTGTTCCTGGTGAACTCCATGGTGGATCGAGCCAGCACCTGATCCGCAGCCAAAATGCATTGGCTTCGGCTACCACCACTATGACATCAGTCAGCTCCCTCATCCTCGCATGAGCGGTGGTCTCCCATGCGTTGACTGAACCAAGAGCCATGGCTGCCGCCACCTTGAGCCCTAATGATGAGGACATGACACCCATACATATGTCCATTAGGGGTGCATGGGGTGGAGAAGAAGGAGACCAACAAGGTTTTCCAAGTCAAGAAGAAGGCCCAAGGCTAATCCGATTCGAGTCCCCAAGGTGGAGGCCCAAAGAAACTCAAGTTCGAGTCCGCCTCGGAGTCCAGGAGCAGCCTGCACTAAATTCATCGCCCAGGTCGCATACGGGCTCGGTTTTTGACGTTCTACATATGCTTGCAAAGCTAAGGAGATAAGCTTTCCAATGGTACCAGTCCTACCTCAAAATTCTTTTTGAGTCATCGGGAATCATCGAAACAAGTGGACATCCAGAATCTGCCAGGGTGCTGCGCCGCCATCTTTTGGGCTGTTGGCCCGTGTATCATGTTGGGGTCCATTGTGGACGTGGTTAGGGGGTTATGCACGCCCCTACCCTCATATAATCAGTAGCCACCGCCACATTAGAGTTTGGGTTTTGCTTAGATTAATCTGTCGAGAACAGTTTCGCCGTTATCGGTTTGTAGAACCCCAACTTTTGATCTTAATCATACATCTGCAGTGTCACTTCCTTTGAGAGCTGCTTCTTTCGAGTTCTTGCTTGTGTTCTTCGTTTCGCATGCAGGGATTAGCCTTCTTGGCGAGGTCAACCAGGTTGTGACACGGTTGATAACCAGAGGAGTCGTGGTGCTAAGATTGCAGGGTTCGAGTTTGCTGACTTGAAGCCGGATCGGTGAGTTGCGCTCCGCCCAAAACGAGTTATCCTTCACCTAACGGAAGATCGGGGAACCCCAGTTTCCATTAAGTGGTATTCAGAGACAGGTTTACCGTCAGGTTCGTCCTTTCGCCTTTGTCCTATAGTCCAGAAAATAGCCCTACAAAAATATTTGTCATTGTATTCCGCTGTCCTAGTACCCCTTTTAGCCTTTGCAATTTCGTTTCAGTTTCGCTTTGTTGAGTTTGTGTCTGTGGTAAAGTCTCGTTGCTTGTTTTAGTAGTGTTCGTGTCGCAGTTCAATTGCCCGTTACTGTGATTCGTTTGTTTCCGCCGCTATCCCATCCACGTTTAGCCATACAACAATTCGAGCCACCACCTTACTCGATTTTTCTCGCTAGCCGCCTTGTGTGAACTCTCGCCGTGCAAGCCCTAGATAGGTTGCAAGCCACTTTGATCGCTTTTGCATTGCATACTTGATCCTTGTTTCATCTCACCTCAAAAACGGATGCAAATTTTTATAGTTGGAGCTTGTGATATCCTTATTCAGAGAAAAATATAAAAACAATAGTTGAGACAAATAAAACATCTTAATTCCTACTAGTCCTACAGAGAAATTGCTGAAAAGATTAAAAAGCAATTGCATAGAGTGTTGTTTTGCTTGTTCTGTGAGCTTTATCCATCGTTTCTTGTTCCAACTTGTTGTGCTACGCCTAGGACACGTCTGAGCCAGCAATTGTGACTTGTGCTTTGGATACTTATTGAACTTTGCTATTCTGCATTCGTTATTTGCTACTCCTTGCTACATATTTGGCCTTCCGAGCTCCACAAACTATACTTCAGGTCAGTGCAGCGAAAGACCCTTGCAATCTTGGTACTACTTTCTCACAGGTATCACGAACCAGCCACCGGTTGTACCATCCACTATTTTGCTTTTGTAAGAACATTTGTAAGAATTTGGTAAAGCATGTGAGAGAGTGTTTCCACTGACACACATATAGTAGTTGATAGGGATAACCTTTTTGTGTTTTCTCTTGTCTACATACTAATAATGACAGGGAGCGATGAGATTGTTCGAGGAGTACTAAGTTCTCAAATGGAGAAAGCGGAGCAAAATTAATTCAACAATTTATTCCAGATTTTCTTTGTTGTGATGGAGAGACGTTGCCGAGTCATCATTGATGGTGAAAGTTGCAACAACCTTGCAAGCTTAGAGCTGGTTGAGAAGCTTAAGCCACATCCACATCCATACTACATGCAATGGGTAAATTCTTATGATAAGATAAAAGTAACTGAAATTACACATATTGAATTTAGCATTGGTTCTTATAAGGATAGTGCTGATTTTGACATAGTACCTATGCAAGCATGTCATTTGTTGCTAGGCACGCCTTGAATTAATATAAATAATGCGGTATACAAAAAGATTGTTAATAAATATTCCTTCAAGTACAACGGTAGAAAAATTACACTTGTACCTTTGACTACTGCTGAAATTTTAGAAGCTGATCTCCAAAGGGTGGAGATAAGAAAAAATGAACCTTTTAGAAAAGAATGGCTTGTTTTCAATGACATAACAAATTCATCTAAATCTGAATTTTTACAAAATGATGATATTGTTTTGCCTATTGTTGGAACTGATACTTTGCATCATATACATAATGAAGATGATCATACAAATGAACAGGAACATGTAAAATTTTCAGGTAAATGCTCTCTTGATGTGCTGAATTTGCCCTCCAATGATGCAAATAATGTTATACTAGAACCTTCTCTTGTATTATCTTTGTCACAAATAGAGAAGGAGCATGATACTTTTGATTTGAAGAAATATAAATGTGCTGAAAATAATATTATTATGCCGATTACTTGTGCACGTGACGAACTGAAATTATTATCTTCTTTATATACTTTGGGTTATGTTGAGTTTGATACTTTATGTGCTCTTAGTAGTTTGGAAGAGAAATTTAGATGTGCTCAGTTGCCATTGTTGTCTACTTATACATATCATTTTATTGGTAAATATAATTGTAAAGGAGAGTATATGGTGCATCGAGTCTATATTAATGCAAATCTGAAATCTCCTTTTGATGTACAAGACTGTGATCAACTAGATTGTCCATTTAGTTTTACTATAACGAATCGGGTTCACTTTCAAGAAGGGGAGCATTATTAGCTGTTACCTATGTGTGCTAGTGCTGATTTTTCTTGTATTGAACATATACTAGCGGTTATGCAACCATCTATACCTGCATTGTATTTGGTTAGTGCTAATTTTTTGCAGGATATTATTGAAAAAGATCGTGTGCGTTTCGATCAAGGAGCCTACGTATTTGCCGATAACTCTATAGGAGAAGATGCTTTGAGAAATTGTAAATATGGTCATGTCACTCCCCACAATATTCTCAGTTCCCATATTTTCCACAACCTTGTGTTTCTTCGTGTTGTGCAGGGCCATCTTAGAGCACAAACGACGCCGATGACGGCTTTTCGTAAAGAAGGGGAGGATGATGAGGACATGACACCCATACATATGTCCATTAGGGGTGCATGGGGTGGAGAAGAAGGAGACCAACAAGGTTTTCCAAGTCAAGAAGAAGGCCCAAGGCTAATCCGATTCGAGTCCCCAAGGTGGAGGCCCAAAGAAACTCAAGTTCGAGTCCGCCTCGGAGTCCAGGAGCAGCCTGCACTAAATTCATCGCACAGGTCGCATACGGGCTCGGTTTTTGACGTTCTACATATGCTTGGAAAGCTAAGGAGATAAGCTTTCCAATGGCACTGGTCCTACCTAAAAATTATTTTTGAGTCATCGGGAATCGTCAAAATAAGTGGACGTCCAGAATCTGCCAGGGTGCTGCGCCGCCATCTTTTGGGCTGTTGGCCCGTGTATCATGTTGGGGTCCATTGTGGACGTGGTTAGGGGGTTATACATGCCCCTACCCTCATATAATCAGTAGCCACTGCCACATTAGGGTTTGGGTTTTGCTTAGATTAATCTGTCGAGAACAGTTTCGCCGGTATCGGTTTGTAGAACCCCAACTTTTGATCTTAATCATACATCTGCAGTGTCACTTCCTTTGAGAGCTGCTTCTTTCGAGTTCTTGCTTGTGTTCTTCATTTCGCAGGCAGGGATTAGCCTTCTTGGCGAGGTCAACCGTGTCCTCGTGACACGGTTGATAACCAGAGGAGTCGTGGTGCTAAGATTGCAGGGTTCGAGTTTGCTGACTTGAAGCCGGATCTGTGAGTTGCGCTCCGCCCAAAATAAGTTATCCTTCACCTGACGGAAGATCGGGGAACCCCAGTTTCCATTACCTAATGTCACAACTAGAACCGATGTAGAGACGGGAACCAAGAGGCATAGGTGGACATCCATTTCCACCTCTTCCTCAAGCGTACTAAGCCTAGCATTGGTCACTTCCTGGGCTGCTGACTGCAATGTGATGAGTAGCTTTGTCATTTCATCCGGATTGGATGGAGGTAAAGTTAGAAAGGTGAGGATGGATAGCGAATCTGGTGAATGGGAAGCCAGAGGAGGTGAGGGTGAATTGGATTTGTCATATCTAGTGGCGGGAGTGGGCCGGAAGATGTGACACTACAAGAAATGCGTTGATTTATGATTATAATTTGTTGTAAACAAAAAATATCATAAAGTTGTGACATTTGTTTGCAAGAAATGTTATAAAAAAATTGCAGGGTATCGAACTTAGTGACGAAGTAAAGTAACACAAAAAATATGCCAACTGAGCCAAAAAGAAATCATCACTTAATGTGACACACAAATTTTTTGACTAAAGAAGGTCTACTAGACTGTCATAAACCAAATAATATCCCACAAGTATGACGTGAAAAAGCTTCCCACGGTGGACTGGGTAGACCGTTGAACTCCAGGAGTCGTTGAAACTCACATCCCGACACGGGTTCCAAGCATGACACGTTCTTGGAACAAAGCCCGGTGGGAGTCTTATTATTCCTATGACCAATTGAATATGGAGAGTCAACACTTCCAGTAGGCTATGAACTGAGATATGATATTTGGTAGTTATATTTTGTTTATCTCTACTAAAATGTGTGGTCCACGTGTCTAGTTGCAATACAATGCAATGGGTATACTACTATATTGTCTCCGGAATAACAATCTGATAACCACTTATATGCATTATCTATTTGACTTAATGTATTTTTTTTATAGAGTGAAACAAAATACTACTGTCATGAACCTTTCAAACGTGAATGGATAACAACCACATTGAAACAACTTGTGCATATGTGGTCTAATGGGTAGTCTGGTTATTGCCTCGCATAAACAAGATGGGGATATAGAATCATAAGCTTATAACGCGCTTTGTTTGCGTTCTCAAACAGTCATGAACCTTTCAAACGTAACTCCGATCCAATCATGGTGTTTAATTTGCCGCATGGTATAGCCGCATCCATTATGGAGCAGTCTGTCCAACAGACAGAAACACACGTCAGGTAGATCCTTGGAATGTGTTGGACAAACTCATCCAGATCCATCCGATCCTCATGCTCTGATGAACCAACTGATCCCCGACAGACTCAGTCACAAAACAAAACAAGCCGTTAGATAATTGTAAAATATTTTGCAATAATGTATCTTAGAGAATTGTACCATAGTGACAACTCAGTTATAAACTAACAATAATCTGAATCTTTCATTTCCATAACCATATTCCTCTCTAGAGTCAATAGTTAATTAGGGTCGCCATATATTAGGCAGGCTGTGCTCTGACATGAATAGTTTTGTGCAAAGGAACCATAAACTCCCTGGTTGCCCACTGACATAAATTTTGTGGTAAAGTGGTGAAGGACTCGTGGAGAAGACAGGAACCACAATAAATTTTGGGTTCAGAATCTTCTTTAATGGGAAAATTAACTTTGGCAATTAGAGTCTACTATATACCATCAATTGACACCCTTGTAAGTTACCTAGGGTTTAGATATTTTGCTGCAGCATTATTGCCAGGTGATTTCCCTGTCATCTAAAGGACAGGCTCTGCAGCCAGAATATGTACTGTGCGAGTTACAGAGTATAACACCAAAAAGCAGTCCTCGATGTAAGCTAGATACTCAATTGTCTCAAGAGTAAAATACATGGGTGGTCCTAAATTTATCATATGGTGCCATTTAGGTTCTCAAACTCTCACAATATATTTTTGGATCTCCAAACTTGTCCAAGTATGCCATCTAGGTCCCCAATCATTCAAAATTTATTTTCATATCCACGAACTTGTCCTAAGATGTCATCCATGTCCCCAAACTCTCATAATACGACGTGAAAGGGAGAGATCTAGTGCAAGAATAAGGAGTCCACATTTTCACGCGTATTTGGACTAGCGTTGATACCCACGATGAGTTTATCAAAATAAATTTTTAAGAGATCATAGACCTGGATGACACCCATGTACAAGTTCGAGGATCTAAAAATGAGTTTTGACAATTTTGGGACTTATATAACACATGAGGACAAGTTTAGTGATATGAAAATGCATTTTTGAAAGTTCAAGAACCTAGATGGCATCTCAATACGAGTTTAGGGACCACCCACTCATTTTACTCGTGAAAAAATATGCAGAGCTGGTGCTCACCAATAAGAGGATATATAGTACCAATACTTTTTAATATGCTACCAGCAGAGCTGATGAAATGCTTCATGGAGGGTCATTGAAGACAACATACATCATCTGCAACCAACACCGACCGAATCAAGAGTTCTCTACCCTTTTCAACCACAGTAGCTTATTATGATGAAACACAGGATTAAGCGCCGGTATCAAGACACCATGTCATAGTACAACAAACAGACCGAAAGTTTTGCAGTTCAACATAACCAGACACTTCAGGTTCCTTTAGCTTCACTTCGAATCATTACCTAATTTTGAATTGTCACTAACTGCAAGTTCAGCATAGTTTTGCATCTCATCCTGCAGTAGTATCTGCAAAAATCAGGTACCAATTAAGCAGAATCAAAACAAGCAGAAGCTCATTCCTTCATTCCATAAGACTATGATCAGTGCAAAGGTTAGCTCACCTGTTGCTGTGCCACTGTGTAGATGGCTTTAGTTCTTTTTGGGCTCTGCAGTGAGCCCAGCAACCTTCTCATTTGCCCACCAGTCAGATCTCACGCTTGGCTCCACATTAGTAGCATCAACATTGTCGAACTTGAACTCTTTGGGGAAGCGAAGGGATAGGGACTCCGTTACTTTCTCAGGCAAGTCATGGCATATTTCGTTGACATATAGCTCCTCCCTTGTACCCTTAGACTCTCTCTTGTGATCACCGCTGCTGGCGGGGGCAAAACGAAAAGATGCAGTGGCAGAATCCCTAGAGCTAGCAGTTTTCTTCTCTAGGCAGCGGGCCACATCTTCTGCAGTCAACTCAAATGATACCTTGCGATCCATAGCATGATCATTGTGTTGAAGGCGAGAAGAGAAATCAGCAACTGGTACAGCTGCTGTAATGTGCCGATCCAAAAGGGAACTAGCATTGCCCATATGGCCAGAATAACCTGAGCTTGGGGATATCTGGCGCCCTATTGGGCTGTCTGGGTAATTCGGATACAACTCAATTTCACATGTTTCACCATTCTGGCTGTTGTTAATAAAAGTCAGAAGGTTTGCATATGGGATCTCAGGAGAGGAAGGGCTTGTCACTTGGACAGAGTCCGGTGGAGTGAAATGAGGAGTTGAGGAATCAGTTGTACTGCCTGAGAACACTGGAGGTGAGACGAGCTGTGTCTCATATGCATATGGCCCTACAACAAAGATGGATAGTGGCTCTGCGGGGGATGAGGAATTTGGCAGGATTGGTGAAAATGGTGGAGTGCCGATGCTTGGCAATTGTGAATTAGATGTGGGTTCTGATTGCAGGAGTGAAGCTGGAGAGGATGGAGGAGCCACAAATGGGTGGTTTGGAATTTCTGCTGTCCTTTGAGGCGCTTGTTCTGGGAGAAGTGCAGATTGGTTGATGCGTCGGCCATTGCTCTGAGACCCAAAGCAGAAGTATACACCCAATCGATGAGCCCAGTTCCTTTGCTGCAAACAAAAGAAGCAGTTAACAATGACGTAGAGCGATACTGGTGATAATGAGCAATAGATAATCAGGCGTGATATGATTGTGTGCTTCTCGTCAGAAAACTTCACAAATGATCATGGTAATTCAAACGTGCAAATAGGAGAGATGTGCATGTCAATTCACTAAGGAACCAAATACCCTTATGCAACCATTAATCAGTGTAGCAACACATCTCAGACATGTACCCATGAAATAAAAGATCAGTTCTTGGTGAATCAACCAAATAACCGGCAAATTGAAATAGGCACACAGTTGTTTCTACAAAATAGCTTTATTTTCAAAAAAATGGACATGCTGAGAGATGGGAACTAATAAATATACCAAGATAAAAATAATGAATCAGCATGTACTCAAACAAAATGTTACCCAAATTTGGGGACAAGAAATAAAAACAAATAGCTGTCTATAGCTGCTTGTGGCATATGGACAGAAGAGAAATACTCTTTTTGTCTAATCTAATCCATCGAATTATTCAACTTAACTTTTCCCCTTTCTTTCTAAGGCACAGATCCTTATTAACATTGCCATTTTCATGCTTATTTTCATTGCTGATGACTCTATTCAAACCAGACACACTACAAAAAGTACTCATCGTCGTCAGATAAAGATTCTATCGATGAAAAAACAGACCCCGCAATGATGTTCCAAGACAAAACAAATGGTGAGTAGTGACAAAACTTTGTTTCATTTCTGTAGTATTTTCAAATATAGGTGCTCATACTTTCTTATCAAATCTAAAATAATCTAACAAAAGAATTAATACAGATCAACTAAGTATGCGGATAAGAAAGCACACAATTTTTTTTCAATATGGACACTATAAAGTAGGCACACAGATATATAGATCAAAAGTAAAAACCACACGCTGGACATAACAAACGGCGACAATGAAAACATCATGCAGTATGGTGGTGACTCTCAAGCACGAACCCGCGAGGAAGGCTGTCTGCGGCTGCTCTGCGCTGTGACAAGGGCGGCAGCCGCTGCGTTCACCGTGTCAACGCTGTTGTGCACAGGCCTTATCTCGCCCCCACTCTGCATGATTGTTGCAGCAAGGTGAAAGAACGCCTGAGCTTTTGGACAGAAATAAGCCCCCGTTGCCTTATTACTTCACTAAGAGATCAGATCAGCCTGCATAAACAAACCGAATTATTCAGTATGTGGGTAGTAGCAACAAATCCAAATCTTGCGCAACGTGGTGGACGACAGATATAACTCGAGAATTCTCACGGAAAATTGCATAATAAACCCTCACCTTTAGTGCGATCGAGTTGGCTCGGGCAGAGTTAAGTGAGATCCATCATATCTGGCTTTCACTCAACAACCTGATGCGTGATGGAACGATATTGATTAGAATTCTGACCAATGGTGTAGGGCGCATCAAAGATGTGGATTTGATGGACGGGAGAGAAATCCATGAGAGCAAGCAGAGCTCGAATCGGACTTACCTGCCAACCTGAGAAGAAATCGATCAGTCCAGGTAGAGTAGAGGCGGATCGATGTATCTCCAGAGAAGAAGCAGAGGCCAGAGGAGGGCTGGACAGATCTGAGATTGGAATGGAGAGGGCAACGAGGAGGAGGATTGTGGCAGGAAGGAGACAAAGCAAGCATCGTCGAGGCGGAAGAAGTAACGGTCGCGCGTCACGGGAATTTCGTTTCTGCAGCGTCGCCGGCGCGGTGACCCAAAAAACGGAAGGAAAAAGAACCGGACAGCCCGGCCGGCCGGGCTGCGTTTAGATGGGCGCAGCCGCAACCCAACGGGCCAACTCTACGGCCCTCGACGCCGCCGGCCCGGCCTACTTCGCCACCGCGCGCCGATCGACCTCTCCCGCTCCGCCATGGCGGCAGCGACTCATGCTCGACGTCCTCCTCAGCTGCCCGCCGCCGCGCCAGGGCCGTGGTCGTGGCCGCCGTCGCCGTCGCCGTCCGCGCACCACTCCGGCCGGCGCTGGCGGCCGCCTTCGTTTGAGCAACTGCGCTCGGTGGATTTGTGTTCGTTGTTAGGTTGAGCATTGCGATCTGTTGATTTGTGTTCAGTAGGTTGCTGATGATGTAGAGGACTGGGTTCGATCGATCAGTGTTGCCGTGTGATGCATGTATCGTTTCATGTTGACATGGATTATACGCATTGCCAAAAAGAAAACTTCGGCCCTCGTCCAATATGTAGACATCAAATCAAAGATGTATATTCTGCGCTTCGATTTCAACTCTTGCAATTCCTTCGGGCCTGCACTCTGTCGCTTCCGTATATGGACCATATGTGTCTTCGTAAGCATCTGGGCTGATGTCAAGGATGCGGCGACGGTGGAAGAGACCAGGAGAAGGCAATGATCTGTAATTTGAGAAGAAGGCGCTGCGTCTGCTGAATGTTGTTCCTACGAAGATTTCTATAATGGAATGTTAAACTAGCTAGGCCGGCCTTCTACGTTTTGCATCATATGAAGGCTACTGTAAGTCTGTAATGCAGCTAGTTACGTTAGGCTGTACGTAAATTAAAAGGATATATCTGCATCAACAAGTGCGGATCCATCTTTGGAAAATCATTGTGTCAAGAGTACAACGATCACAGTTTGAGTTTAGCAATATAATGCTCGAGGTATATGCCATATATGTAGATGGGTGCATTTAATGTTTGCGTTCTCTATTTTTATTCTCTTAATATAGAGTAGGTTTTAATCCTTGAAGGGCTCCTGCGCTGGCATATCCTTATTTTCTGTTAGCAAATTTATGTAGCATAAACTTAATGACGACATTATAGAGAGATTAGACGAGCCATATATCAGCAATCAGATCATTAGTCTAGAAATCAGTTCTGAAAATGTATGTTTATTTCTTTATTCCAACGGCCAGATGCAGTCCGGGACCAGCCTGAAAATCACCCGCGGCCGCCATTTTCCGGACAGGTGTAGGCATAAGCTAGCAACCTTCCCTGAAATTACAAATTACAAATTACAAAACGGAAGAAGGAGATCTGCAAGTGGAAGATGCCGGTCGTGAGCGATGATGACGCATGTGCAGTAGCCCTGCACTGGCCTTCCTGACCAGCAGGAGGGAATGTTATAAGTAGCGCATGCTTCTAGGTCCTTAATACTGAATACTGAAATGAACTGACCTTAATGATGTAGATGCCGTATGCCGTAATATGGGTCACTGAAGTCCCCGCGCCTGCTTGATTGCAAGCATATTGTTGGTACTACAGAACTTAATAGAACAAGTAGAGGGTGTGATCCTTCTTTCCCATTGTTTCAGCACATCATTTAAATTGGTAGCTAGGGTTGTTAGAGAGGATGCTATTTGTTTATAAGGCTCTCCCATATGTATAGCAGCACATCAGGGGGACACCTTGGAGGGGTTTCTAGTGCCCTCAAATCAAGGGCTCCAGTTAATTTGGCTTTGGCCACTGACAACTAAAACTTATGAGTGTATACCAACACTAAAGAAATACAAATGGGCCGGGCCCATTGTGTGGCCCGAGCATAGCATGGCCCAAACTTATGTATGTATGTATGGTTTAGGGTTCGTCAGAGATGGTATCCTAACCCCTAAACCCTAAATCATTTCTACACCTACCGTAGCTACTCTACATATGCCGTAGCTACCCCTAAACCCTAGCTACTCCTACATATGCATGCGGGCTCGTCAGCTTTCCGGGCACCATGTGTCAAACCCGCTAACGAAGTTACGGTACTGGTAATCGCTATAGTTGCGGCGCATGTGCATGGCTGGTTTGGAATGCCGAGTCTTGCTCCTAGATTTGCGAGACATACGAACGGCCACCGTACCGTTTGAAGAAAAGATAAGAACAACATATGCACGTACGATGGAGTATGTACTAGTATGCTGCCATTCCGGATAGCTAGTATGTGCACATGTATAAAATAAGTCTTATATTTGTCTTACGTGTACAAAACCACGGCAATTCGAAGTATGACCTGTGGGTGAGTTGGTGAGAACTAGCCAGATGCTTTCTGTCTCTGATGCGATCTCCATATATCTTAGTGAAAAATGCGAAGAAGGTATTTCCTGACTTTGTGCTAATATGCATATTATTGTAGTATGCACGCATACATATACACTTTTTGATAAAGGAGTATGTGCATATCAGGAGTATCAATGCATACATCTTTCAGAGATTGTATAGATATCAACATGCCTAGATGGAAATATGTATACCGGAGAAGTATATATAAGTGCACTTGATCTACAATGTATACTGGAGATGATGTGCATCTTTTGTAGAGTATGCATACATACATGCCTCGATGACGGCATGCTATCGGTAACGCCTGTGTTACTTCAATAACACAGATCTCAATCTGCAGCGATATTTAACATCGGTGAGTAGAAAACAATCAATTCCCAAGATTTATAGAAATACAGATCAATCCCATACCTCTGTTAGCTTTGGAAAATAGTTGCACATATGGCGCCGCCGCCGCCTGCTAGTGTCCTATCGACGGAAGAGGTTCACGATTGAGGACGGGAAATTTAGGGGGGTTATCGGGAGATATTTACCATTATATTATAGTAAATTACTTAATAATAAGTTACTAAAATCTCGTGAATTATCATAGTAATTATAGTAACTCAAAGTGGCTATAGAATAGTTATTCTATGGCCGGCCATAGACTATAGGAGGAACGGCTGAAGATGCACATGACGTCATGAAGATGATCGAGCAGAGTTTGCATGTTCGTCGCAGTTATATATACTAGTCAATCAACCCGTGCACCCACACAAGCTAATGAGAAATAAGTATTAGAAACTATAAATTTTTTTGAAACTTTTGTTTTATCTTTATATCATGTCAAATTGATTGTTTTGCATTTTTTTCATTTCCTAAATATTGTAACACAATACTCATATACATATGTGCTAGCTTTATCGAGTTGTCAAAGAGTTTAGTAAGTAATCATTCAGTATGCTTTCATCCGCATTCATAGTTTACTTTACATTTTGCAACACACCTCTATATGTGTTCAAATGAACCCTTAGTTTAAAGCGATGTTCTCATGATTTCCTCAATACATGTATACATGATATACAATATGATAGGCTGGACTTAGTATTTCTTTATATTAACAATGATATGAATACATAATTTAGAATCATATATTGGTGTGCTTTGGGGTATTTCTTTAAAACAACATAGTAATCTAGATTTAGATTTAGGGGTTACTTTATTTTTTATTTAATATTTTTAATAATGATAGATTTTTTACATGTAAATTTAGATGATTACTTTACGTTATTTTTTATAATAACATATGTGAGTAATATAGGACATGATTTTTTTTGTAATGGAAGATGTGGATAATTTAGATACAGATTTAGAAGTGACTTTAGACTATTTTAATATTAATAGAGGTGGGAAATTGTTTACACATAATAGATCCGATATGCATGATTATTAGAGTCTACCAGATTGATGGCTAGACATTTGAGTCTTTCATGAGGAATTTTAGGATCATTTTCTAGCACATTTTATGAGAATTAACGTGTGGAGTATTCAATCAGTAATCGTAAGACACACATTATAAGATACAACTTAAAATATTGTATATTTGAACAGTGAAATAATCTTATATGGTCATAGATGAAACAATATAACAAATAGTGCATCTTTTTATGCCACAAAATTATATGAGTTGCATCTATATACTATATAATCTCATATGAATGCAAAGAAAAGATGTAGAAGACTACCACAATCACGCACGCATGCATGAGTGATACTATCACGACTAAATGGCGTAATATTATATCTTTGTTTGACAAAAATTGGTCTACTACCCTGTGCATGCACAGTACTTGCCAAACATATCACTTCTTTAGTATCATTTTAATTCATTGAAGGATTAATAGAATGCCAATCGATATACTACTTTTGCACATATATTTGGCCGTAACACTTTTATAATAAATTTTATATGGTTGAAATATATAGGATGTCAATTAATCTACTTCCTTGGTCCCAAATTACAATGTGTTTTGGCTCTTTCAGATATATTGGTTTTTCTATGCATCTAGATATACACTATTATTTCTAGATACATAGTAAAAGATAAACAAATTATAATTTTGGTTCAAGTGAGTACTATACTCTTACCCATATACTTGTGTATCAAATGATTTCCAGAATACTATTTTAATTCGCTTAAGTAATAGCTAGGATGCCAATAATTACCAATAAGATATAATGTTTGGCTTACCTTCATGAGCCGGAAGCCTATCGCCCTATGAGAAGGACATCGTACATCAGAATCCATCTCTGAGCTTGGACGAAGTCTTGCATGTCTTGAAGAAGATGAAATTGCCATCAATTTTTTTTATATCGAGAGCCACTCGGGAGCTCCATCACGGGGCAGTACCACCGACATAGCGGCCAGAACAGTTCTTTGTTCAACAACAAAACAGCCTCAACAGACACGTCCATATCGAATCTGGCTATTCTGGCATCTAAAGCTTGCACGTACGCTAGAACAACAGATCAGAAAACAAATGGCTCACCATTAATTCTACGTGACCTCGTCAGGTTCTTGCCCCAGCGAACTATGAAAGGCAATTTGATTCCTTCCCAAATCTGATGCCACCAGCATGTAATCGAAGTGCATATTATGCAAATTAAAGGCCACTGCCCATGAACCCATGATCGATGTCAGCCGGCAGCACGCTTGGCGCCTCCGGTACGTGTACATGCATGGTGTCGATCTGCATGGGCGCGGCGTGGCCTCCACCAAGCTAGGCGCCGCCAGACACACAGTAACCCATTGTCAAGCAGCCTCGATCGTGCAGAAGATAGCGGACGTAGAAAGAAGAAAGCTTGAGGGCTAGAGCTATCGTGCAGCGGAGCTAGTAAAAGAGAATCTCAGGCCAGATAAGGACGAGGAAGATCTCGTTGGGTTACCAGCCGTTACTAAATAATTTTTGTGTAAAAAAAATAATGTTCTCTACTCTTCCCGTTTTTGCTGGGATTTCCCGGAGAACAGGGAAGAACGAGAAATAAGAGATGAATGAGAAAAGAACGAGAGAAAAAAAGATGAGGAGCGGGAAAAAATACAGTTACATCACAGCACTCAAGCAACTTCGATCTGTCTATATAGGCCTTCGAACACTTTTGTTTCTTCGGTTCAAATCCCACCAAAAGCACCGATCAGTGCCGAGTCGCCGTCTCACCGAACACCGTCCGCATCACGATTCACGAAGACAATTGGAATCGACGTCCTCGTTCAGTCGGTGTCGCTCGTCCTGCTGTTCTGCTCATGGCCCTAACCGTGAGTTGCTTATTGCTATAAATCTATAATGCTATCTCGTGACTCCCATAGCCAATTGTCTAGTTTAGTGCTTTAATCTAATCTTTTACTAGTAATTTAGTATATTACTTTGGGTTAATGTTAGCTTATTAGACAACATTGATCTCGACATTGTCCTCAATGATTTTGCATCAAGGAATGCACGAAGAACATTTTTACGAAGGATCCGAGCATTCAGGTAATCGTACTAGTATTATTTTGCTGCTCTTTTAATTTGTAGCATTAACATTGTTTTTAAGAACTATACACATTATTAGTACTGTTATCTTTTCTTTTATATTACAAATATTGAAAAATTCATTTATGCTAGGGGCCTATAGTGTCTAGTTTGCTCTAGGGCCCTGAAACTATAGAGCCGGCCCTGGCACCGATGTGAAGCTCTACCGGTCCACCTATAGCGGTGACTCAACAACCTGTCACCAAAAGAATCCCATAAAGAAAGGAATCATTTTCTTTATTATTTTTTCAATCAAATCAAACACTTTGCGCCTAGTTGGTAGGATGGTAATCGACTCACAAGTCACAAGTCCATGCTCCCACGCGCCAAGGCCGGTGCCGCCGCCCGCCCATCCAGCTAGCCCCTAGAGAGATGGAGATAGAGAGAGGATATCAGCAGAGAAGGAAGAAAGGAAAGAGAGAGGTAAAACAGAGAAGGGATAAGGATGAGATGGGGAGGGAGATAAAGGGAGCTCGTCAGTAGATTTTTCTGTGCTGTAACATTAGTACTGGGTGGAGGCTCCATCCGGTATTAAAGCGTTTTTTTCTACCGGGTATAGTTTTCATCCGGTACTAAATATTTTAGGTGCCAACAATCAGTATTAAATGTTTTTTTACGTCCGTGACATTCTTTAGTACCGGCTGGTGTTTTCAGCCGGTATTAAAGTGCCTCCGTGGGCACTGTTTCTTTTGTGTCTTAGTTGGAGTTATTCGAATCTGATTTATTCTTATTTACTCATCATATTTAAATAAATATAAAGCACGAGTACAATTAATAAAACACTTGGAACAAATAAATAAGTTCCAAATAACTCCAACTAATGAACCAACCCGCAGTCTACATTTTTAGAAATTCTTTTGTACTAGTTTCATATTTTTTTGAGTTAAGATGAATTAGTTGTGATTTTTAGGTTAAACAAAACAATTTAAGTGCAGAAAATAGGAAAGCACCTAAAGGTCACCGGTTTTGATAATTGGATGACCCTTACTACCCAGTTTTATAGTTAAAGCTTGCAAATCATACTTTTATGAGGGTGAAAATAGGACTTTTCCCAATATTTAATGGTCAAAGCTGGATCGAAACTGGTGTGAGACGTGAGGATAATTTGCTATATAATTTCTTTTAAAAAATTATTGGGTAGTCTAGCTTCAAGATGGCCATCTTTAAATGTTCCTTGTCCATCAAGATACCATCAAGTCTCCTTAGCTACCCATATTGTACCTATAATAAACCTGAAGAGTTATTTCTTATCAGCTGAGTTGTTATATACAGATTCTCTACAATGTGAACAAATTAGCAAAACTTTGAGATAAAAAACCTCTAGCGCCTATACATGTGAGAAGTATGTATTTTGCCATCATGTCAGACAGTCATATGTACTGAGTGAAGCTTGACAAGGCACTGTTTCTGGCATATGGGCAAGTAACTGGTCACAGACTTCTATATGACCAATAATGGCATGGCCCGGTAAGCCTCCAGCAGGGAATCCAGTGCCATCTAATGAGGCACAAGTCGTCCATATGCGACCTTGATCACGTCAAGTTTCTGTCATGGACAGAAGAGCACAGGACAGCGTGTGTTGACAGCCTCGGCGACAGCGCAGCCTTAGCCTCTGTCAGATTTTCACGATCACGTACTGGACTCCAAAAGCAAGAACTATAGCTGTTTGTTGTACTTAATTAGCACAATGTCAATTACAATCTTTAACTTGTTGCACAAACACTGTGCGTTGTCTTTTATAGTCTACAGTGTTCAAGACAGCGTCGTCTGTACAGTTGAAAGATCCCTTGTTAATGTATTATTGACAGAAGAGTCGATTTCATCCTCAAACTTTTCAAGCTGTGCGGTACTGCAATATATGCATATATTAGCAAAAATTCATAGCTTTTGTTTTTTATAAATAACAGAAGCTATATATGTCTACAAGTTAGACTACAAGAAAGACAAGTAGTTCATAACAGTATTACAAGGAAAGACAACTTAGGCATGCTAGGAATGTGCGGCATCAGGATCTCTAGCTAGTTGTAGCCCTTCTACTACCCCGATAACATCATTGAAGTGCTTAGCATTTCAATGCTACTTAGACATTGTTCAATGGTGTGTTCAATGCTCCGGCCGGACGCCGTGGGTGCTCGCCGGCCGGCGTTCAGCCGCTCCGTCGGGCCGCGGCTGTTTGGCTACATCGGCTGGAGCACCGTCGAGAGCGTCCTCAGGTTAGAGAAGCTCGGAGGCGAGCACCCACAGATTGGCAGCATCATTGACGACCTGGTCCAAATCTTGTGGAGGATGATTGTCTCAACTAACGTTTTGTGCGAGGTCACGGCGCTCGAGGTTGTTGACACAGTCTATAGTCGGGTGAAAGAACGAAACCCGGCCTGCTTGATGACGGTTATTAGTAGTCCAATCAGTCTAGCCACGTTTGCCATGTCTATATATATGTCAAAATTAAAATATCTGTATCAGAAATCTGAAATCATTGTGTTATATATGTATCCGTGTTAGTAAGAGAGGGTTCATGCATGCATGCATACTCGTTTTTTTGTATATATAGGACACGTATAAGTGCAACTGTCAGTACGTGTTGAGAACAAGTTGACTATATTTTTGTTATGTCACTGCTACAGAACACGATATCACAAACGTCCAGCCAAAACCGTTTGTGATGTGGGCATCACAAACGGTTCCAAGGCAGCTGGACGTGCTAGCCGTTGGAACCGTTTGTGATTGTTGTAAAAAACCGTTAGTGATGCCCGGAGCATCACCACAAATAGTTTGTAGGAAAAACCGTTTGTGATGTGAGGCATCACAAACGGTTTGTAGCAAAACCGTTTGTGATGCCCCCGAGCACTATCACAAATGGTTTTTCCTACAAACCGTTTGTGATGGTGTGTACGATATACATTAAAATCACATTTTGAAGTAGTAAATCAATTCAAATCAAAAAATGTTGAACTACAAAGTTGTATAACTTGTCAATATCTAGAACTTTTATTTTGGTCATTTCTTCATTCAACAAATTTATATGAATATTATTCATAAAATCTATATCTCTCATAGAGTTTCCTGAAACTACAAGAGATCTGTAAGATTTGTGAACAATGTTACTCTCACTACATCGGATAAAGAAATATATAGAAATGTTGTAGATCTTCAGAAGTTATACAACTTTGTAGTTTGAAAATTTTTAATTTGAATTTGTTTTACTAATGAAAAGTAAGTTTGTAGTTCTCAAGATTTGAAATTTGAGTTTTTTCAAATGACCTCAGATGAAGAAACAGTCAAAATAAGAGTTGTAGATCACAATAAGTTATGAAACTTTGTAGTTGACAACCTTTTCATTTCAAATCATCCGGTCAACGAAAACTAAGTTTGAATGTTCTCAAATTTGAAATTCAAATTTTATAAACGACCTCGGATGGATAAACGACTAAAATAAGACTTGTAGATTTCAAAAAGTTATGAAACTTTGTAGTTGATAACTTTTTAATTTGACATTGTTTAGAGCCTCAAACAAGCAATTTACACTCGATTTAGTATAATAGGGTAAGAACCAAAACAAAATATAGTCACAATTGAGAGTGTGGTGTAGTGGTAGAGGAGGTTACGCGCGAGCAGGAGGTCACGTGTTTGAATCCCTCCACGGTGCCGTGCGTGTTTGAATCCCGCTGGCTGCACATTGCGCGAAAAATGGTGGCACATTGCGCGAAAAATGGTGCGTGACTTGTAGGAAAAATGGCTTAGATGGTTGGTGGCCGGTTGGTGGTCTTCCCACATTAAAATAATATTTTTTTTGCTATTTTTTGAGGTTTCTTGGTGCATTTTACATCACAAACGGTTTGTAAAACAAATCGTTTGTGATGCCCCTTATCACAAACGGTTTAAGACATCACAAACGCTATATCACAAACGCCTAGCAAAACCGTTTGTGATGATGGTTTAAAACCGTTTGTGATGTTGAATTCTGTAGTAGTGTGTGTTGGGTGTTGATGGAGAAGATAAGTTGCATGTAAACTTTCTAGGATGGTGAAGACATGTCATTACTAAGCGTAGTATTTCCCTAGTACTCCTAGGTCCCAAATACATGTGATCCTAGAACTAAAATTTTGTATCCAAGAACAAAGTCATTTAGCATATTTAGTATTCGCATGTGCATACAATAAATAGTTACTACCAAATATGTCTAATAAATATGGGCAAGCACGTTTATCGGTCATAGATTTGCTACCATTTTTTTTGACAGACGGAGTACGTATTTGTGTGCATATAAGTTAACTTATATATTGGTAGTATTTTTTTTGGGACAGACGGAGTATCTGTGTGCATACAAGTTAACTTATATATTTGGGATAGCCATTGATCTGAAGCAAATAGTTGATTTGCTCGATAGTCAAGCTAAGCCCGTACTTATCTCAACCGGCAAGTATCTTTGCGTACTCGTGATCAGGTATCTCTCCTTGTACGTGGGCCTGATGAAAATCTCAAGCACCTGCGCCAACTAGTTACACCGAGCGAGTCTCCTTTTTGGATAAAGGAATTTTTATTCCATCAGGCGAATGAAAGTACCCCGACTGCTGCAAACAAGTTTGCATCGGGTCCAATTATTACAAATTTTGCCGTATCGAAGACTCTGTCTCTACCATAGTACACTCACACACCACAGCACAAAAGCTGGTAACAAAACCAAAGGTAACACAAAATAACTAAAAGCCCAGTCTATTGCTAAACCTCCACTCATGCCTAGCGAAGATCTCCATGGAGAGAGTCTTCAATTGGTGGCACGCTATATATTTTTATGGAATTTCTTTGTTTCTTCTTTTGGAGAATCGCCTATGATTTGATCCAGTGTGTTCCTTTAAAGATCACCTAAAGCCTCTAGCCACCAGAACTTTGTGCCGACCGCCTTGTAGTAGGCCCTGTTGTATTCTTTGGCCATGTGTACATATACACAGACGCCATATTTAATGGCCACGTACCGCCGGGGGCTAATCACGATCATGTCTCTTAGGAGTATGCGCAAGCATGCATGCATGGGCGCATTAGGCTGCCCTGCTTGTGCGTGCATGGAGTTTCACGACTGAAAAAACTCCATCAGTCGCTGTCACTTGGTACCGGTCATGCAAAAATCGGTACTAACGTACGCGTTTAGTATCGGTTCTGCAGCACTATGCCCCTTGGGGGCAGTTTAGTACCGGCTAGAGCAACCAGCCGGTACTAAACTATTCCCGCGCCGACGCGCGCCAACGGCTAGGGGGCAGTTTAGTACCAGTTTGTGTTACCAGCCGGAACTAAATGTTCACCCGTATTATAAAGCAACACCGTGTCTTCCTCCCCGAGAGCTCAAGCAGACACATTTTGCTCGAGCTCTCCCCTTCGTACATGGTGGGTTAGAGGGAGGTGCTTCCCATTTTTTCTAAAAATTGTGGGGATTTCACTCATCTAAGTGTGCCAAAGGTTAGCAACTTCATCATCTTCTGTTTCATTCTGTTTGTGCTTTGTTTCATCCATTATACTTAGAAATTTTATAGTCTTTTAGAGAAGAGAGAATGTGAGCATGTTTTCTTTATTTAGACATTAATTAGAGATATACACGTTTTCTTTATTTAGAGAGGAATCAGAGATGTGTAAACTTGACGAATTTAATTAAGGAGAATGTAAGGTGGGTGAACGTGCTAGTGTCATACCAAAGTCCAAACTATGTGGAAAGTCTGGACTTAAGCGTACCGGCGCGTTCATCCATGAGATTAATAAGAAACCCTTGATTATTCATGTAGGACTGTAAGTGGGAGAGTCAGGTGTATATGATGGTCAGGTGGCTGAACATGCTGGCGTCACGCCCAAGTCTGGACCGGTGTAATGCAAAAGTCCGAGTTATGTGCAAGGTCTGGACTTGGCATGATGCCAGCACAGTCACCCATCTCTGAGACACCCTATCATGAAGGTATGATGTCGCCAAGTTACCCAATGAGTGCAAACGGCAGGCCTTCACCGATAATATCGATAGTACACGGACGACAGTAACCATCTGATCATGAACCTCAATCGCTTCAATCGGATGGTTACTTGTTGTCATTGTCGCATCGACGTACTTATAACATTTGACAACAAAGAGATTTTTTGGAGTCCTGCATCATATGTATTTTAGAGTTGTTTATTATTTCACAGGAAATGGTTAACTATTGTTTAGATAGCATGTGGTATAGTGATATGAAAATATTGCAATTTACATAATTTATTAGGAAAATAATGCCGAGACAACGCCAGAGAGCTAGTCGTGGTGGACACTCCACGCACAATATATTGCCGGACCTTCCCCCGCTACCACACAATCCTGGGCCGGTATTTGACCACCTCAACTTCATTCCTGTCGAGGCTACCAACCGTGAGAATCGGATACGAGATAATATGTTTACTACTTGTAACAAATACAAACATATAATTGATGTTTATGTCATAATGATAATATATTCTTAAATCATACGTAAAATAGGCTATTAATGCAATACAATGGTTCAAACATGTAGTATACTACATCCGTGGCTCTCGTTCTTTGGTGGTGAGACAGAACAACTGCTTATATAGCGGGAGTTACGTGGTTTCTATTACACTCCAAGAACGTGCCTTGCGCGACCCGAATCCCGGTGATACGATTATTTTTTACAGCCAATCAGGTGCATTCCAGCAAGAATATATTGCTGCACGAGATGCCATGAGGAAGACACTTGAACAGATGCAAATTCATACGGGGCATGTTATCCCGGACTATAGTTTCATGAAGATGAAAGCTCTTGAGCTCAATGAGCCAGACGTCACAAAAATTCCAAAGTACATTTCACCTTCTTATGAATCGATTTACGTAAGTTACTGTACCTTTAATTTTTTATTCCAAATTATGTTTTTTTACAAAATGTCAATTGTACTATACCGTACCCTTGATCGGCTCAGGGGAGCTGTGCTCCACAGCTTGGTACCCCGTACTCCATAAGTGGATGGTGGCCACTGGCCAGTCACCACTGGCGTCTCCTGGCACATCACCTCCGGGTTGGTGGTAGCTTAGAATTGTATTTGCCTTCAAATTCCTTTTTGATATTTTCGCTTCTGGCAGCTCAGAATAGTAGACCGTTGATGTTAGTTAATTATTGGGTTTAGCTTGGACTATGGATACACTACCAGAATCCTTCACATCCGCCCGCCTCCTCTGCCTCGGCCATTTTTGGACCCGGTGCTGATGGGGCTTCAGCACCGGGTCCAACGGCTAGGAGCGGGGGCGGCGTGGAGGTGTGTCAGGGCGGACACATTAGCACCGGGTCGTGGCAAGACCCGGTGCTAATGTTCACCCTTTAGCACCGGGTGCAGCCACGACCCGGTGCTAATGTGCCCGAGGCCTTTAGCACCGGGTCGTGGCTGCACCCGGTGCTAAAGGGTGCACATTAGCACCGGGTCTTGCCACGACCCGGTGCTAATGTGTTTGAATATAGGGGCCTCCTCCTCCCCCGCCCGAGCCAGCTGAATACTTAGGCGCTGTGTTCATGCTGCTCGGCCGTGGGAGGGGAGGTGCTGCCCAAATTTTTTTCAAAATTTGTGAAGAATCTACTCATCTAAGGAGCACTACAAGGTACACTCTTTCATTCTCTAATGTTTTATTTAGCTTGTAATCCTTCTATGATTTAGAAATAGAGGGATTTGTGAATCAAAGTAAAGCTAGCTAGAGAGAGCTTGTGTTCTTGGAGGAGAGAGAGGAGAGAGCTTGAGTTCATGGTGGAGAGAGTGTTCATGTTGTGTTTTAAATGGAGAGAGAAGGCAAGCTAGTTAGTATTTTGTTTTGTATGACTTGTGAATAGTTATAAGGCTTATAGTAATGTGGTTTTAGAAATTACTAGAAAATCAATATAAAATGCTAGAAAATCTTATAAATTACTAGAAAATCTTATAAATTACTAGAAAATCTTATAAATTACTAGAAAATCAATATAAAATGCTAGAAAATCTTATAAATTAATAGAAAATCTTATAAATTACTAGAAAATCAATATAAAATGCTAGAAAATCTTATAAATCTTATAAGGCTTATAGTAATGTTATATTTAATGAATATAGTAATGTAGTTTTAGAAATTTATTTATATAATGGAATATATATTATAATTTGTATTTATTTATATATTAAATTTTTTTATCTTTAAATTGTATTGTATATTTGTTATTGGTTAATAATGCAGATGAATAGACAATGGATGTACGGGGACCCCCACGCTCAGGCGTTCCGTGATGGCCTTAGGACGTTTCTCGATGCCGCCGAGGCTAACAGGACGCCGTCCGGTTTCATGTTCTGCCCATGCACCCATTGTAAAAATATACAATCGTACAAACAAAGAGGTTGTCTTCAAGTGCATTTGATGAGGTACGGTTTCATGAGGAATTATTCTGTTTGGACGAAGCACGGTGAAAGAGGAATTCTAATGGATGAAGATGAAGAAGATGAGGCCGATGACGACATTCCGTTATTGGCTCAATACTACGGTTCCTTTGCATATGCTGCAATAGGTGATGCCGATGAGGAAGATGTTGCTCGGGAAGGCGATGCTCAGGAAGATGTTGCTCAGGAAAATGAACCTACTGATGGGCTCGGGCAAATGTTGCGTGATGCCGAGAAAGACTGCGGCAATGATAAGGAACTGAAAAAGATACAGCGCATGTTGCAGGACCACAAGACTGACCTGTACCCGGATTGCAAAGAGGGGCTAAAGAAGTTGGGTAGCACACTTGAACTTCTGCAGTGGAAGGCAGCAAATGGTGTTACTGATAAGGGTTTCGAGGAGCTACTGAAACTCGTAAAGAAGATTCTTCCAGAGGGTAACACATTGCCATCGACGACGTATCAAGCAAAACGTGTTGTTTGCCCTCTCGGTTTGGAGGTGCAGAAGATACATGCGTGTCCTAATGACTGTATCCTCTATCGCGGACAGTACGAACACTTGGATCGTTGTCCGGTTTGCACCTGCGCGCGATACAAGATCAGGCGGGACGACCGTTGTGATGTTGGGGGAGAGCGTTCTAAGAAAAAAATCCCTGCGAAGGTGATGTGGTATTTCCCTCTGATACCCCGTTTGAAGCGTTTGTTCAGGAACAAAGACCATGCCAAACTGATGCGCTGGCACAAAGAAGAACGTAAGCAGGATGGCATGTTGAGACACCCCGCCGATGGATCCCAGTGGAGGAACATCGACAGAGCCTTCCCAGAGTTTATAAGATGATGCCATGTAATTTCTATTGATTTATAGGATTTTCTAGCATTTTATATTGATTTTCTAGTAATTTAAAAGATTTTCTAGTAATTTATAAGATTTTCTATTAATTTATAAGATTTTCTAGCATTTTATATTGATTTTCTAGTAATTTATAAGATTTTCTAGTAATTTATAAGATTTTCTAGCATTTTATATTGATTTTCTAGCATTTTATATTGATTTCCTATTAATTTATAAGAGTTTCTATTAATTTATAAGATTTTCTAGCATTTTATATTGATTTTCTAGTAATTTATAAGATTTTCTAGTAATTTATAAGATTTTCTAGCATTTTATATTGATTTTCTAGTAATTTATAGGATTTTCTAGTAATTTATAAGATTTTCTAGCATTTTATATTGATTTTCTAGCATTTTATATTGATTTCCTATTAATTTATAAGAGTTTCTATTAATTTATAAGATTTTCTAGCATTTTATATTGATTTTCTAGTAATTTATAAGATTTTCTAGTAATTTATAAGATTTTCTAGTATTTTATATTGATTTTCTAGCATTTTATATTGATTTTCTATTAATTTATAAGAGTTTCTATTAATTTATAAGAGTTTCTATTAATTTATAAGAGTTTCTATTAATTTCTAGCACTGATTGGGCCTAAGGGCCTTTAGCACCGGGTCGTGGCTGCACCCGGTGCTAAAGGCAACGACCGCGGCTGGCCACGTCACCGGGCGCACACGAGCCACGTCACTGGCCCGGTCGTGGCCTTTAGCACCGGGTCGTGGCTGCACCCGGTGCTAAAGGCCACGACCGGGCCGCGGGGGCCGTGCGGCGGCCGGCCACGTCACCGGGCGCACGCGAGCCACGTCACTGGCCCGGTCGTGGCCTTTAGCACCGGGTCGTGGCTGCACCCGGTGCTAAAGGCCACGCTGCAGCGGGGCCAAAGACCGGCCTGGCCACGGAGGCCGTGCGAGAGCTGGCCACGTCGCCGGGCCACGTCACTGGATGAACAAGAACAATTTTTCTTTTTAATCTCTGTATAAAAGTTGTAACTAGTCGTTCTCCCTCGTACAAACTTCAAAAAAGATCATTTTTCTTCCTAAAAATTCCTAAAATCATACTCTATCAAGTTATGAAACTTATTAATATTATTATTTTGAAAAATCTTCTCGTGTTTGAACAATCCAAATTTTGAATTAAAAATGACACCTACAACCAAGGTTTTTTTCACACTAGGTGATGTCAAATGAAAAAGTGATGAATACCAAAGTTTCATATTTCATCATGATCTACAATCTTTATTTAGGTCATTTTGTCATTTTCAAAATGGGTAATAACATGTAGTAGAAATTTGACAAGTCTCTAACAAAGTTTTGGAAACTATGCGAGTGAATCTAGGATTAATGAACAATGTATACTACCACTTTCTCAAATGCAAAAATGACTTAAATAAAGATTGTAGATCTTGATGAGATATGAAATTTTGGTATTCATGACTTTTTCATCTGAGACCGTTTAATGTTCCAAAATCTTTCATTTAGTTATCAATTTTTGTAATTTATAAGATTTTCTAGTAATTTATAAGATTTTCTAGTAATTTATAAGATTTTCTAGTAAGTTATAAGATTTTCTAGTAATTTATAAGATTTTCTATTAATTTAAAAGATTTTCTATTAATTTACAGGATTTTCTAGTAATTTACAAGATTTTCTATTAATTTATAAGATTTTCTAGTAATTTATAAGATTTTCTAGCATTTTATATTTATTTTCTAGTAATTTATAAGATTTTCTTATTTAATATATATTTTTAACGGGTATTAATAACTGAATTAAAACAAGTATTAATAACTATACATTAAAAACTATATTTATAAGATTCCCAAATAGTAGCCCCCGGTGCTAAAGGCCCGTTTGGAAACTGGGCGCCAAACGAAAAGTTGGGGCCTTTAGCACCGGGTTGATCTAAAATCCGGTGCTAAAGGCCCCCAATTTTAATTTGGCGCCAGTTACGGGGCCTTTAGCACCGGGTGTAGAAGACCCGGTGCGAAAGGGGGGCCTTTAGCACCGGGTGTAGAAGACCCGGTGCGAAAGGGGGCCTTTAGCACCGGGTCGGGGCTGCACCCGGTGCTAAAGGCCTTCGTCTGGCGCACAGTTACGGCCTTTAGCACCGGGTCGTGGCTGCACCCGGTGCTAAATGCCCCGGACCTATATAGGCCGGGGACTTCTCTCCCCTCACTCACTTCGCCCTCACTCGTCACAGATCGAAACCGCCGCCGGTGCCTCCTCGTCTCCTCAGCCGCCGCCGCCCGTCGCCGTCGCCCGTCGCCGCCGCCGCCCGTGGTCCCCGCGCCCACGCCGCCGCCACCTGTCGTCCCCGCGCCCACGCCGCGCCGCCGCCCGTCGTCCCCGCCGCCGTCGTCGTCCCCGCGCGCGCGTGTCGTCCCCGCCGCCGTCGTCGTCCCCGCGCTCACGCCGCCGCCACCCGTGGTCCCCGCGCCCGTCGTCCCCGCGCCGGCGCCCCTCATCCCCGCGCCGCACGTCGTCCCCGCGCCGGCGCCCCTCATCCCCGCGCCGCACGTCGTCCCCGCGCCGCTCCTCGTCCCCTCGCCGCCGTCGCCCGCCGCGCCCGTCACTGCACGGTGAGCCTCTCTGTGAAATGTCTGTGAGCCGGCCTTCGTGCCGTGCGTGAATGTTTGTGAGCCGGCCTTCGTGCCGTGCACGTGTTTGTGTGTGCAGGTACCCGTTGCATGGCCGAACACGTTCGGCCATGCACATTTGCTTAGCGAACGTGTTCGGCCATGCGCATTTGGTTAGCGAACGCGTGGCCGAACGCGTTCGCTAAGCACATACATTGAAAATATTAGAAATTACATTGAAATGTATATTGGAAATGTTATATTGGAAATGTATATTGGAAATGTTATATGTTTGAAATGTATATTGGAAAATGCTTCATTTAAATGTATTGGAGATATTTACATTGAAATGTATATTGGAAATGTTATATGTTTGAAATGTATATTGGAAAATGCTTCATTTAAATGTATATTGGAAATTCTATGTATATTAGAAATATATGTGCTTCATTTAAATGTATATTAGAAATATATGTGCTTCATTTAAATGTATATTGGAAATGTTATATGTTTGTATAATGTATACTATCGAAAATGTTTATTATCGGAAATTCTATGGCGTACCCGAACCCATCGCGCACCCGAACCCCTTAGCGAATCCGTTTTTCGCGCACCGACCCCCTTAGTGAACCCTTAGCGAATCAATTCACACCGCGCACCCGAACCCCTTAGCGAATCCGTTTTTCGCGCACCGACCCCCTTAGCGAACCCTTAGCGAATCAATTCACACCGCGCACCCGAACCCCTTGGCGAATCCGTTTTTCACGCACCGACCCCCTTAGCGAAAATGTTAGAAATATTGGGAATATGTATGCTTTGTATATATTTATTATCAATTATTTTTAATTCTATAGATGGCGGACAACAACAACAACGTCCCACCCATGCAAGAGGACAACAACACCCCTGTCCCACCCATGCAAGAGGACAACAACACCCCTGTCCCACCCATGCAAGAAGACAACGACACGTTCTTTGCGAATCAACTTTTCAATATTGTAACCCAACCAATGTCCATGGATGATGTGTTGGGCATCATTGGAAGGGACGACAATGTTGCAAGGGCCGAAGATGTTGAAGGGGCCGCAAATGTCCAGGGCGACAATGTTGCAAGGGCCGAAACTATTGAAGAAGCCGGTAGCGCGCCCTCGTCTAGTCAGGTGTGTATATAGATAACATAAATTTGTACTGTACATGTCAATTATGTATACCATCTCTATATCATCTCGTATATATGTAATTTGTGTAGGCCGCCTCTGCTAAGAAATCAAAACGATCGACCACGAAGAAGCTGAAGGATGTCAAGTTACACATCACCCGAGTGGAGGATGACGGGGAGCCAGTTGAGCCCCCAAAAGTGGCCAAGAAATTTGTATCTCAGTGCGGGGTAATTGTACGGGACAATGTGCCCATTAGTATCAGAAAATGGAAGTCCACGGACCCCACTGAGGAGTACGTGCTCCCCGATACAGAGAAGGAGATGCTATGGAGGGAATTAAAGGCAATATTCGACTGGCCTAGCACTCATGAAGCAGAACTGAGGGATTGGACAATGAAGAAGATGGCAGTTCTGTTTCAGGATTTCAAGAAGAAGTTGTACTCGCAATTTCTCAAAACCGGAGAGGCCCCGGATACTGAGAAGTATAAGAAGATCACCAATGACGAGTGGGAAGCATTCATTGAGTACAAAACCTCCGAAGAGGGTGCAACGGCTAGCGCTAGAAACGCTGGAAACGCCGCAAATAAGAAGTACTCTCATAAGATGGGTTCGGGAGGTTACAAGGCAAGCATCGCTAAATGGGAGAAGATGGAAGAAGATCTATATGCTAGAGGCATCACTCCAGCGACACATGACTGGCCCACAAGGACCAAGCATTGGTACTATGGTCATGGAGGCACCCTAAGCCCAATCGACGGCTCCTTAGTTTTTCCCGAGGACTTGCGAGAACTAGCTCAGCGTCTCCTCGATATCCTCAGGGCATCTGATAGGGGAGAATTTGTTGCCGATAAAGACAGAGATGAGCTAACCTATGCCTTAGGGAACAAGGAGCATCCTGGACGGACGCGCGGCGTAGGCACAAGCGTCTCATGGAAGAAAGGTTTCCAAGAGCACGCCGCCACCTATAGGAGCCGTTCGAGGAAGAAGGCCGAATATGAGCAGAGGGTGAGGGACCTAGAGCAAACGGTTGCCGCCAAGGGCTCAAAGCTCCAAGAAATGGAGTCAGAGATGGAGCGACGGATGAAGGTAGCATGGCTGCAGATACAACAAGCCACAGGCGGGACCGGTTCCACAGAGCCTGCACCTCTCCAACAAGCCACAGGCGGGACCGGTTCCACAGAGCATGCACCTCTCCAAGATGCGGCCCTTATTAGCCCTCCACAGCAATATCAAAGCAGTCACGCTTCCACACAGGCCGCCGAAGCGGTCCGTTACACCGTGGATGAAATAACTCAACGGACCGCGTGCGAGCTTGTCGTCAGGCAGAAGAACTTAGCTGTGGTGGTACGTATGCGACCTTAGTTCATACTGCATACATTTCACCGTAAATACCATTCATTTACTAACTTTCTTTGTGACTACTAACTTATCAGGTCGCATACGGTATGACCAAACGTGTGGAAGAAGGGCAAAAATGGCACTGCAATGACATTCCACATGGTTACGTACCTGTTGAGGTGGAGCAAGTCGTCACCAGCTGGGAAGACTTGGAACTTGACATCCCCGGAGGTGACGGAGAAACAAAACTCGGTCAGTGTTCTCACTGCATCATTCTATGGAGCAAGGCAGACGTCGTCATACCCGGTACACCTGCGGCTACCAACAAGCCCCCGTCACCTCCAAGAGATCCACAGGATCATGACGATTCTCCGGGAGCTCCTGATGCAAGCCCGTCTCCTCCGCCAAAGAGGTCTCCGTCTCCTCCACCGAAGAGGTCTCCGTCTCCTCCGCCGAAGAGCTCTCCGCCCCCTCCGCCAAAGAGGGGACGCCGCACTAAAGCCTCTGCCCCCACTCCACCAGTGAAGAAGGCGCGGAAAACCAAAGAGAAGCCCACACCAGAGAAAAGAGCGGGCGAGAAGACTCTAGAGGAGCTCGAAGCCTCGGTCAAAGCAGACACAAAGAGGCAAATGGCCGAGTGGAGGAAAAAACCTGAGCCGGAGCCGAAGCTTAATCCCACCGTCGTCAAGTCATTCCTCGGTAATTTGGGCAAGGGTCAACAGAAGGAAGTAATAGTAACAGACTATGACCGCTCATTACTGAAATCTCGCCGGAAGCGGAAGGCTGCAGATAAGGAGGCGGGCCCATCCAAAAAGGTTCCTCAGCTCGGCCAGCAACCTCAGTGGCCCTTGGGTCCATTGCCATCTCTGGACGAGCTTAACGTGCAACGAGTAATGGCCGAGACTGGACTAACCAGAGCACAAGTCCTGGGGGAAGAAGAGCTGCCTGTAAACACAACGCTGAGGTGGCCGTTTAATCTTGGCGAGCCTATGGTCCCTCCTGAAATGGAGAGGAAGCTACAGACGAAGATGCGCCGATTCCATGAGTGGTACTTGGAAGAATCAAGAAGGAATAAACGGCGCATGATCAAAGTAGGCGTGAAGGACCATGATTTCTACAATGGTGACGAGGATTGGGTGTGGCTGAGGTTTAAGGATATATATGAGCTGTACCACCGCGACGCCATGGACGTGGATTTGATCACCTGTTGGACACTGTAAGTACTTTGTTGTTGCTTATAATTCACAGTTTGAAAACAATAATTCCAATCTATGCTGACGCGGGCTTTATTTATTGCTTAACATATGCAGAATGGAGATTCAAAAATGTCGCAGATCCGGGATATATGACGTTGGTTTCGTGGATCCTCGAAGGATAAGTGAAGAAATGATATTGATGAATCCTGAGGAAACATATGGAAACCTATACAAATATATTAAGAAACAAAATTACTGCGACTCCATACTAATCCCGTACAACATCGAGTGAGTACATACACAGGCTTCTTCTTCTTATACTGTCTGTGTACTAATTCATTTCTGATTATAATGTATACATGTGCACAGATTCCACTGGTTCTTAATAATATTGTGTCCTGACCGGGGTGTCGTGAACGTCTTTGATTCGTTGCACACTCCAAAAGAAAAACTACAGAACATCATGGACATGATGACAAGGTGATGTATATTTTCCCCTAATTAATTCACCCCTTACACTCGCAATGACTTAACTCAATTTTTTTGTTCGCAGGGCCTGGATTCAATTCCGTCAAGAACACCCGGGAATTCAACATGAAACACTAAAATGGAACATTGGCTTTCCGGTAAGCAAGTAATTTGTACATGTAGGCCTCGGCTAATATATTATATGAATTTTACTTAATTTCTTTTGGTCGACAGTGTGCCAAACAGGGGCCGGGAAATAATTTATGTGCATACTATGTTTGCGATTTCATGTGGAATTGGGGACATAAAAAGCTTACACAACACGATATTATGGTACGTAATAATAAACAACATTTCCATTATTATTAAGTGCACAATTATTGTCTCCAACTCGGCGGATTAAATATCTTTCAATTATTTGTAAATTATAGATGTTCAGGCTGAAGGAAGAGTCCCTGGAGCTAGAAAGAATTGACGCAATTGCAGAACAGCTCGTCGGATGGATCTGGGACGAGGTCGTCAATCCCCGAGGAGAATACTTCTCACCAGTACTGGAGGACGTGCCGGACAGTCCAACAAAATAGTCGTCAATCTTAATTAAGTAGAAAATACAGTTTAAATATATATAACTCGAGTTGAGATGCATGAATATCTACTTTTGTAATATATATGTCTTCTATTTTGATGAAATGTCAGCTAGTATGAATATAGAGTCGGCCGAATACGCATTAGAATACACGTATTAGAATATATACGTATATAGACGTGCACGCATGGCTACTGAAAAAAGCAAAAAAAAAAGAAATTCGGGGCCTTTAGCACCAGTTGCAGACAGCAACCGGTGCTAAAGGCAGGCCCTTTAGCACCGGGTGCAGCCACGACCCGGTGCTAAAGGCCCTACTACGGCGCTGCGGGGCAGGCCCTTTAGCACCGGGTCGTGGCTGCACCCGGTGCTAAAGGGCCCCTTCAGCACCGGTTATTCAACCCGGTGCTAAAGGGGTACCCCTTTAGCCTCGGATTAGTTGCACCGGGTGGGAAACCCGGTGCTAAAGGGCTTTCCCACCCGGTGCAGATGTTGATCATTCTGGTAGTGATAGTAAAGCAATGAATTTTCTAGCAATTAGTTATCTTGTAATCATATTAATGTTAATGGCAAAAAGCCTGTGAAAATGGGGAACCACCCGTTTATTAAGATGATTTCATTAGGGCACGTACAACAGTTTAGACAGCTGTTGTCTATTTAACACATACAGACAGTTAAATAGTCAGCTTACAATAGTTTAAACAGTTGTTGTCTATTTAGTTGTTTGTGTGATAATAAATACACACTCTGATTTATGATGTTTTGCATGGGAGCACGAGCCAAAACAGTAGACAAGATAGTACTCCATCCATTATCTTTTGATAGTCTTATTTCCAAAACTGAAATATTCTCTTTTGATAGTTCTATTTGAGTGGTGTCTTGAGTCTCACAAAGATAACCGTTTCGATTCACGTGCAGATTTCTCCAGAAAAAGGATTGATGTGTGTATATAATGATGTTAGTTCCCATGCAAAATAACGAGGAGTCATGATGACATAATTAGTTGGATGATAAGTAGAGTCTTTCTCCTTGGTCACTGTGCCAAGGTGAAATATAACTATCAAAAGAGAATTGAGGGAGTAGACAACAACATTCTCTTTCCTCATTAAATGATGGCCACATCAGCTCATTTGATCTATGTGACAACAAAAAGACATCTGTTGTCTGTGGGTTGTACATGCCCTTAGTAGTGGTACACTTCGGCTTATACACAAGCATTGGATATCATCATAATTATTAGACTGTCCATTTGGTATTATTTTCATATTTAATAGACTACATAAGATATGTCGTATTTATTGGACTCAACAGAAGATCCATCCTTTGCATTAAGATATATATTCTAATATTCGTAATTTTGCTCACACGGTGGTCAGGCTGTCGCTTGGGTCCTGCATAATTAATATGGAGGTATCAGAGTAGTGCTCTGTTGGATACCACGCCATTTTAATCAACAGGACATGGAACATTAGCATTTGGGATATATTAATATTAATGGCTTGCCATTCCTAGTCTGAGTGTATATCCACAGCGGATGGGTGCCTTTGGTATGATCTGATACTGGGATACCAGAGGCCCAGGAATAGTTATTGACATTGTAATATGGTGGTATATGTGATATTGAAAAAATTGGATTGGCTTTAATTTATCACAATGGTACACGATACCAAAGGTTAGAATGAGGATATCGACAGATTAATGCAGCTTAGTACACCGATTCTTGCAGCGTAGAATTCAGACTATATATAGTTGTGACTACATAACCATGTGCATGCAAGCTAGGCAATTTCCATACTGGAAGGGTAAAGCTACAAACATACCAATATTGTTCTTCTCCTCATGGCACTCGTTAAGACAAGCACAATCTTAGCCATGTGCACTGTTCTCTGCATTGTTTTGATCAAGTCTTCTACTGTCTCGGCCGATGAATGTACGTATATATCTAGCTATGCTAGTAGAGATAGAGCTTTCCATCCCATTATTTGTCCCGGTAGAGAAATAATCCGGGACTAATGCCCGGGTCTAACTTAAGTCCGTGTTGTTCACGCTAATTATGACTAGCCAACCGGGACTAAAAGGTAACATTTAGTCCTGATTGTGGACTAGAGATCTTTCAGGCTTAGCCCTGGGTGGTGACACCAACTAGGACTAAAGGTTGAGCTTTAATTCCCGTTGGTGTTATGGCCTAAGACCAAAAATCCTCGAAAGGTGAATTCAAAAGGAAAACACCCAAGTTAGATGATAGTCAAGACGTCCTAGGTATCTTTCCAATCTAGAGCTCGTGCATTCCGAGCTCTGTCATTGGACCACGCGCGACAGCAAAAATGATTTTATCCGTTAGACGAAAAGTTAATGGTATAGATCAATTCGTTCGATGCTCACCACGGTAAGAATTTGTCGTCCCGATTCCCAAATTTGGCACTACATCGGGCTATTTTCTTTTGTAACTACTATATCTAACTGGTTTACTAACCAAGCGGTGAATTTCATGCGCATGCAGTCGATATGGTCTGCGGCCCAATAACAGGAGAATGCGTTGAGTTTGCCTGCCGCGTTGAATGTTTGAAAAAGGCTACCATATACGGCAGGAAATTAAGAAGGCCAGGATGCATTAGCTCTCAGGAGTGCTGCTGCTTATTTTTTGCTGGAGTAGATGCAGAGATAGGTGATGATGGATTTCTTGGATGAGCCATACTTAAATGGACACTAGTACTTAGGTTCATATCATGAATGCACTGGACCCTAGATTCTCATGCTTGTAATGCATCCATGATCTGTTAGATCGAACTCCAATAAACGTGTCTTAAGGTTTTTCCATGCGCCTGTCAGTGTTTAACTCCCAAACTCCATGCCAACGAAAATTATGCGTGTAAGTCTCTGTCCACAATAATATAATTCAAACCATACTAATTTTGGCAAGTTCGAAGAATAATGTTTGTCACTATATATTCTCATCTCAATGTATTCGGACATGTACTCCATATGCGTAGACCACGAGTGCAAATGATATATACTCCATCCGTCTCACAATATAAGACGCGCACGTACTTCAAGATTCAAAGTTTAAAAGTCATTTTTGGCGGAGTCAATTTTCCCCATGCAGGGATGGTCAAAATTATCAATACCGGACATGTTGGTTACCTTCTTTTATGTCTGTCATCAAATCACTGGCTTGCTGATACAAGCATTAACACAGAATAGCATCAGGATAAATCAATAATACGGTGTTTCTAACCTTTATAACGGCTTACTGGGTTGTCTCTCTCCACTGGAAACAGAGATATGATATATATATGCTACCTTAAATGTTATTTCTGCCAAAGGATTCTTCCTAAAACGACACCTGAATGATGAAAGTAAGGCTGAGTGGACTTGGTACTCAGGAAATGCTAGCTTCAATGACGTTAAATGCAGGGATGTATCTTGAGGAAAGCTTTTTAGCCTTCAGATTAAAAAGACATGAAGATTTTTTAAAAAAAATAAGAAAGAGAGGTAGTTTGATCAGTATTATTTGGTTGTGACCACAGAGGAAGAAAGGTCTCTCTCCTAAAGTCCTACAGTTCACTGTGATAACGAACCAGTGACCATCATGGTGTTACTAGCTTGGTTTTCTCCTATTTCCAAAGATAATAGTAATTAATATTGTTATTCTAGATCTCAAACCTTAGATCTCAAAGTCTCTCTTATGTACTTTAGTCTTTCGATAATAGTAATTAATATTGTTATTCTATAATTTATTGAATTCGGACCAATGAACAAATAAATTATGTAAATATAATAGACAAAATGTATTCACATGTCCGTCTACAATACTTAATACATCCCCGTTGTAAAGTTTGGACTGTAGATGCACCTATTTGCCAAGTTATTTGCACTAAATTGAGCATTTCACAAGTTGTTGGACCAATTTGCACCCCATGTATCAACTTATTGTACCAACTTGAGCATTTTATAAGTTGTTGGACTAATTTACAACCACATGTCAAGTTATTGTACTAAATCGAGCATTTTGAAAGTTTTTGGACTAATTTGCACCGACGTGACAAGTTGTTGTATCATGGATGCAATTTACTCTAAAGAAATGATTTGTCGAGTGCCAAAAAAATACACTCGGCAAAGAGTTAAATTTTTTCTTTTTCAGCCTCAAAAGTTTTTTCGAGACGAACAATTTTTTGAATCAAGGAAAATAATAAAATGCAATGAGTAGAAAAATTATGTTCATGTTATGTGCCGATTGCCAAAAAAATACTCGACAAAGGTTTTGTTTGTTGAGTGTTTTTTTCTAGGCACTCGACAAACAAGCTCTTTGCAGCGTGTATTTTCTTTGACACTAGGCAAAGATTTAATTTTTTTCCTCTTTTGGCCCCAACACTTTTCGTACTCTCCACATAGAATATGTGTTGCTCCATGTTAAATTTTGGTACAGTTTTGTATTTGTTTGCAATAATTAATTAATTACATTTTAAGCATTTTTTTGAATAAAGTCAAATTTGAAATGTAAGTGATTCAAATAATAGAAAACAATGAGTACAAAAAATATATTCATGTTAGTTAGCCCAGTTTGAGTCCTTACCCTTGAAATGAAAAGAAATTTCAAAGATCTTATGTCCAGACATTTGATCACTAATATGTGTCCGGATGATTTTTATATTCTAAAAAAACAAATTAAGTCAAAAAATCATGAGATTTATCTTGATGTGACGGTACCACACATAGAGGCTGTGATAAAAAGTTGAGAAGATTTCTCACATTTTTTCATAACGATATTTATAAAATCGAAACAACTCACAAGAAGTATATGTGATTATATGTGAGAGAGTTAGTGAATGTATTTTTTGAATACAAATTGTTTTATATGATCTCATATGAAAAAACTCTTTATACGAAAGTCGTACACCTCAACGAAATATACAACTTTGTAGTTGACAACTTTTATATTGAGATTATTTAATAACTCAAAATGTTATTATAAGTTATTTAATTTGAAATCACCTGTTTCCCGTGGTAACAGACATGGAATCCACTAAGTTATTATATAGGTTATCAACAACGTGAACAAATTAGCAAAACTATAAGACAAAAACCAATAATAATGTGCCATCACACCATGTGGGAACAAAGATAGAGACCAATTAACAAGAGAATAGAGAAAATTATTTGGTGTGCATAGCTGTCGGTGTCACCCCCTACGTCATTAGCATCCATTAACTGAGAGAATACATTTGATTCGTTCCCATGTAATATTTGTCTTTTGTCCTTTCATTATTACTAGCAGGAAGGAACGCGCGACGTGCACGTTTAATAACAAAAGATTATATAATAGATAGTGTTCGCACCCAAAATTGGCAGTTGGAGTAGGTTTAGGACTTTAGAGTTTTATCCCATATTGTAAACCAACCTAAAGGGATACGACTTCCCCACCCTATAAATATAAAGGGTCATGGCCGATTGAGAATCATAATCCAATCGAACAAATACATCTATCTTTTATCTTTTTACTTTTTCTCTTTTCCCTACTTTTCCAATCTATTATCATGCTGTTCTTCCTTCGTCTCTATGTCGATTGAAGACGTTCTAGGTGGCCTGCCGATCCTAGAACAACCCAAGGCGCGCCTGTCCTGACGGGGTCCCTCCCGGACGGGCGTTCGTTGGTCTCTCGCCGGGCACCGCCGGCGAAACCGGTCTGACCGGTTATCAAAACCGGTCTGACCGCTTTGCGCGGAAGGGCAGCAAGGAGCTACTCCGCGTGCTTGTTGTTGGCGCGATTTCGTGCCAACAAATTGGCGACTCCGCTGGGGAAATCTCTGGTTATCATGGCTGATTTATTAAGTGATTTGATGTCGCGTAAAGAGCTGATTGAAGAATATTATCAAGAATATGACAGCGCAGTTGAAAGGATATTCTTGTCTTGCTTCATTAAGACAGAACAAGGTGTCATCAAGATTAAAGAGTTTCAGCCACCATCGAACATCGCCGTATTAAAGGAGATACAATCTTCCGGTAATATATCTACCCGTTTATCTGCTCATGTTAAATTTTTGATTTCTAAAGAGGATAAGGTAGATTCAATTCCTGTTGTTCAAAAGTCGGTTGTTGAAAAGCCGACTAATGATATTATTGATCCTTGCAATTCGCCAAATTGTGATGTTGTTGGTCAAGAAACAAATCGGCCGTCTCTAGCCGAAATTGTTGATCCAAAATCCCCTAGCCAGAGCATAGATGCTACATCTAGCACTTCAACGCTCGGGGGGCAACAGAACAAAGGCAAAGGTGATGGTTGCAACACAACCAGTCTGGCCGGTGCCCAGACCGGTTCTCAAACCGGTCTGACCGCTTCACCTAGGGCTTCAAAAAATAAATCAAAACCAAAGATGGTTAAGCCAAAGAAGCCCGAGATTGGTGTTTGGAAAACCATTGAATCCAAAGGCCGTCATAAGCATCAAAGAGAAAAACCGAAGTGTAACAAGAAACTTCCGGCTAAGTCTCAAAGACAAAATAATGTCAATGATGCTAGTCGGTTTAAAAATTCCAAACAGTCAAAATCTTCTCCTAGAGAGAAGTTTCATAATCGAAATCGGCAACAAAATAATTCTCACAAATCAATGCCGTTTTCATCATATGGATCACATACACCGATGCCATGGGAGTTTTGTTGTAATGTGCCTTATTTTTATTCTCCTTGGTATTATAATTCATATATGCCGTCTCCTCCTAGATATTTGTGTTCAGATTATATTACCTATAGGGAGCCGGTAGTTAATAAGCCATTACCTATGCATAATGACCGTTTTGATCAAAAGAATCGGTCCGCACAGAAAAATAAGCGTAAAGTTATTAAACAAGTCTATCGTGTCAAGAAAGATGGAAGATTAAATAAAAATTCAGAATTGACATTAGACATAGAAAAGCCGATAATTGAAAATTCATCGGCTAGTTCTGTTGATCAAATTGTCCCCAACAATAAGCATATCACAAATATTATAGCTGAGCAACAATCATGTTCGGCTGGGGGGCAATATGGTCTCAGCGTGACTGGTTCTGAAGGAACCGGTCTAACCGGACCGGTTCTAAAAACCGGTCTGACCGGTTTGACAAAAAAATTGACAAATCTGCAAGTGTCACTTCAAAGAGCAAGGTGATGAAGAAGAAGCCAAGCTTTGCTGAATTGTTACATAAATATCAGAAGATAGCCGAGCAAAAGCAAAGTAATCGGTTAGAAGATCAAAGTTGGAATTTTTCATCACCAAAAGCAAAGAAGCATCGACGGTCATCACATTGGTCTTCATCGTTTTTTCCATCGATGCATGTGCCATGGAATATATATTCAGGTATAAACAATTATGATTCATGGTTTTGGTACGATCCTTGGTTTTCTTTTTACAACTATCAATATTATTCTTATGATACACTAAGGAGTTGCAATTGGATGCCATGGCCAAATCAAAGCTTCAGTTGTTAGATATGACGTTCATAAGCCGAAATAGAATCATAAAAATTGCAACATGCATAAATTTGATATTTCGGCTACAATAGCGTCCATAAAGATTTAGAGACTATTATATGGACGATGTACTGTTAATCATCGTCTTTAGTCAATTTTGATCATTGTAGATGTTTTCTGACACGCAAGCTTTGCCAGAAAACAGGGGGGCATATGTTCGCACCCAAAATTGGCAGTTGGAGTAGGTTTAGGACTTTAGAGTTTTATCCCATATTGTAAACCAACCTAAAGGGGTACGACTTCCCCACCCTATAAATATAAAGGGTCATGGCCGATTGAGAATCATAATCCAATCGAACAAATACATATATCTTTTATCTTTTTACTTTTTCTCTTTTCCCTACTTTTCCAATCTATTATCATGCTGTTCTTCCTTCGTCTCTATGTCGATTGAAGGCGTTCTAGGTGGCCTGCCGATCCTAGAACAACCCAAGGCGCGCCTGTCCTGACGGGGTCCCTCCCGGACGGGCGTTCGTTGGTCTCTCGCCGGGCACCGCCGGCGAAACCGGTCTGACCGGTTATCAAAACCGGTCTGACCGCTTTGCGCGGAAGGGCAGCAAGGAGCTACTCCGCGTGCTTGTTGTTGGCGCGATTTCGTGCCAACAGATAGTAGGTCGGATATCGTGTTGCTGCGAACCCGACGATGTCAGACTGATGAGGGAGGCAGAGGATTGAATGAAAAATGTCTATCAGCTGGAGTAGTTAGAGGGGTAGTGTTTTAATGACTGGTGGGTCCGTCGGTTGTCAAAAGTTTGACGAAAAAGGCCTGACAGTTGTGGTCGCTATGACGGATAGTATTTTAATGACCGGTGGGTCCACGGGTTACAGATTGATTATAGTATAGATTCTCTCGAGTCAAGCCGTAGCGCAGAAGTAAGCCAGTTAGTTTCTACATACATCACTAATAATAGAAGCGGTAGGTGCACATTAACCTAGTGTTGACGCAAATCTCGGTCAACACACGAGAGAGCGCTTGACGCGCGGGTCGTGAACAGGCTGAATAGCAGCAAACCGCTCAAAGCGGTCGGACCGGTTTAGAGAAGCGGTCAGACCGGTTTCAAGGTACAAAGCGGTCAAACCGGTTCAGCAAAGCGGTCAGACCGGTTTCTAGGTTTCGCTGGAATCGGTTGTTTGTGAGGGTAACTACCAAGCTTACGTGCTGGAGAACGACTAGGTTTACGAGCAAACCAGTAAAGAGATAATCAACGCACTTGCGTGGCGAAGGACGACTAGTTTACAAGCAAACTAGCAAAGGTCGTCGAAGCTCTCGCCCGGGAGGGACCCCGTCAGGGCGTGGACGTCGCCGGCGTGTCCTAGGTCGACCAGCAAGCCTTAGGACGTCATCTATGACCGTGGAGATCAGAGGATGAAAAGCATGAAAGTTGGAAGAGATTAGGGTTTGAAGGAAAAAGTAAAGATAATGTTTGATTCGATTGGATCTATCTCAATCGGCCTTCTAGCCTTTATATTTATAGGCCGGGAAAGTCTTACCCCTTTCGAATAGGTTACAATATGGGATTAAACTCGGAATCCTAATCCTACTCGAATTACAGAACCAAACCGGTCTGACCGGTTTGCTAAACCGGTCAGACCGGTTTGTCCGGGTGCAAATCTTGCCGAAGTCATCTCTCTCATCCAAATTCCAAATTAGGTGTTCTACATATGCATCTTGATCGTATCGACGAGAGCTACGCAATGGTGAAGTCCAATTGGCATTTTGACAATTTTACCAAAACCGGTCTGACCGGTTTGTGCACACCGGTCAGACCGGTTTGCACCGTCGTGCCACTTTTGGGTGTCAACACCTAGGTGTGTAGTGAGGCAATTGCTAAGGATACTGCAAAATAAACATGGACCGTTGAATAAATTAAATGCATACACCAGCTTTGTAGTTTATAAAGAAGCCATGTCTAGAAGATAACAATACATACGTGTGTCTTCCATTCCTGTCAATGGACCAAACAAATGAAACGTGGCATGGTAGGATTGTGGATATCTAGTGGGAGCCCTTCTACTACCTTCTACTATCATCTGAGGTGGGTAGGGGATGGATATACCCATACGTGAAGAGGATATAGGGAGGGTAAATGGCAGCTTGTTCGTCCTCCTCGTTACCCAGATTCCCACGGCCAGGACCGAGCGACAGGGCCTGAAGTCCCAACGAGAAGTCACCGGATTGCCAGAAGCCCCTGGCGACTAGCGACGGATCGACATCCCTGGTTTTGTCACTCCGCCGTCAGAGACATTATTGGTAGATTTGTAAATGAAGCGTCCCCTCGAAAGAGAGAACTAATGTGATACAAATACCAGTCCCAGGATGCTGGTTCACATTATTACAACAGATAGTTCAGTACAACAACAACACCATTACGGGAGACGGTGGCATTGCAGGGCCACGACAAACAGAACTAAAGCTAAGCTCCAGATAAAAAGATTGATAGCAAAGAGGTCTTCATCAGAGTGGCAACGCATGCGGCTTCCAGCGGGTGGCCCTGACACACAGGCAAAGGTTGGGTGCAGAACGAACCCCACTAGACGAGATCCTCAGGTACAAAGTCCGGGTCTGCCTCTGCAACAGATTTAGCACGGGTGAGTACATACGTACTCAGCAAGCGCAACCACAACCACGGAGGGAGTAACAGAAGTATGCAAGTATTGTAACAAGGCAGGCTCATGGTTCATTTAGCAGCAAAGCAAATTTTATTACGCATGCAAGGGTTGGTTTTCACAAGGTGTTTTCACAAATACTATTTCCGAAAGGAACAGTAAATGTAACACTTTTTTGTACAAGATTTTGTTGCTACCAGGTTTCCCATCTGTCATAGCCCAAGTCAAAACATTTCTCAGCTCAAACAAATGCCAACATTTTCTTACACCAAAACAGGGGACTAGTGAAGTGACCAAGCCGTAACTCGCCCAATACCGTGGACACGGCTATCCGGATAGGTTTTAACTCTGCAGAGGTGTACGCAACCACAAGTAGGCTACCACAACAAGAACACCTTAGTGCCAGTGCAGCTCCTATCGAAGCCATTACCCACCATAGCTAAACTGACAAGTTACCGCAGACGCGACCAGGGGTTAGCAACCTACCAACGAGGTTCTAACCAGGGGCATACCTCACATAGACCGTATCCCCGGCTCCATGGCCCTCTGTTGCTCACCAGCACACCACATAACCAGCAGCTCAACTAGTGGGGTTTATGCTAGGCCGTTGCCACATACAACGGTCGAGTGGTGGTACAGAAAAATGGGTTAGGCTAGATGACACCTCAACATCATCCCAAAACTTGTGATAGGATAGACAACTCCCACCATGCTCGACCACACCGGTTCGAGCTCACCTCGGTATTTCACGCGGAAATACCGTCTGTCTCATCCCACACGGGTACTCATTTTATTTACACGAATCATCTCTTTTATTTTAAAGCACGCACACGGTTGCTTTTGTAAATACCAAATAGTTGTCATGGGTATAATGGTAAAATGTTCCTAAGCATTCTTAGCAGTGACCAATATTCAAATAGAGCATTGTCGTATTTTAAATATTAATCTAAGTTGTCAAGGAATCAGTCATAACAATCAAGGTATGGCTATCCAATCGGGTTTAGCAGTAAAAATTATGCAAGTTTTATAAAACAGGCCATGGGTTGTGTTTATAAAAGCTGGGACAACAATATGCATCAAAGGGTGAGGTTGCACTTGCCGTTCTCCCAACCCTCGGGGGATTCCTGCCCGGGGTCTTGGTCTCCAAGCTCCTGCTCGTAGCACTGCTCTTCCTTGAGTCCTTCCTCGTTCACAGCGGAGTCTACGGCACACACAAACAAACACCCAATAAATAAAAGAAAAGCTTTTATTGAGCTCCAAAGAAGGAACGGAAAAAGAGGGTGACTGATGATGGCATGATTATTTTTGAGTATGGACTGGTTGGGTTTGGCGAAAGTATATTGGTGAATATTGTTGTGGAGTTTGGGGTCAAACGGGATTAATTTGACGCATGAAATGATGAGTTTAGTGGGGTTTAGGGGCTGTTTTAAAGGAAAAAGGACCTTTTTGTAATTATAGGAAAACTCAGGGGCCTCTGGCGAAATAAACAGAGAGAGAGAGAATAGTGACCGAAGGGTTGCGGGTTAATTTGGTAGAAGTTCAGGGGGCTATGTGAAAGTTTGTATGAGAGAGGGGGTCCTATTCAAATGGACCGCGGGTTCGATTATGAATAACGCCAGGGGGTTATGGGCAAAATCCCTTCTTCTATCTCGCGACACAGTGCCAGGGGGGAAAAGCGGCGGCGGCGGTGCTGACCGGCCGATTCGCCGGCGAGTGGGCGGCGGCGGTGGACGGGAACAGGGGGAAAAGGAAGGGGGAAGCATGGCGAGTCCACAGGTGCTCTTACCACGGCCGGAAATGGGGTGAGGAGGGCTGCCCACGGGAGCAGGCGGTGGCGGCGGCAATGGCGAGCGGGTGGTGGCGCTGCGGCGGTGGGGAAGGGAAGCTGGGTGGCGCTCGAGTTGGTGGGGGTGGAGGAGAGACTCGGTGCCCCTTTTATAAGCGCGGAAGAGGGCTAGAGTGGCGGGCCGACGAGAGGGGTTCGGCGGGCGGTAGGAGCGGCCGGCGGCGGAGTTAATGGCGGCCGGGCCCGCGGCCGTGATTGGTACGGCGGCGCAAAGCTTGTCATGAGCGTGCGTCGGGACGTGGCGTGCGCATCCGAGCGGCTGGGGCCCGAGCGGCGCTGCAGTGGCGGGGCTGCCGCGGAGCTGGCGGCGCTGGTGGCGTGCGGGTGAGTGCGGCGGTCGGCAGAGCGCTCAGGGACGGCCATGGCGTGGCGTGGCCGTCGAGGTGGTGGCGGCGTGTTCCAGTGGTGCTGGGTGCCGGCCGTATGGTGGCAGGGCGAGGGCGGCACGGCGGCGTGTCGGTGGCAGCGGCGGCGGTGTTGGCGTGCGCGAGCGCTCGGGTGTGTGGCGTGGCAGCTCAGTGGCCGGGCTCAGCGGTGGCCATGGTTGCGTGTGGGCGCGGCGCAAGGCAGAGAGGTGGAGTGGCGGCGATGAGCAGAGCAGAGAGAGTGGCCGGCAGCGAGCGGAGCGGGGGGGGCGGGGCAGAGCAGAGCGGGGACGGCGTCGGGGAGGAGGAGCAGAGTAAGCAGAGGAGGGAGGAAAAAGAAGGGAGGAAGGAAAAGAAAAAAGGAAAAGGGAGAAAGAAAGGAAAGGAAGGGGAAAAAGAAAAGAGGAAGAGAGAGGAAAAAGGGGAGGGGGCGGCGGGATTCGCGGCGGAAAGATGACGGGCGTCGGAGCTGGTCGGCCAGCGAGAGACGGACCCGGCGGTCGACCCGAGAGCGGGCGACGCGGGATGGGACGGAAGGGGGGGGGGAAGCGCTGCGGACAGGCAGAGAGAGGGGAGGGGGAAAACGATAGGCGACGAGGATTCGGCGGGAAGGGAGCTCGGGCGGTAAACATTTTGAAAGATTTTCACCGGGTGGATTATCTAGGTGGTTTTCCCAGAGATTAAAACGCGGGCGTTACAAACCTACCCCACTTAAAGAAATCTCGTCCTCGAGATTCGGCTGGCTCCTAAAAAGGTGGGGGAACTCTTTCTTCAATGCATCTTCTCTTTCCCACGTAGCTTCCTTTACACTGTGTCTGCTCCACTGTACTCTGCATATCCGCACCTCAGAGTTTCTGGTTCTCTTGGTGACGGTGTCCAAAACTTTGACCGGTACTTCCTGATATCGCAGATCTGTCTGTAGGTCTATCTCTTCTTCTGGTATGTGTTCTTCTTCAGGTACCCTTAGGCATTTTCTCAACTGTGAAACATGGAATACTGGGTGTATATCTGACATTGCCTCGGGTAACTCCAATCGGTAGGCCACTTTTCCAACTTTCTTTTGCACCGGGTATGGTCCGATATACCGGGGGGCTAATTTTCCATGGATTTGAAATCTACGGGTTCCTCGGATAGGTGAAACCTTGAGATAAACAAAATCTCCTGGATTAAATTCCAGTTCTCGTCTCTTCTTGTCTGCGTAGCTTTTCTGTCTGGACTGAGCTGCTCTCAACTTCTCCCTAATTTCAGCCACTTTCTCTTCGGCTTCCTTTATGAGTGCGGGTCCCACTAGTGTACGCTCTCCTACTTCTGACCACATTAAAGGGGTTCTGCACTTTCTCCCGTAAAGGGCTCCAAACGGGGACATACCTAAACTTGCCTGATAACCATTGTTGTAAGAGAATTCTGCATAGGGTAAACTCTGTTCCCAATCTTTACCATAGGTAAGGACACACGCTCTCAGCATATCTTCCATGATCTGATTTACTCTTTCTGTCTGGCCATCGGTCTGAGGGTGATACGCGGAGCTAAAATCCAACTTGGTGCCCATAGCTTTATGCAAACTTTTCCAAAATCTCGAGGTGAACTGGGTCCCTTGGTCTGAAACAATTCTACTGGGCACTCCATGCAGCTTTACTATGTTTTCCACATAAAGCTTGGCTAATTTTTCTCCGCCGTAGTTCATCCGTACAGGTAAAAAGTGAGCGACTTTAGTGAGTCGGTCCACTATTACCCATATAGAATCATGTCCCTTCTGTGTTCTGGGTAGACCTACCACAAAGTCCATTCCTATCTCATCCCATTTCCAAACTGGGATAGGCAAGGGTTGTAATAATCCTGCCGGCTTCTGGTGTTCTGCTTTAATCCTCTGGCAGGTATCACACTGAGCGACAAATTGGGCTATGTCAGCTTTCATTCCTTTCCACCAATAGTTCTGCTTTAAATCCAAATACATTTTGGTGGATCCTGGGTGAATGGAATATGGCGAGTTGTGAGCCTCGTTCATGATTATCTGTCTAAAGTCTCCTTTCTTAGGCACACAAATCCTATCTTTGTACCACAGCGTTCCTTTGCTGTCGACTCTAAAGTCCGGTGCCTTATTTTCTCCGGTGTGCTTGCGGATCGGTACTAAATCCTTGTCTGTTCCCTGGGCTTCTCCGATCCGATCCTCCAGAGTGGGCTGGATCGTCAGTTGGTGGCTAGCATTCTGGGGGACAATGTGCACATTTAATCGTGCCATTTCTTCTTGCAGGTGGGCACTCTTGGGTTTGTAGGATTTTCGGCTTAGGGCATCTGCCACTACATTGGCCTTGCCAGGGTGGTAATGAATTTCCACGTTATAATCCTTAACCAATTCTAACCATCTCCTCTGTCTGAGGTTCAGATCCGGCTGGGTGAAAATATACTTTAAACTCTTGTGATCCGTGTATATTTCACACTTATTCCCAATTAGGTAGTGTCTCCAGATCTTGAGTGCGTGTACTACGGCTGCAAATTCCAAATCATGCGTTGGGTAATTCTGCTCATGAGGTCTAAGTTGTTGGGAGGCATAAGCCACAACCTTCCCATCTTGCATAAGAACACACCCTAATCCCTGGCGGGACGCGTCACAGTAAACGATGAAATCCCTGTGAATATCTGGTAGGGTTAAAACTGGGGCAGCGGTCAGCTTTTTCTTTAGCTCTTGGAAACTCTTTTCGCACGACTCGGTCCAAACAAATTTCTTTTCTTTCTTAAGCAATTCTGTCATGGGTCTAGCTATCTTGGAAAATCCTTCAATAAATCTCCGGTAATACCCAGCTAAACCAAGGAAACTTCTGATCTCACTCACATTGGTTGGTTGTTGCCAGTTTGAGACTGCTTCTACCTTCTCAGGGTCTACGGCTACTCCTTATGCGGTGAGAATATGGCCAAGGAAGGCTACTTTTTCCAGCCAAAATTCACACTTGCTGAATTTGGCATAGAGCTGGTGTGCTCTCAACTTTTCCAACACTACCCGCAAGTGTTGTTCGTGCTCTTCGGCGCTCTTGGAGTAGATGAGTATGTCGTCAATAAAGACTACGACAAACTTGTCTAACTCATCCATAAATACTTTGTTCATAAGGTTCATGAAGTAGGCCGGTGCATTGGTGAGTCCGAATGGCATCACTGTGAATTCATACTGCCCATATCGGGTGACAAATGCGGTCTTTGAGGTGTCACTCCCCTTAATTTTCAGTTGGTGATACCCAGTCCTCAAGTCAATCTTGGAGAAGTACTTGGCTCCTTTCAGCTGATCAAAGAGATCATCAATTCTGGGGAGTGGGTATTTATTCTTGATAGCGACATCATTTAGTGCACGATAGTCGATGCACAATCTCATACTCCCATCTTTCTTTCTCACAAAGAGCACTGGGGCTCCCCAAGGGGATGTGTTGGGTCTGATGAATCCCATCTGTTGCAACTCTTCTAGTTGTTTCTTTAGCTCTGCTAACTCTGAGGCTGCCATCCTATAGGGTCTCTTGGCTATAGGAGAGGTTCCAGGGACTAGTTCGATAGCAAATTCAATGTCCCTATCTGGTGGCATACCAGGTAATACTTCAGGAAAAACATCGGGGTATTCTCTGATTACTGGGACTTCTTCTAGGGTTGTTGTTTCCATACTAAAGATCATAGGATCTGGTCCACTTCCTTTGGTGTGACAGGCTACTTGTATTCCATCTGGGTTGGTTAGGTGTACTACCTTGTCAGCACAACCTATGAGACCATTGTGTTTGCCTAACCAATCCATTCCAAGGATCACATCAATTCCTTTGGACTCTAGTACTACTAGGTCTGCTAGAAACTCTACCCCACTTAAAAGAATCCGTACCCGCGAACAACCTAATTGGCACTTAATATCACCTCCAGGTGTTCGGGTTAGTAGGGGTGTCTTAAGTAGTACTGTAGGTATTTTGTGCTTTTCCACAAAACTTGATGATATGAAAGAATGCGATGCCCCAGAATCAAATAATATTGTTGCCAAAGCTGAACCAACTAGGTACTCACCGAGTACTACTCCTTGTGCTCCTTGAGCTTCCTGCACATCGATGTGGTTGACGCGGGCTCGTCCGTATGACTGCTGGGTGTTGTTGTTGTTGTTGCTGCCGGTGTTGGTGCTGCGGACAGGTACACGGTTGGCTCCAGACACTGATGGCTTGGGTCCATTCACCGAGTTGGAGTAGACTGATATCGCAGGCTTGCTCCTAGGGTACGGACAATCAGCAATGTAGTGTCCGGTCTCACGGCAGTTGAAGCAGGCTCTTGCATTGCTGTTGCTGGCTGTGGCCTGACTGACTTTGCTCTGTGGTGGCTTCGAAGCGGTCTGGCTCTTGAACTGGTTGTTGGGAGCCTGGGAGCTTGTGGCCTGAAACTGGGTCCTATACTGCACGGGAGCCTGGGGTCTAGGTGCAGCATAACCGGAGCTCCTGGGTTTCTGTGAGCGGTCCATCTGACGGTTCTTGCTCTCCAAGAACTTGCGCTTGTTCTCTTGCCTTGCCTCCATTCTGGCCTTTTCCGTGACAATGGCCTTGTTCATCAGTGTATTGAAGTCGGGGAAACTGTGGGTGACTATCAGGGCTCGAAGATCTGGGTGCAACCCTCGGATGAACGCGTCCTGTCTCTTTGCATCTGTCTTTACTTCATCAGGTGCATAACGGGCTAGCTCAGTGAACTCGTGGGTGTACTCTTCCACGGTCTTGTTCCCTTGCTTCAGTGCACGGAACTCATCCGCCTTGCGTCTCATGGTGGCGTCGGGGATGTGGTAGCGACGAAATTCTTCTTCAAATTCCTTCCAGGTGATCGCAGACTCGTTCGGGGAAGCTGCACAGTAAGCATCCCACCAAGCTAAGGCAGTTCCAGTGAGTTGGTGGGAGGTGAGGAGAACTTTGTCACGGTCTCCACATCCAAATGGTTCCAGTTTCCTCTTGATAGTTCTCAGCCAGTCATCTGCTTCCAAGGGGTTGCTGGACCCTCCAAAGGTGGGCGGCCTGGTTCTCAGAAAGTTGGTCAACTTGTCACCCGCATTGGGTCTACGGGCTGCCTCCTGACGGCGGCTGGCATTCCACACATTCTGCATGAACAGAGTGTGGTGGTACAAAGCTTGTGCCAAGTTGAAATCTGGTGGGAGTGGAGGCATAACAAAAGATCCCTCATTCTGACTTCTGGGATGGCTTGCTTCTGGTCCGCCTCTTACAGGCGCTTGTCCTTCAGGCTGGTTCTCTCCCATAGGATCCTGCTGATCCACCTCCTGGTTCTCAAGGTTCTCTCTTCTTCCTTCTGGTTGCTCTCCTCCAGCAGGAGGGGCGCGTCTCTAAGAGGCGCTAGCACGAGTGTTCACCATCTGCAGGTTGAGCAAGGCCTTTGTAAGATTGGGTTAAGATGATGTTTAAGTTGGTTAGTTCGCATTTTAAAAAGGCAGAACAGCACACAAGCACAAACACACAAGGTTTCATTCCAACAGCTGAGGGTTACAACACTTGGGGGAGGTTACAACGAGGCTCGCACTTCAAGGCGGGGGTACAGAACAAGATAGGGAAACTACTGCTAGGGGTACAAGGGTTCTCCGGACCAAGCTGGCTTCATTCCCCTCTGAGCGCTTGACTCTGTGCCTACTCGCGAGGCGAGCTGTCCTCTGGCGGTGCAAGTCGAGCCTGCTCAGCCTCGGTCAAGGTCCCATTCTCCCGAGGCGGCTCAGATGGTCCTTCTTCAGCGGGCGGCGATCTTGCCGGAGTTCCCGATAGTGCCCGTGGGTTTCCCACAATTTCTCCCCATGCCATGATCGGTGTCCCAAGTAGGACATGGGGTTCTCCAATTGCCGGGACAGGTGTCCCACTTCTGGTCCAATCTTGGATACGCAGGTCCCGAGCCTGCCGGAGGCTTTCTTGGGCGACTGCCTCATTGCTGATGGCGGCGGCGGCTCTGGCTTCAGCTTGGGCCACCTGGACTTGGTACATGCGGACCGAGAATTCTGCTTGTTCAGCCCGGGCGGTCTGTTCTCTCAGGCGTTCGGCCTGCTCGTCAAAGAGTTGGTCCAAGGAACTGAGGTAGGTGACCACTTGGTACAAAAGGGGTTCCTCTTGACGGCGCTGCTCCAAGTTCCTTATGCGGGCTCGCCAGACTGCACTTCTGACGACTGGCGGAAAGTATCTCATTGGGGTGGGGACCAAGTGCCTTTCAAAGATTCCGCACATGAAGCTGAGGGCTTTCCTTAGAGCCAAGGGGTAGGTATCCTGGTGCCTGAACCCTGTGGCGGTCGTACGCCAAGCCTCGACAGGGTGAAGGTCACTCTTGGCGACAGCTATGACCACTCTGCAACGCTGGGTCCCATGGTGCTCATACTCCCTGCTGTAGTACCTCGGGCGTTCAGGCACACCGAGGCGTTCCAGTGCGGGGATCAACAGGCTAGCGAAGCCCGGTGTGACTGGGCAAACTCCCTGGGTCCATCCTTGTTCCGCCATCTGAAATCAGGGGAAAACAAAAACTGAACAGGTGCAGGATGAAAGATGACCTTTATTGCATAACATGATGGGGTACAAAGATCATGGATACATCGAGGCTAAGCTAGTGGTGCTAACTGGGTACAACAGACACTACTCTAGGAGAGGCTAGGCTAAGTGCTAATCTACTCTAGACAGACTCGGTGCTTCTTCAAGGGAAGCTGATACTCTGGCACCTCTTCTTCAGTCTGTGTGCCTGCATCCATGTGGGTCATCTCGGGTTCATCTTCCAACAACCCTCTTTCTCTCCGGTACGCTTCCAGGTTATCCATATGCTCATAGTAGGCCTGGCATCTAGCCTGGTGGGTGGCTAGGGAACTGACAGCCTGTGTGGCCGTCGCCTTCTGTACCTCTAGTTCTTCCTTCGCTTCTCCTAGCTCTCTCTTTACTTCTTCTAGCTCCTTCTCTGCCTTCTCGGCTCTGCGGATCTGGTGCCTCAGCTGTCCTGATGTCTCCCGGTACAGCCTGTCCAAGCCAGTGAGGTAAATGGACAAGTGGGACACAGTGTCCTCCATATCTTCATCCCTCCCAAGGTTCCTCATCTGGGCAAGCCATTCGCGTCCTCCACTTTCCAGGGGTGGGGTAAAACCTAGTGCTGTTCCCACGAGGTACTGTCTGTAGAGTTCGCGGAGGCACATCAAGGCTCTTCTTGCGGCTTTGCGGTAGGCATTAGGACGGTCGTAGCCGGTGGCGTGAACAAACCAAGGTGCCACTTCCTTGTATAGTGAGCTTCTCCCCACAAAGATGAACATCCGGCATCGACGGGTACCATTGGTGGTGCACTCCCGGTAAAAGTACTCGGGGATCTCTGTGACTCCAACGTGCTCCAGGCTGAGCAGCAGCAACTTGGGGAGGCCAGGTTCTGCGGGGCAGACGCCTTCGCCCCAACCCTCGTCAGCCGACTGGGCCATCTGGAACAAGTCAAAAAGCCGTCGGTGAGTACTTATGTGGGGGAAAAGGATTAGGCAAGAACAACTGGTGAGAGGAGACTAGGTAGGGTCAAGATCCTAGGGGTGCGTCCTACGGCCAACCTATCGGCTCTGATACCACCTGAAGCGTCCCCTCGAAAGAGAGAACTAATGTGATACAAATACCAGTCCCAGGATGCTGGTTCACATTATTACAACAGATAGTTCAGTACAACAACAACACCATTACGGGAGACGGTGGCATTGCAGGGCCACGACAAACAGAACTAAAGCTAAGCTCCAGATAAAAAGATTGATAGCAAAGAGGTCTTCATCAGAGTGGCAACGCATGCGGCTTCCAGCGGGTGGCCCTGACACACAGGCAAAGGTTGGGTGCAGAACGAACCCCACTAGACGAGATCCTCAGGTACAAAGTCCGGGTCTGCCTCTGCAACAGATTTAGCACGGGTGAGTACATACGTACTCAGCAAGCGCAACCACAACCACGGAGGGAGTAACAGAAGTATGCAAGTATTGTAACAAGGCAGGCTCATGGTTCATTTAGCAGCAAAGCAAATTTTATTACGCATGCAAGGGTTGGTTTTCACAAGGTGTTTTCACAAATACTATTTCCGAAAGGAACAGTAAATGTAACACTTTTTTGTACAAGATTTTGTTGCTACCAGGTTTCCCATCTGTCATAGCCCAAGTCAAAACATTTCTCAGCTCAAACAAATGCCAACATTTTCTTACACCAAAACAGGGGACTAGTGAAGTGACCAAGCCGTAACTCGCCCAATACCGTGGACACGGCTATCCGGATAGGTTTTAACTCTGCAGAGGTGTACGCAACCACAAGTAGGCTACCACAACAAGAACACCTTAGTGCCAGTGCAGCTCCTATCCAAGCCATTACCCACCATAGCTAAACTGACAAGTTACCGCAGACGCGACCAGGGGTTAGCAACCTACCAACGAGGTTCTAACCAGGGGCATACCTCACATAGACCGTATCCCCGGCTCCATGGCCCTCTGTTGCTCACCAGCACACCACATAACCAGCAGCTCAACTAGTGGGGTTTATGCTAGGCCGTTGCCACATACAACGGTCGAGTGGTGGTACAGAAAAATGGGTTAGGCTAGATGACACCTCAACATCATCCCAAAACTTGTGATAGGATAGACAACTCCCACCATGCTCGACCACACCGGGTCGAGCTCACCTCGGTATTTCACGCGGAAATACCGTCTGTCTCATCCCACACGGGTACTCATTTTATTTACACGAATCATCTCTTTTATTTTAAAGCACGCACACGGTTGCTTTTGTAAATACCAAATAGTTGTCATGGGTATAATGGTAAAATGTTCCTAAGCATTCTTAGCAGTGACCAATATTCAAATAGAGCATTGTCGTATTTTAAATATTAATCTAGGTTGTCAAGGAATCAGTCATAACAATCAAGGTATGGCTATCCAATCGGGTTTAGCAGTAAAAATTATGCAAGTTTTATAAAACAGGCCATGGGTTGTGTTTATAAAAGCTGGGACAACAATATGCATCAAAGGGTGAGGTTGCACTTGCCGTTCTCCCAACCCTCGGGGGATTCCTGCCCGGGGTCTTGGTCTCCAAGCTCCTGCTCGTAGCACTGCTCTTCCTCGAGTCCTTCCTCGTTCACAGCGGAGTCTACGGCACACACAAACAAACACCCAATAAATAAAAGAAAAGCTTTTATTGAGCTCCAAAGAAGGAACGGAAAAAGAGGGTGACTGATGATGGCATGATTATTTTTGAGTATGGACTGGTTGAGTTTGGCGAAAGTATATTGGTGAATATTGTGGTGGAGTTTGGGGTCAAACGGGATTAATTTGGCGCATGAAATGACGAGTTTAGTGGGGTTTAGGGGCTGTTTTAAAGGAAAAGGACCTTTTTGTAATTATAGGAAAACTCAGGGGCCTCTGGTGAAATAAACAGAGAGAGAGAGAATAATGACCGAAGGGTTGCGGGTTAATTTGGTAGAAGTTCAGGGGGCTATGTGAAAGTTTGTATGAGAGAGGGGGTCCTATTCAAATGGACCGCGGGTTCGATTATGAATAACGCCAGGGGGTTATGGGCAAAATGCCCTTCTTCTATCTCGCGACACAGTGCCAGGGGGGGAAAAGCGGCGGCGGCGGTGCTGACCGGCCGATTCGCCGGCGAGTGGGCGGCGGCGGTGGACGGGAACAGGGGGAAAAGGAAGGGGGAAGCATGGCGAGTCCACAGGTGCTCTTACCACGGCCGGAAATGGGGTGAGGAGGGCTGCCCACGGGAGCAGGCGGTGGCGGCGGCAATGGCGAGCGGGTGGTGGCGCTGCGGCGGTGGGGAAGGGAAGCTGGGTGGCGCTCGAGTTGGTGGGGGTGGAGGAGAGACTCGGTGCCCCTTTTATAAGCGCGGAAGAGGGCTAGAGTGGCGGGCCGACGAGAGGGGTTCGGCGGGCGGTAGGAGCGGCCGGCGGCGGAGTTAATGGCGGCCGGGCCCGCGGCCGTGATTGGTACGGCGGCGCAAAGCTTGTCGTGAGCGTGCGTCGGGACGTGGCGTGCGCATCCGAGCGGCTGGGGCCCGAGCGGCGCTGCAGTGGCGGGGCTGCCGCGGAGCTGGCGGCGCTGGTGGCGTGCAGGTGAGTGCGGCGGTCGGCAGAGCGCTCAGGGACGGCCGTGGCGTGGCGTGGCCGTCGAGGTGGTGGCGGCGTGTTCCAGTGGTGCTGGGTGCCGGCCGTATGGTGGCAGGGCGAGGGCGGCACGGCGGCGTGTCGGTGGCAGCGGCGGCGGTGTTGGCGTGCGCGAGCGCTCAGGTGTGTGGCGTGGCAGCTCAGTGGCTGGGCTCAGCGGTGGCCATGGTGGCGTGTGGGCGCGGCGCAAGGCAGAGAGGTGGAGTGGCGGCGATGAGCAGAGCAGAGAGAGAGTGGCCGGCAGCGAGCGGAGCGGGGGGGGGGGGCGGGGCAGAGCAGAGCGGGGACGGCGTCGGGGAGGAGGAGCAGAGTAAGCAGAGGAGGGAGGGAAAAGAAGGGAGGAAGGAAAAGAAAAAAGGAAAAGGGAGAAAGAAAGGAAAGGAAGGGGAAAAAGAAAAGAGGAAGAGAGAGGAAAAAGGGGAGGGGGCGGCGGGATTCGCGGCGGAAAGATGACGGGCGTCGGAGCTGGTCGGCCAGCGAGAGACGGACCCGGCGGTCGACCCGAGAGCGGGCGACGCGGGATGGGACGGAAGGGGGGGGGGGGGGGGAAAGCGCTGCGGACAGGCAGAGAGAGGGGAGGGGGAAAACGACAGGCGACGAGGATTCGGCGGGAAGGGAGCTCGGGCGGTAAACATTTTGAAAGATTTTCACCGGGTGGATTATCTAGGTGGTTTTCCCAGAGATTAAAACGCGGGCGTTACAGTAAACTGTCAGAGACATTATTCAAGCTGGAGTTGTAACCATGTATTGGTAGATTTGTAAACTGTCAGAGACATTATTGTTCAGAGCCTCAGCATCCAGGGCTCCTTGCAGTCGTATGTGCAAGGATTGGTAGGTTCTCACACATATTCTCCCATGACAAACGTGGGTGAGTGGTGGTCGACATCCGGAATAAGAATGACCGGCTACACTTCAGTACTCGATATCGCTCTCAAATCTCAATGACGTTGTTAACAAAAATGAAATTTTAAGGGGTATTAAGGAAATCAAATGCCTCTTTTCCATGAAGTTCACATATACAAATTATCATTATTAACATATATAGCTTCATATCTCATTTAACCATTTTTCATCCTAGCTTAGTCGGCAGTGGCTCCTCCACGGCCCATCTGCAGAGGGTGCCGGAATAGAAAGGAACGGTCGAGTGCTTAGGGTGTTGGACGTGGTGTTGATTTGCTTGCCCTGCTGCTACTCATGAGGAATAGGAGCAGACAGAGTGTCCATTTGATACAATTGTCATATTTAATTGACTACATAGGATATGTCGTATTTATTGGACTCAACAAAAGGTCCATCTTTTGCATGAAGATATATATTATAACATTCGTAATTTTGCTCACACAGTGGTCAGGCTGTCGCTTGGGTCCCGCATAATCAATAGGGAGGTGTCAAAGTATTGCTCTGTAGGATACAACGCCGTTTTAATCAACAGGATATCAAACCGTAGCATTTGGGATATATTAATTCATGTTAGCCATTCCTAGTCTGTTAGTGTATATCTACAGCCGTTGGGTGCATAATCTAGAGGCCCAGGATTAGTTATTGACAATGTAATATGGTGGTATATGTGACATTGAAAAAATTGGATTGGCTTTTATTTATCACATAATGGTACAAGATACAAAAGCTTAGAATGAGGATATCGAAAGATTAATGCAGCTGAGTACACCGATTCTTGCAGTGCAGAATTCAGGCCATAGTTGTGTCTCCGTCCCTATATAACCATGTGCATGCAAAAGCAATTATCATACTGCTGGAAGGGTATAGCTACAAACATAGCAATATTGTTTTTCTCCTCATGGCACTCGTTAAGACAAACGCAATGTTAGCCATGTGCACTGTTCTCTGCATTGTTCTGGTGATCATGTCTTCTACTGTCTCGGCACAATATCGTGAAAGTACGTATATATCTAAACACTACTAGAGATAGGGCTTTCAATCCCGTCATTTGTCCCGTAGAGAAATGACCCGGGACTAATGCCCGGGTCTAACTTTAGTCCCAATTGTTAACGCTAATCATGACTAGCCAAGCAGAACTAAAAGGTCATATTTAGTCCAGTTAATTTTAACAACCAGGACTAAAGGTTGAGATTTAATCACAGGTGGTGTCATCGCCTAGGACCAAAATTTCTCCACATGTGAATTGAAAAGGAAAACACCCAAGCGACATGGTAAGGTAGCTACGTACGAGGCTAGATGTCCTGGGTTCGAGTCATACTATCACACGTGCACATTAAGTCACGTGGGCCTCTTCCTGGCTTAGAATTTTCTTTTATATTTCGGAGGAACCACATTCTGTCCCAGTTGGTGTAACCACCCGAAACGAAAGATTAGTTTTACTCTAATACTGAATTCATTGCCCCGGTTCCCAAATCAGGGACTAAATAGGGTTACTGATAGACCAGGACTATATGGGCTAAATTCTTTTGTAACTACCATATCTACTTGGTATACTAACCAAGCGGGTGAACTTCGTGCTCATGCAGTTGGTACGTTATGCGAGCCAGTACAAGGACAAGGACAGTGCAATCGCCAAGCCTGCAGCACTGAATGCTTAAGCAAGGCTAACAAGTACAAACACATAACCTTGCCAAAATGCCACAATGAAGTTACACCTCCGGAGTGCTGCTGCACATTTTTTATTAAGCTCCCACCCTTCCTCACGAGCAACACAAGAGAAAGATGCAGCGACAGGTGATGATGATTTCCTGGATGAGCCATACTTAAATGGACACTAATACTTAGGTTCATTTCATGAATGCAATTAATGGACCCTAGATTCTCATGATTGTAATGCATCCATGATCTGTTCGATAAGTCCAATAATCGTGTTATATGTTTTTTCCACGTGTCTGTCAGTGTTCAACTCCCAAACTCCAAACCAACAAAAACTATGCATATAAGTCTTTGTCCACAATAATATAATTCAAACCATACTTATTTTGGCAAGTTCGAGCAGGAATGTTTGTCACTATATATTCTGACCTCAATGTAATCGGGCATGTACTCCATATGCTCAGACCAGGAGTGCAAATAATATATATAAGAGTGTCACACCATAAAATTTTCAAATTTTAGGATGTGAATAGAAAGCCTAATCAATATAATAATTTTCTCAATTTCCTAAAATTTTCCCAAGCTTTAAATAATTAACACGGTATTTCGATAGCAAAATAATTTGTTTTCTCAATTAAAACAATATAGGTTATAAAAATATGTTCTTTGTATTCATGCTGGTTGCATGTAGTGTATTTATGTATGCAAAAGTTTCAAAAGTGCGTTTAGAAGCCAATTGAGAATTTTCCATATTTTTCTGAGAATTTTTCGTATTTTTCTATAGCAAATTCTAATTTTTTGAAGTACTAAAATCCTTTTTATGGGATCCAGGTATTTTATGTGGGTTCATCATGTCTATCTCTATCTCTGAGATTTTTAGAATTTTTGGAGTATTTTTATGCCTTAAATGAATAATCTTGAATTTTTCTAGATAATTCTTTGCGCTGAAAATTATCTTCTGAAAAAAGAAAAATCCAAACCTATCGGGCGAGCCCACCTAATCTAAGGGCCACTTAAAGCTGGCCTGACATAATCCTCTCTCTATATTGGGCCTCGGTATGAGCCAGCCTAGCGCGGTCCGCGAAGTCGACGCATGTGCCTGCCTAGTGCAGCACGGCCGCCGTCGCCTTGACGTGCATGCCTCACAAGTAGGGGTGGCAGAGGGGGGCACCTATATGCCGCACGGAAGCCAATTAATCAACCTGGCTTGCGGCCCAATAGGCCCATCTTATTGTCTTCCTCCTCGCACTCCCTCCACCTCCGCCGCCTCCCCGCCCTTCCTAGTCCGATGTCCTTCTCGCCCCCGGCGCCGGTCCCCGCCCACCGGATATCCCACCCTGCCCGGCCGACGGTGCGTCGCCTCCACCGCCGGTGGTCCCGCCTCCACCGCCGGACCTTCTGCTCCCCCCACCATCTTATTTTCTATGGCCGATGGACCTTGGAGCTCCTCACCTCGAAAACCTAACTCCGCTGCCATCGGCGCCGGTGCCGGCCTCGACCACCGCCTGCGGCCGGCAGCGACCTCTCCGCCGAGCCGCTGCCACCCACCTCCCACCCCGCCGCCCTTGCCGGCGATCTGCCGCGTGTGGGAAGACCAAGGAGATCGTGCGGCCCCTATTTGCAACACAAATCTCCAACATCTGAAGCCATGCAGCTTCCGGGGCTTCTAGAAGCTGCATAGGTTTTCCGGTGGCAAAGGACCGTGGATTTTGTACCACAAATTTCAAAGATTGGGCTCAATTTAACCGGACCAAAATCATAATAGATTTTAAGTTAAAATTAACTAGGGTCAAGTTGGATAGTAAAAAAAGACAAGATAATCGTGATCCGTTCCCACCCCTGCACGCAAGCCGCGGCCAACCTAGGTTTCCTCGCCCCTATAAAACCGGCCCAAGCACCCCCGCGTCCCTTTTGCAGGATATGGGATAATGTTTCCTCAATTTTGTGCAAGTACATGTTTTAGGACATGGAAAAAAGGTGTACGTACGCGTGATCCTGTATGTCTATATTGTTTAGTAGAATTGATGAACTTTTGCATCAGGTGATGTACATTGTTTCTGCGATCAGTTGTATAGTCAAGCATCTAGAAAGTAATTAAAGTTAATTCGTTTCCTTGCTTCTCAGTTATCTGTCTCCTTCTTCAATGTAATGGACATTGTTTAAGTACAGAACAAAAATATCACCACATGCCAACTGATAATCCACCAGTACAGAAAAGCTGTTTCTCCAGAAAAGATCGCCAAGGGATGAATGGAGTTATATAGGTTCTCGATCTCTCACTGCAACCTACATGATACTCAAAATTCATCGTAGGCCTCAGAGGCATCGGGACTTCACATTCCCCAATGCTTCACGCTTGTATGCGCGTAAGAGGCTCTCACCTGTTTCGCATGACATGGAGAAATAAGCGAAGTGGCCGGGGGTGTACTTTGTTGTCTACGACCACGTGGATTGGGATTGCCCTAGCGGCAAGGAATTCTACTGTGTGCTATTGTGATCCTGGTACTCATGTTAATGGCCTCCAGCAGGAGAAAACTGAGGTTAAATTAAGCTTGAAGTCGATTCCTAGCTGTACCCATACGTAAGAACTGAAGAATGCCACCTTATGTGTTGACACTCAAATTGGGCCAAAGGCCACCCGGTTTGCCAAACCGGTCAGACCGGTTTCGTTCTGTAATTCGAGTAGGATTAGGATTCCGAGTTTAATTCCATATTGTAACCTATTCGAAAGGGGTAAGACTTCCCCGGCCTATAAATATAAAGGCTAGACGGCCGATTGAGGTATTCCAATCGAATCAAACATTTTATCTTCTATTTTTGTATCTCTCAAACCCTAATCTTTTTCCAACCCCATATTCTGTTCTTTGCTCGTCTCTACGGCGTTCAAAGGCGTTCTAGGTGGCCTGCCGACCCTAGAGCAACCCTAGATCAGCTCGAGCTCCGACGGGGTCCCTCCCGAGCTTGGGTTTCTAGGTCTTCACGGTCACCCGACCAAAAGCGGTCAGACCGGTTCTTAAGACCGGTCAGACCGGTTTGCCCCGGGTGATCAGGAGTTGGCCGTTGTGACGGCCGCGCTGCGCGTTCGATCGATCTCAAGTATGTTGGCGCGTTTTCGTGTCAACATACTTTTTGGCGACTCCGCTGGGGAAGATTAATCTGGTGCCACAACCGATTCAATCTACTCCAAATATGTCTGGATCGACGTGCGACCTTGACAAGGACAACATCATCGCCGCGACGATGGAAGAGCTCACGGACGAGGAGCGGAAGCGGTACCTGATCGCTGAGGAGCACTTCAGGACGCAATTCCTGAAGGGCTTCAAGAAAGATCGCGGTGGTCTTGTCAAGAGAGTGGAGGAATTCGTCATGCCGGCTTTCAAGCTGGCAAACGACCAAGTTGAGGAACTTCCTAAGATAACTGGCGAATCCTCTGATTTGTTGCAGCAGATTACTCGCATGATGGATGATAAATTACTTGCTGCACAAACTGTTACTAGTGAGTTGATTGCTAATATGTCGGGTAATTCTAATAAGGGTAAAAATAATATAGAATTTAATGAATTGCCTAACTCAACTCCTAGCTCATCAGGCGTGCAAGAACAATTTTTAGATCCTAATTTAAGCATGCCGATGAATTTCTATGCGGGACAAACATCTTACCCTAGTTCGGTCCACGAACCGGTCAGACCGGTTTGTACAACCGGTCAGACCGGTTTGACCCCCTCTGGTGTTCAGACCGGTTCTATGGGTACAGGAGCATCCGGTGCGATGATTTTATCTAATACAATTGCTTCTGGTCCTGTTTATACTATTCCACGTCCCGCAATTGTTGGAAGTATACCCCACGGATCTGGCGCGTCTCACGGGCCGATTCCGAGTACTTCCCAAAGTGCAATGTACCATGTTCCCCGTATTCCACAAAACAGAGGTGATGGGAACTATCAAGCCGAGTTAGCTAAGTTCAAAGAAGACATAGCTAATACTCTTAGGACTAGACTCGGGCTTGAATTGGGTAGTTCACGTCTATACCAAAAACCGTATCCGCCTGAATTTGACTTAGTTGCTTATCCTAATGGTTGGCGTGTTCCGGATTTTATTAAATTCAGTGGCGAAGATAATAGAACTCCTTGGGAACACATTAGTCAGTATATTTTGCAACTAGGAGAAGCATCTTTTCATGAGGCATTGCGTATACGGTTGTTCTCATTATCTTTAACTGGAACTGCATTTTCTTGGTTTTCTTCGCTTGCTCCTAATTCTATTCATAACTGGACTCAATTGGAGCGCAAATTTCATGATCACTTCTTTAGCGGAGAAAACGAAGCTAAGTTATCTGATTTAACATCGGTTAAGCAAAGCCGAGAGGAATCGGTTCTTGATTATTTTAAGAGATTTAAAGATGTTAAGAACCGATGCTTCAACATAACTGTTTCTGAAAAGGATTTAGCAGATTTGGCTTTTGTAGGCTTACGGTCTCATTATAAGGAAAAGTTAGAAGGTTCTGATTTTCTCACTATTAATCACTTGCAAATGAAGGCCATGAGTCTAGAGCTGAAATTTAAAAATGCAAAAGAATCTGCTAAACCCCATCGTTCGAATGTGCACATTGTTGATAATGATTCTGATTCTTCGGACGATGATAAGGAGATTTATGCCGCTGAATTTGTTTGGTCATCCAAAAGTAAACCTAGTTCTTGTCCTTCATTGAAGCCGATTCAGAAAAATCGGCAAGAAGAAAAATTTACTTTTGATGTAGCCAAATGTGATCGTGTTTTTGATGAATTGCTTAAGAATGGCTTTATTAAACTTTCTCATGCAATTCCACCAGCCGATCAATTAAAAAATCGTGCATATTGTAAGTGGCATAATTCTTTTTCTCATGCAACCAACGATTGCAATGTTTTTCGACGACAGGTACAATCGGCCCTTAATGAAGGTCGATTGGTGCTCGCTGAAATGCAAGTTGACAAGACTCCTTTCCCTGTTCATACCTTGGATGTGAACACCAAGATGCTGATTCGGCCGGAACAAGCCGATGGAGCTAAGGGTAAGAATGTGGTGATTGGAGATCCGAGGCCGGAAAAAGTTAATGACAAAGTTCCGGCCAGAACAGTGATGATTGGGAGGACTCTTGATGGAAAAGAGTCTCTGAAGATTACAATTAACACATCGAGGCCCGGGGGGCAAGGAAGTTCTTTGGAAGAGAATCGGTCCGCTAGCTAGGCGAAACCGGTCAGACCGGTTTCCCAAACCGGTCAGACCGGTTTGTCTCCAGACCGTCTAAGAACTTTCAAGCCTAAGCGCCCGGAAGTGGGTACTTGGAAATTCAATGAGCCAAAGATTCAAGGGAGGGTTCTGAAGCAAGGACCTACTTTCTCTCAGCTCATGAATAAGTACACAAAGGCCGTTCAAGTTGATCGGCCAGCAAAAAAGAGACAAAGGTCACCACAGCGATGGAATAGTCCTACAGATTATAAACGTCGTGGTGGTATTACTGAAAATTCGGTGCATAACCGATTAAGCTCATACCAATCAGGTCGCTTGACCGCTTTCCAAAGCGGTCAGACCGGTTTTATGAACCGGTCAGACCGGTTTAGGTCTGAGCCACATTTTCAAGCTCCTCCTAAACAAGAGTACCGTATCAAGGAGAAGAAGGAGGACGTGCAAGCCCAAACCAACAATTTCATAAAAATTGGTAATATTCCAGTGGCTTTGCAAGACTTGGGTCAAAAGCCGATAGTCATTGGAGATTCGGCTCCTGTTCCAGTCAAGAAGCCAATCATGGTTAATGATCATGAAGCTAGCAGTAGCAGGGGCGTGAAGAAAGTTTTTCAACCAAGGTGGTGTCCTTCTGGGTTGACTCATACACAGAAGCGGAAACTACAACGCTTGAGAAACAAAGAGAAAAGGGAACAGGAAGCTGAGAAGATGAGGGATGAACATTTCAACAAGTATAGACCCATGATTCCTCAGACCAAGACCTGGCGAGTTGTGCAGCCAGCAGCACAACCGGTCAGACCGGTTTCAGAAACCGGTCAGACCGGTTCTTATCAGCCCACCGCTGCAGAAGCGGTCAGACCGGTTTCTGGAACCGGTCAGACCGGTTTGTCGACAGAGACAGGGGCCAAAACTACTTCAACCATCGATGCTACTCCGCCAATTCCTCCAGTGGTTGAAGATGAAGAGTTAGTTGATTTTGAGCCTTCTCCAGAACGTGACAACATGGAAATTAATGTTGTCTATTTATCTTCTGATTATTATGTCGTGCCGGAGGAGGAAATTTCTCATCTTCAACTTGGGCCTCGAGATGCTGTGTTTCAGAAGCCTAGTGAATCAGAAAATCATCTCAAAGCTTTGTATATGAGAGGCCACATCAACGGGAAGCCAATTTCTCGTATGTTGGTTGATGGTGGAGCCATTGTGAATCTCATGCCATACTCTCTCTATAAGAAGATTGGCGGGAAAGACGAAGAACCGATCAAGACGAACATGACGGTCAGTGGAGTTGGTGGAGGTGATCCCATTGGTGCCAAGGGGGTGGCTTCTATGGAGTTGACCGTCGGAAGCAAGACTATTGCTACGGCTTTCTTCGTCTCCGAGGTGCAAGGTAACTTTAGTTTAATCCTTGGTCGAGATTGGATTCATGCAAATAAATGTATTCCATCTACCTTGCATCAATATCTCATTCAGTGGATCGGCGATGAAGTTGAAGTTGTCCATGGTGATACTTCTTCCTTTGTTGCAACGGCCGATTCCGACTCTCTTAGTGCAAATGAGAAGGTCCAATGTTTGTCGGGCATGGATTTGACCGACTATGAGCTGATCAGTTGCACCAAGGATGGTTTTGTTCCTGCTACATTAAAGCCGATGGAAAATCGGTTGAATTACTTGCTGTAATTAATGGAGCAACAAAATCAACAGAGACAAACCGGTCAGACCGCTTCTGGAAACCGGTCAGACCGGTTTGGGTCTGAACAGCGCCGACCGAGCCAAACCGGTCAGACCGCTTCTGGGAACCGGTCAGACCGGTTTGCGTCTGGACAGTGGCTTCAAGACCGAATTGATCATCATCGAGAACATTCGGCCGGCATGTTCGAAGCTATTGAAGATCTTGGTGATATGGACAAGTTGGGTCAAGGTTTTACATCAGCTGATCCTTTAGAAAAAATAGATATTGATGATGGTACTATTCCTAGGCCTACTTTTGTAAACAAGAATTTATCGGCTGAGTTTAAAGCCGAATTAATAAATTTGTTGAAAGAGTACGTCGATTGTTTTGCTTGGGAGTACCGTGAGATGCCTGGTTTAAGTCGTGACTTAGTTGAGCATCGTTTACCAATAAAAGCCGGTTTTAGACCTTTTAAACAATCGGCTAGACGTTTTAATCCCGCTATTTATGACCGAATAAAAGAAGAGATTAATCGTTTATTAGATGCTGGTTTTATTCGGACTTGTCGTTATGCGGAGTGGATTTCTAATATTGTTCCCGTTGAAAAGAAAGATTCGGGAAAGCTTAGAGTTTGCATTGATTTTAGAGATCTTAATAAAGCCACTCCAAAAGATTCATATCCTATGCCTATAGCCGATGTCTTAATCAATGAAGCTTCTGGACATCGTGTTGTTAGTTTTCTTGATGGTAATGCCGGATATAATCAAATCTTCATGGCCGAAGAGGATATGCACAAAACGGCCTTTCAATGTCCGGGATTTATTGGTTTATTTGAGTGGGTAGTTATGACCTTTGGATTAAAGAATGCCGGTGCAACTTATCAAAGAGCTATGAATTTAATCTTTCATGATTTACTTGGTGTTATTGTGGAAGTATATATTGATGATATTGTAGTTAAATCGGATGGCTTGGATTCTCATTTAGCCGATTTAAGACTTGCTCTTGAAAGGATGCGACGGTATGGTTTAAAGATGAATCCACTCAAATGTGCTTTTGGTGTTTCGGCCGGGAAGTTTCTTGGGTTTGTTATTCATGAGAATGGCATAGAAGTTGATCCCAAGAGAATTGAAGCTATGAAGAAAGTCGAAGCTCCTACTTGCAAGAAGGACTTGCAAAAGTTTCTAGGCAAGGTAAATTTCTTGAGAAGGTTCATAATTAACTTGTCTGGAAAGGTTGATGCTTTTACTCCTTTGCTTCGGCTAAAGAATGAAGCCGATTTTACTTGGGGGGCAAAACAGCAAGAAGCTTTTGAGAAGATCAAAGAGTACTTGTCTTCACCACCGGTGCTTCGGGCGCCTAAGCGAGGAGTTCCGTTTAGACTTTATGTGGCGGCTGAAGATAGAACTATTGGAGCTGTTTTGACTCAAGAAATCGGCAACAAGGAGTATGTGATTGCTTATGTAAGCCGACGGCTCATTGATGCAGAAACAAGGTATACTTTCATTGAGAAGTTATGTTTATCCTTGTATCATGCTTGTACTCAATTGCGGCATTATCTACTATCTAGTACTTGCATCGTGTTGTGTCAAACTGATGTGATTAAACATATGTTGCAAAAGCCGATATCTAGTGGAAGAATCGGCAAGTGGGCTTATGCTTTGGTTGAGTATGATTTGACTTGTGAACCTTTGAAATCAATGAGAGGTCAAATTGTGACTGATTTTATTGTTGAACATCGGATTAATGACACTTGTGAGTTCGACGTCGGTTATGTTACTTGTACACCATGGAAGCTATACTTTGATGGATCGGTTTGCAATGATGGGCAAGGAATTGGTGCTGTTTTGATTTCTCCAAGTGGCGCCGTTTTTGAGTTCTCAAACCGATTGGAAGAAAAGCGAACCAATAATCAAGTTGAATACGAAGCTCTTCTATTTGGCTTGGAATTTTTGCAAGACATGGGAGTAAAACATGTTGAAGCTTTTGGTGATTCGCTCCTGGTGGTACATCAAGTATCAAAGGTATGCCAATGTTATAACGGTTCATTAAATGCATATCTTGATAGATGTCTCGATATCATTGCTTCTTTTGATGAATTTACTATCAAACATATTCCGAGAGAAGATAATGATAAGGCAAATACTCTGGCTCAGAAAGCATCTGGTTATATGGTTGCAAAGAAATATTTCTATCTCCAAAAACCGATGCGAACAAAAGCCGAGGTTCTAGTTCTGGACGAACCGGTCACACCGGTTTCAGAAACCGGTCAGACCGGTTGTACTGCCAGAACCGGTCTGACCGGTTCTGAAAGCGGTCAGACCGCTTTGTCCCCTGACAGAAGCAAAAATCCTTTGGATGATGCTAATCAATCCAAAGTTGAAGATCAGGATTGGAGGGTACCCATTATTGCTTATTTGAGAGATCCTGGTCGTAGTGCAGAGAAAAATATTCGGCGAATATCATTTAAGTATGTTTTACTTGGCGATGAACTCTATCGTCGAAACGCCGAAGATTTATTGTTGAAATGTCTTGACTCGGATCAGGCCAAGGTCGCCATGGCTGAGGTCCATGAAGGTATTTGTGGTACACATCAATCGGCTCCAAAGATGAAGTGGTTACTTAGACGAGCCGGTTTCTATTGGCCTACTATGACGGCAGATTGTTTTAAATATTACAAAGGATGTGAGGAATGTCAGAAGTTTGGTAATTTGCAACTTGTTCCTGCTGCATTGATGCATCCTATCATTAAGCCATGGCCGTTCCGAGGTTGGGGATTGGATTTTATTGGACAAATTAATCCTCCATCATCAAAAGGACATCGTTTCATATTGGTTGCTACGGATTATTTTACTAAGTGGACTGAAGCGATTCCTTTGAAGAATATGACGCATCGAGAGGTGATTGAGTTTGTTACTCAAAATATTATTCATAGATTCGGTATTCCTCAAACTTTGACAACAGATCAAGGTACTTCTTTTATGTCTAAGGAGGTACGTGAATTCACCGAATCTTATAGAATTAAGTTGCTCAATTCATCTCCATATTACGCTCAGGCTAATGGACAAGCCGAGTCAAGTAATAAAACTTTGATCAAATTAATCAAGAAAAAGATAGCTGAAAATCCTAAGAGATGGCATGAAGTTTTATCTGAAGCATTATGGGCTCATCGTATATCTAGACATGGTGCTACTAAGGTTACTCCTTTTGAGCTTGTTTATGGTCAAGAGGCCGTTTTACCTGTTGAGGTAAATCTGGGTGCTTATAGATTGGCTAAGCAAAATGACCTTAATGCTGTTGATTACCACAATTTGATGTTGGACAATATTGATGAGGTAACCGACAAAAGATTGAAGGCTTTAAAGGAGATTGAGAAGGATAAGCTTCGGGTTGCTAAAGCTTACAACAAGAAAGTGCGAGGAAAATATTTTCAAGTTGGTGAGATTATTTGGAAGACGATCTTGCCTATTGGATCAAAAAGCAACAAGTTTGGTAAATGGTCACCAAGTTGGGAAGGGCCTTATAGAGTTGTCAAAGTCATCTTTGGGAATTCTTACATGTTGGAGACACTGAAGGGAGATCCTTTGCCTAAAGCTATCAACGGAAGATATCTGAAGAAATTCTATCCAAGTGTTTGGCAAGATGCGTGAAGATCAATGACCGGTATATTGTTAAATATCGCCCTTAGTATAAATTTTTAGCTCCAGAGTTGTATTTACTTGCTTTTTAGTTCTCAAGTTCACTAAAAACGCAGGGGGGCATGTGTTGACACTCAAATTGGGCCAAAGGCCAAACCGGTCTGACCGGTTTGCCAAACCGGTCAGACCGGTTTCGTTCTGTAATTTGAGTAGGATTAGGATTCCGAGTTTAATTCCATATTGTAACCTATTCGAAAGGGGTAAGACTTCCCCGGCCTATAAATATAAAGGCTAGACGGCCGATTGAGGTATTTCAATCGAATCAAACATTTTATCTTCTATTTTTGTATCTCTCAAACCCTAATCTTTTTCCAACCCCATATTCTGTTCTTTGCTCGTCTCTACGGCGTTCAAAGGCGTTCTAGGTGGCCTGCCGACCCTAGAGCAACCCTAGATCAGCTCGAGCTCCGACGGGGTCCCTCCCGAGCTTGGGTTTCTAGGTCTTCACGGTCACCCGACCAAAAGCGGTCAGACCGGTTCTTAAGACCGGTCAGACCGGTTTGCCCCGGGTGATCAGGAGTTGGCCGTTGTGACGGCCGCGCTGCGCGTTCGATCGATCTCAAGTGTGTTGGCGCGTTTTCGTGTCAACATTATGTTACCATGGTGCACATGCACCAGGGTAAATCAGAATTTTGATAGAAACTTGACTAATTTTTGTCACGTAGCCGAATGAAATTCCGTATGCTGCTTGAGTTGTGCACCACCTTCTTTTTGAAGCTAGCTTCACCTCTGTGAAGAAGCATCAATCTTTCCAAGTGTCATGAGTACATGGCACTCCGAACAAGTCGCGAGGTATGGGATCTTGCACCTAGCAGTTCAATGGCAGACCCACAATCAAACGGAGATGCGTAAAACACAAGAAGGGGGTTTGGAAACATGAACCCAATTTCTCAAGTTCTTGGGAAACATACCTCACGAGCTCAGCGTCAGAAGAAGCGACTTCGTCATCGCCATCTCTAGAGATTGCTTCTTTTCCCTAATCATTTCAGATAACGCCGCACTCCCTTTATTAAAAAAATAGTTGTTATTCTAGCTTTATCCTAGGTCAAATGTTTCCACATTTTATCTTTCCACCACAATAACGTAGTATTCCAGCAACAATGCATCAGTGGAAGAGTATGCTTCTTTCCCCTGAGTAGTACTTGTAAAAGTTTAAAATCATATACCAAACTTTACACATTAACATTATTTATTTTACTGTTTTCATACTTTATGTCTTCTTTTTTCGGAAATAATAGGCTGAACTACCCTTGATTTACTAAAAGGAAGGGTTCATATGCCAGCACACAACACTCACTAGCTCAGGTTGAATAGAGTATTGGTGGAGCAATTGGAGTTATGCTGGAGGATAATTGAGAACAGTCAAACATCAGGTACGTAGCCTGGGAATTAAATAATGGTGCCAGGTTAGTCCAGGGCGTGCTTGTCGCCATAGTAATTTGAGCCACGTCATTATTGTGTGTTAAACGACACCTTACATGAACATTAACATGGCGATATGGTTAATATCAGGCCAGCAAATTGGCAAAAATAAATGGGTTTTTGAGCCTTGTACAATAGTACTTTAAGCTCGATTTTGTAGTTCTTTATGTGTGCAGGAACAATGTGCCAACTCTGTGATGCATTTATACAGCATGGTATGGGGTTACTCGATGAATCTGTATAAATATAACTGACGGCATACAACTTTACAAACATATGGAGAACTGGTGGTTACATTTTCTCAATGACCTTCACGGGAATACGTTACATTGATTAGCTTTGTGCACTGTAACAAGGATCCACCTAGGCTGCGGAGGCTTCAGGATTATGGAAGCTCTCCATGGATTTCAAGAGGTACGAATATGAACAATGACAAGTTATGTTTTTTATTCTACACTTTGTCCTCTAGAACATAATAAGACTCTAGCAAAGCTTTTCTTTTACTAATTAAGGTCGGTGGATGTAACACCCTAAAATTCATCACATTTAAATTGTAGCAACCATTTGAATTTTTCTAGGATTTATTAAGGCTTAAATAAATTTTCTAGGAATTAATTGGAATTTCTAGCCTTTTTAATAATTTAAATATCACGTTAAATAATTATTTTAGTCAAAATAAGTTTTTGTTGCATTCATGCTGTTGCACATATTTTTGGTTGCTAGTAAATCAAGTTGGAATTTAAATTCTATTTAAATTCGAATTTGATTTGCATTTGATTGAGTTTTAGAAAAGTTTAAACTGTTAGAGTTCGTTTTCGGCCCTTCAACTCTCGGCCAAGTCCACCTTTGCCCCCTGAACTATCGGCCAAGTTTTCTTTTCCTCCCCGGCCTTTTTCTTTTTCTTCTTGGGCCGAATTCTTTCCTGTGCGCTCGGCCCGTCCCGATTTCAGCCCAGCTCCGGCCCGTCCGTCTTCTCTCCCGCTGCCCTCTCTCTGATGGTCGCCGACAGGTGGGCCCCGCGCGTCAGGTGCTTCTTCTTTCTCCCGTCCGGCCCGGACTCTGTTCCAAGTCCGAGCGCCGCCCGACTCCGTCGTCGTTTCCCATCGGGGTACGCCTGCCCGAGGCCCGGGCTCCACACCTATTTAAGCAGCCGACCCCGCCGTTCTTTTTCCCAAGTCAATCGAAGCAAATCGAGCCCCAAACCCTAACGCCCGAGCCGCCGCCATTGCCGACTTGAGTCGCCGCCATTGATCTTCGTCGTCGTCGCTTTGCGCTCGCCGTGAAGCGTCTCTAGAGGTTTGCCTCGACTTTCCAAAGCTCTCCGTCATGTTTTTGCCCGATTTTTGGTCGCGTCTCGAGCTAATCTTGCTCGCCGTCGGTTCAACAGCGCCGCCGCCTGCCGTCCTTCGTCGCCGGCCGCCGTCGCTGCATCTCCCTTGTCTTGAACCCCAGGGGTGAGTTCGCCTTTGCTTCCTGATGCTCTAGGGCTTGATCTTGTAGCTAACCGAGCTCCGTAGCGTGTTTCCGACGAGTCTCCGGCGAAGCGCCGCCGCGCGCGCCCATCGCCGCCGTTTCCCCCTCCGCCCTGAGTTGTTCCTGGCCACCGGATCGAGATCCAACGGCCGAGTTTAGATCTGACCCGAGTCAACTAGTCGTATACCGGTCAACTGTGCCAGTTTTGTAAAAGAAACCCTGAGTTTTTCCAGAATTAACCCGCAGTCCAATTTTATTCGAAAATGATTGCAAATAGGTCCTTTTTCTTTTATTTTAGCCCCTGGAACTTTTAAAACTTTGCCAGCAAGCCCCTGAACCTTAGAAAAGCCATATCTTTTGCGTTTTAACTCCGATTTTAGTGATTCTCGCGCTCACGCGTTCGTTGTAACGTGTAGATTAGTTTTGTGCTGTTGTTTTCTTCTGTTGGAATTGTTTGGTGTGCTGTTTCTTATTTGTTGTATTGTTTCCTTGTATGTGAATGTGTGATGCGATTAGGAAACGACCAGTTCGAGGATTTCTCTGAAGAACCAACTGTTGGAGAAGGATTTGAGCAGCAACCGAGTTGGGAAGAAGGCAAGTGTATTATGTCATGCAAATGTCCTAATAATTATTAATTTCACCACCCATGCATGTGTCTTAATTTGATGGGTTCCTATTTAAGGATTTACCTAGCCACTATATTTTTCCTGTCCCTGAAACTGGGTTATTTAATTAACTTTGATGGTAGATGATGCTTAGCTTGCCCAACTGGGATTGGTTAAATGAACCCCTACTCTATGTTCCATTACTATCTTTTTAATCAATTAATGGACAAGATCATATCTTTTTAATTGGAACATGGAGAACCACCCAGGAAAACAGTACAACCATGAGTGCCATATGGCTCTGGCTTTGACTGACTAATTAGGTGCTCTGGTTTATGGTAGCTTTACTCGAAAGGGGCATGGGGGGCGGCGGTTGACGGGGTATAGCTCGGTCCTTTTGAGCTGTGGGCTTTGGTAAGAGACAGACCTCATTAGGGAGGGTTATGCTTTGCTCTGAACCGGAAACCTTAGCGGGCTATCATTTATTAGAGTGCTTTTGTAAAGGTCTCATAGTGAAACCCAGTATTCGGTCCACGTGGTGTGGGAAGGGTACAATGCTTCGGCAATGGGAATCACGGCTTATGGTGAAAGTGTACAACCTCTGCAGAGTGTAAAACTGTTATAACAGCCGTGCTCACGGTCAAGAGCGGCCTGGACCCTTACATGATAATCATACTTGAACATGATCTAAATCGTGGTTACTTGAATATGTTGGGGAATATGACATTCATTAATTTGTGGGTGGTATATACTTTAATTTGCTAGTAAATAGTTGCTTAATAAAACTTGACCAACTAAAAGTGCTTACAGCAGTATGGTCAGCCAACCTTTTTGCCTCAGCCTTGTATGTCATATTACATTTGCTGAGTACGTATGTGCTCATACTTGTTGCTTTTCTTTCTTTCTTCTATTGCATCATTACACCGGAATGCTGCTCAGATTGGGAGAATTTTGAGGATTTTGAGGAGTTCTATGCGAGTCTCCCCCAGTCAATGCATGTGGAGTTGGAGTCACTTCTGCTTCGTTAGATAAACGTTTATTTAAGTCTTCCGCTATGACCTTTGAGTCAACTCTGGTATTGTAATAATTGCACTATAATACTCTTTCATTATGCATGGTTATGGATATTCACTTATGACGTCTACCATATGTGTGTAAACTGATCCTGGCGCACATATGAGATGCACCTGGTTTTGCCTTTAAAACCGGGTGTGACAGAGGTGGTATCAGAGCTATGTTGACTGTAGGACGCAAGCCTAGATAGCAATGGTCATTCTCTAAGGATTATTTTGCTTAACTACTCTTGGTCTATCTATTCTTGGTTTAAATTGCTATTAATCCAGGTCATTGATAATTGTCTCCTCCTTGACTTGTTTTCTGGTCTATCTTTTTCACCATCTCACCTGGTTCTGATGTCTTTAGAACTATTCTCACCCCTTTCTTGCTTAAACCATAGATGGTGCTGACAAGGCAAGGTGCTCGTAGATTGGCAAGCACTCTTTCCTCTTTTTCGTCGCATTCAGTGAAAGAAGAGGAACCGGAACCTGAAGAGATGGAAGTAATGGACGAAGAAGTCAACTCAGTAGGGAATGCTCCAGCTGGATCTGAAGGAAGTGAAGGACCCTCTCCGCCGCCTGACATATGGGTAGTGACTATTCATCACCATGACGGAGGCAACAGTGGGTTTCCTATGATGCTTCGAATGCTCTTCGAGCGTCGGAACTACCCAGTGGAGATAGAATATTGTGGAAGGAGGAGGACACATCCAGATCACCCAGAGGACTGGGAAGTCACTGTATACATCAGGGAGCCTGATTATGAGTTTGGAGGAACCAAAGAAGCTGCAGTACATCATGCCATCGCCATTAGATCAACTTTCGAAGCTGGAATCCAGGATGCAGCCAGGAGGGCACTTTCTGTGCTTTGTCATGAAGAGGCTGCTGAAGTAAGCCACACTGCTTGGGCATATCTTCCTCGAAGGCAGCAAGGCACTCCAACTGGGGTTGTACCACAACCGCCAGGTTTAGACTCTACACTCAACGTCCAGGTGGCGTTCACCCAGATGCTCAACGTGCACGCCGATGACACCACAAGAGAGCTACAAGAAGTGCGTGAAGAACTCGCTGCTGAACGAAGAAAGAACAAGAGACTGATAGCTGAACTCAAAGGAGGAGCACTTCCGCCATTGGATGAAGATGTAGAAGGATTCCTGGGTCATTCACCGCCTCGCTAGGCAGTGCTCGGTGGATCATCTAGTTGCTTTATCCATGCCTATTAAGATAGGATACCCTTTATTTTTTTGTAGTTCAGTACGTCTAGACTCGTGCGTAACATGTGTTTTAGTTTGTTTAGGAGTGTATGCTTCGTGTTTGCTTTTGTGTTAAGTGTGTGATTTGGATCTTTGTAATGATTGAACTTAATTGTGGAGTGATGACCACAATTGAGTAATTATTAAATAAATAAATTTAGATAGTTTTGGGTTATCTTGGTCTCTGATCTTAGCCCTTAACCATCAATTTATCCATAACATCGTACCCCTCATATAAATCATGTTATGCGACATTCTGTTCTCGCCGCTGCATGATATCCTGGTACTGTCAGAATTGTTTCGGGAGCTTCAGAACCCCGTTTGACGTAAATTCAGTTGGGTTGGATTAAGGACTTGATAACCTAGGTTCTGAGAATTTTTCGCGATTTTTGGAGATTCTGACAGAGAGATATAACGGTGTTATTGGAGTAACCAGAATCTGTCCCGTGGTCCTGACACAGCTGTCTTGTTTACTTTATACCTCGAGCTACAAAACTCCGACAGAGGTGATTCAAGTTGGGTTAGTTTCAGAATTGCATAGTCTACGTTCAGAAAAAATATCATGATTTTTGGATGCACATAATGAGAGTTACAACTGTTTAATTAGGACGAACAGAATCTGTTTCAGAATTTGGATTGGCTGACGTTGGGAACTCATCTACATTAACTCTTATCTGTTTATGATTTGAGTTATATCTTTTTACCACTCTCTGAATCTCATGTTCTAACCACCAGATGGTAAACACCAGGTCTGGAAGTGGAGTGGATCGACCACCTGTGGTTCGTCAAGGACGTGCCAACCCCAATCCAAATCCTCCGCCGAATCAAGCATCTTCAGCAATGGATCAGATCCTTGCCAACCAGACTCCGATTCTACAGGGCATGGCTAATACCTTGGCAGCCATGCAAGCACAGAACAACAACAACAACAACAACAACCAGAGAGACAAGCACCGGGAGTTCATGAGTCACAAACCTCCTACCTACTCCCACTCAGCAGATCCACTTGATGCTGATGATTGGTTGAAGACTGTTGAGAAGAAGCTAGATATGGCTCAGTGCAACGACAGGGAGAAGGTCCTGTATGCCTCAGGTCACTTGGAAGGATCAGCTTCAGATTGGTGGGATGCTTATCTTGCCGCTCATGCCACCCCTGATGCTATCACCTGGCAGGAGTTTAGGACCAACTTCAGGAGCCACCATATTCCTGCTCGTGTCATGAAGCTGAAGAAGAAGGAGTTCCTCTCACTCAAGCAAGGTGGGATGACCGTCAGTGAGTACCGGGATAAGTTTATCCAGTTGTCCCATTACGCCCCAGATGACGTGAAGGATGATGAGCAGAAGCAGGAGCGGTTTCTGGAAGGATTGATTCCGCCGCTCCAATATCAACTCATGTCTCATACCTTCCCAACATTTCAGAAGCTGCTGGATAAGGCTATTGGCTTGGAGAGCAAGCGCCGTGAGTTGGGAGAGCAGAAGAGGAAGTTCATGTCCTCAGGGCAGTCAAGCAGTAACACCCGCCCTCGTTTCCAGCAACCTCAGCAGAACATGCCCGTTCGTTTTGGTGGGCAAGGGAGTAACTTTGTGCAGAGTCAGGGTCAGCGGTCAGCACCTCCACCTCAGCGACCAGCATTTCAGCAGAATCGCCAGACCACCCCTACTCAAACTCCAGTGAAGACAGCTGCACCAAGCAGTGCTCCGACTCCTCGTTCCTGCTACATTTGTGGAGATCCCAGCCACTATGCTCACAACTGTCCTAAAAGGAATGCTCAGACCCCACAGCGCCAGAGTGGCAGTGCACCTACTCAGAATACCCCTCAGCAGCAGAACCGGAATGTGAACCCGATGCCCCAGAGCAACAAGAGCCAGCAGAATCAGATGCGGGGCAAGGTGAACCATGTTGCTACAGAGTCCGCGTAGGAGGCCCAGGATGTGGTACTTGGTATGTTCCTTGTCAACTCAGCCCCTGCATCGGTTTTATTCGACTCTGGAGCATCTCATTCTTTTATTACTGCTCAGTACGTACCTAAGTATAATATATCCATGGTCCCTATGAAAAATTCCATGCTAGTTAGCTCACCCGGTGGAAACATGAAAGCTAACTTTATCTGTCCCCGAGTTAATCTGAAAATAGTTGGGGTAGATTTTCCTACTGATTTGATAGTCCTAAACTCTGAGGGAATCGATGTCATACTTGGAATGGGATGGTTAGCTGCTTTTGATGCGGTGATTCAGTGTGCCAAGAGGTCCGTGTTGTTGACTAGCCCTCAGGGAGAGAAGATTGAATTCGGAGCCACACAACCCTCAGCTTCAACGTACTCAGTGAATCAGGCCAGTGGTGTTCCTTTGGAGGATATCAGAGTTGTTTGTGAGTTTCCAGATGTCTTCCCAGATGATTTGCCAGGTATGCCACCCGAACGAGACATTGAGTTTATTATTGAGCTTTTACCTGGTACTGCTCCTATTTCTAAAAGACCCTATAGAATGGCTGTTAATGAACTAGAAGAACTTAAGAAACAACTTAAGGAATTGTTGGATAAAGGTTACATTCGTCCTAGTTCATCACCTTGGGGAGCACCTGTAATTTTTGTGGGTAAAAAGGATAGTACTCTGAGGATGTGTGTGGATTATCGTTCATTGAATGAGGTAACCATCAAGAATAAGTATCCGTTGCCCAGAATTGAAGACTTATTTGATCAGTTGAAAGGAGCTAAGGTTTTCTCCAAGATTGACTTGAGATCTGGCTATCATCAGTTGAGGATCAGACGTTCCGACATTCCTAAAACAACATTCACCACCAGGTATGGATTGTATGAGTATACGGTGATGTCGTTTGGATTGACGAATGCACCCGCCTAGTTTATGTACCTGATGAATAAGGTGTTCATGGAGTACTTGGATAAGTTTGTGGTGGTGTTTATTGATGATATTCTGGTTTACTCGAAGAATGAGGAAGAGCACGAAGAACATTTGAGGTTGGTGTTGCAGACTCTTAGAGAGAACCAGTTGTATGCCAAGTTTAGTAAATGTGAATTCTAGTTGAATCAAGTGTCTTTACTTGGTCATGTGGTCACTGATGGAGGTATTGCAGTGGATCCAAGTAAAGTCAAGGATGTGTTGGAATGGGAACCTCCTACCACAGTCTCTGAGATCAGAAGCTTTCTGGGATTAGCTGGATATTACAGGAGATTCATTGAAGGCTTTTCCAAAATAGCGAGACCTCTTACTTCGCTATTAGAGAAGGGCAAGGAGTTTGTTTGGTCAGAAGAGTGTCAGACCAGTTTTGAAGAGTTGAGAAGGAAGTTGACTACAGCACCAGTGCTCGCTATGCCAGATATTCACAAGAACTTTGACATATATTGTGATGCTTCTCGTAGAGGTCTTGGATGTGTGCTCATGCAGGAAGGCAGAGTTATAGCCTATGCATCCAGGCAGTTGAGGAAACACGAGCTGAACTATCCTACCCATGATCCGGAGCTTGCAGCTGTTGTCCATGTCTTGAAGATCTGGAGGCACTATATTCTAGGTAACAGATGTGAGCTGTATACGGATCACAAAAGCCTGAAGTACGTATTTACTCAGAAGGATCTGAATTTGAGGAAAAGAAGATGGTTGGAGTTGATCAAGGATTACGATCTAGGAATCAACTATCATCCTGGCAAGGCTAATTTGGTTGCCGATGCGTTGAGTAGGAAGTCACAAGTAAATGCAATGTTTGGTCGCCAGTTACCAGCTGAGTTGCTTGCAGAGATGGAAAAGCTGAACTTAGGATTTCTGAATCAGACAGAAGGTGTGACAATGGAAGTTGAGTCTACACTGGAGCAGGAAATTCGGAAAGGTCAGCTTACTGATGAGAAGATAAAGGAAATCAAGGAAACCATGTTGGCAGGGAAAGCTCCTGACTTCACCGAAGATGATCAAGGTACAATTTGGTTTAGAAAGAGGATATGTGTACCGGATATTGAGTCTCTCAGAGAGCAGATATTGAGAGAAGCTCATGATTCCGCATATTCTATTCATCCTGGAAGCACCAAGATGTATCAGGATCTGAAGCAAAGGTATTGGTGGTATGGACTAAAAAGGGATGTGGCTGCCCATGTGGCATTGTGCGATGTTTGTCAGAGAGTTAAGGCTGAACACCAGAGACCAGCCGGTTTGCTTCAGCCACTCAAGGTACCTGAATGGAAGTGGGAAGAAATCAGTATGGATTTCATTGTTGGATTACCTCGCACCCGAGGAGGATATGACTCCATATGGGTTATTGTGAATAGATTAACTAAGGTAGCTCACTTTATACCCGTTAATACTACCTATACCAGTGCTAAGTTAGCAGAGTTATACATGTCCGGAATTGTCTGTCTCCATGGTGTACCTAAAAAGATAGTGTCTGATAGAGGTACTCAGTTTACATCTAGATTCTGGTAGAAGTTGCATGAGTCTATGGATACAAAGTTGAATTTCAGTTCTACGTATCATCCTCAAACAGATGGTCAGACAGAAAGGACTAATCAGATTTTGGAGGATATGCTGAGAGCTTGTGCTTTGAAGCATGGAGGCAGTTGGGACAAGAGTCTTCCATATGCAGAGTTCTCATATAACAACAGTTATCAGGCAAGTCTAAAGATGGCCCCGTTCGAAGCACTTTATGGTAGGAAGTGCAGAACACCGTTGTATTGGAGTGAAACTGGTGAAAGTCAGTTGTTTGGTCCAGAGATACTGCAGGAAGCAAAAAGACAGGTTCAGATTATCAGAGAGAATTTAAGAACGGCTCAGTCCAGGCAGAAGAGCTATGCAGATACAAGAAGGAGAGAAATAACTTTCGAAATAGGTGATTATGTGTATCTGAAGGTATCTCCTATTCGAGGCTTGAGAAGGTTTAAGGTGAAAGGAAAATTATCTCCTCGTTTCATTGGACCTTTCAAGATTGTTGATAGAAAAGGTGAAGTTGCTTATCAATTGGAGTTGCCAGCTAGACTGTCAGATGTGCACGATGTGTTCCATATCTCTCAGTTGAAAAAGTGTCTTAGAGTTCCTGAGGAAGAATTACCCTTGGATGAGTTGGATGTGCAAGATGATTTGACTTATAAGGAATACCCAGCTAAGATTTTGGAAACTGCTAAAAGAGTTACTAGGAGTAAAGTGATTAAGATGTGTAAAGTTCAGTGGAGTCATCACGCGGAAAGTGAGGCAACTTGGGAAAGAGAAGATGAGTTGATGGCAGAGTTCCCTCAGATTTTCTCTAATCCGTCCGAATCTCGAGGACGAGATTCTCTTTAAGGGGGGTAGGTTTGTAACACCCTAAAATTCATCACATTTAAATTGTAGCAACCATTTGAATTTTTCTAGGATTTATTAAGGCTTAAATAAATTTTCTAGGAATTAATTGGAATTTCTAGCCTTTTTAATAATTTAAATATCACGTTAAATAATTATTTTAGTCAAAATAAGTTTTTGTTGCATTCATGCTGTTGCACATATTTTTGGTTGCTAGTAAATCAAGTTGGAATTTAAATTCTATTTAAATTCGAATTTGATTTGCATTTGATTGAGTTTTAGAAAAGTTTAAACTGTTAGAGTTCGTTTTCGGCCCTTCAACTCTCGGCCAAGTCCACCTTTGCCCCCTGAACTATCAGCCAAGTTTTCTTTTCCTCCCCGGCCTTTTTCTTTTTCTTCTTGGGCCGAATTCTTTCCTGTGCGCTCGGCCCGTCCCGATTTCAGCCCAGCTCCGGCCCGTCCGTCTTCTCTCCCGCTGCCCTCTCTCTGATGGTCGCCGACAGGTGGGCCCCGCGCGTCAGGTGCTTCTTCTTTCTCCCGTCCGGCCCGGACTCTGTTCCAAGTCCGAGAGCCGCCCGACTCCGTCGTCGTTTCCCATCGGGGTACGCCTGCCCGAGGCCCGGGCTCCGCACCTATTTAAGCAGCCGACCCCGCCGTTCTTTTTCCCAAGTCAATCGAAGCAAATCGAGCCCCAAACCCTAACGCCCGAGCCGCCGCCATAGCCGACTTGAGTCGCCGCCACTGATCTTCGTCGTCGTCGCTTTGCGCTCGCCGTGAAGCATCTCTAGAGGTTTGCCTCAACTTTCCAAAGCTCTCCGTCATGTTTTTGCCTGATTTTTGGTCGCGTCTCGAGCTAATCTTGCTCGCCGTCGGTTCAACAGCGCCGCCGCCCGCCGTCCTTCGTCGCCGGCCGCCGTCGCTGCATCTCCCTTGTCTTGAACCCCAGGGGTGAGTTCGCCTTTGCTTCCTGATGCTCTAGGGCTTGATCTTGTAGCTAACCGAGCTCCGTAGCGTGTTTCCGACGAGTCTCCGGCGAAGCGCCGCCGCGCGCGCCCATCGCCGCCGTTTCCCCCTCCGCCCTGAGTTGTTCCTGGCCACCGGATCGAGATCCAACGGCCGAGTTTAGATCTGACCCGAGTCAACTAGTCGTATACCGGTCAACTGTGCCAGTTTTGTAAAAGAAACCCTGAGTTTTTCCAGAATTAACCCGCAGTCCAATTTTATTCGAAAATGATTGCAAATAGGTCCTTTTTCTTTTATTTTAGCCCCTGGAACTTTTAAAACTTTGCCAGCAAGCCCCTGAACCTTAGAAAAGCCATATCTTTTGCGTTTTAACTCCGATTTTAGTGATTCTCGCGCTCACGCGTTCGTTGTAACGTGTAGATTAGTTTTGTGCTGTTGTTTTCTTCTGTTGGAATTGTTTGGTGTGCTGTTTCTTATTTGTTGTATTGTTTCCTTGTATGTGAATGTGTGATGCGATTAGGAAACGACCAGTTCGAGGATTTCTCTGAAGAACCAACTGTTGGAGAAGGATTTGAGCAGCAACCGAGTTGGGAAGAAGGCAAGTGTATTATGTCATGCAAATGTCCTAATAATTATTAATTTCACCACCCATGCATGTGTCTTAATTTGATGGGTTCCTATTTAAGGATTTACCTAGCCACTATATTTTTCCTGTCCCTGAAACTGGGTTATTTAATTAACTTTGATGGTAGATGATGCTTAGCTTGCCCAACTGGGATTGGTTAAATGAACCCCTACTCTATGTTCCATTACTATCTTTTTAATCAATTAATGGACAAGATCATATCTTTTTAATTGGAACATGGAGAACCACCCAGGAAAACAGTACAACCATGAGTGCCATATGGCTCTGGCTTTGACTGACTAATTAGGTGCTCTGGTTTATGGTAGCTTTACTCGAAAGGGGCATGGGGGGCGGCGGTTGACGGGGTATAGCTCGGTCCTTTTGAGCTGTGGGCTTTGGTAAGAGACAGACCTCATTAGGGAGGGTTATGCTTTGCTCTGAACCGGAAACCTTAGCGGGCTATCATTTATTAGAGTGCTTTTGTAAAGGTCTCATAGTGAAACCCAGTATTCGGTCCACGTGGTGTGGGAAGGGTACAATGCTTCGGCAATGGGAATCACGGCTTATGGTGAAAGTGTACAACCTCTGCAGAGTGTAAAACTGTTATAACAGCCGTGCTCACGGTCAAGAGCGGCCTGGACCCTTACATGATAATCATACTTGAACATGATCTAAATCGTGGTTACTTGAATATGTTGGGGAATATGACATTCATTAATTTGTGGGTGGTATATACTTTAATTTGCTAGTAAATAGTTGCTTAATAAAACTTGACCAACTAAAAGTGCTTACAGCAGTATGGTCAGCCAACCTTTTTGCCTCAGCCTTGTATGTCATATTACATTTGCTGAGTACGTATGTGCTCATACTTGTTGCTTTTCTTTCTTTCTTCTATTGCATCAACTACACCGGAATGCTGCTCAGATTGGGAGAATTTTGAGGATTTTGAGGAGTTCTAGGCGAGTCTCCCCCAGTCAATGCCTGTGGAGTTGGAGTCACTTCTGCTTCGTTAGATAAACGTTTATTTAAGTCTTCCGCTATGACCTTTGAGTCAACTCTGGTATTGTAATAATTGCACTATAATACTCTTTCGTTATGCATGGTTATGGATATTCACTTATGACGTCTACCATATGTGTGTAAACTGATCATGGCGCACATATGAGATGCACCTGGTTTTGCCTTTAAAACCGGGTGTGACAGTGGAGAGGTGAGTTATGTTAAACAGAGAACCTTTTTTGTGCCCGGCTATCGCTCCTCGTGCAAGAACGTGATGAGAAGATCCCCTTTGATCTTAGTGATGGAGAAATTGGGAGCAGTGCAGATAGAACAACCGAGGGAGGCAGTTAAAGCAGATTACCCGGTAGTTTTACATGGGTAGCCATATCTTAAGGTAAACACTACGGGAAACCCGACGTATGCCGAGTGCTTCCCTCTTTACCGAGTGCTTCCTGTCGGGCACTCGGCAAAGACTAGCTGTGCCGAGTGCCCAGATAAAGGCACTCGGCAAAGACTGGCCTTTGCCGAGTGTTCAAGCTTTGCCGAGTGTGTTGGCCTTAACACTCGGCAAAGATGCAACCTTTGCCAAGTGTTAATGCCCTTACACTCGTCAAAGGGTTGTCCAGGGCCTGCCCCTAACCAGCCTTTGCCGAGTGCGACACCCGGCAAAGTATCGAAAATAGCCCTTTCGCCTTTGTCCTATAGTCTAGAAAATAGCCCTACAAAAATATTTGTCATTGTATTCCGCTGTCCTAGTACCCCTTTTAGCCTTTGCAATTTCGTTTCAGTTTCGCTTTGTTGAGTTTGTGTCCGTGGTCAAGTCTCGTTGCTGGTTTTAGTAGTGTTCGTGTCGTAGTTCAATCGTCCGTTACTGTGATTCGTTTGTTTCCGCCGCTATCCCATCCACGTTTAGCCATACAACCATTCGAGCCACCACATCAGGAAGAATCAAAAAATTGATAAAGAATCAGGAAGAATCAGGAAGATAAATAATCAGGAAGATAAATAAAAAAATTGATCAAGTTGTTTCAGGGTTTCTAGAGATTGTTCCTGAAATTCCCTAGGCCGCATCTCACCTCAAAAACGGATGCAAATTTTTATGGTTGGAGCTTGTGATATCCTTATTCAGAGAAAAATATAAAAAAATAGTTGAGAAAAATAAAACATCTTAATTCCTACTAGTCCTACAAAGAAATTTCTAAAAAGATTAAAAAGCAATTGCATAGAGTGTTGTTTTGCTTGTTTTGTGAGCTTTTTCCATCGTTTCTTGTTCCAACTTGTTGTGCTACGCCTAGGACACGTCTGAGCCAGCAATTGTGACTTGTGCTTTGGATACTTATTGAACTTTGCTATTCTGCATTCGTTATTTGCTACTCCTTGCTACATATTTGGCCTTCTGAGCTCCACAAACTATACTTCAGGTCAGTGCAGCGAAAGACCCTTGCAATCTTGGTACTACTTTCTCACAGGTATCACGAACCAGCCACCGGTTGTACCATCCACTGTTTTGCTTTTGTAAGAACATTTGTAAAAATTTGGTAAAGCATGTGAGAGAATGTTTCCACTGACACACATATAGTAGTTGATAGGGATAACCTTTTTGTGTTTTCTCTTGTCTACATACTAATAATGGCAGGGAGCGATGAGATTGTTCAAGAAGTACTAATTTCTCAAATGGAGAAAGCGGAGCAAAATCAATTCAACAATTTATTCTAGATTTTCTTTGTTGTGATGGAGAGACGTTGTCGAGTCATCATTGATGATGAAAGTTGCAACAACCTTGCAAGCTTAGAGCTGGTTGAGAAGCTTAAGCCACATCCACATCCATACTACATGCAATGGGTAAATTCTTATGATAAGATAAAAGTAACTGAAATTGCACATATTGAATTTAGCATTGGTTCTTATAAGGATAGCGCTGATTTTGACATAGTACCTATGCAAGCATGTCATTTGTTGCTAGGCATGCCTTGGATTAATATAAATAATGTGGTACACAAAAAGGTTGTTAATAAATATTCCTTCAAGTACAACGGTAGAAAAATTACACTTGTACCTTTGACTACTGCTGAAATTTTAGAAGCTGATCTCCAAAGTGTGGAGAGAAGAAAAAATGAACCTTTTAGAAAAGAATGGCTTGTTTTCAATGACATAACAAATTCATCTAAATCTGAATTTTTACAAAATGATGATATTGTTTTGCCTATTGTTGGAACTGATACTTTGCAGCATGTACATAATGAAGATGATCATACAAATGAACAGGAACATGTAAAATTTTCAGGTAAACGCTCTCTTGATGTGCTGAATTTTCCCTACAATGATGCAAACAATGTTATACTAGAACATTATCTTGTATTACCTTTGTCACAAATAGAGAAGGAGCATGATACTTTTGATTTGAAGAAATATAAATGTGCTGAAAATAATATTATTATGCCGATTACTTGTGCACGTGACGAACTGAAATTATTATCTTCTTTGTATACTTTGGGTTATGTTGAGTTTGATACTTTATGTGCTCTTAGTAGTTTGGAAGAGAAATTTAGATGTGCTGAGTTGCCATGGTTGTCTACTTATACATATCATTTTATTGGTAAATATAATTGTAAAGGAGAGTATATGGTGCATCGAGTCTATATTAATGCAAATCTGAAATATCCTTTTGATGTATAAAATTGTGATCAACTAGATTGTCCATCTACTATAACGAATCGGGTTCACTTTCAAGAAGGGGAGCATTATTGGCTGTTACCTATGTGTGCTAGTGCTGATTTTTCTTGTATTGAACATATACTGGCGGTTATGCAACCATCTATACCTGCATTGTATTTGGTTAGTGCTAATCTTTTGCAGAATATTATTGAAAAATATCGTGTGCGTTTCGATCAAGGAGCCTACGTATTTGCCGACAACTCTACGAATTAGGCTGAATACCATTTCCTTCTTATCTTTTGCTATAAGCCCACTTGGATATTAAGCATTTAAGCAATAGAAATCACAAAAATAAAATATCTGGCCAATTTTCAACAAAGATGTTGTTGGCACACAGCTCTCTCTTTCTTAGTTGATGGAACAAAGAGTTTCAGCGCTGCACACCAGCGCACACAACACAAGCACTTGTATTTCACTAATCACTTCACCACCCCTTCTCACAAATGCTGATTACACGTGTTTAAATAAAAACACACGCACACACCACGTCTGGCCGCACGACCCGGCCAGGCACTCCATAGCTTTTCCACTAACTGAACTCCCTACATGTAAGGCCACTACCTGCATGTTAGACACCACTAACCAATCCACACGCTAACAGAACTCCCAAGTCCCAACGGCAGCACTGATCCAGTCCACGCATGCACATCCATGCAGATAGGACTCCTTGCCGCTCCTAAGCGTGCGCATGACTCCGTCGACCAAGCACCTGGCCGTCATGACTCCACACACATGTACTCGTGTCATGCTGCAGCTCCTGGCCACTACACCATGCAGCACGATGTGCACACACAACTACCGGAGACTCAACTAACAAACTAGCTAGACACGACTAACACACACCACTACACAAATAAACATCAAGATTAACTCTAACAGATGTGTCACTGTCGTTTACAGAGAAGCTTATTTTGTAAGATTAGAATCTTTGACCTTCTGAGGAAAATAAATCTGAAACCTCGTTTTTATTAGGAAATGAGAAAATCAAATTTACTCCCTCCAACTAGCACAATAGAGGTGGACGTGGAGCTAATTTAATTTGCATGGCCTGTCGCTGTTCATAGGAATATGAGCAGGGATAGAGAGAACACAGACTCAGCAGCAGAAGACTTCATCTCACGGTGGAATGGTGAAACATGTACTGGTTAAATGATGCATGTACTGGTTCAATCGTGCAAACATTGAATATACTGTAGTTGGCTCATAAATACAGAATTAAAGAACCTATATAATTGAAGAGCCAAATGTGCCTACAAAAACAGACCATTTATCCTTAGAAAGTTATGTTCTCATTCAGCTGCTCGGCAGTCATCATATTCAATGTTGAGATGTTGTCTATTCTGTACAAGCATACCACCAAAGCAACAATAAGCATCCACATAGGCTTAAGGGGCATCAGGAATCTACATTCCCCGAGCGCCTTGACAAGGCATGTATATGTAAACAGTTGCGGACCTAGTAATGAGGCTACCAGTGCTAACATTGCTGCAACTTCTGCGAGGATGAATGCTGCTATAGCCTGGATAGTCATAGCATCATTGTGCCACAGTGACGCAGTATACAGGGTCTTGTCGCCCGAGCAGTTGCTGCAGTCCGCCAGCGCTAGTCCTTCCTCCGCCCGGCCCCAGCATGAATGTAAGCAATGCTAACATTTGCTCATTTTTTTAAACTTCCGATATGGAAAGGTAAGCTTATGAGTTAAGTCATTTTCTGTCAATTTAAGCTCAAAATAAGACGGCCACAACACATCGAGGGCGACGAAGATCGGCTGCTGCAGCCCTTGTCAAAGTAGGCACGGCCTGCATATATCTCAGAAGCAAGGGCTTAACCTTTGTAGGAGTAGCATGGAATCAGAGAATCAAAGCATGCCTTGTAGTTGTAGGTTTATCTTCATAGAAAATAGAATAATCAAGCAAATAAAAAGACTAGATAGTATCAAACTTTAAAAAGCACAGGTACTGATAGTTAATAGTTAATGAGGCATTCCACGCAAATATGAGACGTGTCTTCTCTCCACGAAATCTAGAAAACCAGGTCCTAAACAACAAAGTCGTCGCAAAATCATGCTGTCTTGAGATCAGTTGCCACTTGCGAGCATTATTCAAGCATCCTGTTCCTGTGCACCATCGCTTCCCATGTGATGCTCTCGCTTTCAAACATCACCGCCGTTGTCACGTCGATCATCCTCCCTGAACATTTGTGTACTACTGTGCACCCGCTTGGAGCCCGTCGACGATGACGACACCGCTACTGCCGTCCTTTTAGCATTATTTTAAATCCCCACCTGTAATCTTTCTAGAGCGGGTTGTTTCGTCAGGTCGACTCCAAATAACCATCTTCGCCATAACTGGACAAGTGTAGAACCGAAGATTGAGCCACTAATCACGACAAAAGGTCCTTCACAGGGCTAGTACAAAAGGAAAGCATCACATCTAAGGTCACATGTGTTACGTAGGTGGGGGTGGTTAGAAGGCTTTACGCGAGGCACGCAAGAGGTTGTCCTTATGAACATAGAGGGCTTTAGTTCTAGGTTAGAGGAACCAGGACTAAAGAGAATCTCCAAACAGTATCAGCCGATCTTCGTGTAAGCGTGGCTGCACTGGATCCTAATAGGGGGTTATTTGATGAGGACACTTAATTTGTAATATCTCGAATATTTTAAAGTACTTGTAACAATTCAAATATATATATTCTATATGTGTGATAAATTGTGTGTATATACATATATATAATATCACCAGCATACCCATAGAGATTATATATATACGTGTATGAATAATATAAGCATTAAAATCAAAATGAAAAAGGAAAGCAACAAAATAAAAATGAAAACAAAACATGTTAGTACCGGCTTGTAACCCCGGCCGGAACTAAACTGCGCGTCCTGCACTCCTGTGCGGGCCGCAGTTTAGTACCGGCTGGGATTACCAGCCGGGGCTAAACGCCGCTTTTAGTACCGGGCGCAGCGTCCGGTACTAAATGGCCGGCACTAAAGTGTCGGCCTGGGTTTTTCTAGTCGTGTTAATATTGCACGGAGTACATTATAGTAAAGAAATATACAACACTACACTCAGCTTGGGAAACCATAACTGAGAAATCTCCATGTAATTTCAACAGACATGAAAACACAAACATTGCCTGCTGGCCTTTTTTGTACAGGTGAAATGCTAGAAGTAATAAGGCGTTTTTTCCTTGGTATTGGTATGGTCACCGAGGGTACCGTGCTGACATCATTATTTCTTCTTCCATGGTGTATTGCCTGCTTACTTCATGATGAATCGCTTGAGCCGGGGTATTCGTTTTGCATGGTGCTGCACAACTTGGAGTAGTCTTTGCATTTTTTAGTGCTGTACCACGCTGACCTTGAATGTTTTCTAGAATCAACTCCACTTCCCTCATCTTAGGTCGGTCTTCTCCTTTCAATTTAGTGCACATCACTACTAGTCCAGCAACTTCTTGGACATCCCCATTATTATCTTCCAATACTTGTGGATCTATTATGTCAGCCAGTTTGCCTTCTCCAAAGAGTGAGCTGAACTTTGAAACAAGGCCGTCGCCATCACTGGACCTGTAAATGAATGGTTTCTTTCTTGTAAGCAATTCCATAACAAGAACACCGAAACTGAAAACATCGCTCTTGTCTGTTAGACGACCCGTATAATAGTACATAGGGTCAAGATAGCCAACTGTTCCTTGAACTGCTGTAGTCACCCCTGTCTGATCTATTGGAATGTACCTTGAAGCTCCAAAGTCTGATACCTTCGCTGTTAAACTATCATCAAGGAGTATGTTGGACGACTTAATGTCTCTATGATATATTGGCATAGAAGTAGCAGAATGTAGATAAGACAAAGCTCTTGCAACTTCAAGCGCAATCCTTAAGCGATCAATCCATGATAGAGATATAGTTCCTTCAGCATGAAGATGATGATAAAGGGTTCCATTTGATATGAATTCATACACAAGCAATGGAACTTCAGTTTCGAGGCAGCATCCCAGAAGCTTCACTACATTTCTATGATTGACTTGGGAGAGAATTGCAACTTCGTTAATGAAATCATCTATTTCTCTCTGTACCACAATCTTGGATTTCTTGATGGCAACGACATGCAGGTTTAATATTCCTTTATACACGACACCATGCCCTCCCCCACCGACCTCACGAGTTTTATCAAAATTATCTGTGGCCTTCTCTATTTCTCTTAAGGTAATGATCATCCTTTCACCAATATCAGTGTTTCGGGAAATCAACTGCTGCAATAGCAAACCATGATTTTGCTTGAAGAATTTTTCTTTCAATCTTTTCACCCTTTGTACTTGTATTTTGCGTGTGATGAAGGGAGCAGCAAGTGCTACAATCAAAAGAATAATACCACCGCTAACTACTAGTGCTATTTTTGAACCTGCGAAAATATATAGGTATATGAAGAGACAGTTAAAATTTATATGCGGACTTAATTAGATGACAATAGAACTCGGAGTGAACGAACTAAGTGTTTAATTAACGATTACAAAATAAATGTGGTATATATGTACAACATCCTTTATTAGCAGATATTGTGTAATAGATGGTAAACTTAAGGTTTGTATTGTGAGCATGTTTTGTACCTGAGAAGGAATTCTTTATGGAAATGCAACCCCCTTTTATTGTGGGGTTCCCATTGGTTCCTTGAGGACATTGGCACAGAAATGCTCCAGGCAAATTTCTGCAGTTTCCGTAGCACGAATATGCTTCTGGGTGCAGGCACTCGTCAACATCTAGACAAATGGAAGAATGGAACATAACATTAATGTGCAGCATCCATATGTGTGCTGGAGTTTAGGAAGACACAGTAATAAACTAGCGATAATAATAAGACTATAAAACAGTGTACGTACTGGGGTGAGAAGAAATAAAACAGTCAACTGCAGATACTACTACACATAATTAATTAAAGCAGAAGTAGCGTTAGCCACTGCTTTTGATTTGCATCATGAACTATGGATATACCTTTGCATCCATTTAGTTTATACGCGTCGCCCTCGAAGCCAGCAGGGCAGTGGCACAGGTACCCGCCCACTGTGTTGTTGCAGTCGCCAAAACATGGATAGATCTCTGGAGATTTGCATTCGTTGATATCTAAAATGAACAGACCGAGTATCAGGAAAAAAATCAACATTAGCAGAGAATGGACCTTTTAGTCCTGGTTTCCGGATTTCTAGTCTCGATCAGGAAACCGAGACTAAAGCCTCTTCCCAGCCGGGACTAATAGGCCATTTTCTACCGGCCAGTACTGCAAGCTTCTTGAAAACGGAAGAAATTGAAGTATATATTCTGAATCCTGCCTGATGAATGCATATATAACTTGTATTACCTGTGCATCCATCCAAGATGTACGGGTTGCCGTGGTAGCCCTGTGCGCAGTGGCAGCGATGACCCCCACTAAAAGCAGTGCTGTTCTGGCAGAAGCTGTTGCTGCTGCGGCACTCAGTCGACGTCGAGTTGCCATGGCATGTCGAGTTGCTGATGGCCCACTCTAGCACGGCTGGGAGCGCGCTCTCTTGCACTGCGTACACTGTAGCCTTAGCCTGGCGGCCGCCGCTCCCTGAGCCGCCGCTGATCTGTTGAAACTTGAGCAGGTAGACGTCGAGGCCTGACATGATGGACGCCTGGCAGCAGCCTACGCCGGAGCAGTCGGCGGATGCCACCTGGTACGAATTCTTTGCGTCGGGTGAGCAGAAAGCTGCACAAGTGCTTATGAGATTTTCGTTCTGACCCATGAGGAGAACTTGGACGTCGCAGCCGATCATCAAGAGCTTGTTCCTTCCAGCCGCCAGAGTGTACGGGCCTCCGCGTATGCCGGCGCCGACGACGTCCCACTCCGGCCAGCCGCCGCCGACGTAGTAGCCGCCCTGCATCTGGCTCCAATTTTTGGCTTGGACGTAGATGCCCAAGGTGCCGTTGGGCAGATTGATGTCGAACACCTTGGACTCGGTGTTGTTGTGGAGGAGCAGCACGTCGTTTCCGCAGGTGACATCGAAGCCGGGGTGGTAGCAGCCGGGCTCCACACCGAAGGGGTACGGGATGCTGGTGTTGCCACAGCTGCGGGTGCAGTTGTTGCTAGTGTTGTTACCCCCGGCCGTGGCTGCGGATGATGGTGCTGCAGCTGCTGCCAACGCCAGCGGCAGCAGCAGCAACGCGGTAGAGATTGCAGACAACATTATTGGGATTGGGAGTCCCCTACTACGACCTGCTACTCTCTCCATACGTAGCACAACATGTAGCAGCAGCAGCAAGTGTGTGTATATATATACAGATATAGACGAAATGGCGGTAATTATAAGCACTGTATATATATTTGCAGAAACTTTTGAATACATATATATATATATATATATATATATATATATGTATATGTATATGTAAGCACGAAAGTGACCGGTTATAGCAATGTAGCTATTTAAATTATCTGCATGGTGGACAAAGCTAGCGTATACCAATCCACGCGATGATCTGACCTACCGATGTCTGAAAAAACCAACGACGACCGACGAACCAAAATTGTGAGTGTGTTGAGTGTGATGGAGACACAGCTAGTGCTGTGTTTCTGTGTCGGTGTGGCCTGGATAATTCAAAGCATGCATCATATCTCTGACTTCGTTTGGACGGTCACGGCTGACTTAATGTCCTTTTTCCCAATGGAAATTACATATGAAGCTTCATTCCCCTGGCCAAAAGTCATGCTTAAGTCGCGACACAATTAATGGTAGCTCGACAGCAATGTTTTTTTTTGGTGTGATATATATGTTTAGTACTACACTAGTAGAAAACACCACCACCACCACCACCCAAACAACGCACGCAAACAACGCACACAACAAAACTCTACGCTCCCACTTCCTGGGAGTGGAGTCAAAGGTTAACCACCACAAACTCGCCGTCTTCACCAACGTTGTGCCATGCCAAATGCCGCAGCCCGCTGCAAGCCTGAGCGGCATCTCGAACACCTGCACCATGGGCTATCACCCTCAAACCACATACACATGATCGTTGAAGCCCCTCCTCCAGTGGTGCGTCAGTAGAACACTCCCTTCGCGACACCGATGACAATCACTGATCCTGGCCACTCTGCGTGGGGGCCTCGCCTCACCCACCGCCTCACACTCCTCTGCCAAGGACTCAAATACCTAAGAACCACTATGAGAGCGAAACCTCCCCCCAGCCAACACCGGAAACTCCACTGCATCATGCACACCAGCGCAAGACCTCCAGCATCCATGGATCCTCTATACCTTCCTACCACCACGGGCCACGCGAATCTGCACCGCTTCATATAGGCAACACCACCAACCAACCACCACCACCTAGCCAAGTCGGGTCTCCAATGCGACGCCTCCAATGAGGTCATGACGCCAATGACGCCGCCGCCACGGGGTTTTCACCCTCGAGATCCCAATGTAGTAGGAACTTGGTGTCTCACAATGGTGCCCCCAACGGGGAGAACGACACCATAAGGGCGCCGCCACCATCGCCACCGGCAACGCCAGTGAAGGCTTTCGCCCGATTCGACCCGCTTCTTCACGCCGCGCCTCTACAACAACTCAACCAGAAGGAGCCCGGCACCGTCCGAAGCACCACCTTGATGCCACTGGCAAGCTAGTGCCAACAGCACCCCAGCCCCACCACCAAGATGACGCCGAACCAGTATCCCGATGAGGAGCCGACAGGGGAGCACCATCCACCGGCCCATGCCACCTGTCGCCTGCACTTCGCACTGCAGTCAACTCAGCCCGCACCGGCCGCCACCGCCGTCACCATCCTCATGCGCCGTCCGCCACCACCCCCACACACACAGGCGCGCGTCCCCGCCGCGCAGCCACTGGATCCGGCCGGGGCGTCACCGGATCCGTGGCAGCCCGCACCCGCCGCCGCGTTGGGCCGCCGCGCCGGCTAGCAGACTCCCATGAGCGCCGCCAGACGCCATGGGCGAGCACCATGGCCAACCACCGCAGGCTGGGAATCGCCGGATCTGGCCATGGGCCACGCAGATCCGGCCGTGGAGCACCCCGAGCTCACCGGAGACGACACCAGCCGGGAGTTACTAAAGGTTTTCGCACCATTAGTCCCGGGTGGTCCGAAACTTTTGTCCTAAAAGTCAGTCCTCCAGGACCACAGGAAATACCAATCGAGACTAAGAGTGATATTATTATAGTCTCGGACGAAAACTTAACCAAAACAAACATAGGAGATCTACTAAGCGTATACCAATCCACGCCATGACCTGACCTACCAATGTCTGGTTTGACAAATCGGACGACCGATCCAGCAAAAATTGTTTCATATAGAAACTGAGGGAAAACGCGTTTCAAATGAGTCCTTAGTTTTTTCGTGGTTTAGGTTAGCTGGACAGCTCAACTAATATTTAGAAAATTCCAAGTAACCATGCATGATGGCTGAATACGTGTGAGTGTGTTTCTATGTGGGTGTGGCCTAGAAAATTCAAAGCATGATATCTCTGACGACTTTCGTTTGGACTTAGTTGGTATATAATTTTCAAACAGTAGCCTGATACGGAGGGAGCTCCTTTGTATACATGCACAGCGTGCATGTGTACGTGCACATTGGGAGATGGTGACGGCTGAACTTAATGTCCTTTTACCAAGGGAAATTACATATGAAGAAGCTTCATTATTCCCCCGGCCAAAAGTCATGCTTAAGTCACGACACAATAATATAGAGCTCGCTCGATAGCAATGTTTTTTTTGGTGTGATATAACATAAACATATGTTTATTACTAATAATCTATCATATCTCAAAGAATACATAGGTTGCGGACTTTGAACGCTAGCTATCACCTGTTCGACGAGCCGACGTCACCGTCATTGACTCCTGTCTCAGTCTTACTCGCCGGGAGTTGAGCCATTTTTTTGTTTGCAATAAAAAGCAGCGTGGCGCTGTGCTTCCATGTCTAGACCAGAATAGAGAACTAGAAAAGTATAACGGGGAACTTTCCACGTTTCAGGCGAGAAAGAAAATGCCCTGCTACATGATAGATTTGTAAGAGCACCTCTGCTCTTCTATAGGGATGGATGAGAATTTCCCCCGCTCCTGTTATTCTCCAGCAATTCTCGAGTAGGATTGTAGCAGCCAGACCGCCCATGCAAATTGGCCCAGCTGCGGCAGTGCCCTCGCATTCGAGAGCCTCCTGCGCTATGCTCGCCATGGCGCCCCCGCCATCCACGCCTGCGCTAACTCCTGGCGACATTACAATACAGAGTGGTGGTAGCATCCCAGGGCATTGGGTCGATTAGTGACAACGGGATCCATATCCGGCAGCGCGCTAGCTTTGCCACACCCAAGCTGGGCTCGTTCTTGCCTCAAGCACAGGAGGATCATAAACTCAAGGGCTATACAACGCTCTATTTAATAGATCCTGAAGGTGTACGTGCTTCCCACTCTAAACAATGATAATATTAATTATTTTCCATTTAGCAGCGCAGTTTGTGGAGGTTGGGAGCAGCGCAAGTGTTGGGGAGGGGGAGGAGGACATTGCCTCGCCGGTGTTGGGGAGGTGGAGGACGATGCCTCTGCACCGGTGTCGGGTTCGGGGAGGGGGTGGACAAGGCCGTTGCATCGGTACAGGGTCAAGGAGGAGGTGGACAAGGCATCTGCGTTAGGGATATAAATAGCCAAATGGACTGGTTTAAATGGGCGGCCCAAGCCCAGGCTCTAAAAAGCATGGCACTAACACGGCCCGGCCTGATGTGAATAGTGCTCAGGTACGGTCGGCCCGGCACCATGCAGCAGGCGGTGCTTGGGCCGTCATGTCGGCCCGTAGTGCTGGCCCAAATACGGCACGAAAGATGGGCTGGCACGACGAGCGGACGCCCCCTCTCTATTCTCTTCATCCTCACTCCGCTGCTGTCTGCCGCGGAGGGTTAGTGTGGCCGCCGCCGCCGGCCGTCACCGACCGCCACCAACGCCACCGCGGGGGCGCAACTTGAAGGCACGACGACGTCGCTGGCTATGGCTATGAGCCGCCGTCGGTACCCAAGGCAGCCTATACGGCTTGGGGCAGCTCGGGCCTACACGGCACTAGCCCATCGTGCTATCGTGCCGGCACGGCACGGTGCCGGCACGGCCAACATGGCCTCGAGCCCGCCATGCGCCATGGCGTGCCGGCACGGCACAGCACGGCTCGGCTATGTTCCCAGTCATGCTAGGGCCGGGCTAGTGCCAGGCAACCCACCTAGCCATCTATAGTTAGGGATGGGGATGAGGACGAGCACCACCGGGATGATGTTGGGGTCAGAAAGTGGCCATCGTGATGGTCCGTTTATGGGTGGCAGATCTTGCCAACACCAAGTTTACGTTGGATGTTGAATACGAGCACGGGCAGCGGCGGTGGTGGCGGAGGAGGCGTCTAGGTAGGGTTAGGGTCATGAGAGGAAATGAACTGAGGACTAAAGTTATTGATAAAAAATTTAGTTTTGTCATAGGTAACTGGTGTCATCGTGGTTGAGGTCGGGCGTCAGGTAAAAAGCCTTATGTGTAACGTGCATGTTTGACATCCTTTACTTATATTATTTACTTTTAGCATCTGACGTGAGCCTATTACCAATCCTGTATTACCTAAAATATGTTTTTATGTCGGGTTATGGCTTCTACGAATTATCCAGAAAGAATTATACATGCAGTATTATAATGTGCTACATTTCCATAGTATTGCTATCCCTGGACTCAAGCCTATTACGTTACTCATTATGGACCTAAATCTCGACCGTACTAAGTAGTGAATGGTGCCATGGTTAGACATGATATGGCTACATTCTAGTTGCTGTGTACTGCTTGCTTGGCCCCAGGCGTGTGTGCCTATGGCTATTGCCAGCCTGTGCATATCCTTCATTGATTACAGATAGGCAAGGATCTCCATGGTTTGTTCCGTTTTAGCCTTCATCCAGGACCTCCTTCCATATATATACATGTATCTTGTATGGACTACTCCATGCAAGCTCCTTTGCTTATAGAAGCTAAAACCGAGAGTATTGTATTCACGAAAATATTAACAAGGGTATGCAGACACTCTTAGGTTCTTATCGATGTGCTTGGTACACGATATTTGCGAACCAATGTAGCATCAGCATAGGCTTAAGAGGCATCGGGGGTCGGGACTGTACAAATGTCCCAGACAAATCGGATGACCGATCCACCAAAAAAATGAGTCCTTGGTATTCGTGGCTTAGGTTAGCTGGACAGCTCAACTATTTAGAAATTTCCAAGTAACCATGCATGATGGCCGAATACGTCTGAGTGTGATGAAGACACAGCTAGAGCTAGTGCTGTGTTTCTGTATGATTCTATATATATATATATATATATATATATATATATATATATATATATATCTGACTTCGTTTGGACTTGGTTGGAATATAATTTTCAAACCGTAGCCAGATACGGAGGGAGCTCTCCTTTGTATACATGCACAGCGTGTGTGCAAATTGGGAGAAGGTGACGCGCGCGTCTGAACTTAATGTCTTTTTCCCAAGGAAAATTACACATGAAGCTTCATTCCCCTGGCCAAAAGCCATGCTTAAGTCGCGACATTCGGTGTGATATAACATATATATGTTTATTACTAATCTATCATATATCATTTGATGAAAGAACTAATCCGTCAGCTTCAAGACATGCATCGATAGTTTTGGCAGTAGAAACTGCAAGAATCAATTTCCGAACATATGCCTGAAAATATATACAATACTATGCTAAGCTAGGCTAGGCTAGCCTACCCCTGCCCGAAATGCGTGTAGCAGTGTATACTTTGAACGCAAGTTGGTCAAAGAATGCATAGGTTTTGCGTACTTTGAACGCTAGCTATCAGCTGTTCGACGAGCCGACGTCACCGTCATTGACTCCTGTCTCAGCCGTACTCGCCAGGAGTTGAGCCATTTTTTTTGTTTGCAATAAAAAGCTGTGTCTAGATCAGAATAGAGAACTAGAAAAGTATAACGGAGAACTTTCCACGTTAATTTGAGGCGAAAGAAAATGCATTGCTACGTGCATGATAGATTTGTAAGAGCACATCTGCTCTTTTATTAAAAGGATGGATGAGAATTTCCCCCGCTCCTGTTATTCTCGAGCAGGATTGTAGCAGCCAAGACCGCCCATGCAAATTGGTAGGATCGATTTCTAAGGGTGGTGGATGTGGCCAACCATCCCAAAATCGGTATGCATGAGGCCTCCCTACAAAATCACATTTGTAGGGGCAGTACATGTTTATGGCCACCTCAACAAACCATGCTAGCAGCCTTGTTTGGATTGGAGGAGTTTTTAAGGAAAAGCGTAGGAATTCAAAACTGAGGAAAGGAACTTGCTCTGAGCGTTTGGAACGGAGGAATCATCCAGTAGCAAGGCAGCCATTTCACAGGGAATAAAATATCCGCTTGTTTTCTTTTCGCTCGCGTATGCCCGAGGCAAGGCGCTCGAAGAAGAGAAGAAAAATTGAGCCGCTGGAGAAGAACCTGTTCCGACCCCAAGCTTCACCCGTCGATCTGGACTGTCGCCTGCAGGTGATGTGATGGAAATTTTCTTTTTGCATAGTGAACTTTGGGGGTAGAATTTGAGATCTAAACAAGGCCTGGATTGAACTTGGAAGACGAGAGAGAAGAGAACAAACAGAGGGAGATAACAGATGAGAACGAGTGGACCAGAACGAACGAACAAGAGTGGACTACACAGACTATAGGTCCTGACTTCTTGGGTCCCCATGCTAGCGGGTAAATAGGTAAGATAGTACCTGTCTACCAATTTTTTCTCCACTTAGGGTGTATGTTTCTATAGTTTCCAGTGTTATGATTCCTGCGTTCCAAACATCAATTCCTACGTTTTCTCTATACTTTCCTTTCCTCTGTTTTGTCAATTCATCACAATCCTATTCCTATGTTTTTTTTCATTCCTCTATTTTTCATTCCTTCGTTCCAAACAAACCCTACAAGGTAAAAAACAACCATTGTCAGGATCAAGGGCTAACTCAAAGGCAGTGGTGGTACCATCACTACTGGAATCCACCGGTTTCCCTAGGGTGTTTTGATTTCCCTAGGAAAAGATAAGATGTTGTAGGGAATGTTTGTTTCCCTAAAGCATTGTTTCAAAACCGTAGGGAAACTTAGTTTTCCCTAGGATATCCTAGGGGATTCGATCAGTGGCAATGGGATCCACATCCGGCAGCGCGCCAGGGTGACCGCATTAAAGTTGGGTTTGTTCTTGCCTGAAACACATGAGGTTTATAAACTCAAGGGCTATAGAAGGTTCTATTTAATTTGTCTTGAAGGTGTGCTTCCCACTCCAAACAATGATAATATTATTATCATGGATGGGGGCAAGCAGGAGCAGTGCCAGGCTGATGCTGGGTCAGGAGGAGGCTGTCGCGCTAGCCTGATTATTGATGAGGAGGCAGTGGCACCAGGGCAGATCTGGCCAGCACCAAGGTTGGAGGAGGTAGTGTCAGATCCGGTAGGCGTGGGATACAAGCGCGGGCAGCAGCGGTGGTGGCTGAGGAGGTGTATCTGGCTAGGGTTAGGGTTGTGAGAGGAAATGAACTGAGAACTAAAGTTATTGGTAACAAACTTTGTTTCGTCCATTATCAAATGATAGTCATAGGTAATAGGCATCACGGTGGAGGTTGGGTCCAACTTTAAAGCCTTATTTGTAAGGTGCACGGTTGACATCTGTTACTTGTGTTTTTATTTTTAACATCTGACGTGAGCCCATTACTAATCTGCATTACCTAAAACACACTTTTATGTCATGCTATGGCTTCTATGAATTATTATCCAAAAAGAATTATGCATGCATTGTTATTATAATGCGTCCCAATCCAGGGCGGCGGGCTCGACAAAGTCGAGGCGGCGGCGCGACAAAGTCGAGGCGGCAGCGGCGTCCCACTCCAGGCCGTTCACGACGGCGCGGCGAAGGGCGCAATCCCACTCCAGGCGGTGGCGTCGATCTCCATGCCGCGGCGGAGTCCTAGGCGGCGGCGGAGTCTCGCGAGAGAATGAAGCGTTGCGACGGCGTGCGGGGAGATGCCGTTTACTGAATCCTTCCATCCCAGGTTTAGTTTGGATGGGGTTTTTTAGAAAAATTATGATTAGCAAAGTTAATGGTGAGAGGATTTAAGTGTTAAAGTTTTTCACCTCTCTTTGGCCTTCGGATGGAGATTCAGCGGTTGTGATGGAAGTTTTCATAGTTTGCACATGAAGTTGGTTTCCATAGGATACGTTGCCATAGATCTTTCTCTAAAGATTTAAGTCATATGTATCATGCACAATAACCAAAAGCCTGCGTCCTCAGTCAAACAATTTTATAAAAAATATTTTCATGTATAAATATGAGTTTTTGATTTTAAAAATAAGTTTTAATTTAAAATATTTTTCTTCTAAATTTAAAAATATTACTGGTGAAAAAACATAGATAAAATATATATTGATTTGTATTTATAAAAACAAATATATTATTAAAAATTGTTTCTATATATTTTTTAAATAATAGAGAAATTAATATTGTAAAAAAACTAGGCACCCGTACAAATTTGCGCGGGCCACCTTGCTAGTTATGTGTACGAGAGAGAGATCTTTACTGTGTCGCATCAAGTTATATATCAAGTTTATAATTAGAACTTGCTGCAGCGAATTGCCTCTATTCTTTTTTCGTATCACCTGTGTGATGTAAATTGTGCATGTGTCAAACATGTGCTCTGTGCCGTATTCATACTTTTAAGCTAAAATTTATAGGATTGTACCAGAAGCTAGCATATACTAGTCGAATAATGCCCAGGTTCAGTTGTACAAAAAAATGAATACTCTAGTTGGCTCATAAACATAGAAGTAAAGAACCTATAAAACTAAAGATGGAGCCAATGTGCTTAGATAAGAGACCAGTTATCATTGAAATTTTATGTGTTCTCGTTCAGCAGCTCGGCGATGAGCATCATCTCATCAGTGTTGAGAGGTTATCTATTCTGCACAAGCTATAGCGAGGCATCAAGCATCCACTTAGGTTTAAGGGGCATCGGGATTCTACATTCCCCGAGCTCCATGACTAGGCATGAATGTAAACAGTGTCTAACCTAGAAATCAGGCAAGGCCTGTGCTAATTGGGATGCAGCTTCAGCAAGGTTGAATGCTGTCGTAGCGTGGATACTCATAACAGCACGGTGCCACATTACGGAGGCTTTTGTTGTCAAAACTGTTTCTGCAACTGTTCTTGGAGTCCGACGATGACGATGACACCACTATTCACTATGGGAAGCCGGCTGTTTGCCGAGTGCCTGGAGCACTCGGCAAAAGCCCAAAAACACTCGGCAAACACTTTGCCGAGTGTTACACTCGGCAAAGCCCACTCGGCATATCTGGTTACGGCAAAGGCCGTCTTTGCCGAGTGGTTTCCGTCGGACACTCGGCAACGTTTTGCCGAGTGCCAAAATCAACACTCGGCAAACGTTTTCTAAGATATTAAAAAAAACAGATAACCGACACTCGGCAAACACGTTTTCAAAAAATAAAAAAAAAAACGTCCGAGCCAGACGCGCTAGCAGCACCGCGCCACCCACGCCGGCCGCGCAGCCCCAACCGCCCCGGACGCTCCGGCCGCCGCACCCTGCCAGGGCCGCCGCGCTGCGCCCAGGCCGCCCAGCCCTGCCGCGCCGCCCGCGCTGGAGCCGGCCGCGCCGGGGCCGGGCCGGCCACCGCGCCGCGCCAAGCCGAGGCCGGCCACGCCGGGGCCGGCCGCGCCGCCCGCGCTGGAGCCGGCCGCGCCGGGGCCGGGCCGGCCGCCGCGCCGCGCCAAGCCGAGGCCGGCCGCCGGCCGCGCACCCGCCCTGCCTCCCGCTCCTGGGCCGGCCGCGCAGCTCCGAGCCGAGGCCGGCCGCCCTGCCGCCGCGCTGCTACGAGCCGAGGCCGGCCGCCGTCGCCGGCCTCCCTGCCGCCCACCAGCAGAGAGAGAGAAAAGGTTGAGGGAGATGAGAGAGGGGTCGGGTGGGGAGCTCGAGGGGTGGAGAACCTTATCTGTACAGGCATGCGGATGTGAGAGAGGGTGGGAGAGAGAAAGAAAGGAATCCGGGGGAGGGTGGGGAACAAATAGGAACGCAGCGTTTTGGAGGGGCGGATTGATGACGTGTAGCATTTGCCGAGTGTCCGGAAAAACACTCGGCAAAGACTTCTTTGCCGAGTGTTTTTTCTAGACACTCGGTAAATATTTTTTCCAGTATTCTTTAAAAAAAATTAAAATTATCAAACAAATTTTAAAAATAATGTAATTTTGGATGGCTAAATAATTTCAAATGAAAAAGTTGTAAACTACAAACTTTTACATATTTTTGAGATCTACAACTTTGATATACAACATATTTACGTTTGAGATCATTTGAAAATTTTAAAAAATCAAGATTTCAAATTAGATACATTATAAAGACATTTTAAAGTATTAAATGATCTCAAATTAAAAAGTGGTAAACTAGAAACTTTTAAGTCTTTTAGAGACCTAAAATTTTTATATATAACTTATTTACATGCGAGTTATTTAAAATGTTTAAAATTTCAAATTTCAAATTAGATAACTTATAATAATATTTTGAAATGTTAAATAATCTCAAATACAAAAGTTGTGAACTACAAAGTTTTATATTTCATCGAGGTCTACGACTTTCGTGTAAAGAGTTTTTTCATATGAGATCATATAAAAAAGGTTGTATTCAAAAAATACATCTACTAATTCTCTCATATAGAATCACACATATATTTCTTGTTAGATGTTTCGATTTTGTAAATATCGTTATGAAAAATGTGCAAAATGTTCTCAACTTTTTATCACAACCTCTATGTGTGGTACCATTACATCAAGACAAATCTCATGATTTTTGGACTTAATTTGCTTTTTTTAGAATTTCAAAATCATTTGAACTCGTATCTTTGCCGAGTGTCAAAGAAAATACACTCGGCAAAGAGCATGTTTGCCGAGTGTCTAAAACAACACTCGGCAAACAAGCTCTTTGCCGAGTGTATTTTTTGGCACTCGGCAAATGACATCAATATATTTTTTCTACTCGTTGTATTTTATTATTTGACTTGATCCAAAAAATTGTTTCACTCTGAAAAATTTTTGATGCTAACTCTTTGCCGAGTGTCAAAAATAATACACTCGGCAAACAAACTCTTTGCCGAGTGTAATTTTTTGACACTCGGCGAACAACTTCTTTGCCGAGTGCTTTTTTTTTTGACACTCGGCAAAGAAGTACTTCGCCGAGTGTTTTTTGTTTGCCGAGTGTTTTATTTTTGGCACTCGGCGAAGTGCTTGTTTGCTGAGTGTCCGAAAAAATACACTCGGCAAAGACTCAAATACTCGGCATACGTCGGGTTTCCCGTAGTGATTGGACTGGAGTCTGAGTCAAGTTGTGGTTTTGCATTGTCGTGGATGCTTGCCAGAACACTGCAGTCTTCGTAGCGTTATAATTCCCCGCCCTAAATTCTCGGTTCCGCTTCTTCCCTTTTTGTTCTTACTTTGTGGCGAAATTTGTAGGGCGTGGTTCATCAACCACATGTGCTAACCTTGGCTCATTTTTTTTCAGAAAAAGATGCCAAGTAGAACCATGCCTCATGAATACAGAGTAAAGAAGGGGATGCCATATGCTTGGGGCTAAAAAATGTGGAGCTGTTGTGCTTGGAGAAAAAATGTGGAGCTGTTTTGCTTGGAGAAATAAAAGGCGACAAGAGATGCATGTATGGCGGAGTGATGAATTCTCACTGACTTGTGAGCAGAGTGACTATGCTCGCCGTTTAGGAGTTGCGTCATTTGTGCAAGCCAGTGATGCCACTACTAGCTAGGCTTTCGCAAGTTTCTTTCAGAGTGCTTACACGTTTTCAAGTCAAGGGCTATGTTAATTAAAAACATAGGCAATGTTGGCCCTGCTAGTAGCGATGGCGTTTGTTGTCACTTGTCAGTAGTTCAAGCCACGCTACGGCGTATTAGGTTGAATACCTTTCCTTCTTATCTTGTGCTATAAGCCTACTTGGACATTAAGCATTTAAGCAACAGAAATCGCAAAAATAAAATGTGATGTCAACTTACAACACTCATGCGTCGCTGTTGTTTGCAGAGAAGTTTCTTTGACCTTCTGAGGAAAATAAATCTGAAACCTTGCTTTTGTTGGGAAGTGAGAAAAATCCAATTTACACACTCCAACTAGCACAATAGTGGTGGACTTGGAGCTGATTCGCATGCCCTGTTGCTGCTCATGATCAATAGAAGCAAACGGCCGTGGGGATTGATGGCACCCATGGATTTGCATTGAGTCTTCTTGTGCTTGGCGAGAGAGAGAGAGAGAGAGAGAGAGAGCAGTTTGGGTCTTCTTGCTGGTTTTGGAAGGAGAACAGGAAGAACAGAGATCCAGCGCCAGAGGACTTGTAACGGTGGAACGAGGAGAGGTGCAGAGGACAGAGACCAATGCGTCCGGGATGGCTGTTGACCCCGGCGATGCCTCGCATTTCAAGCTTTTGGTTGGCCATTGTTCGGATGGTCACACAAATATTAGTTTCCATTACTGTTTCAACTCACACGCATAGAAAAACTGCACTGCAATTTTTCATTACCAAATGTTATTGTGTAGCACAGTTGGTTTCCAGAACAATACCCCCAACAAATTCGAAGTAATTTTGCCTTTGCCGCAAAAAAAATGATGCGTGAAGCGATGGAATGTATAAATGCCATAGAGCCATATTCACACATACTTTTAGCTAAAATTTATAGGACCGTACCTGAAACATATGTCGAATGATGCACGTACAGGTTCAATTAATTGTGCAAACAATGAAAACTGTAGGTTGCCCATAAATATAGAAGTAAAGAACCAATAAAACTGAAGAGCCAATGTGCCTAGAAAAACAGAGCATTTATCCTTGGAATGTTATGTTCTGTATCAGCTGCTCGGCGGTGATCATGATCAATGTTGAGATGTTGTCTATTCTGTACAAGCATAGCAAAGCAACAAGAAGCACCCACATAGGCTTGAGCGGCATCAGGATTCTACATTCCCTGAGCGCCTTGACAAGGCATGCATGTGAACAGTGAGTGACCTAGATATGAGGGAAAGCAAGTGCTAACCTCGCTGCAACTTCAGCAATGTTGAATGCTGCCACCGTAGCATGGATACTCATAGCACCATTGTTGCACAATCATGCAGTATACAGGGTTGGGTTTTAGTAGCGTTAGCCCCGGCAATCTTCGTAGCGTTTTAGTTCACTGCCATAAATTGTTGGTTTCATGTTTAAAAAAAAGTCCTGAGGGGACTCTGTAACCGAATTGTCAGTCCTTTAGCACTTAAAAAAATGAAGTATAGCACTGACGACAAAAGTAATGGAGCAATTACTTTGAGATGAAACTTATAGGGCGGTTCATCAACCACATGCCAATTGATAGAGCAGTGGTACTACCGTGCATATATGACATGGCTAGCTACTCACTTTTTGCCTCATGAATACAGAATTGAAGAAGGGATATGCTAGCACGTATGGATTTACATTAATGAGGATCTACATATATTGTGCTTGGAGAAATAAAAGGAGACAAGAGATGTATGGAGTGGGAGATTTTTCACTTACTTGTGAGCAGAGTGACCATGCGTGAGGCACACAGGAGTACTAAGAGGCATAGGGATTATGCAATCCACTAGGGTTCAGCAGCATGGTATTTTTCTCACTGCTTACACGTTTTCAACCATCGGGATGAGGGTGGGCTTATTCTTGCCATGAGCAGACAATGATTATGAAATCTAGGGCTATGTTAATTAAACACAAACATCAGTACATCAACCTGTGCACCTTCACGGGCTATTCATACTTCTAGGATTGACAAAATTACAAAACCTTGTGATATCTTTCTATGATTTAGGGTGTTTTCGGCTTTTCTCTATAAATTCCTCTATTTATTAAAGAATTTACACAATGTTATTATCATGGTTTTCTTCACATTAGCAATATATTTGTGGCCATACATGGCATGGTATATTCTTTCTTTTCATGTTCCGTTGGATAATTGAGAGATATACATAATTTAATGTTTAATTGAAAATCCGGTTTTATAGAGCAGTGAGCAGCGGGGATTCCGATCCAGCCCGCTATACCCACGAGTCAACCCGCCCTGACAGGTCCTCCAAAGCCGCGACCAACCAAGACCCAACAACTAGCCTGGGTCAGCCCGGCCTGCTGCACCTGCGTATGCTGCTCGTGGGCCGGCCTACCTGCTGTGCTTGCTCGGCCCGCCTGCTGCCCCGCCTGGGCCGCACGCGCCTGCAGCTGCTGGGCTGGGCTGGGCTGCCGCTGCTGGCCCACTTGCTCGAGCGCAAGCGCTGCACTGCTGGCCCGCATCCACCTGTTCGTCGCGTTGGCCTCCCTGAACTGCGAGCCCATTGATGATTATCAAAAAAAAAAACTGCAGTCTTCTTGGCGTTTCATGTTAAGAAAAAGTCCTGAGGGCACTCTCTAGATGAATTGTCAGTGCTTTATTAGCCATACAAAAATGAAGGTGCAACACTGACGACAGAAGTAACGGAGCTTTTTTGCTTTTCTTCTTGCTCTTACTTTGAGGTGAAATTTATTGGGCGGTTATTCAAACACGTGCCAATGGTAGCACTGGTACTACCGTGCATATGAGATGGCTATGAATACAGAATTAAAGAAGGGATGCCCAGCTTGGAGCTACGAAAATGAGGAGCTATATATTGTGCTTCTAGTAGAAATAAAAGGAGACCAGAGATGATGGAGTGAGATTCTCACTGACTTGCATTGTGAGCAGATGCATGGGCACCGTCTAGGACTAGGTGTTGCATCTTGTGTGCAAGCTAGTGAAGCATCGAGGCAGGAGTAAGAGGCACTAGGATTATAGATGCGGCAAATTTTATTCATCCAAATACAGGTTATCAATGTCAGTGTAGTTCTGCGTTGTCGTCGATGATCGCCAGAACACAGTTTTGTTTTTAAACAAGTACAGGTTGCAGCGCCCTGTACTAGAATAGTTTGAGTTGTTCCATGAGCTAATTAAAATGGTCAATCATGGCCCAGTAAACTGAAGAAAAGAGTACCAGTCTGCACAGCAGTCTTCTTATCGGTTCCATGTCTTCATTTATAGATTTCATGTAAAGTCTAGTTCGAGTTTCTCCATGATGTAACCTTTTTTTGGAAAAAAAAACAGAGAGAGACGATATAGCACCTATGACAAAAGTCACTGAGACTCTTGTTCTTACTTTGAGAAGGGCCGGTTCTGAGATTTTCGGGCTCAGGATAAAAGTAAAAATAGGGGCCCTAAAAGTAGTGAAAGAAAAATAATAATTCTATATATAAAATTTTAACAATAGGGACTCAAGACATGAATAAAAATATTCATAGGAAATATTATATATATATTAACTTAAAATTTTCTTTTAAAAATTTTAGATGCAATATGACTGATTGCATTAATATCAACCTCCACTAAGTATCTTCAGCTTGTTTTCTCTATTTTTTTTCACTATTAGCTGCACAGTTTATTGGAGATATGATGATTCCATGAAATTTAGAAAACAATTTGCAATCCGAATCTAACACAGATATACAAAGTACTTTATCAACTCCAGAAAATACCACCTATAATATCATACTGAACTCGGATAATCTCGATATTATCTTATCGCTAATCAATGTCCAATCCGCTGAATGGATTATCAATGGCATAAGGGAAACACACACTATCGATCATCATTCATCATAGATTAAACTTAAACATCGACTCACAATTTATCGTGCGCATGTTAGAGCAACATTAATTCCTACCTAGCTACAAGCTAACCTGATCAATGCCTGCCTCGCTGGAGTGCTGGACTCGTACGTGAAGTACGTCCAGCCACTGCCTCACCAAGAGGCCAATCGGCATCCGGCCGGCGTCCTCCAGACCGGCACAGGCGGCAGGCGCACCATGCACGACAGCAGCACGCACCCGTACGGGTCACCAGAAATCCAGAATCTGGATATGAGTCCCGACGTTTCGTTTTCTTTTACTGGTTCGTTGGCTGTACCGGTGTATTCGGAATCGTTCGTTGTGTATGCCTACCTGGAGGGGGGCCCAATCGGGGGCCCTGGGCGGAAATAAGTCCAAAACCTCACTTTATTAGGAACTTGCATTGAGTCGTCAAACTCCGACGATCAGTATAAAAAAGTAAATGGACAACACATGTTCCTGCAATCCTGCTTATACGTTTACAAATATAAGTTGTCAATTTTTTTGAGTTGTACACCTTTCTTCTAGCAAATGTTGCTGGGTGTAGGCAGGCGCGTACCTAGAATTTTGAGGCCCGGTACGAGACACAAAATGAGACCCTGTACTAGAAGAATATAAACAACAAAAATATATGGAGATTTCTTTAGAGCTACAGTAGACATTTGTGCTAAAAGAACACAACTAAACAAAGAAAAAAGGTGAAATTTATGGTAACGCGACGAAAGAAAAAAGGTGAAGTTTATGGTAATCAATAAAGAGAGAAAAATTTACTTGTGATCATCATGATGCAAAATTCATTGACGCGGTTAATCTAACCGAAGCCCAAGCATCCACGGATGCATTAGACGAGTAGTCCAAGAGATAAGAATCTAACACACATACTATTGCTTTGTTTGCACCTTAATTGAGAAATAAGAAATTTGGTACATTAAGAGAAGGCATGGCCGCAGATGCAAGGATAGGACATACTCTCCATCGCTAGATTCTGAAAGATGTATCAACTCCCCAATCTCGATGACGGCGGCAATCGGCAAGTCGATCAGCGGCTCGGCGTGGTTAATCACTGCATGGCTACGTCAAACTACCAAAGCCTCGAAGGTCGAAGGCGAGGTGCCAAGCATCATGTGGTTGCACGAGGCCGCGAGGGGCGAGGTGTACGACTGAGTCCACTGATCTGACGGCTGAGGTGCTATGTGGGTGTAGCTAGGCTTTGTAGCTGGGAATGACGTGAAAAGATAATTAGGAAAGGAGCTAATTAGGTTTAGAAACTAATTAACTAGTAACTGATTAGGGGCCCTTGATTTTTAGGGCCCGGTGCCGTCGCCCGATTGCACCGGGCATTGTATGGTCCTGGGTGCAGGTGAATTTGTTAGGAGCATAGACTTCCATGGAAGTGACGTGGGCATCAGAGAGAGAGAGAGAGAGGGAGAGAGAGAGAGAGTGCAAGATTTGAAAGCTTCAACTTATAATCTGGGCCCCTAGGCTAGTAATGGGCAGGGCTTCATGTTCGGAACAGTGCACTCCGTAGTTGGCTGATCATAAGTATAAGTATAGAATTAAAGAAGCTATAAGAGACTGAAGAGCCAATATGTGCCTATAAAAGGAGACCACTTATATCCTTAGCTAGAATATATGTTATGTTCTCCTTCAGCTGCTCGGCAGGGAACAGTTGAACACGATCGATGTTGAGAGCTTGTCTATTGTTTGCAAGCTATATAGCAAGCTAGGCATCAAGCATCCACGTACGTAGCACGTAGGCTTAGGAGGCATCAGGATTCTACATTCCCTGAGCGCCATGATAAGCCATGCATGCAGACATTGGCCGAGGCAAAAACCAGTCAAGGGCAGGGCTACCTCTGCGACGATGACAGCTTGGTTGAACACTGTCATAGCATCGATATTCATAGCTCGGTCACGTACACTGTGCATGTAACAAGCATGTGCTCTGTTTCCCTCTGAATGGAGATATCTCTGGAGCCTTTCCAGACGCCCTCGCCCATGAATTTCGTCTTGCACTAAGTACGTTGCTGGCAATTGTATTTTGGCAATGGGTGGCGCAATGTTGGAAAACCGTGCCCTTCCTTTTTTTTTCTCTACATCCACAGCACCGTGTTCTCAAAATACTAATCTGCCATGGATGAAAAGTGAGGCTGCTGATTCTAAATTTTGACACAGTTCACGTTGCTGCACAGCTAGAAAAGGCGCCATTAGTCCCGGTCACCAAGCCGCTTTAGTCCCGGGCGTGGTGACCAGGACAACAGCCTTGGACTAAAGGGGTGACCCCGAATTTTTTTTTAAAAAAACGTTGAACCTAGGGAGGCCACCGCACGCACAAAGTCACACAATTTTTCACGCGTAAACACGCGCGTGCGATTCGAACCCAAGACCTCTGCCTCACGCGTAGCCTCCCCCTACCAACTCATTCATAGAGCACTTGTGATACATAGGAGGATGCTTTCCTTTTAAACTATCCCGTGGAGCACCTTTTAGTCCCGGACGGTAACACCGAGACTAAAGATGCTTCGGGATCTAGAAAACTATGAACCGGAACTAAATGATATTTGTCTCGGTCCAAAACGTAACCGGGATTAAGGGCAGGGGATGGAAAGTCATTTCTGTGCTGGTATGGGCTATGGGGTTACTAATCATAACTGAGGACATACTAATCATTTTAAAATTCCTCATCATACAAATATATGCATACCTCAGGTGTTACATGTTCTCAGGGACCTGCACCGGAAGGTGGGATATAGGATGCCGCCCAGTATGTGCTGCCATGCCTGGCTGTATTTTTTTTTTCTCTGAAACTACACGTACCTGCAACTGTAGTGTCACTTATAGAGGTATTCGAAATGCAGCGGTAAACATGGAATGGTGGATTTGTAAAACTGCAGGAGACAACTTTCTACCCAATGTCCCAGCTGTCTTCTCTGTTCCCCTCCCCTTGCGTCGTCCCTCCCTGGGAGACTCGAGGGGCGCCGCCCGTGCCGCCGTAGGTCTCCCTCGAGGCTGAGCAGCTCCGACCGCCGCCGCTAGGGTGCCTGGCGGCGGCGGCCTCCCCTCCCTCCTCCCTCCCTCTCCACCCTCCTTCCCCTCTCCCCGATAGTGGATCGACGTCGGCCGTCCATTCCGCCGGACCCTCTGGATTCCGCCCTGTGCTCCCTGGTTCCACCCTTGTGGCGGCCCCACGACGCAGGCCTCCCACGCCGCCACACCCTTTGGCTGCCGCGGTGGCTACTTGCAGTTGACGGCGACTCCCGTGGGTGCCGTTCACCTCCCTGGAGACATCAACTGTTGTGCTCCCATGCATCTGAGCTCCTTTTCCGGTGAAAACCTCGACGGCGGCGCCAGTTGCTGGCGTCGCATCCCTCCTTAGAGGCGTCGGCTCAGTGCTTGGGTGGGGCTGCCTCTTCTGTCGGTGTTGTCGCTGTCATCTTCCCTATCCCTCGGGGAGCTAGGCTTTGCCATTTCGACTTTGATGGTCTGCGGTCGTTCTTCGCACCTGGATTTGCCTGCCATTTCGACTTTGATGGTCTGCGGTCGTTCTTCGCACCTGGATTTGCCTGCCATTTCGACTTTGATGGTCTGCGGTCGTTCTTCGCACCTGGATTTGCCTGCTCTACTTTTTTTAATGTCGCATGGATGTCTAGATCGTTGTCTCCTTGCGGATGCTTTGCCGCCCTGGTCGTTGGTTGGATCGCTGTCTCCTGGCGGATGCTTTGCCGCCCTGGTTGTTGGTTGGATCGCTGTCTTCTGGCGGATGCTTTGCCGCCATGGTCGTTGGTGCTTGGTCGTGGGTTCGGGCGGATGCTTTGCCGCCGTGGTCGTATCGGGTGGATGCTTTGCCACTTCTGCTGTGCTTGATGTGCTTGATCGTGGGTTTGGGCGGATGCTTTGCCGCCGTGTCGTGCTTCTGGATGGATGCTGCAACATTTGGGTCCTTCGACGCTCGTGTCGACGTTTATCTTTCTGCAGGTTCAGAAGAGCGGTCGGGTTGGTGTGTGGAAGCCGTGGTCGCTCTTTGCTTGTTCGTGTTGGCCTTGCTTCAGTTTTTTCTCTTCTTTTAGTCCTTTGTGCGCTTGTGTTGGTCAACTCCTGTTTGACCTGAAACAAGTACGGTTGTAAACTATTTTTTTCTTAATGGAATAGGTGACACGTTCGCGAAAAAATCTTTCTACCCATCGCAAGCAGCAGCCTGCCAGAGCCTCACCGTCGAGGGCTCCTCGTATTATTTTCTACGTTTTTCCTTTACTTTTGTTCTGCTACAATATCCTCATATTATTTTCATACATTTTTTTCTCTTTCATCTGTTTTCAATTCCTTTGTTTTAAGTATGATCTAATAGAACATGGATCTGCATGTATGTTTGTTTCCGTCACGTCACAACAAAATTATTCTAGCTAGGATCAGGTCACTGTTTTTTTCACATTCCAAAAGAACGAATATGTTTCGTGTTTCTGTATGATACTTTCAGTTCAACAAACAAAGTGGAATTTATAGGATTGTACCTGAAAAATACTATATTAGTTGGTTGATGTACAGGTTCGATTGTGGAAAAGAAATGAATGTTGCACTCCGTAGTTGGCTGATCATAAGTATAATTATAGAATTAAAGAAGCTATAAAGGACTAAAGAGCCAATATGTGCCTATAAAAAGAGAACGCTTATATCCTTAGCTAGAATATATATATGTTATGTTCTCATTCAGCTGCTCGGCGAGGAACAGTTGAACACGATCGAGATGTTGAGAGGTTGTCTATCTATTCTGTGCAAGCTATAGTGATGCATCAAATAAGCATCCACTTAGGCTTAGGAGGCATCAGGATTCTACACTCCCTGAGCGCCATGATAAGCCATGCATGCAAACATTGGCAGAGGCAGAATCCAGTCAAAGCCAGGGCTACGTCTGCGTCGATGACAGCTATGTTGAACACTGTCATAGCATGGATATTCATAGCTCTGTCACGTACACTGTGCATAAAACAAACATGTGCTTTGTTTCCCTCTGAATGGGGAGATCTCTCGACCCTTTCATGCCTCCACTGCCGATCGCCTCATCGTCGATGTTGTCGCTTCTTGGAGTGATGGCGTTGTTGTCATTGGGGAAGCCTAACATGCTTTGACGTCTTAGCTGGCTCAAACACAGTATGTAACCGGAATCGCAAAACTCAAATGTGTGCCCAACTTACAACACACATGTGGGGTGAAACCTTTGCTTTGTTAGGAACTTGTCCACTTGAGTAGCTAAACTCTGTGAATCACAGAAAGAAAAGAACATATATGTACATTTGCAAATATAAATTATCAATTTGTTGGATTATATACCTTTCTAGCTCCTATCAAATTCACGTTGTTTGATGTAGGTTAATGATTGTTTCTCTGGTTTTTGTTTCTTTTTCTAAAAGGAAGATCGGTCCTGTTATTTTGGAGAAGTGTTCAGCCCTCCTCCTTCCTATTTAGAGCATGGGCTTCGGGGAAGTAGTAATGATGTGGGCCGCTAGAGGGATGAGAGAGAGAGAGAGAGAGAGAGAGAGAGAGTGCATGGGCTGGAGGAGGACCCCTTGGCTAGTCATGGGCTGGGCTTCATCCTGCGAACCAGCATAATAGGCTGTAACTTTTTTGTTCCAAACCATATAGCGGTCCACACTTGCAGATTCGAATCGTAGGCATGGTGTCCAGAATTCCGATACACAAAGTACTTTTTTTTGTACTAATTATTGTCGGCATCTGATAGCTAGGGCAGGAGCGTCGTTTAATAGACGGTCTCATACGGTGACACGTAATCTTGAGACGACTTATCAGACAATTTATACGTGTTGTTGTTTTGGCTGTCTTGTAGTAATACAATATCCTTTAATTTATAGAAAAATAAAGAAATATTATTGGTTGCATGTCAATAAAACTCATACAATGGTGGAGAAGTTGTCTCATAGTCCTAAAATTTAGCTCATGAGGTGGTTGTTTCGTGAAACAACTGTTTCGTGAAACAACTACCTCTTTCTCTCACATCGCTCTCTTTCCTCCACATCATCAAAAATCTTACGTGGCACTGTATGAGACGACCTATGACAACGCTGACGCGTAGCAATGTATCCGCCGTTAGGATGCAAGTTTACGGGTGCGAAAGTGGGGTGTTGTATACATATAACATATGTATCCTCTTTGTAATCAGTAAAAAAAACACACACACGTCCACACGAGGTGCCCCATAGCGTGCCCAGTCAATTGCTCCCAAGATTTCTATCCTATTGAATCACATGAATGGTTCAGGGTTATTTGCATGAGAAAGAGATCGTTATGGTTTTGCATTATCAGTTAGTATGTCGGTAGAAATCACCAAGTCTATCACTACCACCACTTCCTGCAACAAATCATCTCTCTTTTTTTTTTCCAATCACCTCTGTGATGTACAATTGAGCCTGTGAGTATGTAACAAACATGTGCTCTGTCACCCTCTGAACCTACAAACCCCAGTCCTACATAAAACCAACACAGCATCATGCTGTCTTCAAGCTCAGGCACTGGTACATCCATGGACTTTGCCCCATCTCGTCCATCCTCCTGCTCTCGCTGCGAAACCTCGCCGCCGCCGCCGTCGTCACGTCGGCCGCCAGATCGGAGTCTGTCGACGTCGACGACACCGCCGTCGTCCCGGAGTCCGAGTTGGAAGAAGACTTGAGCCTCTTCCCCTGCTGCCTCTCAGCGCTGCAGCTGTTGCTGTTGCTGCTGCTAGGCCCGGTTGCTAGTGTCAGCTCAAGGTTGCATCCCTCTGCAGGGGCAGGTGAAGGAGCATGCGCCTTGTAGCTCGAGAAGCTGATGAATTGCTGGGGATTTGTAGCCTTGTCGCTGTGCCAAATGTCAAGCTGTGGTTTCGGCTTGACGTCGGCGATCGCCGGAGTGCGATTCGACGATATGGTAGTTGGCATCTGCTGCATCAGCTGCTTCTGAACATGGTACAGCCGGTGCAACTCGTGTACCTGATTCAGGGGAGGTGTATATATATGGCGTGAGAAATTTTTGTATTTGATACTGTAGTGTTGAATGGTTGATAAATTCAGAACATCTTGGAGACTGCAATTTATTACATGTGCATTTGACGGTACATGATTGACATTTTTGGTTGTTACCTGTTGCCTGAAGATTTGTTCTTGCTTCAGGATGGCCATCCTCATCTGCTCCCTCTCCATGTTTTGGTGAAGATTCATGCTGGTCCCTTTCGCTGAATTGTGTCTTGCCTGTTTCATAGGAATTTTAGAATCAGTGATTCAGTTGGCGCTACAAATGAAAACTGGATCCATTCATTGCAATTTCAGAACTTTTTTGAACTGAACTTTATGAAAATCCACAGGTAATTTATTTCAAAAATAAATCTGCTTCGAAAAACGCTCGAAGGGAAAGGAACTCTTATCACTCTCAAAGTAAGTAAACTAAGAAGACCAAAAAAATTCTTGCAGGCATTGGGCACAGATGCCTACTTTGACACATCTGCACATAAGACAAAAAAAAATATTTGACTGAAGCATGCCACAGCACCTTGCAAAAAAATGCTAAGAACATCATCTCATCGCAAAATACAAAACTTCACAAGGCAATAATAATAACTCCAACACAAGAACGAAAAGAAGCCTGCAAACTCTTAACTAGAAACATGCATGAAAAACTCTGAACTCTGCAAAAATCAAAGAACAGAGGATCCCTCTGCTCACCTCTGCTCAGAATCTCCCTTTGGATCAACAAGGCAAACCTCCTCTTCCTTTCGGATCAGTAGCTAACCAGCAAGCAGAGAAGCCCAAAGAAGCTTTGTTTCTGCTGGTGGAGGCAGGCTGGTCGCCATGGCTGTATATGTATATCTGGGTGAGGCAGGGGAGGAGAAAGGAGATTGAGAATTAAGATTCTCCAGTCCTGGTGTCATGAGTTAGCTTCACAGCCCATGTGTGGGGTCCCCCCATAGGCTTGCCAAACAAATCCAAGCTCCTCCGGCCAATCAGCTCATGTATCTTAGTGAGCGAAAGATGCTTCCATGTAGTGCCAAGAAAAGGAAAGGCCTAAGATAATGTGCAGAGACCCCAGCTACTGTATTATTCTCGTCTGCAGCCTCAAAAAGCCTATGCATCCCCTGACAGCTCTACACCAACAAAGCATGTAGATTTTTCTCTCTCTGATTTTTCATAGGTTGACCTATTGGGTGCCTTGATTTTCGTACCAATTTATTTATGGATTTCATTGATTTTCATTTTTTTCAATACTTTGATAACAGGCATATATCTTTCGCTAAAAAAAACAGGCATATACAGTGGTATCTTCAGAGTTCGTTATTTTCAGATCGGCTTCGGTTTTGTATCTCTGTGGAGCAGTTTTGATACTTTTTACGTTGGTTTCTCAAGAGATGGATGTTGCTATTGGTGTATTTGACCGGGGAGGCGTAGCGAGCTCTAGTTTTCTGAATGTTCCGTGGATCATTACTTCGTAGGAATCATTGTTGAGACAACTAGACAAGCTCTGTGTCTAGATCTCTCATATTCACATGGGAAGGGGATTAGTACTGTCATTACCAGTTGTCCAACCCCTTACATCTATTGGGTAGTACATTAATGTATAGTAACAGGCTAAGTCAAACATATCTGCTTCACATGAAAAACAAAGCTACTGAACGATTGAGACAGCTCCTATAAATATTAGTTTAGCAGCAGTCGTGCTTCTGCAAGGATATGTTTATTTTGTACAGATAATCAAGTAATCAGTGCGAATTTTCTTCGAGTTGACGATCAGTTACTTTCTTTTTTGCAGCTAAGAGTCGCAATGGTAAAAATTATGTCAATGCAAAAGTTGTGGAACCACTGTGGGAATGTGTAAATTCCAAATTTATCATGGTTAAAATTCCTCATCCAATTAATAGCAGACATGAGGCTATGATCCATTGTCACACCTACACTTATATTTTTTAGCTAAAAATAATAAATGCTGGTCGAGTTAGATTGTGAATCAGACATGAGGGCTATGATCCATTGTCACACCTACACTTATAGTAGTATTTTTTCCTTCAGTGACTTTTGTAGCTTTATCATGGTTACTAATTCAATTATATCCATGATATATTGATGCAGGCCATATCTAGTCTGGCATGGGGTTCTATAAATATATTGGATCCAACAGTTGAAACTTAAGCTGATCAGATTCACAATTATAAATTGTGCCATGATTGGTCTATAAACAATTTAGAGATTCGTGAGTGTGATTGGGTTGTCATGACTCATAATCTAATACAGTAGTCGGTGACATGTACTGATCTTCCTGGTATTATTAGATTTATTATGAGGATGGAAACTAATCTGTTAATTTATCCCGCAGATTTGGACAAACAGAATATGAAATGGACACTACAGTGCACGATTAGCTCCAAACTATGGCTGCATGATGACGTCAGCCATGTCACTATCTGTAAATTTCGTTGATTATAATAATAAGCTGGATTTGTCTCTTCATCATATCATTTCTAGATGTTTTGTAGATAGGCTAGTTGTTCTTATTTAGTACGGATTAAGCAAAGATTTGGTATACTTGGTTGGATGCATCCATAGGAGCTTTCATAGCCACAAGTTGCCGCCAGGCCGGCCTATGTTATTGGAGTGCCTGATTTCTTGAAGGAAATTCTTAGATTGTCCCAATAGTAGTAGAGGACCTGGGAACTGATCAACTTGGAGTAAGCAAGCATTTTTTGTATGCCTATGTCAATTCTTAGACTGTCAGCAATTAAATTGTAAATGGTCAATATTTGAAAGGGAAGCCCAACACATGCCATGTACTATGCAACTGGTCTTAGTTCTAGAACTATGCATATGACAATTCTATTGGGAAGAAACAAAGGTGTAGCAGTATATTCTGGACCAGTCTTTATCATAATGGTTTTGATATTTAAGCATGGAAATCATGGCATCGTTTAATGAACTTTTAGCCACATGAAAGGACAGCCTTCGCAATCTCTTCAATTAATCCTATTTTCTAACCAACAGGAAATAATATTTGCATGTGATATATTTGATATGGTTTTGATGGGACGTCTAACTTTAATTTACTATAGGGCAGTAAACAAGCAAGGAGTAATAGGTCATCGAAAGTGATGGAGAGAATGCAAGATAGCAACATGTCACATACACAAGTTAAGATTCCCACTTAATATTGTTGACACGCATTGCCTTCATTAATTATTTTGCAGACCATGATTAAATTAATTATTCTAGTTGGCCGGTTTACCATAAGTCTACAACACGTGATGCAAATAAAGCTCTCAAAGACAGTTTGAACTTCTAAAAGAAATTCCAGAAAGGCACATGGCGACATAGGTAAGAGACGTAGTAGAGTGGTTTATATGACACACACGTCACTATGGTTTAGTAGATATTAATTTGTTGGATGGATTTGGTATAGGTTTAGTAGTCCAACCCTCGGTAGACACTTTGTTGGATGAATTTGGTACAGGCTACTCCACCCCTCGGTAGACCAACCATCATTAATTTTACTAACGTTTTAACTATGGACTTTCCGGTTCAAAAAGATAAAAAAGAAGATATATTGTTAGAACATGCCTAAAATTCATTCATTTTTTTAGAAAATGGGTATCACCGATATAGTTCTTTGTAAAAAGGAAGTCAATGCATATGACAGTGCTGTATGCAGGAAAACAAATGTATATGATCGTGCATTTGCCACTATCTCCACAAACATGAAAAAGTGCCATATTTCAAAGTCTTCAATCCATCCTGATTTGACGCGAGAGAGAAGGACAAACTAAACGTGTAGATCGAATCTACCTACCTTTGCCGGCACAACCACAGAGCACATGCGTGGATTCCTGATACATGTGTTCAAATCTCTTTAATAACTTAACATATCTCTTCGTGAGGGTCAGCTCCATGTAAACTATTGATCGCATTGCATTATATAGGAAGTTCAAACGTGCACTCAAAGTTAGTCTAGTGTGTGTGTGTGCCTGATGTCTATCTGTACATGTGTACATGTTTGGCAAAGTTTGGACAGAAAACCTCAAGTGGACATTAAATAAATTAAAATTGGGAGACATGCATATATATTTATTTGATGTGTATCTTGTGAGTGCAAGATGGAAGTTATAAGATTGTACTGTAGCGGAAATGTCATCTTTTAAGGGTGGAATACGCTGAAAGCAAACTTTTTCACACTGAAAATCTACTTTATCGTAAAGGTAGCCGTATCTGTGATTCAATATCTTTTTGTTCATTATTTAAGCATGTGTACTCCGTATCCTAGTAATTCTTGATTTTTTTCTCTACAAACAGTCTCTGCAAATCATGATATCCAACTGTGTGTAGTACCGATCTCTCTCTCTCTCTCCAGTAGTTACACGTGGAGGACAAAGCCACAAACAGTACAGCACACATTGCCGGGGGAGGGAGGCACAGACTGATTCACTTGTGGGGCCGCATATATGATCATAGATAGGTCCAATAATGTATCGAACCCAAGAGAGAGACGATGCCAGTTAGGAAATATCATGGATGAGTACAACTGAATGAACCCAAAGGATAAAGCAAATTAGATATCCTAATAGTATAATCATGGTCTGTCACAAACGGAAGCTAGTTTGGCCAAGCAAGGAAAGACATGGATATGCACACGAACTTGTCTAGTCAAAAGTTGCTCATGATTTCGGTTATTATGGTTACGGCCCCAACATCGGTTAGGATCTTATCTTTACAGCAAACACACTTGAATCAACGTTTCTCTACTACAGTGGACTCACCAATGAAGCGATAAACTTTTTTCAAACAGATGTCTTATAGTTCCACTTCCACATGACTCATCCTTTTCTTATTCTTCTTTTTTTTTGTGAATTAACCCTTTTTTTAATTTTTGACTACCCATGCGTCGAGGCTAAAATTCAACAAGGTGCATTTTGTATACAGAATGCACAGACCCTGCAGTTGCAATCGTGAGACTAGGCCAATTGCAACTGCAACTGTGACACTGGGGTTGGCAGAACCGATTGCAACTAAAAATCCAATTGCAACCGGATTCGACCCGGTTGCAACTGGGTCCTAACTACTTGCAATTTGATCCTAAACAATTGTAACTGTACGACTTACATAACAAATACACAATCGCTCGCGGTTGCAATTGTAAGACTAGACTAATTGCAACTGTGACACTGGCTCAATTACAAGTTGACGGAACTGATTCTAACGTATTAGATCTAGTTGCAACTGGACCCAACCCGGTTGCAGCTGCACCCGACCTAGTTGCAATTGAGCCGAACAAGTTGCAACTATGCGACAAGACATATTGCAACCAGGGTGGGTGCATTATAGCAAAACACTACACACGCGATGCAGAGATGTGAGTTAATTGAATTCACATGTCCATCTAAGACAAAAGGTAGAAGTGACCAAGTAGATGGGTGGGTTCCATCAATGTTAACCCTTAATTACGTCGATAGGGAAAGCTAACATGACGCCACGTTAAAAGGTGTCTTTACACAAGGATATGGATATACATGTAGGTTGTAGGTTATCATTACTAGAGCATTAGGTGCATCTCATGAATATCCAACATACGAACACTCTTATGTCAATGATGGCTATATTCATCCAACCCAAAGAAACAAAGATATCAATCAATCAATGAGACACGCACGCCATTCTTGTTGATCCATCGATCGACCTGCCACCCGCCAACCCCATTCGTGCAAAATTGTTTCGGACCCTTAATTTTTTTGAAGAGTTGCATATGCTAATTGATTTGATTGCCAATCCATCATTTTATTAGTTTGTTTGCTTAAGCCCGCAAGTCTTCAATATCATTAGCATCCAATGGATTAACATTCTGCCTTAGAATATACTTTTGTAATATACCTTTCCAAGATAGCGATATGTAGTTATGTCTCCTGAAATTCTATACTATCTGTATGAGAGAAAAAAGAAACTTTTGATCTTAGACATCAAATGCAAAATTAATGACTAGTACTTCACTTGTGAAAGCTTTCTTGAACAATCAACTAAATGTCTAATCAATCAAACTTATTATATCACATAACAATAATCTATCTAGTAAGTCTATCCGGCAAAACTTAATGATGTAATTAAGTTGGACCATGCTAAGCTCCGGTAGCCTTTCGTCAAATATAGTGTTATCAAATCCCATATATTATGTAATCCATAGTTATGGGCTAGCTTATGGTACAATACATATTCTATATCAACGTGTTAGGTTCATTATTGTTAATTGGTGGCTAGTCCAACTAATGTTCTACTCTGTAGAACAGATGTCATGTGTCAATTAGCTATATATACAGTTAAATGTTTGTCTACTGTTAGAAAAATTACCAATGTTAAGTAGTTAACCAATAAATCTAGTCATTTCTATAATAAAATTGTATGTATATCTCAATTCAACTCAATTAGGGCTGCGTCGATCCTTGATGAACACCTCCAAAATCATTGGAGAACTGATAGATAGGAATCTAAAGTTTTTATTATTGTCAACAATGTTGACACGTACCCTAGCTGCAGATGAAGCGCACTTGTATAAAGAATACACTCTGAATAAAGTCCATGGCTCTGATTCAGATGCATCTCGTCTCCTTTCAAAAACAAACATTGGCTTGAGACAGACCTGACATTAACGCTTCCTAAGACAACTCAAGCAAGAGACAATTCCATGCATGGGCATATTTCCGTTTATCGGAATTGTCTTTTTGCACACTTGTAGCGAGGGCTATTGTTTGTTTCATCTATTGATGTATCCAGCTCGATTGTGCAAGCTAGATGGTCGAAGATGCATGGATACATGGAATGTTTTGATAATAAAGTGCTGAATCCATGCATTACCGATCATGTGGTCATTTCCAAATTTCTTGGAGGAGGATGAACTGAGAGTAATCCTATTTGGACAACTGGTACCTCATGGTAGGAACCAAATCCAATCAGTATAAGCATTCGACTTTTTAATGTCAGCATTAATCAACGAATGCAACTATATATGACAAAGTGCTAAAGTTTAGCACAACACTTTTTACTAAACTTTAGCACTAGGTGACCCAAACACCCCTGCTAAATTTTGCTAAAAGGGAGTTGTTAAACTTTAGTACCCTAAAACCTTTAGCACATGAAAGGGGTGCTAAACTTTGCTAAAATGTGCTAAAGTTCAGTTTTCCCACCGGTACCCCTCCCCCCACCCGCGTTCTCCCTCCCCATCCCACCCACCTCGCAGGGGCAAATCTGACTTTTGGCAAACTTTAGCAATCCATTAGTACGGGTAACCAAACACCTCCTTACTAAAGTTTAGTAAGCTAAACTTTTAGCTTGCTAAACTTTAGCAAGTGCTAAACTTTAGCAATGAACATCCAAACAAGCCCTTAGACAACTTAATTAGATTTGAAGTTGACACTTGTACCAAAAAATCTAGGATTAACAAGTTTTCCAAATCCAATTATATAATGCGAGATATCATTCTAAATTTCTTGGATATGAATTATTGAATTGGACCATCACAAGTTTCATGGTCTCCCTTTTCTCTATCATACTGTACGTACTGTTGCTCCATATGTGCATGGTACAGGATCTTACAACACTAGCTAGGGATAACTTATGTGACACCAATTATTTGGCCATTCCCGACAACAATTTGATGGGACCTATAATTTGAGCAAGATTATTGACACTTCCACTATGAACCCACACAACACACATGTCGCGCCATGGTTCGCACACTTGGCGCATCGCAATCTACACGCGAGCACTCCAAGACAAACAGCATGCAAAGGGATAGTAACAGAAGAGATACTTCCAGAAATCCCGGCAACCGGATTGGACACTGGACAGACAAAGGTTAGGCAATTGGCAAATCTCTAGCAACCAGCCGATCGCCGTCACCAAACAGAACAAAGCATGCAAAAGAATATAGTGAATTTCATTGCAATGCAGGCATCTCGATCAGGGGACAACATCCATGTCAGCATTTATCCCCTCTGGAGCACATGAATTGGACTGATTGATTGCTGCATGGCGCCAACCAACCTTTTGCAGATGCAACGAATTTCTCTCCCAGTTTGTCACTCTCAGAGTGCCCAAATTGGCCTTGGTATCTTCCTTTGGGATGAAATCAGAACAATTGCCAAACTTAAAATGCACAAGAACCAGAGTGAGAATTTTCTTCTTGAAGAATAATCAGAGCACTGAAAAATATAAAAACTACTTATAACTGGCACTCCAATCGTTTGACTGTGTTTTTGAAAAACAGCATAGCGCCATATGAAACATACTACAATTGAATTTTAGAAGCACAACAAAAATCTCAGGCATCATGGCCCCTCTGAATTTTCTAATGCTACCATGCATGACAAGCCTGGCATGGCAACATGCATGCATGGTAAGAAAAATTGTGGTCAATTCCTTGTCAGAAATTGTGGGTGAACTACTCATCACCCATCATCACAACTCTCATCTCAAGTTGTTGGTTGGGGTTCTATAGTTCTGTACCTACTAGAGTAAAAGCAAAGGGATAAGTTCTTTGTGCCTTGGAGTAGTGGTCCTAGCTAGTGGACAGAACAAAGTTGATCCGAGACGGCAATCAGATGCCACGCTACTCTCCTACCTGTGCTGATCACAGCTGAACACTTGGGACTTTTCCCAGTGTCCTTTCACACAATTTTCATCCTTTCTACAATGTGGGAAAAAAAGGTACTAGTGCATCAAGAGATAGGCACACCTGTCGACCCCTTCTTGGGGCGCCTAACAAGACAAACGAATATTTGGCTTTAGTTGACCATGCAAACTACTAAAGCAGCCACAAAGTTGTTTTCAAAAGCAAGCAAGCAAGCTATATAATTAAGCATGATTTCCCACCAAAGAAAAAAAGGTAGAAAGGAAAGAAAATGAGACCAATGTCACTTCAGTGTTCACTCCTAGATTCCTTCAATTCAGCCGTGTTAGTTCCCTGTAAGTGTTATTTGCACGAAAAAAAATCCAGTAACTGATTCATCAGAAAACAATAATGGATGCACACAGCAGGGATCCGATTCTGCCTGTTGCTGATTGGTGCCGGCACATATCTTCCTTGAGGCAATAATCAGATGGAGCTCCCTTTCTGAAAAGGGAGAAAAAGTTGGCATCTGAAGATGGTCAGAATTCTGAACTGGCTTCTCGCGTTCTGATATGGATGGCATCGTGTTCTGTTCTCCATGCAGCCAGATGGGTTACCTTAAACCGTGCATGTCCCTTCGCAATAAAAAATTAAAAATAAACCGTGCATGTCCACATCAGATAATTTCCACTGGGGGATAATTTCTTGAGGTATAATTAAAAAAGATAAATAAACAGAAACGAGAGAACAAACTCTTGACGGGCCCATAGTGTTTACGGTAAAATTTTCCTCTGGAGCCCACGGCCGAAGAGGTATACCAGCCCATATCCCACTATCCCCAGCCCATAGCCCACTCCATTCTGGGTGGTTTAATACCGGCCCGGCCCATAATAATCCCAGTTTCATTTCCTTCCCAGTCCAGTCATCACCACTGCACCAGTAGGCCCGACACCAACCTAACTGGGCCAAAACAATTCTAACAACAACCGGGCCAAAGCAGGAGACAGCATTCCACAGCCCACTTAGGCCCACGTTCTAAGCCAGCGTAGGCCCAGCCCATCGCGCGAGTCAGAGAGCTAGGGTTCCGCGCCTCCCACCCCACTATATAACCTCCTCACCTCCTCGTGCCGCCACTCCTACGCCTCCGCATCCCTCTCCCTTGCCCTCGCGCCGCCGCCGAGAAGGAAGGAAGGAAGAGGAGGAAGGAGGAGCAAGCTGCGATGGGCCACTCCAACGTGTGGAACTCGCACCCCAAGAACTACGGGCCCGGATCCCGCGTCTGGTAACCCCAACCCTCCAACCGCTCTCTCGTCTCTTGCTAGGATCTCGGTTCTTACTGCTTGTTAGAGGCTTTTGGGATGTGGATGACTTGGTTGTGACCAGCGGCGTCACGTGGATCTGTAGTGGTTTTGAAGCGATGACATGGTTGGATTAGCTATTGAGTCTTGGGATTTTGGACCTGTATTTTCTTGATCTGTTCGTGTGTCCTAGGTTTCTAGGATGTGTTGATTTCAAGGAATGTTGGTGTCCATCTGTCGAAAAATTCTGTTGTTCTGCTACCCTGTTGGAAAAAAGCTGTTTTTTCCCGTAGAGATGTGACTTTAGCCAAGCCTTTTGATAACATGGTTATGAATGACGATAGGTATATCAATGCCATATTTATAATGAAAATACGTTTGGTATGATGTATCGTCTGGTGTGATTGTTAGTGCTGTCCTAGAAAAGAAAGGCTGCTGGTTTTGGTACGATTAGATTATGGTTTGTTCCAAGTTATGTGTGATGGAAATTTTCTCTGTCCTGCACTCTGGCCTTGTGGCACAGAACAATAAATGTCTTTTGTAACTCTGGGACATGTTTGTGTTTTTCAGCCGGGTCTGCGCGAACCCTCATGGACTGATCAGGAAGTACGGGCTCATGTGCTGCAGGCAGTGCTTCTGCAGCAACGCCAAGGACATTGGCTTCATCAAGGTATCCATGCTTTTGTGGTAGACTTATTACTGTGATTAACTTGTCCTGGATCACTATTGACTATAAGTGATTTATCCATGCATGCATCTTGATTGTGCTGCAATATTGTCTTACCATTTTGTATAACCTATTGACCTTGCAATCCTTGTTCTGTCAATCTGGTAGTATGCCATTGGAACATACTTGTACGCATTCTTAATTGTTTTATTAACTGCATATATGACTTCAGATTCGTAATGTGTGAGTGGAACATACTCGCATACATATTCGTAAATGTTTTAAATTTTTAAGTTACATGTCCTTTTGATGCCATTGGTTGTCATTCATCTGATATCCTGTGTTGTTGCACTTACAGTACCGCTGAAGACACTTCCTTGCTGCTGTTGTGGACAACTTCACCTGCATCAAAGAAAAAAACAGATCCTTCAATAGAAGGCTCAATTTATGTGTTTTAGATTTTTGTTCAGACTTGAGACTGATGTGGTAGTAAACTCTACTCATTAAAGTTATGTGTGCCTGTTGAACTAGCTATAATTAAAAGATTGAATATTTTGTCATGCTTGATATCTGGTGTACCCTGCTTTCATTCGCCCTGTTCGTTTGGCTTATCAGCCACCAGCCAACAGTACTTTTATCTCAAAACAAATCAGCACCAGCCAAACGAACAGGGCGATTATCATGTATGATCATGCCTTCTGAATTGTTGTCCTTGCTTCATGTATGATCATGCCTTCTGAATTGTTGTCCTTGCTTCATGTATTATCATGCTACTTTTCTTTTTTTTGAGAAACCATCATGCTACTTTGAATGATGACTTGTATCCTGGATATTGAAATTGGAATGTTGTAGGAATGACAGTGGCTCCTTGTATCTGTGTATTTGTTGGTAAATTTGCTGGAACAATGGGTCTTACAGTGAGAATAGGATGAGACACTTGTACCATTTCTTCTGCTCAGTTTCTATCCTAGCTCACTACTGTAGATTCTACAATCTGATTGCTATATTTAGCTGACATTTTTATTCCATCTTTCACTTACTATGCTTTGGTCTTATTTGTTAGAATTATATTTGGTCTTATTTGTTAGAATTATATGAATTTTCCTCTGATATTTTCTTATGATTGTATACTGGTCATCTTTCAAAGGTTGTATGATTTTCCAAGATTTTGTTGTCCTGCCCATTTTGCTGCTGTGCACTAAATGTGCTTTTTTTGGTTCAACGTGGACCACATTCTGGGAGCACGTTGTACAATTAGCATTGGATTGAAGTGTAACTGTGCTTTCTATTTCTCAATCATTCTTACCTTTGTTTTTGTGTGAATGTGAAGATGACATAATGAATTGTGTTCTGCTTATTGAGACTGAAAATCACAAATGGAGCGTTCTATGTTGCACAAGTAGGCAAACTTTTAAGTCTAATGTGCTCAGCTTCCTAGCTCTACTATTGTAAAATTTATGCTGTGATTGTTCTGTTAAATTTAGCTGACTGTTGAATTCTATGTTTTCTGTCATGTTTGGATTTGATTGGTTTTTAGATAAGGTTTGGGATGAATTATGTTTTCTTCTTGCTGCGAAAGGGCCAGAAAAATTTTCAGATCCTTGTCGCTGAAATACTGTCTGTGTGGCTGCTGTTTACAAACAGAAAATGTACAGAAAGTGCTGGGTTTTGAAAGTGTTAGTATCAAAGATGGTATACTTTTTCTGGTACTGTTTGTATTCTGATATCAAGAAAACTAGTTATTGGTCGATTTTGATGTCTTGCACCAAAAACACACTTTTGTTTTTTCATAAGGTTCTTTTTTTGGTTTGTTTTTGTGGGTCAGCACACGCCTACACCTGCTGAATATTAAGTGTCGAAGGTTCTTGTTGAGTTGGATAACAGCCTGGTGGTGTCCCTCCTACGATCCAGCGATGGCTTACGAAGTACCATCGTAGGAATTTGGCCAGAAATTAGTGAGCTTAGTGTATCTTTTGTTTTTGTTTTTTCCTTTGTGAATCGGGAAGGAAACAAAGCCCTCATATGTTCGCGCGGATGGCTTCGTTTGCCCCACCGGGGATGTTTTCCCGGACTAGGGGATGTCTTGGGTCGTGCCTTTCCTGGACTAGCTACAGGGAATAGCCGACAACAATTATAATTGTTTGCTTAATCAATAAAAGCTCTCTGATTTTCTCTCAAAAGAAAAAATTGATAATGTTGTCCATTGAGATGAGTGAATGATTTGATGTGATTCAGAATCCTATTTAAGTCTAAAATGTGAAGCTGTACATTATATCTCAAATCCTACCAAGTCTTCAATGTGAAGCTGGACATATTTGTCTCTACTGGTTTGGGGGTCATAATTCAGTTAAATATAGGCAATTTGGCGAAATGATGTGGACTTTGCATAATGGTGTCTCATAATAGTGTTCTTGCATTACACATTGAATGATAAACTGAGTCTTGGAAGCTGTCATTGCATTATTAGTAATCTTAAGTAACATTGTCTTCCTACTGTTGCTCTTTTCCTCTTGGCATTTCATATTCCTATATGCGATCAATGGATCTCTGCATTCTGGAATATTCTGATGACATAGTGTCCTTATTCCTTCTGAAGGGCGGGCTTGGTGCAGCGGTAGAGCCTACCGTCTGTAACCGGAAGGTCCCGGGTTCAAGCCCCAGCCTCTGCACATTTGTGCGGGTAAGGTTTGGACGCTATTACAACCCTTCCCCAGACCCCGCACGGTGCGGGAAGCCTACGGCACTGGGTACGCCCTATTGCTCGTGGGTCAAGAATGTGCTGATTATGATCATTTCAGGGGCAGTACCCAACGGAAGGACAGCTTGGTTTATGTTATGATTAAGGGCTCAAGGCAATGATAACCTTGGGCAATTTGCAGGTGTATTCAAAGTTCCATGTCGTTATCTGCTAGTCTGATTTGTAATCTGTTTCTGCAACCTAGTTAATACCAGCCAGAATGTTGATGCATCTCACAAGCCGTGTTCGTCATGCTTAATACAAAATGAAGCACATCTTATCTAAATGGGGTAGCCTTTGCATTTGTCATGTGGATTATCTTCTGTTATTTGCAGCAGTGTAGTTTCAATTCTGTACACGGCCAAGATTTGAACAATACAATTTATACTGAGTTACAGCGTTTGATGATTCAATCGTAAGATAGTCAATCAGATGAAGGCGTGTTGCACATCTTGAAAATGTCTCACAAGTCACAAATCACAGAAAAATTCAGAACTGCAAAGTGAGCTTAAGCTCACCTCTATTTTTTTTCGTACGACCTCCCAGCACTTCTCCATGATCACCAACACTTCCAATTATCCTATTCAGGCCAGCTCTTAGTCTTGTCTCTTTTGAAAAAAATACTGTATGTTTTCCTTTTGTAATGCAGATCTTGTGAATCATTTAATGGAAGCATATAATCGCCTTGATTTTTTATCCTCTATTTTCTTAGATCACGAGTTTATGGCATTATAATTATCTTGGACCCTTGGAGCATCACTGAGATACTGTTGTCTCTTTAAGTGGCTCAATGGGCAAATGATTCAGTATGCGATCTTTCTTGTATCTGAACAGGAAGATACTGAGGGATGGAGCATTGCGCTTCAGGCATAAACTACTATAGCTTAGTTGTCTCTACTCTGGTTAAGATTAAGAGGGATCTCGAGTCAAATCAATATCTGAAAAGATTCTTCGAGGATGCACAGTATAAATGTGTGCCCTACCTGCACCTTGCCACAGGCAGATTACAAAGAGTCTTCACATCAGAGCTTAGATAAGAAAATAGAATCGAAGGTTAAGATGAGCAGAATGGAAGCAAAGTGCGCATCCATTTGGAGTGAGGAATCTGAGATGATTGCTCACCTGCAGTCAATGTTCTGGAGCAGCAGCGATGCTGATGCCAGCCTTTCTTCTCCAAACAGCAGCACCAGTTCTTGTGCTGAACCTAGCACATTGCCTACTTCCTTATTCCTTCCACTCATTGGAAGAGACAGTTATGACACCGCGCCATTGCGGAGCTTTGCTGCAGATTGGTGCTTTGATCACCAGAGTCAAGCTTCTGCTCCAATTGTTAATGCAGTAACTGGTGACAAGAGGGCACTTCTCATGGATGGGAGTAGGAACAAGCGTAAGAAGAATAACAAGAAACCCCGTATCGTTGCCCCGGTAAGCAATGCGAATACACTGATAACTGTTTGTTTTTCCCTTCTACTGTTCTGACATTTATGTGTAGTTTAGAAAACTGTTTCTAACATTGTCACTGGCGCAATTTATCTTAGGTAGTGAGGACTTTAAGTTCAAATTCTCTTGATGACGAGGCCAATACCGAGCTTATCAATCAGAGCACCTCGTGGTGCTGCAGCTCTGAGGATGATTCCATTGTCGTGTGTGAGGAATCTTTTGTTCTGCAACAAAGTCGGTCCTCAAAGAATTCACAGAGCCATTACGCAAAGGTCAGAACTATACTAAATCTTAATTGTGCACTGATTTCTGAATCAGAAAATTTTGTTTTCTGATGGCTTTGGTCGTACTGTTTAACAGAAGAGAAGAGAGAGGATTAATGCGAAACTAAAGACACTGCAGCAGCTAATTCCGAATGGCACCAAGGTAAGCCCATACTATTTCTTATTTAGCGTCCCTCTAACTTTTGGCTATACATTTGAGAGGAATGATCAATCTTTGTGCTACATTTGCAGGTTGACATGAGCACTATGCTTGAGGAGGCAGTTCAGTACGTCAAGTTTCTGCAGCTGCAAATAAAGGTTATTTTTAATGTCTCATTTAAATCAGATGAAGCATATGAAGAAACATTCAATTACAATTGAAATTCATGATTCTAGTTCTTACATGCAAAATACCCATAAGGACATGATCACTCTTCAGCTAAATGTTCATAAAACTTTTCAGAATGTTCAGGTCATGGTTCCAGAATCCAGAATGAAGGATTTACAATGTGTCTGAGTCAAATTTTAGATATCAAGTTCAGTTCGTGAATGGATAAATTTCTGCATATTTGTGTGATAAACATTTTCTTGTATCTATGATCAATTGATCATTGCTCTCATGTACTCTCCCTTTTTCTCATGCAGTTGTTGAGCTCTGACGAGACATGGATGTACGCTCCTCTTGCTTACAACCACATGAGCATTGATATTAATATGAATTCTTCTGCGAAGCAAAGTTGACCCTCCAAAAAGAATTGAGCAAACTGATCATACTTCAGAAGGATGGGACCTGTCAATCCAACCCAGTACATGGTGCATCTGTATTTAGGCCTGTGAATAAACCCTGACTTTACATTATTCAGTTGCTTCTTGCAATAACAAGAGATACGTATGATAAGGTTGGAGCAAGGACCCTTTTGTCATATGACGAAATAATGTATCAAAGATTTCTACACTTTTTTTATGATTAAGCGATCAAAGTGGTATGTATTAGTTCGAGCTTTGATACTCTAAATGTGAATGCAATTGATGAAATTCCATTTGTTACTTAAGGAAATTCCATAGTTTCTCCTGATCACCATCAAAATATGAGCGTTCGCTCATCGCCCTGCCATAGTTTTACAGCAAGAATATGACTCCACTACACATAGTAAAAGTCAATCCATCAGGCTTGGTTCTGACAATTCATTATTGCAAAAAATGCTTCCATCTGTTAAGGAAAAATAGATATATAAACTAAAGAAAAATAGAGATATAAACCAAAGAAAGACCTGTTTGGAAGAGGGGTTTCTTCAAGCAATTTTCAGGATTTATTTAGTTCAAGCTTGTAATGAATCCTAGTGATTAAACTGATTATGATCCCAAGAGCTGTTTTATTTCCAAACATTCCACAAGTACTTGTAATATTTGGGAACCTTTATTTATTCTGGATGTGTGATAACCCAGGCCTCCACATGCTATGTAATTCTGGGGAAACTGCAAACAGCTCTGAGCCTCTGAGACATTCTTTAAGAACTGCAATTTTTTAAAAGCGCAATGGTCATCATTAATTTAAGTATATATATTTTAAAAAAATGTGCAATTAGATATCAAACAATTTCATCCATGGCATAGACTGCATTTCCTCTGCTTTCCCATGATGGATCCAACCATTTCATCAACCAGCTGTGCCGTCGTTTCAGTGATGCTCGAAAGCTTCTCTTGGATAAGAAGAGTAACCAAAACCTGCAGAAAGCGTCTGGCCAAAGACTGCAAGTGCTTGTAGCACTACGATATGTGTAGTGGATCATGAGTTGTCATATGGTTGCTCCAATGCATATCAGCAAAGTTGCACCAATCACTTGTTGTTTTCACTTGCATCTTTATTTGCCACAAGTAAAGTGGTCCATTTTGTTATATAGTTTCATGTTAAGTCCATTTATTTTAACATGTTTAAAGCTGAACTTCCCCGTCTTTTAGAAAAACCAGTTTTGCACAAAGCTTGCCTTGTAACATAGGGGCTTGATGCAAGTAAATAATTGCTGATTGGAGCCTATCACAACTCCTTTGTTTGCCCTCCCGAGAGATAACTTCTTTGCTAAGGGACCTATAGACTTTATTATATTTATGTAATTGGTGATGACCTGTGTTCAATGCGTGCTTCGTGCACTATGAAGCTTTTTTTTTAGTTGCCCAACATATGGAATGCACTAGATAGACATATACTGCGATACACGGCTATTTGTTGGTGCCGAGTGTTAGCTCACAAAGGAGACATCTGATTGCCTCACATGTCACGTCCCTTTTCTTGATTTCATCTCTTTTTTTTCAAATGCAATTGGAAGGCAATTCTGTTCCCAAAGCTTCAAAATTAACATGTTGGCTGTGTCATAGAGGAGCAAGTGGACCGACCACCCTGCTTGAAACTCTTCGTATATACTCATTTATCATTTTACCTTAAAACACATTTGGCCTATACCTATTCCTACATGGATTAGCGGGCAATATTATCTATTGGTTAAGTACATAATTAGGAAGAGAAATACGCGTCTCTGTGTCTGTGGTGATTAGCGGCACTTGGTCCGTCTTGTACGTGGGTTGTGACCTAAAAGCATTGATCTTGCGTGACCCGTCAAGTCCAAAACCACGTCATCTTTCTTACTCAAAACGGCCAAAGGATTTCGAAATCATCTGACTGCTACCGCTAAGATTCAAATAATTCGATGCTTATTTTTTTACAATATACTCCATCCGTTTTAAATTATAGGTCGTTTGATTTTTTTTACCACAAGTTTGACCGCTTGACTTATTCAAAATTTTATGAAAATTATCATATTTTTTATGATGACTTGCTGTATTAATATAATTTTTTTTAAAATAACTTAAATTTGACTATATTTACATAAATTTTTGAAATAAGACAAACGATCAAACTTATGATAGGAAAAGTCAAACAATCTATAATTTAAAACGGAGGTAGTAGTATATTGCAGCTTTATCTCGACATGCATGACTTCTGCAGGTTCATTGAATCTGCCCACAATTTTTGACAGGAGGAGCTCAAGGTCACGGTTCTTGTCCACTTTATGTTAATGGCGTTTTCTTCCCCCGTTTTTAGAGCTTCCCAAAAACGCCCACTTAAGCCGCTGACTTGTAATTGTACGGGACGTTCGTCCTTAAGGCTTTTTTTATTCGAAAATTGAAATAGGCTGTATTATCGTGTACTTGAGGTACTTGCATTGTTCGGTACAAAATTCATGCAAAAGTCTGCTAGCAGGATCTCAGGAATTTCAAATGGTACATGGACTGTACATAAAGAATTTAAAATCAAATTTATTTTAAATCGTACCGGATAGTCCAACATAGAGAATTTAAGAGTGTAGTTATAAATTTCCTTACTGCTGCTTGAAAAAAAATAAATTTCGACTCGGAGACAATGTACAGTTAAGGAATTTCGATCAAATGGTACATGTAAAATGCATGTCCACGTCGAATGACTCAAGAAATTTCAACGTGTGTGTACGTAAAACGTTGCGACCTACACTGCACACAGCCAGTGAATGTTTCCTGACACAAGTATAAAAAAATGTTTCCTGACACGGAGAGGAGTTATTTTCCGATCAAAAATGAATTTTTTACGGATTTTTCTGTTGCTCAGGTAGTAGCTTTCCGGTTTACGTGAGAGGGTCAAACACACTTTTTCCGGTCACCGGAACAAAGGTTATATTGACCCTTCTGCTTGCGAGAGAATCCATTTCTGGCCATAGAATAGTTATTCTGTAGCCATATCTTTTTACTGTAGTTTTATGTAGTAATTTACTATAATTTCAATACATATTTATGGTGATTGAGTTACTATGACACACATGGAGATATTTATCATTGTATTATAGTAAATTACTTAGTAAAAAGTTACTAAAATCTCATGAATTATGAGCCTACGTAACAGTGATGCTAGCGTCTACTACAGCCGTACCTTGCGCAACGTTTGACCGAAAATAAATCACTTGATTTGATCAAGGAGCAATGTACGGTCATACATACTCGAGTCTATAACCCTATCTCACACGGTCGTGACATGCCCACAAAAGCTGACATATCTGCATTTGACGGACCTTTAAATAGCACAGCATCGCATTATCTCTCCTTCCCACAAAACACATAAACTCGGCCTGACACGTTGGCACGCACATTTGCACACCAAACCTCGTGTGAGCGTGCATAACCACCGATCGCCGGCGTCCGTACTCACCACCACCGCCATGCTCGCGAGGGCTCCACCGCGGCCGTGCTCCGGCGCCGGCGCCGCCGCCGGTGGCGATGTCCGGTGCCACCCGAGCACGAGGCCGTGGGTGGCCGCTGGTGGCCTCGGTCGAGGAGGCCAAGGAGGCGCCGGCGTCAGGCTCGTCGCGGCGAGGGGCGCCGTCGTTGTGGCGGCGGCCGCCGGGGAGAGGAGGGCGACGGCGGCGCCGGAGCCGGTGGTGAAGGCGGCGGACGGGACGAAGCTCGCCAATAATGGGTCGGCCGTCGCAGGTAGGTGCAACCAATCGATCGTCCCACACCAAGCGTTTCTTTGGGCATGGAATTGTTTGTTTGTGTCTTCTGTTTGCAGAAATGCCAACGCAGTTTATATATTCTACATTTATAAAATGACTATTCTATAATTTTGATTGCGAGTGATTATCGTTATTAACTTAAGAGCGCCATTTAATGAAAATTAGAACTAATCACTGGTAAAAAGCATTAAAGAAGCTCGTCCGTTGTAGCTAGTAACCCTGAATTTTTTACGGTGATTCCATTTGAAACAATATTACTGCTGCAGAAATTATGTGAAATGACCTGGCTGTAGCTTTTTATCCTCATTTTTCTTTTTCTAATGTGAATTATGATTTATGAACATTTCCTATCAGTTTTGAACTGTAGCTAGCACTGCATTTATTTCTTGCAAGAGACAAAGTAAATGACGTCGAAATTATTTCGCCGACGCAGCTGCTGTAGGCTAGTCGTAGCAGATCTTCAGTTATCTCGAGGGATACTGACAGACCACGCGGGACACATGATATATTAGTATATATGTTTCCTCATGTTTCTACACTCTTCAGCCATTATCCTTACAGCCATCCGTATCAAATGCGATTGTGATTTGTCAAACAAATCGACAGGAATGTACGGAGCAAAAGGAGTCAGTAGAGATCAATCACGGATACAGGTAGCGGAGCTGTGATTATAACCACTCACCACAGTCCTCTGTTGGTTGAAATAAAGGGTTGGTCCATTCCTATGTTTAAGTAGATATCACAAGATTCAGACAAAAAGAAAACAGATGCGCCCCCCCCCCCCCCCCCCCCCCCCCCCCAATTTTTTCGGTAAAATCTGTCGCAAGTCGCAATAGAACAGTTCATGCATTAGCATCGCAGCAGCTGTGACTCTGCTTCTGATTGTATGAACAGACAGTGGAAATCGGAAAGGAAACAAGAAAAGCTCTGTAGTAAGAGTTGTGGTGTAGTGACTAGTGAGTCCGACATCCAGGTCTTGGTGGCTCTGCTGCCAATGGTGCCACTGAATGAGTGCAGGATTCAGGTCAGGGTCACGGGTTGAGCTTGAGCCTGATGTCCTGAAAATGACTGAGATTCTAGGTCGGGGAAGGTAGATTGAGTTTTCAGTGCCTTTCTGAATTCTGAATACAATTGGGTGGCTTGGTGACCACTTCGGAATGGGACAGTGTGCTCAGGCTCTTGGATACACCATGCCTATTGCTAAATGGGATAGCATGATAAAGATTGAGGTTGATTGGCACCTAACAAATGGAATCTGAATTCAGTTACACAATGCTTGGAGATAGCCGTAAGTCGAGGTTGATCATGCTCTTGCTTCTGCACTTCCTAGTTCATCGTTTAGTAACCTTGACATGAACTGTAATGCAAATTAGTTAGTTGGTGCGCTGCGACCCAATCAAGCAATTTCATCCTTTAATTGATATAGGACGTTTCCCAGCATATCAGAATGGAAACTTTATTGATATGCTTCTTTATTTGGCACTGATTGGTGGTGATGAAGTTATGGGTTTGGTGGTACTGAGATGTCAGCTATGTGTCGCTTAATAGGAATGGTCATATTCCAGTGACTAACCATGCAACCTGATATTGCCATTTTCTTCAAAGAAGGGTGATATCTAAAAACATTGGAGCACGCGGATTACTTTTTTTGAGCATGAGAGGCACGAGATTTTCACTAACCTTCTCTGCTACAAGTTTCAGTAACTAGTACCCTCCATTTAACGAAAATCGTGGCAAACTTTAGGAGCCAGCAGCATCTTTGCAAAAGTTCCTCAGCATCAATAAACCTGACCATTTATGATGCAATTCAGGATAACATAATTAAATGGCTTATCCTGAAAGCGCAGTTCTCCTAATTGTCGTACCAAATTCCTCATCATGCTCTGTTTAGCATTGTTGTTGAGAGTTTCATGGGTTTTACAGGTATCAGCAAGCTTGTGACCTCGACTGTTGGGAATTCGACAAATATACTATGGCATGACTGCCCCATAGGGCCGACCGAGAGACAGAAGTTGCTGAACCAGAAGGGTTGTGTTGTGTGGATCACTGGACTAAGTGGTTCAGGTCTGTTTGTGAGCTGATCAAATTCACATGTTTACATACCAAATTTGCTCAGACAGTGGTATTTATCTAGATCTTAACATCTACCACAGGAAAGAGTACCCTTGCATGCGCGCTGAGCCGGGAGTTGCACTCCAGAGGGCATCTGACATATGTTCTTGATGGGGACAACCTGAGACATGGGTTGAACCGCGACCTCAGCTTCAAAGCAGAGGACCGTGCTGAAAACATACGCAGAGTAGGTATGTTTGGTTCAGAAATTACTCTGCATTATGGATTTATGATCAAGTTCCACCACAGAGCTTTGCTGCTAAAAATTCTGTTTGCGTTGCTCGTTTCAGGAGAAGTAGCAAAGCTATTTGCAGATGCAGGTTTGATCTGCATTGCTAGCTTCATATCACCTTACCGAAGTGATCGAAGTGCATGTCGGAATTTACTACCCAAGTCTTCATTCATAGAGGTATGCATGAGTGCATGGCCAACTTTGAACTTCCTTGTAGACAAGTCAGAAATTGCTGTGTTTTTCTACATGTCCTCACGTTTCAGTAAGATTTATAGTTGAAAGAATTATATTTCTGCAGGTATTTCTGAATGCGCCACTTGAAATATGTGAAGCTAGGGATCCAAAAGGCTTGTACAAGCTTGCTCGTGCTGGGAAAATAAAAGGTAAAAGAAAACCAACTGATTGTCGTTGTCTGCTATTTACTCAAAAAGCTTACCTTGGAAAATCACCTGCAGGGTTTACTGGAATTGATGATCCTTATGAACCACCGTCTGACTGTGAGGTTAGCCAAATCTTTTACATTTAATGTCTTCAGTGTCTGAAGATTCAGTACTTTGGTAGTACTACTCTCAGTTAGTCAAAGGTTCCTAGTTTAAGGATAATGATTTCCAATTTTCCAGTTCTCTAAGACTTACTATGAATGATACTCTGCAGATAGTGATACAGTGCAAAATCGGGGACTGCCCTTCACCTAAATTGATGGCCGATCAAGTGGTGTCGTATCTCGAAGCGAACGGATTCTTACAGGAGTAGAGGTGGATGTTTGGAATGCTTCTTCAGCAGCACTGGTATGCAGTGGTAGATATCTACGTCCCTGCTGATGATGCGTCTGACTTCAGAGTCAGATCATTTGGTTGACAAGAGATGGCAGCAACTTGTATCTGTAGGTAAAATTGTTTCCCCTAGATGTTTTAGATCGCGCAAATCTTATTTATGGTTGATGTGTTGTTTGTGATGTAAAGTGCGGCGGCATGTCTATGTTAGATGATGTATAGCAGTGTAAATTGTAAAGGTCTGATCAAGTCAAGTAGAACTATGTTTGACACCAAACAGCTCATTATCTTCCTTGGGACATTGGGCTTGTTTGGTTAGGCCAGTCCCAACCTAGAAACTATCACGTAGTCACATAGGCACTACTCATAAAAGGTAGACTTTAAATGCATGATTTCTTCAAAATAAATTCTCATCCAATTATCTTTCTTCTCTCTCCTTTCCCCATCTATCGTCTTTTATTTGATCTTAGTTGTCATGAAGAGATGGTGTCCTGCATGAAACATTGTTTTTTTTAACTTACATGGCACCATTGCCTAAAGGCAGCATTTATCTATGCTTCCATCTGATAATAATAGAAGGAAGAGGAATCAAGAAACAATTGCTTGTGCCACGCGGAGGGATTGCCGCTAACACCCCTCTGCTTCCCATCTACGGAGTGACAAGGCACCACTGCTGGCCAAGGTGATCGACTGATCGAGCACGTCGAGGAGCTCAAGCGGCAGACGCCGGTGGTGCTAGGCACGAGGGAGGGCAAGAGTGTGAGGATGCAGCAGTGCAGCAACGACACCGGCAGGCAATGGATGGGAGGGGATGAGATAGAGGACCCAGAGCGAAGGACGATACAAATGAGGGGTTTTCTTACATAAGTTAACCCAGTGTGGGCGCCACGTGGCACGACACGTCGGCAGGAGAAGCTGGCGTGGCCTATTTGGGACCTGAATGGACCCTTTTAGAAAGTTTAGAGACTTAAAAATGCATTTAGAAGTTTAGAGACCTAACTGATATAGCGAAGCAAGTTTAGGGACTTGATGTGTATTTTATATGGCATCTACCGGTTCTGGTTAGTTTTAGTCCAAGTATTTCTGCATTAATTAATGACTAGTGGTCATGTTTAGCATAAATTAAGATCCTGTTGATGTTAACGTACGCTAGAATTAGTTTATCTAACACGAAGTCCATATTTATATTACACAGAAAAGTATTGTTCGGTAACTGAAAATCTGCATGGTGCTTAGGATATTGTAAATCTCCAAGCTACTTGATAGCGTTGCAATTGTTTTTGTCAATTGTTTCTGACGGTTGAGAATAATTGTATACTAGTCTAACGTTGATAAGTGGTATATGTAGTATACAGTGAGTAGTATAGTAGTATAAGGGCATTATTGGAAAAAAAATCTAAATGGCATCACTGTAATTTAGATATATTTTAATTTTTTTCATTCGATCATATGTCTCGGGCCGACAGTCGAGGCACGCCAGTGGGATGGGTCTCGGGTCGGTGATGCACGCCACCGTTAAGAACGAGGAAAAGTATGCTTAGTTAATATATTTATGTCTAAATTACTATATTACTCATTCTATATACCATATACCACTGGTCAGTAGTATAAGGTACCGTAAAAAAGTTCTTATGAAAACTAGCTTGAAATAAACCCCTAAATATATCTCTAAATTACCCACCTCTGTCATCAAGTACAACTCTTTCTATGCATCATCCAAACCAAATGGCCGGGTTCCCTTTGTTGAAAAGAGTAACAAAAGATCCTCTCAAACTTCTCTCTCGCCTAAAAAAAAAACTTCTCTCTCAAGTCTCAATGGTAGCCCTAGGGTAATTTATGGATCCTACGATGATATCTTCCTCATGTGAGGCTATACTCCCGCATGCATCGTGGCGAATCTCTGGACCAGGTGATGTAAATTGGCAGTTCAGATGGCTGGGTCATCCCTGACAATGCCATAATGTACAATGGGTCAATTGCGACTCGATTATGTGAGTGGTTACTGAGACCCTAAACAAAAGGAAGCACTGACGAGCTAGATTGTTTGGTGTGGTGCTAAACATGATGCTGCGGCCATTTTCACTATTGTTTCGTAGCCAAACAAGCAGCCAGGTGGTCATACACCAGGCATCCAGCAAAGCAGCAACATGCAAGCACACGTGGTGGTAAGTTGCAAGTTGACAACACATACGTGTTGTTTGGTTGGTAAAGCAAGATCGCTCTGCCTCATTCTGTTGATTCTTACTAATCAAAAATGGTTTGGTCAATTGGTCTGGTATTTCATATAACTGTAACACTACCAGGCAATTAATGACATGAATCCGAGACCACGACTTACCCCAGAGATCTAGGCATCAACAATATATCAGTGGCTACGGAGAAAAGTTAATCAAACAAAAGACTAACAGTTGAAATTCAATGATCCTGATTTCTGCGTGTTCATAATGAATTTCTGCAATACAACAGTGTATGGAAACTGCAGAGGTAATTGTAATGTTTTATTTTGTTATGTTCCATCATTTTTGTCTTAACTAATTAAAAATATTTTTCTATAGTTTCGTGATTGTGTATACCTATATCTTACGATAGAAATACCTAAAATATAGATCTAAATATCTAATGCATAATTGTGGGTTATGCAACGACAGCTAGCATAGGAAAATCGGTAGGCTAGTGGATGGGCAGCTATAGTGCTGGACGATAGGGTCTACTCCGTATAGTATTAGAAGTTGGGTAAAGTATAACCATGTGAGTCTGATGGTTGATATCTAAGTGTCCTATGTAGCAAACGCCAAAGAGCATGAAGGGGCTAGGATCTAGATAATCTGGATTTAGTGCCCAATTGTTGGGTCAGAATGAGCAAAGAGCTATGACGTGTAGCTATAACTCTACGATGGGGGTGGGAATGTCTCTAAGTAACGAATGGAGTGTTGAGTCCTAAGAAGCTCATAGGCATGAACTATACATCCATATCCATATGTGCGATCATTGGAAGCAATAGTAATAGAGCCTCATTAGTCGGGCAAAATGAGATCAACAACGAGATCATGGGGCAAAGCTCCATACAATGAATATGGTAAGGGTCGTGAAGCAAACAGGGGGAGGTAAGATCGAGTAGTGAAGAAAGGCCCAAAAATTGGGGATATATAGTTTAAGATTATGTGCAAGTAATGAACAGGTTTTAGTTTTGACATAACTAATTTCCTCTCCATTTCTCATATTCATGATTAAAGATTGCATATTTCCATTTTGAAGATTATAAATAAAACAATGCAACACAATTTTCCTTATTTCTCAAAATATTAAACATGCAGCAAAATGCATACCATCCTAATCTCACACAAACTTTGAACACATATTTGCCTTCTAAAATTGCTAGCCCGTGCAGATGCAAGGGTTGATAGACTAGTGCAATATAATAGGCAGACAGTATCAATTTTTCCACAATTAATGGGAACACAGTAGAGTAACTAATAAATCTCATTTTTTAGCAATTATCACGGCAAGGCCTTTTATTTTCTTTCTACGTACTGATCAGACATTTTTGAGCCACAAGATAAAACACAGTAACCACAAATAAAATACTCTAGATCAACCACCGATTGCAAAAAAGATCACCCATTTAATCGCTCAGGTTGTACTTTTGCTTGTAAAAAATTTAAATCATCGGGCCGGGTGTTACAACTACCATGACTACAAATATCCCATCTGAATTTGCAGGCACTGCACCCGAAAGAATGAATTTGCACTGCAAGGATGCTGAGAGAATAGTGTTTTGCAATGGGAATGAGTGGTATCATGGGAAGAACGTTTTCTTCGAGGTAGTACGGAAGGATATATATTTGAAGCAGAACTCAGTCCTCCGTCTCTTTTCATCTTCATCACCAGGTCTAGTCATCTTTCATGATCAATAGTGCTGTCAGAAAAGCTCAGCTCTGCTTGTTTACGGGTTCGAGCGGCTCAGTTCAGTTTGATCCGATCTCTTAAATTAACCGAACCAAATCTCATTTTCAGCACATTTTCTTAACGAGCTAGTTTGTGAACTATTGGATAGGTTCATTATAGACTCGATAAATATGATAACGCTAAATTTACTTGTTACTAATACAATGATATTTTTGTTGTTTTGATAAAAAAACTTGCCATTCAACATGTAAGTCAAATATAGCGTTAATTAAGTCTAATTTGAATTTTTAAACATCTACGTTATTCAAATTTATTATTTTTTGTTACTTATCTCCATATATTACCGTGAACTATACTTTTAACATACTTAAATTCAAATCATATTATGGTTAATATCACACTCGACTTTTAGAATGTGCCGGCTCGAGCTTTTAGAACAAGCCGAGCCAAACTTGACTTTTAGCTCATTGATCTTAACGAACCGAACCGAGTGTCACACCCCAAAATTTTTAGATTTTGGGATGTGAATTGATAGCATAATTAATACAATGATTTTCTCAATTTTCTAAAATTTTCCAACCTTTAAATAAATAACAGGGAATTTAGTATTGGAAAATTTTGTTTTCTGAGCTAAATTAAAACAACATAGGTTTAATATTGAGTGCCTTGCATTCATGCCGGTTGCATTTAGTGGTTTTATACGTGTAAAGTTTTCAAAAACACGTTTAGAAGCCAAATGGGAATTTTTCAGAACTTTCTGGGATTTATTCATATTTTTCTTTTGCTAATTCCAATTTATGGAAGGTGCTAAAATCTTTTTCATGAGCTCCAAATATTTTATTTGGGTTCCCCATGTCCAACTCTATCTCTGAAATTTTTCTGAGGATTTTTAGAATTTTCAGAACATTTTTTATGGTTTTAATATCAATTCTGGACTTATCTGGAATTATTTTATAACCAGAAAAATAATTTTTTCGAAAATTAAAATCACCCTAAATCTTAGTAGACCAGCCTTGGCCCAAGGTTGACCCAATTTTAGGCCAAATCCATCCCATCACTTTATTGGGCCAAATTTCAAAGCTCATTCGCATTGAAATGGGGCAACACACCTTTAGTCCCATGTTGCTAATGAACGTGGAAGTGAGAGGTTTTCTCCCTATATATACGAACCACCTCTCCAGAAGAGTTTGAAGATCAAGAGCCGAAGACTATATGTGATTATACTGGATTTGAGGCAAGTTATAGCACGGATAATCCTTGCTATCTACCCACTTTGTATTAAATTATTTCATACATGCATGTGTCTAAATTGATGTACCAATAAGGTTGTAGATAGTCTTGATTATCCTATCCTTGTTTACCTTGGGTTTATGCATATGGGTAGATCTTTGCTATGCGCGGCTACTATCACCATTATTTAACTATTAACTTTGACTTAATGGTTCACTTCAACATTAATGATAAAACTTGCTTTTTAGCAACTTGGTTTAGTGAGCTAGAGCATGTGCTTCGTGCTTTGCTCTAGTGTCTCTCCATAAGGTCCGGTTCTTAAAGCGGCAACCCAGGAGCCTGTCGTCACCGCTAGAACTATTATGGCTCTGGTCTTGGTCAAGTAGCTTGTACGTCTCTAGCTTATCAGTGGTTACCGGAGTGGCCGACGGCGCTATGAGAACCACTCGTGAGTGTATGGTTTGATCCACCGAGGACGGGTGATCCGTCGGCTATGCCCCCGTGAGGCACAGTCCCGTGTTGGGAGTCCCTGCGATGGGGACGTCCGCACGTTGCGCATTGTTGGGTGTGATGCCCACGCTCTGAACGCCATCGACCCCCTTATGGTGTGACTCCGTAGGCGTACGTCGATCTCGGTGCCTAGGGCCATACTACCTGTGTTGTACCATAGCAGCCACTGCCTTGTTAGGGTGTCTTGTGAAAAACCTCGTAGCGTCCCTATGCGGTCACACCTCGGTAGTGTGATTTGTGAGGTCTGATCCACCTCCGCATGGTTGGGTTTAAAGTTCGTTTGAGCTTTTACGCGACTGGTGGGTAAAGGGCGAAACCTCTGTAGAGTGTAAATCTATTATGATAGCCTTGCTCAGGGTCACGAGCGGTCTGGATCTTTTTGATTAGAAGATGATATTTATTTATGTTTAATATCACTTATACTTTATTAATTGGGTTACAATCGAGTTTTATTCACCTATAGTAATTTGGTTAATGTTAAAATGAACCAACTACAAATGCTAATACAGTTAAGCCGTGTCTAGTCTATTTTGAGCTTTCGTACCCGTGTTATACTTGCTAAGTAAATGTTTTACTTACACTTGCCATTATTCAACAAAATCCCGGATGGGTAAGAGATGGATCAGTGATTGAGACAGCTACTGAGTTTTCTGGGATTTCAATACTTCTGAGCTGTGGTCAACCAGTCGGTGTCCCTGTGGACTTGAGGCTCTATCCGTCGAGAGAGTTAGACTTCCGCTGTGTTTTATTTAGGTAAACTCTGATATAAACTATTTTATTCGAGCATATTTACTCTGATTTCCATATTTGTAAGTTGTATGTGTTCTGTGGACATCCTGGACACACATATGACAGCATTCGGGTTTCTGTGTAAATCCGGGTGTGATACCGAGCTAGCTCGTTATTAAATGAGCTATAAAGAGCCAAGCCTAAACATGAGATGGATCATCAGCCACCCCTACTGATCAACATGTGCAATCAATGAGTTTTTTTTTTTGACATGAGTAGTACTAGTCCACACCAACGCCCTACTATGTTCGACAGCTAAACATACATTCAAATAGCTGAGTTTGGCGACTTGGTTAAGGTTCTGCAGCTTTTCTCATTTTAATTGGCGTATCCATGTCAGTTTCTCTTAGTGGGAATAATGAATGCCTGTTAGATCAGTATACTGATGATTGTACATGTAACACGTTGATTTCTTGTAAGTAATAGTAATCGAACGTTTTTATTGATAAATTAAAACTAATTAAAAATACACAAGAAAGAAATTTCTATGGAAATCGAACTATTTTTAAAGGCAGTTCACGATTTTCAGAGGAGGTTGTTACGCGTTGATGACCGCAAAACTAGTGAGTACACTATTATATTTAGGGCTGGATATCGAGCTGGCTCGGCTCGGCTCGGTCCAGCTCGAGCTGGCTCGTTAACATAATGAGCCGGCTCGGCTCGGCTCGTTAACAAAGTGAGCTAGAGAAGCAGCTCAGCTCGGCTCGTTTGCTAGCTCGAGCTGGCTCGATTAGCTCGCGAGCCAGCTCGTTTATCATTAGCACACATGTATTTCTCGTAAAAAAATATTTATAGTACACTAAAATAAAAAAACAATTGTTATATATATATTCAAACTCAAAAATCAGATAGAAGCAATAGTAGTTCACAACATGATAACATAAATTACTATAATTATATAGCATATTTATGGTCACCACCATTCACTATTTAAGAATCAGGACATCACACAAACAAAATACATGTTGTGCTATAGGCTCTGGCTTGTTATAGCTCGCGAGCCGCTCACGAGCTGGCTTGAGCTGACTCGTTAACACACCGAGCTAAAACCTTGGCTCAGCTCGTGAACAATTTAAAACGAGCCGAGCCGAGCCGAGCCACTAACGAGCCGAGTCGAGCGAGCTACCGAGCCACGAGTTTTTTGTCCAGACCTAATTATATTAATCTCCGTACGTTAAAATCGAAGCAACATTTTTTTTGATAAAAAAATTGAAGCAACATTGGATCGAGCTTGGCATGGGAGGACACGTACTACGGCCTGAGTTCAGGCCGGAAACATTTTAGGACTCGGATTAACTGATGATCACGTTAGAATAAGCAGGCGTGTCTGACCAAGAGCATATATTCTTTTGGCTTGCCAGTGTACCCATGATAATTGTATTGGTTATTAAGGATCACCTCTGTTCTCCTGAGCACCTACATTGTTATCTTAATGGCAGTGAGATGTCACCAGCCATTCTCAATTCTGCTCAGCCTGCTCCATGGAACTGTGGTCCCTGCTCATCGTCCAGCACCATACATGGAGCATAGTGAATTAGTGATGAGAGTATTGACCTCATCGTCTTGAACACCGAACAAGGATCCCCGACCACGGTTAGTCGATACTATCCAAACTACGGTTAAGCAACAGTGCTAGTACATGCCAACCCAATGAAAGCCCTTGCAATCTGCTCAATTAGCCGAGGCACATACCCGCAGCAGACTATTGGCACAGGAATAAGTCAACTTTAGAGACAAAGTCTACCCCCACTTTCCGTGATCCATCCCATTCCCATATATGATAATGGATTTTGTAATTCCAAAGCATAACCATGTAACGTTCATCTATATATGGCAGGATGTACATATTAGAAGATCCACTCTCTACATTCTGTGCTCTCTATATCTAGATGAAACAGTAGCTAGGTTGGGATTGATGAATAACGCAGAGGCTCCTGCCTGCCTCCTATATATGCAGGGCAAGGGCTATAGTGAGAACAAATGAGCTCAACTTAAACACGCGTTGAGAGAGAGCGCGAGAGAGAGAGAGAGAGAGAGAGAGATTTCGTGTTCTGCCTATTTCACAACCACCACATACCCAGAGAAGAAAAAACGGCCCCGGACTGCTTGCTCTCCCTATCGCCCCGGTGCGGCTAAATCTACAGAGAAGAAAAAAGGTTAATGATTTTAATAAAGGAATAAATCATATCCCAGCCTATAAACCCAAACACATATATGGCGAAATTTAAAAAAAGTATAGCTGTCATGCTAATGGAGGAAAAGACTTCAGCTTGGGAATATGCGGCATGCCACACATGTAGGTTTTAGAAAACAAAATAAGTGTATCATGTGTGTGTCAGGATCAAATTTTAGACATACAGTAACCCATAAGTGAATAACAGATAAAATATCACGTAAATAAACTATAAATAACTTACGAGTTTATCAGAGTATACAACGTATCCTAAAAACGAAGGCTCCAAACTTCATAGGCAATTGACCAAGGGAACACGTATGCCGACTTCAGCACCCACTTCATAACTCTTCACAGAAACTTTATCTTTTGAGAATCATTTATTGATATGGAACAAAAGAATTTGAAAAATAGCAAGCGTGAATACATGACGTACTAAACAACTATAATATGACATGCAAGGCTAAGGCACAAAGGGCTGTTTGACATACTGCAATAAATATTTTTAAGTTGGTTAAATTTTGTTAGCGCCTAATTACTAGCAGATGTAAGTTTATATCATCATAATTAAACAGAGTAAATAAATAAATAACAGGAGCATAAAGTATGAACATAAACCATAATTTATTTCATCATTGAGTTTAATTATCATCTAGCTACTTAATTAATGTGATGCCCAACCCAATTTGAATATGGCCTAGTAGTAGCCTATGAGAACGGTGTGCACGTTTAGTATTTTTATTGCTAGTTGAGCAAAGGTAGAGCCAATTTATAATCCTTTATCTTTTAGCCATAGTACTTTGGGTTAACCCTTTTATATGATGCGAAAACAAAATATAAGTAGGATAGAAGCTATGTCTACACGTGCCCACAATTGTGGGCTAAATGGTAACATTCTTGGATATTTGCTCAAGTGAGGGTTAGTTGGGCCGATGAGGACTTTGGGTTCTTGAAAAAGGGGTGTATGTGATGTCCAGCCTAATTTATATGTGGCCCGATAGTGATTCATGAGTAGTGACTCTCGGAAGAGCTGGGCTGGGTGTACAACTACCATGACTACCAAAATATCCCATCTGAATTTGCAGGCACCCGAAAGAATGAGCTTGCACTGCGAGGACGCTGAGAATAGTTTTTGCAATGGGAATGAGTGGTATCAGGAGAAGAATGTTTTCTTGGAGGTAGTACGGAAGGATATTTAAAGCAGAAACTCGGTCCACCGTCTCTTTTCATCTTCACCACCAGGTCTAGCTAGTCATCGTGCCTGATCAACATGTGAGTATTACTATAGTTCACACCAATGCCCTACTATGTTCGACAACTAAACATACTTTCAAAAGCCGACTTTGGCAACGTGGTTAAGGTTCTGTAGCTTTCTCATTTTAATGGACGTATCCATGTCACTTTCTCTTAGTGGGAATAATGAAGGTCTGGTATATATATCAGTGTACTGATTGTACGTGTAACACGTTGAGTTCTTGTGAGTAATAGTAATCGAACGGTTTTTATTGCTAAACTAAAATTAATTAGAAATATATACAAGAAACAAATTTCTATGGAAATGGAACGATTTTCAAAGGCAGTTCTCGATCATCCTGCACCATACCATCCAAACCATGGTTAAGTACAAGTACGTCAGAACACTACGAAAGCTCGTGGCTCAATTAACCGAGGCACATACCCGCAGCAGACCATTGACACAGGAACAAGTCAACTTTAGAGACAAAGTCTACCCCACTTTCCGTGATCCATCCCATTCCCGTAATAATGGATTTTGTAATTCCAAGCATAACCATGTAAGGTTCATATATATATGCGCTGTGTATGTCTAGATTCTGTGCTGTGTATGTCTAGATGAAACAGTAGGTTTGGGATCGATGAATAACGCAGAGGCTCCTGCGCGCCTCCTATATATGCAGGGCAAGGGCTATAGTCAGAACAAATGAGCTCCAACTTAAACATGTGCAGAGAGAGAGAGAGAGAGAGAGAGAGAGAGAGAGAGAGAGAGAGTTGGAGAGAGAGATTTCGTGTTCTGCCTATTTCACCACCACCACATAAAAAACGGCCTCGCCACCTCGGACTGCTTGCTCTCGTGTTGTGCCTATTGCCCCGCTGCTGCTAAATCTACAGAGAAGAAAAAAGATTAATGATTTTAATAAAGGAATAATAGATCATATCCCAGCCTATAAACCCGAACATATATATGGCGAAATTAAAAAAAAACGTATAGCTGTCATGCTAATGGAGGAAAAGATTTCTGCTTGGGAATAAGTGGCATTGGGGCAAACATGTTTAGTCGTGGCATGGAAGCCCGTGACAGGAGAAATGCACGGAATTGAAGTGCAAGATAGAACAAAGTTTCCAAACAGGAGGGGATACTTTGTAGAATACTGGTAACCACAAGTTGTCCTGCTATCATAATGTTGGAAGGCGAATTTTCTTATACTTGTATGTCATTAAATTTGGGATAAATTTTTAACTTTTTTTACATCACCATCATTCACTATGTATGTTGAAACTATGGATGTAATAGGATATCCCATACGAATTTGAATGGATTCTCTTTTGATTGGATGGCTATTGAGTGTCTCAATGATCAACTAGTTGTGTGACTACTACACAAGGCAGGCACCTCCTTGCTTCAGTGAATTACCGTACCATATCATCAAATAGATAATACCTTTTTTTGCAGGTAAAATAGATAATACCTTTACCTCACGCTGAAAACCTAAATTTCCCCGCATGTGCCAGGTAATTTTTTTTGTCGGTACCACGAAGTCTCACAGGGAAATACTGAGAGAGAGAGAGAGAGAGAGAGAGAGAGAGAGAGATTTTGTTCATGCGCGATGGATGAGGCCCAAATCAATTGTACAGTCTTCTGCACATGCATATATTTGTGGTAACTTCTGCTCTTGAGTCCGATCCTTGCCACCAGCAAGGTCCAAAACATCGGTGTCTTGCATTTTGCATTGTTTGTGAAAACGTGTAACATTTGATTATATGTATTCCTCAGGCAACTTTCTCCTTCCAGATATGGAGGACATCACCATGCCTCAAGAATGTAAAATGAATCACTAGCCCAATCACGTATCAAGCATGTAAATGCACATGCATCAACTAAGAATGTACTTAACATTTTATATGAAAGCCCAGAAAATGGTCCATGGGGTAAAAGTAAAACTAAAACTAAAATAAATCAGAAAGGCTCATGTACGCAATCCATGGAAAATGGGAGGATGATAAAATTTATTCATTGCCATGTATAGAAAAAGAAAATAAGATCCCTTTGCCTAAAACTAGCTACCCTTTGAAGCCATCGTCCTTGCCTTCTGAATAGGACGGGACCACATTTACGTTAAAACAAACCTGTGGCCGCTGGCGAGGCCGCATGGGCGGCTGCCACTCGGCATGTGCCACCCTTGGGCCCGTTGTGGCCGCGCCCATGCCCGTGTTTGGCGAGGCCAAATCGAACCTCCCCCATGGTTGCCATGGAGAGAGGTGAAAGTAATAAGGAAGCGTAAAAAATGGGATAGAATATGAGAGGGGAGGGTAAAGAGACAAGGATAACGGATTAAGATATGGTTGTACCAACAATGGAAATTTAAAGTGCTTGTGAAACTGATTACTTTAAGCGGGCAATCCCATTAGCTGCTCCTAAACATATACTCCCTCCGCTCCAAAATAAGTTTTTTTTAGCTTCTAGGGAAGCACATTTAATTAAACCAACTTTCGTATTAATTAAAAAAGTATATAGAGAACTGCATGAAGCCAATCAAATAATTAGTTGATACTGTTTTTTAAGTTCCAATGCATGTGTATTTATTTAGAAGTATAAGGGCCTGTTTGGATACCCCATTGCTAAAGTTTAGCAAGTAGCTGTTTGGATTGAGGTGCCAAAGAGTTGCTAAACTTTAACGAAAGTCTGAAATGCCCCTGGTTGCTCCCAAGGTGCGGGTGGAGGGAGGAGTACTGGAGGAAAAAAGAAGTTTTTGGCACAGTCTAGCACACCTTGCAAGTGCTAAAGGTTTTGGGGTGCTAAAGTTTAGCAAACCACTTTTAGTAAATATTAGCATGGGTGTTTGGTTCAACAAGTGCTAAAGTTTAGCTAAAAGCGCAGTGCTAAACTTTAGCACCATGGATCCAAACACGTCCTAAGTAATCGGGGACATAAGGTTATTTTTAATAGTTAGTAATGTGCCTGAAATTTTCTTAAAGGATGGTTATTCTGGGATGGAGAGAGTATAATGCGTCTCGTGGGGTGATCCACCCTTAGAAATCGAGCTGTTGACCTCTTGGCATCACTTTTTTCACCTTCCAATTATTTTCAGAGGCGCTCCACCCCACGAGCTGCACCAAAAACCAAATTTTGGCAACTGGTTGGTTGCTACAGTATACTTAGAAGCAGTTGGGGCTGGTGACCTATTTGTCTATCATCCTTGGAACACTACCAGAAAGGTCTCCATCTGCACCGGTTGGGAAGGACCTTTAGCTCCGGTTTTCCAACCGGTGCAGATCTTCCGGTGCTAAAGGGTGGGCACCTTTAGCACCGGGTTAAATAACCGGTGCTAAAGGTGCTCATTCGCCAAAAAATATGTGCGTTGTTGTGGGGATTCGAACTCATGACCTCTTGGCTCGCGCGTATCCACCTAGCCATCTCAACTACGTAGCACATGTGATAGAATAGAATATGCTTTCCTTTTGAAGTAGCATGTAACACCCCCTTTAGCACCGGGTTCGTAACACCAACCGGTGCTAAAATGCCTTTAGCACCGGGTCATTACACCACCCGGTGCTAAAGGGTCATCCTTTAGCACCGGGTGGTGTTACGACCCGGTGCTAAAGGTGACTTTTAGCACCGGTTGGTGTTACCAATTGGTGCTAAAGAGTCTCTGGGAGCACCCCAATTTTACACCCGGCGCTAATGTTGCATTAGCACCGGATGTTGAGTGCACCGAGGCATATGAGAGGGGCGGATGTGAAGATCTCTGGTAGTGGAAAAAACATGTGCTTTTACATGTTATTTATATAGTAGTACGTGAACGGGTTTAGGCTTCATAATACTGTATTTGATGTCATACACTACCAGAATAACTCACATCCGCACCCCTCATATGCCTCGGTGCACTTAAGATCCGGTGCTAATGTAACGTTAGCACCGGGTGCGAAATTGGGGCGCCCTCGGGAACCCTTTAGCACCGGGTTGTAACACCAACCGGTGCTACCCCTTTAGCACCGGTTAGTGTTACAACCCGGTGCTAAAGGGTCCCCCTCCTTTAGCACCGGGTGGTATTACGACCCGGTGCTAAAGGGTGACCCTTTAGCACCGGGTGGTGTTACGACCCGGTGCTAAAGGCCCTTTAGCACCGGTTCGTAAATACGATCCGGTGCTAATGTAGGTGTCACATGCTACTTCAAAAGGAGCATATCTTTAATCCTATCACATGCGCTATGTAGGTGAGATGGTTAGGTGGGTGCATGCGGGCGAGCCAAAAGGTCTTGAGTTCCAATCCCGCCACACGCAAATATGCAAATATTTTTTGCTAGTGCCCCCCACCTTTAGCACCGGTTATTTGACCCAGTGCTAAAGGTGGAAGGGTGCCACCTTTAGCACCGGAAGATTGGCACCGGGTGGAAAACCCGGTGCTAAAGGGCTTTCCCACCCGGTGCCAATGTGCATGATTCTGGTAGTGATATATAGTATCCATGTTATTTTATTTTATCTCATTCAGGCTTTATGATTATATATGATGTAACAGTGTGACTGGTCGTATTCATCGTGATGCAAAAAAGTCTGAACCTTGTCGAGACTTCTCGACTTGAAGTTCTAGAACACAAAAATCCAATTATATAGTACAATTCTCATTTTTATGGACCTATATCTTGTTTCATGTGTTAGAACACCTACTATTTTGGAACATCTGATGAAAGCTTACTAAGTAGTGTAATGTGCAGAAAATTTGACCTTGTCACTAGTTTTGAAAAGGTAGCATAGCCACTGTGTTTCTGGAAAGAGAGGTGGAGCCGCATCTTATTTCCTAATAGTTGGCACAGATTTACTAATTGAGGATTTTTACCACAGTAGATTAATTTTGGATATACTATGACTTGGTAATATGTTCATATATCCCTTTTCTGTTACTGGCATTCATTACTTCAATAAAATTAAACTGAAATTAGCTGTGTTTTACTGCAGCAACTACCCATATGCTGTGCATTTACTGAAATTAGCTGTGTTTTTTTTCTATGGATAACACAGAATATGATATATGACACTGCAAAACTTCAGTACAACTTGTAAGTCAGTAATTCACTGTGTTTTACTGCCACACCTACCAATAAAGAAAATATCCATTCCAATCATCTCAACTTCCCCTCCATCTGTATATATATTTCCACGAGCTACCAAGATGCCATTGAAACCATCACCCCAATTCCCAATTCGCCAGTACGTCAACATAGAAGACTCTTCATGAGAAGATGAAAGCTGATAACGCTACACATAGTGCTGATGAGATACCCATTACGGCATTATGTTTTGTCGGCATGGGAATGAGTGGCATCAGTGAGCAGCTACATCGGTCAGACAAACCGCATAGTCAAGCATCTGAGGCGATTCGTAGAGTAGACGATGCAGGGATTACCAATAACTGCTGTTGCCCTATAACAGGAGAATATTGCCATTGCATACGTTGGGTGTGCAGCTCATGACTAAATTAGCAAAAGACAATCAAAGCATGTGTCGGAGGTCTCGTTGCAGTCTAGTGCATAGACTGGAATCAGTGTATCCTTGCAAGTTTTGCAGAAAGTCGTGAACAAGAAGCAACTCGTGTGTTGGAACCAAGTTCTATGATAATATACATCAGTGATATATCCATCCTTAGAGGCTAAACTATCACACCCGGTCCAGTTTGTATGGCCCAGTAGTGGCCCATGAATGCGGGATGCATGTGTTTAGTGCTACATTGCTAGTTTAACAAGGGTGGAGACAACCTATAAGCCTTTGTCTTCCGGCCATAGCACCTTCGACTTAACCCTTGTACACAAAGCGACGACGAAAGTGTAGGCAATGTGCTATGTGTACGCATGCGCGCCGCCTCAGAAGGGCTGTGTTGTGCGGCTTTGGAGGGCGGGGTGTTACAAATGGTATAAGAGCCGACCCTCGCGGTTGCGCGTACGGGTCAGTATGCGGGCATAGGGCGTATGGCGCGTATAGCCCGGGTAGGGCATACGACATGGCATAAGCCCGGGTAGGGCATACGACATGGCATATGACGCCGGCACTGGATGTACGGTCGTGCACGCCCCTCAGAAGGGCTGCACGGTGCGGCTTTGGAGGGCGGAGTGTTACATAAACCTCGTGTGTTGGCACCGAGTTCTTTCCTTGTTTAATTGTTGGTCAGAACACTGGTTTAAGACAAGAAGCAGTGATTAAGCAGAATGAGATCCTTGAGCAATTTAATTGCCATTGCCAACATGTTATAGCAATATGCGACAGTAAACCTGGTCAGAAGTAAGAACTGCATAGTAATCGACATCCTATAGAACAATGCAAGGGATTGCAAGGGATAGGCAATAACAATATTGTATCTTTTGCAGCTTGTCAGCCTTTGAAGTTATTTCACTGTTCTTCTATGAGCTTCATCAAGAATACATGTCTCCTCAAATATTTTTGCCTTCAAAAATAATAAAAGGAACTTATCAGCCAGTTCCAGCTGATAAATATAACGAATACAAATTGCATTGCAAGATTTCTCTTTTCAGAAACCACTCCTAGTACATGAAAGCCATGTGAGTAGAATCTGAAGCTCAAATCACTGTTCCTATTACTTCTGTTCATTACTGCACCCGTATACAAATTCCCACGCAGATCAGATTTAACTTTGAGTAAATAACACACCTATTTGCCCCACGCCCATTATTGCTAGTATTTGGCTTCTGTCCAGATGGATCCATCCACCAGGAATTTTTTAGTACTTGCATAACTCCATGCATTTTGGATGCGGAGAAGCCAACATATAGGCTATAAAAATGACACAATGAAGTTTTAATTTGTCATTTACACGTATATGCTCGAGTCATATGATGCTACGCATATAAACAGGCCACAGGATGGTAAAACTGGAAATGAGCGGCATGAGGGAAAAGTTAACAACCATGGGCCTACAATCTTCAGAGTCCAGTGTACATGTTCACGAACTCGCGCATCTCTCCCTTGGCACAACTCCCGCACACACTTGAGAATGTCTAGCGCATGCCGAGGAGCGGATGATAGCCACCTCATTTTGAATCCTCATGACTACTAGGATACTGTGCTCAAGTAGGGATCATCGTGTTGCAGGAAGTATGGAATGAGTTCGTGCTTGGAAGACATTCAAATTCCCAGGAGAATGGATAAGTAATTGCACCTGGCTTCCGTGCTTTTGTTTCATTAACAGCTGATGAGATGTAACAAGGTTACTCACAGATGCTTTCCTTGTTTGTATTGGAAGATTGCAATGCATTGATTATCATATTTGATACATGTTTATCTCCTAAAATTCCAATGTAACATGCCATCAGAAATTCCCGAGTAACACGATGATATTTGGATTATATAAATACAGTTCAGCTGGTTTTCCCGAGTAACCACGGATGAGAAGTAGCTGGCCAGTGAAGGATTGTATAAACATTCAGATCACCTCTACAAATGCTACAAATCAATAAGACTTAAAAATATCTGTGAGTAATCATATAAATTCCCATCCCACCCATCAGGAAGTTTTGTGTTGTTACTCATATAAGGAACTGAGATGAAAAGAGAGGCAGGGATGTATAGAAAAAGTTTTTTCAGTCATCATGCATTACAGAGAAGGATAGATTCGTTATGCAGATTGCAGATCACAGGTTAGCAACACTAGAAATGAACGGCATCTGGAAAATCCGAGAGATGGCCTCTGCATCATGGAAACAGCACAGAACTTGAGCCCACAGGAACCAGGAGTGTCATAGCTTGCCTTCCCTCTTCTCCTGCCACCGAAGGCGTTGTAGCCGCATGTATGTAACAAAAGCAGGTTTTGGTTCAGAAATCTCCCTAATATGTTTAGTTATTCAGCTTGTAAAAAAAGATGCCTCAAATTGTATCCGTGCCAGTTTTCAGAATAAGTACCGTGTCCCAGGCAGCGTTGTACAAATTGGGACCAAAACCGGATCGGTCCAGGTGAACTTGATCGATCCATGATGGCCAAGTGTGCATCACTCAACTTGAACTGTTCTGGACATAGGTTAACTCTGTCGCAACCCAATGTAGAGGGGAGAGGAGTGTACTGGTGCTCTGTTTGGGAGTAAGTATTGTTTTTCTTCTTTGAGAGATGGAGTACTCTGATTTTCTATTGGGCAACCCAATGTAGCCGGCACAAATAACTGCCTGACAAAATGCAGTGGTCTAGAACAGATTCGAAGCGTCCATCGACAGCCCATTTTGATAGAATCCTAAGAAAATAAGCATAGCGTCTGATCATGTTTTTCCTATAACCTTGCTCCTCTGCACTGGGAGTAAAATGTTGACTTGATGTTGTCTTGAACAACCCAATAGATTCATCCACATCGCTAGCTAGACTCAACTTGTTGCATTCACCAATTTTATTCTGCTATTATTTTGCTGATCCGTGCGTAGCAGCTTATATATCAGTTTACCAGTAGGTTCAGAATACATTGCGTTGAGAGCACTGCTTCCACAGAGATTATGTGATGACAATGAGACTATGAGAGGTACCAGGAGAGTCTGGAATTCTACCTCTGGGTGAAGCTTTCTCTTCGCACTTGCTGGCCACGTGTATGGCAGAGTAAAGAACAACCACTAGGACATCTTCTCCACTATGCTTGAGAAAAACAGAGATGACAAATTATCATATCAACACGATGGTAAACGAGCAAAGTCAAGTACGATGCATGGTTACCGTGTCTGTGCTCAGTTTTTCTTTCAACTTCGTTTGATTCCTAATGAGAGCACCAGTGTACGGTCAATTGGTTCCAAATAAACATTTTAACTACATAATCAAGGTTTGATCATTATAAATTCACAAAAGCTCTCCTTATTTGTTGTTTAAATCTAATTCTCACGGCTCAATACCTCTCTATTTTTACCAGATGTGAAGCCACTTTAGTACCGGATTTCCACCAGGTACAACGAAACCGGTACTAAAGATGTTGCATCTTTAGTACCGGATAGGTCACCAAGTACAAATAGAAACTTTACTACCGGTTCATAACATCGATATACTAAGTGGGGCTGCCACGCAGCCACATGCATGTGACCCCTTTAGTTTTGATTGCTGTTACCACCTAGTACTAAGGTCTTTATATTTTTTCTTTTATGTTAAAAAATATTTCCTATTTAGTTTGTATCCCTTTGCCTATGACATACATGACTAACATTTAATGAAACCAATAACTAACATATATACTATTTCATTAATTAAAAGCAACTAACATATACTAAGATGTATCAAAAGAACTAATATATAACTTAGTATATAATAACACAAGTGTATGAGACCAACTAACATATATACAATTAAATACAGGATGTTTTCAACTAATATTTTTCTGGATCCATCGGTACTAATAGGTTGCATCAGTATAGCAGAGGGGAATGAGCGGTACTAATATGGCAATTTATTAGAGGGGAATGAGCGGTAACAGAGAGATCAGTATAGCAGAAGTGAAAGGCAATTTGATATTTTATAACAACAGGCAGATCCGATCTATCTAATAACAAATTCAGGCAGAGAGTACTAGGTGCATGGGGTACTCAAGCTCTCTTCATTAGTAGTGATTACTAGAGAAGGTCATATTTATCACTATCCCAGCGATGATGTTCCAGGGAGTAGTGGTCCAACTCCATCAATGGATGTTGCAGTGGGAACTTTTTTGACACGTTTTTGTGCGTTAGGCCTACGATGGTATTGCATTAGGAGTTGTAATTGATTAATGATATTGTAAAAGTTTTTTTAAAATAGTACAAAGGGTTGATCCATAATGGTGCACTAGTTATTTTCCAAATGTTTTAGATGTGAGTGATGTTGCTACAATTATTTAGGATGTTGCAAATATTTATTCTAAATGCTTCAAAATATGATTTTACATGTTGCATCTTTCTATTCTAATTAGCTAATTACCAGAAATCAGATTGATAAGGTTCGTTTTCCTCGTAATCCAGAACTAAAAAAATATAGTAACTCAGTAGTTGCTGATAGAATTATATATTGTTGATGTTCATCTGAGCACAGCTATTTTCTGAGGATATATAAATTCTATGTAGCCATCTATGCATGCAATCGAATCAAACATCACTTCACATACCTTGCTCATCGTGGTGGTATAATTTTACAGCCCTTCACAAACAGACACCAAAGTTGGAGTTCTTGTTGTTGTTATATCCATGGTGGCCGTTTTCTTGCGAGGTTGTTGTGGCAGGGGACGGATCAAATCAGCCAGCACCAATGGTCCTTTTTCTGTCATTGTTGCGCCGCTTCACTTGATGCAACCGGAGCAATTTGTCCCCAGGGTTAACCACCAGGCTCTGCTAGGATGGCGGCGAGAGAGATTAAGGAGCCAATGGTTAGTTACGCTAGGATGGAGAGATTAGCAAGAATCACTCTAGAGATTAAGGAGCCACGGGGAGATCAGCTATGGTATGGTAGATGTGATCGGTAGGATATTTTAGACTATTTTTTCAGAGTTAAATCTAACATATCTAGATGCACCACACTTAAAGTTATTAACTTCATGTCTTGACATGCAAGCTATCCACATCATGCCACATCGCCATTCACGTCATGCCACATCACCATCCACTACCATCTATTTATGTATTCTACCAATTTTCTGTGACTCATATCATCCATGCATAAAATTTATTAGTCTTTGTGAGTACAATGCTACAAAATTCCCACAGTAGAAATATATGGATGATCAATTATTTAAGAGTCATTCTCTCTCAACAAAATGAGCATGTTTTCATGCATAATATCGTTTGCAAAAGAATGTTGCCATGCAATTACCTTAGTGTTTCTACTTTTAAATTTTATCTTAAAATGATGTATAATATCATTGCAAAATAATATTAACATACAATCAACTTAGTTTTTTTATTTTTAAATCTTACCTTAAAAATTGTTTAAAAAATTCCCGCAGCATCGTGCAGGTATCACCAAGTAAAATATAAAAGAAGGGGTAGGACAAAGGTTAGGCTCGATGGGTAATATTTATTTTTTTGCCGGTATCTAGAGGGGCTCTTGGGAGGATATTTTTTTAATGGCAGAAGTGGGAAATTTTGAAGTAGATATAGGGAGTTCTATTAGACTAAAAAATTATAATGGCAAATGTGGGTAATTTTTTAGAAATAGAATAGATCTAACTGTTATAATAATTATAATATATTAAATTGATGGCTAGATGTTTCTAATTTTGTGACAATTTCTAGCATTTATCTTTTCTCTAGCGGTCTGCGTGATAATTAACATGGAGACTCTAAAAGGAGTCTCCAACTAGTAATAGTAAGATATTTTTTAACTAGTATTTTTAGGTTTTTGATATACTTTTCTAATGTCTCAGTTATAGTTTAAAAAAGTTGTGGTTATAACCTTTATATTATACGTGTTACAAAAGATAACTATCAATGTTGCGAAACTTTTTTCTACATGCTTTCCTTCTTTCAATGGATGTTGCATGAACCATCTTGTGAGGCTATGGTGGGAATTTTGGAGTGCTATGGCGAACCGAATGAAACTTTTATACATCTTTTTTAATGTTCCAAATGATTATTTTAAATGTTCCAGTACTCCACTTTTGATGTTGCGATTGAACGTCCAATGAAATTTATTCTTGAGGCATCCAGTGTAAAATAATCCACTGTCCATCCACTTTTGATGTTGCGTTTTGTGGTTGTATCATGAAATGGGGGTTCCAATACTTTGTTGGGATCTCTGACTAGTGATTGCACACGAAGTTGTCAAATGTTTGAGGCCCCATGAACAAGCAATCTTACTAATGGAGGAAAAGATTATTTTAGAGTGGGACTAGGCGGCTTCAGGAAATATATGATTTAGGTTACAACAAAACTCCAGTCAGAGACATCTTCCATGCACAGGCAGTGCAAGGTAGAATCCAGTTTGTAAATATGCGCCCATTGCATTGTCATTAGTGGATGACCAGGTGGTTGATGGATTGAAGTAGAACAGGTGCATCTGGTGAAGTTTGTATACACATGCCCAGAAGTGTCCACAATAACAATAGGCCTGGTTGGCCAACTAGGACTCGCAGAGGGCAGGATGGTCTTTGTACCTAAAGCTTCAAGTGTCATATACAACAAGGGTAGTTCTCTTGAAATATCCCAGCCACGGAGCTGACAGTGGGAACCTGTAACACCCTAAAATTCATCACAATTAAATTGTAGCAATTTCTGAATTTTCTAGGATTTATTTAAGGCCTAAATAAATTTTCTATGATTTAATTAAAATTTGTAGCCTTTTTATCAATTAAAATATCATATTAAATAATTTTAGTCAAAATAAGTTGTTGATGCATTCATGCTGTTGCATTTGTCTTTTGCTTGCTGTTCAATTAAGTTGAAATTTAAATTCTGTTTAAATTCGAATTTAATCTGAATTTGTTTGATGTTTAGAATAGTTGTTTTCTGTCGAGTTCGTTTTTGCCCCTCCAACTCTTGGCCCAGCTCGGCTTTGCCGCCTCTACTTTTCCTCTCGGTCAGCCGGCTCGATTCCTTTCCCCGGCCCAAGTTCTCTTCCGGCCCACCTTCTCCACGCGCCGGCCCACTCCGCGCCCCTTCCTCTCTGTGTCGCTGACAGGCGGGGCCCGCCTGTCACGTCCGTCGTCTCCGAGCGGGACTCGCGCTCGAGTCCGACCCGACTCGACCGCGCCACCCCCTCCGACTCGGGCGCGCACGCCAAGGCGCCCGGGCCTCTTTTTCCTCGCTCGTCGTGGCCCCGCTCCACCCCCGCTCCTTTTTTGCGTTTCGGCCGTTGCTCGCAACCCTAGCACAAGCGCCGCCGCCGCCGAGTCGAACTCCCGGCCGCCGCCGTCAAATCCGCGCACTGACGCACCCCTGCTCCATTTGACCCCGCTGCGACCATCGTCTCGAGGTGAGGGATCTCCCCGTGCTGCTCTTGTCCCGTTTTCCGCTCCGAGCCAAGCTAATTCGCTCGCCGTCGTTGCTCCAGCGCCGCCGGCCGCCATTCGTCGTCGCCGGCCGCCTACGAACCTCCTCCCTCAACTTGGACTAGCTAGGTGAGTTCGCCATCGCCTTCTCTTGCCTCCCGTCCAATCCTTGTCCGGTTTCGTGCACCGAAGCTCGAGATCGAGCTTGCGCCGGCCGAGCGCCGCCGTGGATGCTAGCGGCGCCGCCACCCTGCCTTCCCCGCCGGCGAGCCCATCTGCCGATCCAATCTCGGCCATCGGACCTTGATCCAACGGCCGAGCTTCGTCCTTACCCCGAGTCAAATCCAGTCCATACCGGTCAACCAGGACGTTTTACAAAAAGGCCCTTCAAGTTTCGGGGAATCAACCCGCGGTCCTAAGCCATTCAAAAATATTTAAACTTAGGTCCTTTTTCTTGCGATTTAGCCCCTGCAAGTTTTAAAATTGCGCCCGAGGTCCAAGTTTTAGCTTTTTGCATGAAAACCCTCGTAGTTTTATACAAAATTATGTTTTAGCCCTCGTATTTTCGCAGTTAAGCCCCTGGAACTTTTAAAACTTTGCCAGCAAGTCCCTGAACCATAGAAAAGCCATATCTTTTGCGTTTTAACTCCGGTTTTAGTGATTCTCGCGCTCACTCGTTCGTTGTGACGCGTAGATTAGTTTTGTGCTGTTTTTTTCTTCTGTTGAAATTGTTTGGTGTACTGTTTCTTATTTATTGTATTGTTTTCTTGTATGTGTTCGTGTGCTGCGTATAGGAAACGCGCCGTTCGAGGAAGTGTTTGAAGAACCAGCCGTTGAAGAGTTTGAGCAGTAGCAGGGTTGGGAAGAAGGCAAGTATTCCTTGATCATGCCCGTTTGTACCTAAATGACATGCATTTTAATTACACTGTTTATTTATCGCTTGCATTAATATTGCTGGGTCCCATTAAGGATTTACTAGTCTGTTTTACCATACCTTGCAGCTGGGTCATTAAATTAATTTGACAGGTAGATGATGCTTAGTTGCTCAACTGGGATTGGTCTAATGAAACCCCTACTCTATGTTCCATTATTATCTTTTAATATAATAATGACAAGATCACCTCTTTTAATTGGAACATGGAGCGACCACCCAGGAAAACAGTGCAACCATAAGTGCTATGTGGCTCTGGCTTTGACTGACTAATTAGGTATTCTAGTTTGTGATAGTTTTACCCGAAAGGGGCAAGAGGTGCGGCGGTTGACGAGGTACAGCCCGGTCCTCTTGAGCGGTAGGCTTTGCTAAGATACGCGACTCACTAGGGAGGGTTATGCTTTGCTCCTGAACCGGAAGCCTTAGCGAACTATCACTTATTAGAGTATCTTTGTAAAGGTCTCATAGTGAAACCCAGTATTCGGTCCACGTGGTGTGGGAAGGGTACATGCTTTCGGGCAATGGGAATCACGGCTTATGGTGAATGTGTACAACCTCTGCAGAGTGTAAAATTTTTATAACAGCCGTGCTCACGGTCATGAGCGACCTGGACCCTCACATGATTAATCTATCAGACTATGATCTAAATTGTGGTTACCTGAATTTGATGGGTTTATGTTATCATTTAATTGTGGTTGGTATATACTTATATTTGCTAGTAAATAGATGCTTAATAAAAGTTGACCAACTAAAAATGCTTAATGCAGCTATCCTTTCAGCCTTCCACTTTATAAAGCCTAGCATGTCATTTATTTCCATACTTTGCTGAGTACGGCATGTGCTCACGCTTGTTTATTTATATTGCATCGACCACACTCGGACTGCTGCTCAGATTGGGAGTATTTTGAGGACTTTACTACTGCTTTGAGGAATTCTAGGCGAGTCCGCCAGTCAACTGCCTGTGGAGATGGAGTTATTTCGTTTTGTTTAGTTAAACGTTTATTTTAAGTCTTCCGCTATGACTTTTGAGTCAACTCTGAGATTGTAATAAATATACTATAATACTCTTCCGTATGCATGGTTATGGATATTCACTTGTGACGTCTATCATATGTGTGTAAACTTGATCCTGGCGCACATATGAGATGCACCTGGTTTTCTTTCTAAAACCGGGTGTGACAGAACCTTTAATTGTTCTGGGATTTTAGGCTTCACTACTGTTATATATGCACTTTGTTCACATAACCGCTCAAAATTTAGGCTCGATTTTCTCCCCCTAACTATTTCATTTTGTATAAGAGGAATTTTAAAATGCTTGGGATTAATTAGAGCCATCCGTTCAGAGAAATCAGACGGTGAAAATAAAGGGAGTACTTAGAGATACCTAAATAGATTTTTAGGGGCGGATGGAAACATAGAAATTAGCATTTGTAGGTGTGGACCGTGGGGCAGACCACCCGTGTACAAATGTGGACCACTTTGAGCAGCGGGTTAAGGCATCATCCGTTCTCTAAAATGGTTTTTAGAGGCACATCAATGTCATTTCCATGAACTCAATTTGATGGCAGATCAAGAGCCCACCTTTGGCAAGAAGGGCTAATATGGAGAGCATGAGTACCTCATACACCTACCACTCCCTGCTTTGAACTGAACACGTCATTAATTCTTCCAATTGATTTTCCCAATCTTTTTTCCTGATAGGTGGAGTATGTCGTCCATGGACTCTCCTAGAATATTCCTCTCTATATATACACCTTTCTGCTTACTGCTATATCTCTTCGACTAACTCCTCAAACGCTCAGCCTCTCTGCTATTTCTAAACCATCACAAAAAGAAAAACTTAGATATGAATAGCTTTCATGCTAGTTGAGGAGATAGAGGTCTTCAGTTTAGGAATAGGTGGCATCTGGAAAAATGCTTCTAAGTCCTGCGACCGCTTTCTGTGGCTTGAGAACAAATCCAAGCACACCTGGCAGGTGCAACTCCTCACTTGCTACTTCAATATATTACCTAATGCTCCCTTGAACACTCGTAAAGTGTTTTTATTGGTTGCTAGATTATTCATCTAGCTCTTCTATTCCCAGACGTGCACTTTCAGCCAACAATGTAGTACCTATACAGGCTGAAGTTTGTGAATGGGCGTACAGAATCACCAGTGATAAATTAAGACTACAAGGTCATTTGTATCTCCTGATCCAGATTGAAAATACTAAAGAAAAACAGGCCTGCAGTGAATCAACATAAGGTCATTATGTTTTAGTATTTTTTGGATTGATAGACTAATTGTTGCTATATTCGGCACAGAATTGAGTGTGGGCACAACTGGATCCAATACCGTGAGGGCTGTACAGCTTGCAGTTGTAGCGACTAGCCCTCCATGGCAGTGGCTAGCTAGCAATGATGATGGCATTTTCACTTGACGGTTATGTTCTTCAGTGATAATGGTGGCAACTGGTTCGCAGTGGCATGCATGGATCATATGGAGTGGCAAATCAGAGACCAGTGGTGTATAGCAGTGGTGGGGGAGGTGTTGTGCAGCATTTTTTGTGGTATCAATCCAACCAGCTGCAGTCAATAGTTGCTTTGGTTGTTGCTTGGTGTTGGGATGTTGTCGTAGTAGTTGTTTTTATCCATTTGTTATATTGCCCAGCCTGGGCTTTTTCTTTTTAATATAGACAGCAAATTTTCTGCCTCATTCTTTTCAGTGTATTTTTAGACACCGATGAAGCGAGCAATTATATGCCATATAAGAGAGACATTGATGAGAAATAGAAACACATGCTACATAAAAGAGAAAAAAGCGAGAGAGGGAGAGGTAGAGAGAGAAAGAGAGAGGTACAGAGAGAGAATGATTTTTTTTTGCTCTGCAATTAATAGTAGGCGGCAACACCAATAACCGAGCGACATTCATGAGCAACTATGTAACTGATCTGCTATATAGTCCATCTTTCATTAGTCACAGGACACAAAGAGCTTTTAAGAAGTAAGCTCTTCTGTAAACTGCTGCTCCGCTGCCAAGATTTGACTGATGATACAGGGTAAAGGCAAAACAAGTGGGTGTAAAAACAAGTGGTTGGGGATGTTTCCTTTCACTCCCTTACTTGCTGATTGGGATGGCCAATGCTCTTTCAGAGGAATTGATCGATGCGCCATGGATGGAACGACATGCGGGCTCCTTGCTGATTTTTTTTTCCAATAAGGGCTACGCCTGAATTTCATTAGCTTTTCAACCAACGAAATTACAAGGTCTTCAAAGTATCTAATCTGTCATGCTTTTTGAGGATTACACGGAACCAAGTCTGAGCATCAGTATAGTTTAGCACCAAGGGCTATACCATACTGATGACTAAAGGCTACCCACTATACTACCAACGAGAATGTAACGAGAAAAACGGAAAGACAACAACTGATCCTAGCAGGAAGACAGACCCACGATTATTACATCTCTGTTTCACTCCCCTCAAGCAATTTCTCCCCAAAGCAAGCTTTTGCTTCATGTCCCCCTGCCACTCCCAGACTTCAGCGCAGCAGAACCATCCCAATGTCGTCAACAGGAGTTTCTCGTGGATGTAGTTCGATCGCCGCTGCCTTGAGAGCTTCAGCACCTTCCTCCAGATTGCCCCTATCCGCCTCCTTTTGCAACTCCGCCCAAAACAGAATGAAAGATGAAGCCATGCATACAATCTCAGTAGGAGATCTGATGATTTTCTTTTCAAAACTAATATTATTCCTTGATCTCCAAAGAGCCCAACAAATTGCTGCAAGCCCAATCATATGATATTTTCCAGCCATAGGCATGTACTTCCCAGACCATTCCCAGAAGGTCGACAAGGTGCTTCTTCAACGAAAGCCACCAGACTCCAAACATATCTAGCCATAGTACATTCAAAAAATAAATGATTCATTCAAGTCACAAAAGTTGCACTTACTACTACCATGCCAATTTTTCTTCAGCAAATTATCTCTAGTCAGAATAACATTTTGCTCAATCAGCCACATGAAAATTTTGATTTTCAGTGGTAATTTAGCTTTCCAAATTTTCCGGTTGGGAACATTTGTTTCATTCACACAAAATTGATCATACATGGTTTTTACCGAAAAACCAACCTGATTTCCCCCAAATCCATTCTGGTTTATCACACTGACTTGATAAAACACACATTGAAGTCATATCCCTCAAACGAGTTAGTTGATTTTGTTCTCTCTCCCCAAGCCATCTTCTAAAAGTCAAATTCCAGCCTTTTTGAGCCACCATTTGCCCTGTTATCTTTTGTTCATTACATATTTCAAACAATTCAGGGAATTTTTCTATCAAGGCTAAGTTACCACACCAAGCATCTCTCCAAAAGTCTGACATTTTCCCATTGCCTAGCATCATTATTCTCCCCCGAAGGTAAAAATATTTAACTCTCAAGAGATCCCTCCACACTGGTGAATCTGAAAGTTTATGCTTAATCTGATTAATACATTGATCTTTCACATATTTTTTCCCACAATCTCTTGCCGCAGCCCATCTCCTGTTTCCAACTTCCACCACAATTTACATAAAAGACTCATATTCATCTTTCTCAAGTCATGAATACCTAATCCTCCTTTTTCTCTTGGCTTTGTAAATTTTGCACCATTTAACCAAATGGTACTTCTTTTTAGTACCATTTAACCAAATGGTACTTCTTTTTAGTACCTTCTTTTTAGTACCAAATGGATGGAACGAGGTGCGGGCTCCTTGCTGATGAAAGGAGCATACTAAGATGTGTGCGTGAATATCTCTTTTACCAGGGTGTTTCCTTCAAAAGGTTGAAGTGAACTGTGCTTCCTTTACAGTCGTGCCTTTAATACAGATCGACGAAATGGAAGAATTAAAGATACTACTACCATGCTTAGATAGGTAGATAGCAAGGTGAGGGCTTAAGCAACTAAGAGTGTCGTCGAAATTCACGTGCAGATTTGGACAAACGGATCATGAAGAATTTAGTCATCGGCCTCCAACTGATTTCACGTGTCAGATCAATGCCAGATTTTTTTTTTGCTGTACCATGGGTTGGACATGCAGCAGTGTCGCTATCCCTCCTATGTTCTGTAACATGATCGATGATTTACCCCACCTAGCAACTTTAGTAGCTATGCAGTTGTTCAAATCAGTTTCTTTTTTTAGGGCTTGTTCAAATCACCACTCTTGGCGTCCACTCACCAAAGTTAACTCAATATACAACTATTTGTCTGACCCATCATTATTAATCAGCTTCACTAACTCAGTAGGGAAAAAAATATTCCAAATGCATTTTGTTTTTTGGATCCAAAACGATCCAGAGAAAAGGAACATGGCGTGTCGTTGCTTATATAAGCAACTGAGATGAAAAGAGAAGTGGTAGAGTAGAGAAACAGTTTTATCGATCTGTTGTCATGTGTTACAGAGAAGGATAGATTTGTTACTCAGATCTCAGGTCACCGGATAGTAGCAACACTGGAAATGAGTGGCATTAGGAAAAATTAAGAGGTGGCCTCTGATGTGTCGTGTCGGCAGCACAGGACTAGAGCCCACACGGCCAAGAATGGCGTGGCTTCCCTTCCGTCTTCTACCCTCACGAGCGCCCGAGGATTAACATATTCTTGAAAAGGCTCTTTCCTGATTTTGTTGTTGCTTTTTTTTTCTCTCCTTTTCCCTTTGCACGCATCTTGAGTTAATTCCTCTTTCTTTGTAACCTTCTCCTTGTTTGATATGGAAACATGCAGTGTACGAATCTTATTCATAGCTTTTGCAACACATAAATCCTGAAGATTAATGTGCAAGGTTCGGTGAAGTTTTCATCATGATTCAGGTGTGATCGTCTCACTCACAGTCTATTATTGAAGTGGCCAGGATGTTGTGTGTCACACCCGGTTTTAGAAATAAAACCAGGTGCATCTCATATGTGCGCCAGGATCAAGTTTACACACATATGGTAGACGTCGCAAGTGAATATCCATAACCATGCATACGAAAGAGTATTAAAGTATATTTATTACAATCTCAGAGTTGACACAAATGTCATAGCGGAAGACTTAAATAAACGTTTAACTAAACGAAACGAAATAACTCCATCTCCACATGCAGTTGACTGGTGGACTCGCCTAGAATTCCTCAAAATCAGTAGTATAATTCTCAAAATTCTCCCAATCTGAGCAGCAGTCCGAGTGTGGTCGATGCAATATAAATAAACAAGCGTGAGCACATGTCGTACTCGGCAAAGTATGGAAATAAATGACATGCTAGGCTTTATAAAGTGGAAGGCTGAAAGGAAAGCTGCATTAAGCACTTTTAGTGGGTCAAATTTTATTAAGCATCTATTTACTAGCAGATATAAGTATATACCAACCACAATTAAATGATAACATAAACCCATCTAATTCAGGTAACCACAATTTAGATCATATTCTGATAGATTAATCATGTGAGGGTCCAGGCCGCTCATGACCGTGAGCACGACTGTTATAACAGTTTTACACTCTGCAGAGGTCGTACACATTCACCATAAGCCGTGATTCCCATTGCCCGAAAGTATGTACCCTTCCCACACCACGTGGACCAAATACTGGGTTTCACTATGAGACATTTACAAAGATACTCTAATAAGTGATAGTTCGCTAAGGTTTCCAGTTCAGGAGCAAAGCATAACCCTCCCTAGTGAGTCGCGTATCTTAGCAAAGCCTACCGCTCAAGAGGACCGGGCTATACCTCGTCAACCGCCGCACCTCTCGCCCCTTTCGGGTAAAACTATCCCAAACTAGAATACCTAATTAGTCAGTCAAAGCCAGAGCCACATAGCACTTATGGTTGCACTGATTTCCTGGGTGGTCGCTCCATGTTCCAATTAAAAGAGGTGATCTTGTCATTATTATATTAAAAGATAATAATGGAACACAGAGTAGGGGTTTCATTAGACCAATCCCAGTTGAGCAACTAAGCATCATCTACCAGTCAAAATTAGTTTAATGACCCAGCTGCAAGATATGGTAAAACAGACTAGGAAATCCTTAATGGGACCCAGCAATATTAATGCAAGCGATAAATAAATGGCGTAATTAAAATACATGTCATTTAGGTACAAACGGGCATGATCAAGGAACATTTGCCTTCTTTCCAACCCTGCTGCTGCTCAAACTCTTCAACAGCTGGTTCTTCACACACTTCCTCGAACGACGTGTTTCCTATACGCATCACACGAACACATACAAGAAAACAATACAATAAATAATAAACAGTACACCAAACAATTCTAACAGAAGTAAACAATAGCACAAAACTATTCTACGCGTCACAACGAACGCGTGAGCACGAGAATCACTAAAATCGGAGTTAAAACGCAAAAGATATGACTTTTCTAAGGTTCAGGGCTTGCTGGCAAGGTTTTAAAAGTTCCAGTGGCTTAACTGAGAAAATTCGAGGGCTAAAACATAATTTTGTATAAAACTATGAGGGTTTTCATGTAAAAAGCTAAAACTTGGACCTCGGGCGCAATTTTAAAACTTGCAGAGGCTAAACCGAAAGAAAAATGACTAAATTTGAAATATTTTTGAATGGCTTAGGACTGCGGGTTGATTTCCAAAACTTGCAGGGCCTTTTTGCAAATTGACCTAGGTTGACCGGTAAGCGACTGGATTGACACGGGGCTAAAGCTAAGATGGGCCGTTGGATCACGATCTAACGATCGTGAACAGATCGGGCAGAGGGGAGACTCCAGCGACGACGGGAGCGGCGGCGCCGCCGTTGTACAGGGCGGAGGCTCGCCGGCGCTACGCGCAAAACGCGCTAGAGGCCACCAAACTCAGCGGGAGTTGGCCGAGGAGAGAGAGGGAAGGACGGCAATCTCACCCCGAGGGTTCTTGACGGCGGAAGAGCGACGACGGCGGCCGGCGACGGCGAATGGTGGGCGGCGGCTCTGCAAGATCGGCGGCGAGCGGATTAGGTAGGACGCGACCGAAAATTGAAGCGAAAACTCGATGGGAAGCTTCGGAGCGTCAATGCGAACCTCAAGGTGTGCTTCACGGGGGAGGAAAGACGACGCGGCGGTGAACCCCGTGCGGCGACGGCGAGCTTGAAGAAGCGGCGGTGGCGGCGCGAGCAGCTGCTAGGGTTCACGGACTGGAACGGCGCGCGAGAGAAGCGGAGTAGCACGGGGGCCACGGGCGCGCGGGTAAAAGAGGGCTGGGCCCTCGGCGTGCGTGCCCGAGCCGGAGAAGGCGGCGCGGCCGAGCCCGGGTCGGACTCGAGTCCGACTCGGGAAGACGGAGCTGACGCGTGGGCCCCACGCGTCAGTGAGAGATGGAGAGGGGAAGAGGGGAGCGGGCCGGCGCGGACGACTTGGGCCGGAAGAGAGCTTGGGCCGAGAAGGGAAACAGCCCAAGGAAGCAAGCCGGCGGCCAAAGAGAGAAGTTGAGGGAGCAAACTCGGACGGGCCAATAGTTCGAGGGGCAAAAGTGAACTCGACAGAAAGCAACTATTCTATGGCTCAAACAAATTCAAATTAAAATCGAATTTAAACAGAATTTAAATTCCAACTTAATTAAACAGCAAGCAAAAGACAAATGTAACAGCATGAATGCATCAACAACTTATTTTGACTAAAATTATTTAATATGATATTTAAATTGATAAAAAGGCTAGAAATTCCAATTAAACCATAGAAAATTTATTTAGGCCTTAATAAATCCTAGAAAATTTCAGAAAGTTGCTACAATTTAATTGTGATGAATTTTAGGGTGTTACATTGTGTCATTTTGTAACAAGAACTCTTCATTGTGCATCCTGGCCTCTCGAACCATGGATGCAAAAGCCGAAACAATAGTCATAGATAACAAAAAAAATGTTTAGAATGAAAGACTTTATTAATTTAATGATAATAAAGAATCTTCACACTAGTTGCCTTCTTCCAAAGTAAAAGAAGTACGAGACACTAATGTGTCTCCATCTAATACAAGCTTCGTCACTGCACTGAGGTATAAGTAGCCACATATCAGTCACAAACTCGAAGTTAACTTGTAGAGTCTGTGGCTGTATAAAGCGGGACAGAGGGAGTTTTGTTGTCGTTACTGCTTATATAAGAAACTGAGATGAGAACAGAGATGGCTGTCTAAAGATAAAAATATATTCTGCCACACTAATGTCTCACTGCACTGAGGAAGACTATGCATATGCATTATGATGACGACGACGATGATACAGCGAAGGATGTTTAGAATGAGAAGAGTCGTGAAAGATAGAGTGCATCAGTGGTGATAGCAAGTTAGTCTTTGAGATTCCCTGTCACCAAAAACTTCGATCAACCACCACTTGGCCTAGTGGGACCAAGCTAAACGCAAGCAGATAGGAGGGAACAACAAGAAGGAAGCGTGTTCAACGAAATTGTATCCAAGAGTTTTCACATATGTTATGGTATCTTTAGTTCATACCTGTACGATGGTGCCCAAAGCATGTAGCAACAGTGCCCAATAAACCAAAAGAGATTAGGCCGCATTGATGACTACAGTGGTCTTTGGTCACTGTACAATGCTTGGAGAGGTATCAACCGGTACTGTATGGAGGGTAAATTAATGGTTGGTCCCACTATTTTTTTGGTATCTAGTCCCATGAATTTGATAACTGTTGGTACCTCTATTTATTTAGGTATCTCTAGGTACTCCCGTTGTTTCCACCGTCCGATTTCTCAGAACGGATGGCTCTAATTAATTCCAAACATTTTAAAATTCTTCTATACAGTATATGCAGGTTATCGTGTGGAATAGTTAGTATGCTTCCATGTGGACCTTGTTTATCTAAAATTAGATATAACAAGTAAGAACGCAAGCATGGAGCTAGCATACAGATGATGATCAGGACGTTAGGAATGAGATACATCTGGAAAGAGTACAGTGTGTGCTTTCTAGTCGTTAAGGAAAGATACACACATTTTGTTTTTGAAGAAACAGAAAGATACACACATTGGGAGCCACTGCGTAAAACAGCTGAAAAGAAAGAGCATGTCTTGAACTAGGACTCTGTTGTCTGTGTGCGCCAATTGAGGACGGATCACCATAGTAGCGAGAGCAACATTTTTTATTTCATTTTCGGAAAATTTCCGGTGTCCGGCGAAATCATCGAAATTCATGAATTTCACAAAATTCGGTTAAAATTTCAGTCAAAGGATTGGTCAAACTTAAACTTTTATGCGTCTAAAATAAATATTTAGTTTATTATCCACGTGACATTTCCAATTGGTCTTGTGTTCCGGTTGTCTGGTTCATAGTCACAGAAAACAGGGTCGAAACCATTATTCCTCGAGCCGGAAACACCTTGTTAAAGCCCCTCACAACTTATCCCTGACCGTTCTTCGACCCCATCGATCCAGAAACTTTGTGACTACGGTAGTTCATTTTTCTGTTGCACGAGAGGTCCCTGTTTCCTTTTCCCAAAAAACTGCGTTCATTGCGGGAATCAAACCAGAATCTTGCTTGCAGATTTGCACAAAGGTATAGTACGTGGGAAGGGATGCATCGATACAAGAACATGTGAGAGAGGGGTACATATATCAAACAAACAACCACTACTTATATATATGTGGAAGACCGGAGGGAGATCACATTATCATCGCGATCTCTCGCAATTATTTTTCGAGCAAGAACATGCAGATAGTGGCGAAAGTACAGAAAATAAAAAAAATTAAAACGATACCACACGAGAAAAAGACAATAACCCATGTCCGTCTGCTTATTCTTCGAAAGCTTGAATGGAACCAGGCATCAACCGAAGCAACGAAGGTTCTTAAGCACATGCCTGGCCGTAATTTTTTCAGGCGTAATAAATTCCAAGTGCATTAACGGATGCTCCAACACGTGCATAGAATCCTGCAACGGCTTTACCATCTGGAACCTGGCTGCTGAAAGGTGTACCATTTGGTTTTCCAAAAGGCCCATATGTTCTAAGGTCACTGACCAAAGTAAGTGATGTAACAACATTGTCTTCTCCAACTGTACCAGTTGTTCCAAGAACTTGCTTGATAATCTCGGATGGAGCAAGGGTGATCTGCAGGGGGAAAAAACATCACATGAGAGTTAATTATGTTGCTCTTTAATTAATTTCTTAGCAAACAATACATAAGTTAAAATTATAAAAACAAACTATTGAGTATTGACAAAATCACTCACCGACGTAGTAAGTGGACAATCACCACCCCATGGTCCAGCGGTTTTCTTCTGACCAGCTTGATTAGTGTAGGAGTGTGCAATCGAGTTAATCACATCACCATATCCAATTGTGATAGTTTGAAGAGACAGGGGTGGCTCTGGGATGTCACAAGCTGTTCCTCCAACCCCACCCCAGGGTCCCAGCTTTGTCTGCGCACCAGTGACGAAGCAACGTACATTTAGTATTCTAAAAAACATATTCCACCTCCTGTCAATAAAATTTGACGCTTAAGACAAGTCAAGCCATTATCTTGTTTGCAGATTAGATACTATGTTTCCCACAAATGACAAGTTTTTATTTTTCTGACTGTACGGAGTATTTGTGTAGGCCCATCTCCCTCTGTTTTAAAAGAATAAGCAAACTTATCTAACTTTAATAAAGTTTATAGAAAAAATTACAAATATCTGTAGCGTCAAACTAGCTTTTCTGAGTCCAAATTGAAATATGCCTTGATTGTTCTTTTATTTGGTATCGAAATTTAGTCAAAGTTGCACAAGTTTGACCAAGGATAAAATAAAATGACCAGCATTTTGGAATTCATAGAGTAGATTACAATCACAAAAGGACAAATGTATATCACCAGTTCGGAGATGCATAGACAGAAAGCACTGATACGAAGCTCCCAGATACGCCCTGAAGCAGAATCAAAACTTTGCAATACTTTGGCAGTGGCAACACCTTGTGCGTATGCAAACTCTCCAGTACCACCTACGATTGCCCATTCACTATCTTTTTCGTCGGAAACAAAATCTCCAATCACCTTCAGGCTAGACCCCATGAACCTAATGAGCGTAGCCACAATCACAAAATCTTAGCACACAGAAAAGAATATAAACAAAGCATAATCATGTCGAAATGCTAACAATTCCAAAAGATGTGTGGTAAACCTGGAGTCGGTGAACAATATGTTGTGACAGAATAACCAATTCTCGTCGGCCTGACCATCACCGATGTGCATGCCACGAGCACGTGCAACAAGGTTTGCACTAGCTGTAGGACCATCTCTTATGATCCAGTCATTAACAACAGTTGTTCCAAACCCCAGAGGAAGACCTGGATTTACAATGATTTTTTGGTTACCACCTGGTGTTCCTTCCCCCCGCTGGTTCATGTATAAATGGAAGCGATGCTCTTTCTGCATGATGTACTGGCAAACACCATTCTCGTAGTAGGGAGGATTTTCAGCAGACATAGCTATCGGTTGCTTGTGGAGCGAGGTTAAGCTGAGCAAGCTATGATTGTGAACTACGTCTGTTTTCGGGTTGGAAATGAATGAAGCGGAGGTGTAGCAATTTATAGCCAACATTTGGACATAACATATACCCATTGAGATTGGTATATGCCTCTTGCAGTCACAATCTCTGCTTTGGAACATTAAACTTTTTGTTCATCTTGACTGCAGCTAGTCATTGGTATATATATCCATGTGTATATAGTATTCATTCCTACCAGCTGTCAGACAATATATCTAGAGAAACTGACAACTTCTACATTAACAAATGACATAAGTATTATGTCTTCTTAAATACAGTAGATCCAGTCTGCCCTTGATAATAATTTAGAACGCAATGTGATCAGGCCTCATAGATCACAGAGATCGTATCCACTAACAGTAACATTTATACGGTGTGATGCCACGCCTAGAGCTTGATGGTGGCCCCAGATCGCAATGTGATTAAATAAGTTGGGGCACTGGGTGGCATAATACCTTACATCAAGTGTTTGGTGGATTGAATTGCAAGGGCGGGTTTCTATAGATGCTCCCTACCAGCACTATATAGACTCTAGAGCAGGGTTACATCTACACACTATATCTTTCCAAGTCATTCAAATATCTCAACCGAATTACAATTGTTTCTCGATGATTTGTTGCTGAAATCTGTTCCTGTATCGTGTGTGTTGTGGCTAAAATATGTTCTTATGTTTTTCATAAGACAGACCATAAGCAGAAGATGACCAAAAGCATAGTCATATATCTTTTATTTTGTGTTGTTTAAACTAATATTAGCCACTACTTGAAATCATGAACATCCAATTTTATATTAATTATAGAGTTATTAATGGAAAAATATGTCTGGCCTATTAGACCCTAGGGTTAATGACTGACTTTTGGATGTGTATTATTTTTGGATGTTAAACTTTGTGAAAAGTTATGCTATGTCATCATTTGAGATCTTCGCTGGCCTACATCGCATATCACCAGTCGAGTACCAAATCAAATCCACACACAACCGTCCTCTTATGTGCCCTCACCTTAGAGGGCACAATTGTTGAGGCCACCAGTTGCAAGCATTATGTGATCGAGTAAAATAATTTTCATGTCAGATTTTTATCTAACGGGCACCACCCCCTGGGGTGATCGAATCCCAGCTATATATGCCTGTTTCATTGACACTCACCTTTCAACATCGCAAAATATCATGATGCCAACATTTGAACCATAGATGCACCATTTTACAAAGTTGTTTTAGCAAATGGAGCAATTTGCAAGTTGTTGGAACAATCTGCACTCACCTGCAAAGTTATTGCATGGTGGTTGTAATTTACTCATAACTATTTGATCATTTGACCATGAAGAGGGGATCGGAGCTCAATATTTTTGTTTGTTCTTTAATGATTGCACATATTTCTTGGTACAATATTTCGATACTATAGATATGATGCTTCATCCTTTTGTTTTGTTTGTAAACAATGTGTAGCATGTACAAAAAGATGCCGCTTCTTTTGATTATTGGACTTTTTTGTTTCACAATTGGATAATTGAACTTGACTGCATCTAGTCATTGGTATATATATCCCTATACTGTATCCCTACCGACTGCAACTCTACATATATATCTAGCAAACTGACAACTGCTAGCTTAACAAATGGCAGAAAATAATATGCCATCTCAAATTGATGTGTAATGTGGTGAGCAGCTGGCACCTGCCAGATAGGCTCAAGCAATGTAGCAGTAATAAAGATGATATGTCCAGGATCTAGCATTGATATTTTCTTTCCATTCATTGACTGAAAATGAACATAGGCCTTGTTTATTTCCAAAAAGCAACCCCAAAGTTCACTATGCAAAAAGAAGATTCCCATCACATAAAAATGTCGGCACATGCATGAAGTACTAAATATAGATGAAATCAAAAATTAATTGAACAGTTTTGTTGTACTCAGCGAGATGAACATTTTGAGCCTAATTAATCAATTTTTGAATAATTTTTCACAAATACAAATGAAATGCTACAGTGACGCATTTATGGCGAAGTGACATCTTTCCCCCAATTTCCCACCCCCCCCCCCCCCCAATTTGCAGTAGCAGTAATAAAGCTGGTATAAATGTATTTGCAGTCATTAACTAAAAAATGAACTCCTGTCAGACCATAAGTCAATAATTATAAATCAATAGTCCTTGTTGGCCTTTATGCACATCAAAGAGGAAGATGATAATTAATTATTTATTCAAAAAAATATGAAGGTCGCGTGTAGTCTTCCCTACAAGTTAAGCTCTACAATTGTCACATACAATGCATTCAGAGATAGTTTCCCAATAAGAAAGATAAATGAAATTGATAATTCCGATGACAGACTGTATTATCGACAGAGAAAGATTGGCTGGATTATCGAATCATTATCCATCGGATGGTTTAGTGTAAATATAGCGGCGATCAACTTGCTGATATAAGCAATATAGTAAGTGAATTAGGAATACCCGTGACACAGCTGGTTTTGATATATATTGAAAACAAATGGACTGGAGTCATTAGCTTTCTGTTCCGTAAGATTGGATTAGTAAAGAACAAAATTTGATCATGGTCTTCGGTGTTCCTATGTGCCTCAGAGTTGCATTCTTGTTATGGTTGTAGAAAATATTTTTTCTTATAATAACTGGTGACTAATCAACGCTCTGTAACTTTTTGTGGGCACCTGGGGCGCACTGCCTACTTGTTATGACTTCCATTTACTGCCTTACCTGCGCAGCCTGCAACCATGCATCACTTCTTCCACTCCATATATACTGCATCTTCAAGCTTCTTGCATTCCAGCTAAGCCCTTGTTTAGTTTCCAAATTTTGAGGCAAATTTTGGTCTTTTGGGGTGCGTGCGTCACTGTAGCATTTCGTTTGTATGTGTGAAAAATTATCCAAAAATTGATTAATTAGGCTCAAAATTTTGTACGCCACTGTAGCATCTTCAAGCTTCTTGCATTCATATTAGTTAGCATACACAATAAATTGGGAAAAGCAGACCAAGTAATTCAAACGCTGATCAAAACGCTACCTTGATGTCACCTGTAGGTTTAAGGAACCAAATGCATCTTCAACTAATTAAATCATAATTCTCAACGCCCTCTAGTGATTTGTCATATCAAGACGTACTATACCACAGCCCATAGGAGTCGTTATAAGCCTCCGTATCGACGCACACCATCGGTCAGTGCAGAGGTACGCCGATTCCACACATTTGAGTCGCAGTAAGCAGCGGGTAGGGCGAAATTAGAGCGGAGTATGTATGGTTGCTAGGGTACCATTTTGGGTAGAAAAGTCTGACTGATGGGCCCCATGGAAAACTTTGCGCGCAAATGGGGACGGTTCAGTGTGCAAGTGGGCACATGTATACTGATCCATAGTTAGTCCCGGCTATTATGAAATACCGACCATGTAGCTCTCAACGTTAAATCGAAATATATATGTATCAGTCAATGCTCTATCGAAATAATCACCGGTACCTCCGTCAATAGAAAAGTCATTAGGATTCAAAATTTATCCCAAAAATAAGTCATTCTATCATATTTAAAATATACACGCAATAATCAATTAGTATTAAATATGGATAATAAATAGAGGCAATTAATGTCATTTTACCCAACTTCTGGTTAATCTGATGTAAAATTTCTGTAGTGAATTACATTTTGGGATAGAGGGAGTAAATATTAAGATTGTAGATCTTTTTTTCTTTTAAATTGGAAATTACAAATGCCTTAGGGATTACCATCATAAATCACACAAACGGTACCATAAATTCAGTCAATCGCACACGGCCATGTAGGTATGGCAACAGTGACAATAATATGAGCCATGTTGCACGCCGGAACAGAATGTCAACGGTGAAGGGAAATGGAAGGAAAGAAGAAGTGTTCATTTGGATGTTTCCGTCATCAAAAGGGTTCACTTTATAATCTCAACTGGTTCCATTTTAGTTCTGAGAGTCCCAACTGATCAACTGCAAATTTGGGGAAAGCATATAAGCATGGACACCTTCCTAAGCAGGGTTCTGATTTTATAGGCGCAATACACACCGTGGCAAACATGCATTATTACAAGCACACATTAATGATGGGTCACTACCAGAGATCTTCACATCCGCCCCTCTCATATGCATCGGTGCACTCAAGATCCGGTGCTAATACAATATTAGCGCCGGGTGTAAAATTGGGGTGCCCCCGAGGACCCTTTAGCACCGGTTGGTAACACCAACCGGTGTAAAAGCCTTTTACACCGGTTGGTGTTACCAACCGGTGCTAAAGGTGCTCCCCCCTTAGCACCGGGTCGTAACACCATCCGGTGCTAAAGGATGACCCTTTAGCACCGGGTGGTGTTACGACCCGGTGCTAAAGGCCTTTTAGCACCGGTTGATAAATACAACTCGATGCTAAATGGGGTGTCGCATACTACTTCAAAAGGAGCGCATCTTCTATTCTATCACATGTGCTGCGTAGGTGAGATGGTTAGGTGGGTACGCGCGAGCCAAGAGGTTCTGAGTTCGAATCCCCGCAATCCAGTGCTAATGCACCGGTTATTTAACCCGGTGCTAAAGGTGTGCGCTAATGCACCGGTTATTTAACCCGGTGCTAATGCACCGGTTATTCAACCCGGTGCTAAAGGTGTGCACCGGTTATTTAACCCGGTGCTAATGCATTAGCACCGGTATGAATTAGCACCGGTTATTTAACCCGGTGCTAAAGGATTGCACCTTTAGCACCGGAAGGTTAGCACCGGTTGGGAATCCGGTGCTAAAGCCCGTTCCCACCTAGTGCGGATGTGGCTTTCTCTGGTAGTGGGTTGTGCGTTACTCAGTTGTATCCCGTACAATACACCAACTAAGTCTAAAAGCCCATGACTCTCTTTGGCCCGTTTTAAAATTCGGTCCATTTTGGACTCTGACAAGATTTTTTGGTTCAATTAGATGCACAACTTTAAGGACAGCATGTGCAAGGAGATCTGACGTTATAAAAAATGAACCGCCTGCCATTCTTTATTTACGCATGTCAACCTATCCTCTCTATATATACTCCACCTGAATTTGATATGATGCTAAGTAGTTTTCTCAATATATAGGAATGAGTGGTATCAGGAGAAGCGTGTCTTGTTGAAACGGCTAGAGAATGGAGATGGAAGTCTACGGTTGAACTATGTTGGCCATGCCTATCTCTTTTCATCTTCGTGTCTTGGTCTATCATCGATCTTGCATTACGCTATCACTCTGCCCTACTGAGTCCTACATGATCAAAAGTCAACAAGACAGCACCCTTATTGTTGGCTTCTTTGCACCCGAGCCCTGGAGAAGGCGTCAAGATTTGCATGACAACCATCAGAAGCTCATCATCCTTTTCCTTTTCATCTTCGTGTCTTGGTCTATCATCGATCTTGCATTACGCCATCACTCTGCCCTATTGAGTCCTACATTATCAAAAGTCAACGAGACAGCACCCTTATTGTTGGATTCTTTGCACCCGGAGCCCTAGAGAAGGCGTCAAGATTTGCATGACAGCCGTCAGAAGCTCATCATCCTTTTCCTTAGCTAGGCTTGGCTTAACCAAGCTTAACTAAGGAACAATTGCTTGGTGATCTCTTGTTGAAATGCCGAGACCTCAGCCAAAACAGTACTACGTGCTACGTAGAATCATCCTTTTCCTTAGCTAGGTTTGACCTCAGCCAAAACAGTACTACGTACTACGTAGAATCACACGTACTACGTAGAATCTACGTAGAATCACTGTCCAGCATGATGCCTTATTTGGTATCGAGCTTGTGTGTGAACGTGTGATCCTAGAATCTGATGCCAAGGCTATGGTGAATGCTATGGGGAATCAGGCACCAGCGATCAACTCTTGCAACGTTGCTCAGGAAATTAGAACCTAGGATGAACGTTGCTCAGGAAATTAAAACCTAGGATGATCTCTGAATTCATTGCATGTTCTATTGCTTACTGTTCCAGAGCTTGTAATTGTGTAGCTCACGATTTGGTTCGCCACGATCCAATTAAACAAAACGGTCCGCAGTGAGATTTAGTTCCATTTTGCCTCAAAAAAGTCGAGCCTAACCAGAGCAGGCCGATTCATACTTCACAGGATCAAGCAAGTTTCAGAATTCCCCACTTTTAAACTCCTCACAAGATTCAATCGAATTTCAGAATTCCCCACTTGTAAACTCCTATGTTGATCAATCACAAGACTTGCAGCAATTTGGCAACTGCTTATTCCAAGTACGACACCATAGACGACACCATAGCCTCCCAAGCATATCGCATCCAAGGAGTGAACAAAGAGGAACATCAGATGAATTCTTTATCTTAGCTGTCTCAACAGAGCAGTACAAATCCAAAAAAAACTACTACGTATAATTCTGGACAAAACTATTCGACTACAAAATCCAAACAACTACAATAGTTCTGGATGGAATTATTTGGACAACATTATGGTCCAAAATCAATTGGGAAAACTAGGATATAGGTTCTGGCCCTCGGACTGAAGGTAAGAACCACGTCTTGTGGTGTGACTCCAACTATAGCACAGGTTCTAGCTTCATCCGTCATACTGCTCGGCGGCAAACTTGTCCTCGGGGTAGAACACGGCTACCACCTGGTTCCCACCAAACTTCCTCCCGTGCATGCCCGTCTTCGCCTTGGTCGATCCATCCACATCTGCATATTCCAAAAACACCTGCAGCAGGGCTTCATGGATCAGGTCGGAGGTCAATTCAGGTGTAACCCAGACATTGAAGACTTAACAAGAACTCACCTTCCCAACTCCAGCAACAGGAGCACCACTGGGGTCAGGACGTGGGATTACAACTTTCACCAAGTTACCTGTCCAAGTGTTAGTAAGTACATCCATATATATCAAAATAATAATATAACATATATGATTAATCAAACTCAAAAGAATAGTGTGGCTTCTGTAGGTTAAGGCCCGATTGCCAATATTGCATAGGGTCGGACTATAAAACACTCTGCAATGGCATTATGTGGGACTACAAAAAAGACACACAAAAAGACAAACACACAAAAGGAAACCAATTCAGTAACTGATGGAAGGCAATGAAAACTATTAAATTAAAACCGAATATAAGAGATTAAAACAAGAAGAGAGAGAAGTCAATTGTTTCATGCAGTATACCGTATTTGCGTCCTTCTTCCCTCATGTCCTCCACAATGTCCTCGTATTCCTCATCATCTCTCAGTTCATCTGCTGTGACTACTTGTGTCAGGCATACAACTTTTGTTGGCAGGGCACCTCCAACTTGGTACACAAGTTTCTGTTCACAAAGGTTGTAGGGTCAGCAAACGATAATATACAAACGTCATTATATTAAACATGTACTTTTAATTGCCAAAGTGAGTCTAAAAGAGCTTGCTTGTACCTGCATTTGCACCTGTTGTTGTGCCTGCAACAGGATGCTTTCCTGCTCTGGCCTAGGCTGAGCGGATCCTTGGTTTGCCCGCCTAACAGTAAGGGTCTTGTCTCCCATCTTGATACCATTAAGAGCAGCACAGGCGATGTCTGTAACAGTAAGATCCTGGTACACACAGAAGGCATAGCCCTTTGAGTTACCAGTTTCCCTATCCTTCACAAGATCAAATCCCCGCAGAGGTCCAAAGGACTCGAGCAACTCCCGCACTTGAGCCTCAGTGAAGTAATAGGGGAGACCACCAACAAAGATGCGGTCTGGACCTTCTAGTCCTCCAGCAGAGCCAGGTGTTAAGCCAACAGCAGCAAGGTTCAGATTGGGGTTCGGCTGGCTTGGGCCAAGAGCGGCTGCAAGGGAAGGATTGTAGTCTGTTGGCCTTCTGACCTTTACTGGTGCTCCCTCAAACATTATGCCATCTAAGGCCATTGCATTGCTTGCTTCCTCCACAGATCTCATCTCAACAAAAGCAAATTTCTTGTCATGGTTTATGTAGACATTAAGAACAGCATCACCTGGACCAGCTGTGTTTCCACCAATTGCAGCCATAACTCCATTGAAGAATATGGCAACAGTCTGTATGAAATAATACCAAACTCCTAAGTACCAAAGACAAAAAAAAAGAGAGAAACAAGTAGCAAAAAAATTAAGAAATCTAAGCCACTACTTACCTGCTCATTAGCAGTTGGAGGAAGTCCACCAACATACACACGCCGAGCATGTCGAGTAGCCTGTTGCGTCATGGCTTGTGGTTGAATAACGAGGGGGTTAATCTGATGCAAAGGCAAGTCAAAATTAGGAAGCAAATTCAATAATTAAAGGTAAAAATGTGTGTCTCTCCGACACCTCATTTTGCCAACTCATGTCAATAGCTTGATCAAATTGAATTTCATTACCAGGGCATGAGAATCATAGTATACACTCTAGTTAAGCAACCCTGAAAGGAAACACAGGAGTTACCTGTCCCATTAATAAGTTCGGAAACATCCCTGGAATAGCAGGAGTGACTCCAGGCAGCTGACCTGCAATTCATCAACAGGAAACTCTTTACAACAAAATAGATTAAATTCCTAGTAAAACATTCACACAATATACAATATAAACCCATCATTGCTACAAAGCATAACATAGACAATTACTGATTAAGAAACAGGGTAGCATGTTGTTTTAAGAAAATTACTGATTAGCATTGAAACTACCAATACAAGCAGATATGAAGACGAACAATATATCAAACCAGTGTGTCCTCATACACCCATTGGCAGCCGATGGACAAAGTGACCAATTGCCTTCTAGGACCATACACAACCAAAAAAAAAACAGCAACAACAGAAAAGAAAAATTTTGCTCGAATCAATAAACATTCATATTAAATGATTAAATCAATTTACACGACGTTTGTAGAAAAAACCACCAGTTGACTATAGATAGTTAAAAGGACAACAAAGTTTTTTTTTCAATGTCTATGCAGTACATATCAGCAAGTCAGTGCATCTCCAATCATAGAAAAACATATGTAAAACAGCAAAATACAACCAAACAATGATATCTGTAACGTACCAGGAACAGCACCAGCAGTAACAATAGGAACCGGCGGTTGTAGCGGTGCTTGGTCAAAACCACTGACACGCTTGCTGTTTAAAAGACAACAAATGTTAGCAAGTAGTTAAACCACAGAACAAAGCTTGCATTTCTAAATGTATAACATATGTTAATTTAGGACAACCTTTCTTCAAAAATGAACGAACTATCTTGCCATTTAAAAACAGGGGGAGTAGATATAGTACAATAACAATAGACCATGTGAAGAATCATGTAGACATCAACCAAAAATGTATCATTTATCCAAGTATAAATTTAAAAGGAAGTAAATCAACACATGGCAATTCAACAATGTAAATTTGGTGGTTAGTTTTCAACATGTAAAACCAAAAACAAGTAGTTATTGAAAGCACAAGACAAATTGTTAATGCAAAACCTAGAGTGGCGCAGACAACAGAAATCGAACTAAAAACAAGTAGAGAGAAATCATCCAATTATGTACCTCTTTGAACGAGAGCGTGAACGAGATCTAGATCTACGGTCATGACTCTTTGAAGGGGAGCGGGACCGGGAGCGATGCCTACGGTGGCCATCTCTGTCACGGTCCCTTCTCCTGTATTAAAAACCAACATCAGATCTCAGTTGCAAGTAACCTAGTGCTTTTTTTTGGAACAATGTTTATTATCAAGAAACATATATCATCTTTTCATTTGAATACATCTTTTTGATTGCATGGTTTTGACATTGGAATATGAAAACCCGAGTTTCCAGGATATAGCTGGCCAAAAAGGTTTTGCAGCTTCTAACATATATAGCTTATTAAAGAAAGTGAAACAGTTAACAAACAGTTATGCACATACTACCCCTCTTACTGTTTAGTCTCAAATGAGAGTCAATAAGTAGTAGATTGCTATGGAACTGCGAAGTGGTCCAGTGACTAAAATATTTTCACTACATTAGGTAGTTCAGAAATATCGATGCATTACAATGCGTATTGTGAGGAGTATATATTACACAGTTTCAGAAGAGTATTATGAAGTAAACATAGATTGGACAGGCAGATAATATATTCCAGCAATTTTCAGAATCTCCTAAACAAGTTTGGTGGCTATCTTGTTATGGAATTCAGTAAGTTCAAAAGTAGCAAAAATAACTCAACAAGACAAAAGCAGAATACATACAAAACAAATTACACAAAACTTGATCCATTACCTTTCAGAATCATGACTCCTGTGACGGTCACGTTCATCACGGTGGCGGTCACGATCATCAGAACGATCACGGTGCTCCCTTTTCTCGCTGCGCTCACAGCGATCCCTGTGGTGGCGATCACGATCCCTGTCACGGTCACCTCTTTCACGGTCCTTGTCCCTATCCCGGTCCCTCTCCCTGTCTCGGCCACGATCCCTGTCACGCTCCCTGTCCTTGCCCTTATCGCGTTCTCTGTCCCTTTCTCGAGATTTTGAGGAACCACTGTCATGCGACTGTGTCTCATGCTAAAGAAGATAAAGAATTCAGTTAGACAGTTGACCCAAATATCCAAAGGGAACTGCAAAACATGCCAAAAGCAGGAATAAAAGGCTGACAGAGATTGATACTGCCCATCAACAATTTACAGGCAGCATCAGCTAATCCAGTTAGATAACCCACCTAGCACTAAGCCGAACCAAATGTTAACCACCAGCAATCAAATGCCAACACATGGTTTATTGTGTATTCTACCCTAGTGGCATAATCAGCAAAATTCATATTATCATGTTAACACGAATTATCTAACAATCTCAGATTACGGAATAGGATGATAAATTCTAATAATAAGCATTGTAAAATTGTCATTGGCCACCGATCCTGACCCCTAATTTCAGGACTGGCAGAAACAGAAGATTTACTAAAGAGAATGGTTCCAAACAATAACTCGTACAGAATCTAATTTGTTCCACGGGTTTTTAATACTACATGCAATGTTCAACATGTAACAAATCACCAACAATCACCAGGAGAAATCACAGGTTCGCAACAATAACCGCTTGCGCCGCACTAAACTCCGGGAACACGGCGCCCCAACCAAACCAATATAACCCGGCACAAACCAAGCGAAACCCCTCGCGCAAGCATCGAATCCGAAAACCCGACACACAGATCGCCGCACGCCCTCTCCCGGCCGGTACCGACTCGAAGCCACACACGGGGGCGCATCAGATCGGGGCCGCGCGCGCACGAACCTGGGGCTGGGAGGAGCGGCCGTCGGCGTGGTCGGAGAACCCGGTGGGCTTGGCCGCTGCGGGCGGCGGCGAGCCCCCGTCGGCGGGGGGAGCGGCGCCGTACTCGGCCTGGGCGGCGTAGGCGCCCGCGTCCCCGGAGGCGGGGCCGACGCCGTTGCCCTCGTACCGCTCGTCGTACTCGGCCATCTCGCGGCGTCTGCGGCGGCGGAGGGGGTTCGAGTCGGGGAATTCTTTTTTTTTTCTAATTCTAGCTAGGGTTTGGTAGGTTGGTTTGGAGCCGGAGGCGAATTTTGGAAGCACGCGAGGTGGGTGGTGGGAGCGAGGTCGGGTTATATTTATATACGGCGCGCGCGGGGGCGTCCGTGGCGGTTTGCGGAGGCGGCGGTTGGTCTCTGGCCGGTGGGCCCGGGAGAGTCCGATGCGAACTGAGGTGGCGGACGAGTGGAGGTGGGCTCTGGGCCGGTACGTGCGGACAGAAAGAGGAGGATGTGGGGGGCAAGTAATTGGGCTTGCATCTTGGGCTCTCGCGAGGGCGGGCCTGGCTCGCCACCAACCCACCAACCATCGAATTGAACTGCCAGCGCAGCCCGGAGCCCGCATGTGCTCGCGGGACGGATTGGGATGTTTTGGGTCTTAATTTGGCTTGGTGGGCCTATTATGATTCAACCCATGAAGCTTTGTTATGATTTGATTCAGCCCAACTCAATTCTTAGGCAGTAATTCAAAGCCCAGCTACTGAAGCGTTGCGATGGATACGATCCACGAACGGCTTGGGCTGTTTTTGGGTTTCGTGACGAGAGATTGAAGTCCGTATTTGATTTTGCTTCATTGATACTTGCAAGTTCAGATTGTGTTTTTATCGTTCTCGCTTGTGTTATCGATTCTCATGTCGGGGAAGCCTTCGTGGAGACATCATTCATGTTGTGCATGGTTGATAGCCAACGAAGCAATGGTGTGGTAGTTGTAGCATTTTGAATTTGGGTGATTTCAAGCCCGGATTGTCAATGTAAAAATATCCACTAATCGACTTTATCATTACATTATGGAAGATCAGAAAATGCTTCCATCACTTCTTTTGCTCCGTATGACTGTTTTTGGAACATTATGTGTATTCTATAATCATAGTTATTATTAGTTTCAATTGATGCTATGATATATCTATTTTCATTATAATAACATAGTTCGATCGTTCATGTTCCATGGTGTATTTTAAATTGTTAAAATGGTATAAAATACCATCGTCGCAAAAATAGAACACAATGGTCTCGTAAAAAAATTTGAAACCTACCATGTTATGTTTTGAAACTATCCCAGCTTTTTCTTTAGAAAATGTGTCGGGTTAATTTGTGGTTGTTCATGTGTACAAACAATATACGATAATCCTTTTTATTAGCCTCATCATTCCATTAGGAATCACAACATGTCACAAGAATTATTGTAGTACATTGTTGGTTCCATACAAATTGCTTCTCAGAAAACGACGATAAATATATCGCATGTATTCACCAAATAATATCGCTCGATGATAGCATGCCTACAAAAATGGAATCAATGTCTAGCTAGTTCATCTAGTATGCAATATAAAATCTACTCATTGTAGCTAGACAATATGTCATTGGCAATGTTCTTAGCATCGACGGCAATACCAGCCAAGCCTCTCCTCGCTAAACCAGCACAATAGAGGCCATGTGTACCCTTCCAATGATTTGAGAATTCATTCTTTGGCAACCCTTCATTATTCAAAATACTTTCACCGTTCTGAAAACACCAATTGCAAAAAAAATATTTATTAAAACGTAAGACAACTGACAAATTTGCAGTACAAATCAATTTAGTTGCATGGAAAGACTGAAAATTGGCATTGCTACCTTGAGCCATGTATTTGATGTGCTTTTATATCCAGTTGCAAATACTATGACATCGAAAGCGCATTCCTTTCTATCTTCAAACTCAACTATATTGCCCTTGATTTTGCAAATACTTGTAACCACCTACAAAGATAAACAAAACATAAATAAATAAATTAATGGAGAACCATAATTTTATAAAAGTTTGTAGTACGAGGAAATGTGCTCACTTTGATAACCCCCTAGGGACGCGTTGCAATTCTCACGCTCGACGATGACATATAAGGGATAGAGAGTTGGGAGAGACATGCCGCTGTTGCGAGGCCTGCTGGGCCTGCGCCAATGATGAGAACTACATTTTGCTCCTCCATTGGGATCCAGAGAGCTATTGAAACTATGAGGTACGTAGTGATGGTAGGCCTGGGGGAAATAGTGATTATTGTTGTTTGCTAGATGGATTATGGAAGGTGTGCTTAAGCGAGGAGGAGTATATATGTCTTACTTTTGACGCGTACACCGCATTTGACTAAGTTGGGATGTGGCTGCTATCAAATTTGGCAAATTTGCGTTGAAGGACAATCCATAGTATGTATAGATGCTTGTATGTGTAATGATGTTGGATGATACGGTGACCTTTCGAAATTTTTTTCTTTATATATCGTGACTCAGTGTAAGACATCTTAACGTGTCCTGTATGGCTGGTATGAATATAATACAAATATGGAAATGTAATTGAAAGAGGAGTGACCTAGCATGGGGTGTTTTGAATATTATTTTGCTAGCATATAATTGATAACATAAGTATGAAAGCTTCACCTAGTACTCAATTTATTTGTATCCCTAGAGCGACGATTACCATTTTGGAGTCATCAACGCGTAATACTCAATCATGCAGTGTGTTTTCATACGCCGGGAACACCCTCCGCATCCACACTGTGTATGATGGTTCAATATAAGTTTTTGCGGCTTACCATAAAGAATTATGGCGGCCTCTTTTCTTTTCTCTTTTCTGAAAATACATCCTGAATTAAGAGTACAAAATGTGGTAGAGCTGAATTTGTTGCAAATAGCTGTGTACTCCCTCCGTACCGGTAAAGGAAGCTGTTTAGGACAGCGATACGGTCTTCAAATAAAACACAACTTTGACTTTTTATTTCTATATTTCTATAAAAATATTTATCAAAAAGTGATACATGTATAATTTTATGAAAGTATTTTTCAAAATAAATTTATTCATATAACTTTTACAATTTTAAACTCAACAACTTAAAAGTTATTCATGATTTATATTCCCAAAGTTTGACTTAAACCTTGTCCTAAACGTCTTCCTTTATCAATACGGAGGGAGCATGATCAGAGTAATTTGACAATTTCAGAGTCCAATATGAAAACAAAATTGGTGTCAATTCGCACGACACTTTTTGAGTTTTTTGTAGCACATAGTTATGAAAAAAACGCAGGGTAACATCAAAACACCCGCATACAAACACTCACATCTCAAGACTAGCCGTGAAGAGCGCGCCCATGTCCTCGAGGCTCCGGCCCCTCGTCTCCGGCATCCGGGCGTACACGAACACGCACGCGGCCGCCGCCACGCCGGCGTAGAGGAAGAAGCACCCGGGCATGGTGATCGCGTCGGCGAGCGAGATGAACGTCATGCTCACCAGGGCACACGTCAGACGGTTCACCGCCATGCCCAGGCTCGCCCCCTGCGCCCGCAGCCGCAGCGGCATGATCTCGGTGCTGTACGTGCCGGCCATGGGCCCGAGCCCGACCGAGAACGCCGCCATGAATGCCAGCACCGACAGCACGGTGGCCGCCATGCTCGCCGGCGACGTGGCGCCGACGCAGAGCGCCGCCCCCAGGGACGCCATCGACGCGGCGACGCCGGCCGTGCTGGCGAGGAGGAGCGGCCGCCGGCCGAGGCGGTCGGAGAGGAGCGTCGCCACCAGGACGAAGCACATCTTGACGAATATCGGTTGATCTTGCTATCGGCCATCGTGCGGTGGCTGGTCCTTGTTGGCCGGTCCAATTAAGGAGAGGCCACGAGCACTGAGATATATGGGTTTGGTAAACGCTGCTAAGTTTATAGTGTGTTGGGTCACACAGACGCGCTTATGCACGATCTACTCGCGCCGTCGTGCGAACGCGCTTGCACGTAACTCACTCGCGTGCCGCCGCGTGCTGCTGCCGAAGCCGGAGAAGAAAGTTAGGGTTCCAAGGTTACCTAGCCTCCGATCATCGACGAATCAAGAAGGGGTTTGAGGACGGTGGCTGGCCCGGTGGCGGCGACGGAAGTTGGGCGGAGCGCTTCCCTAACGCATGACCCGTCGCGTGTTAACCGGATCCTTGCTAAAAGGTAAGGGGCTGGCTTGGCATACATTATTACAGGTGACTGGCAAGGCGTACTCAACAAAGGTCACAAGCAGCTCCTTAGCATTAAACACGAGCCTTAAGATTTATGATTTGATTGAAATAAACAATCCTAGCCCAATTAAATCTAGCATTGCTTACCACTATATTCCATTGTGACAAGCTAAGCTAGACCCATTCTTGTAGAAACACGATAAACAGTTTCAACAAGTACATAGTGCCTATAATATAATAGGCGAATACAGGCGAGTCACAGCAATCGATCAAGTGGAAGCAAAAGGTCACACTTATAATAAATTAATCAAGACGTTGCAAATAAAATTTTAAACATCAGTCTTATTTATTTCTTTTTATGATTAATTTCTTTTTGCAGATGTCCTGTATAATCCTTTCGTTAGCCAATCTTGTATCATAGGATGAAGCCCGCCGCAGCTAGGAATTAACTAGTCCTTCGTACCCTGTTCTGTTTCCATGTTCCTCCAGGGCCCCCATTGTCGCCACTGTTTTATATCCTCATCAGGAATCTGGGATTCAATTCCAAAAAAATTCAGTCGCAGCCCAAATGGATGAATTTCGGTCAATTTCGGTATTATTTCAGATGGGATTAGATGAATTTCTGAATTTAGATGAACTAAATTTGTTTCGGACCCTTCCGAGATGGGTAAATTTCGGTGAAATTCAGACTATCTCGCTCATCTTACTCTTTGAAAGGTAAAAAAGAAATGTCAATACTGGTGATCTTCAATCTTACTCTGAAAATTTCGGTGAAACCCTGATCCTCGTCGCTCATCTTCTTTTTCCCTGAACTGAGCATAATTTCCTGAAATATTGTAACACACATGATTATTACCTAAAAGAAGAAGAGAAATGCAACTAACATGTATTGTTCAATGATAACTACTGAGCTAGCTGTATGGCGTATGCGTTGTCCAGTGTTTATTAAGCAAGTAATTCCTCAAGAATGTAACTCTATTTCTGAATATTGATGTCTTGTAGCAAATTTTGCATAATAAAAAGCACTCTCTCTTTGCAAAAAAAGTGAGGACTCGCAACTTTTTATTATCTATAACATATTTGTTTAAAATGTATGCGCAAAACCAATACTATGTATGGAAGAAATATGATTTAGGACCAATGATTAATCGATTTAATTGCTGAAATAGTGACAACATGTTACCCCTGTAGGAATGAACTGTGGTGATGGCCCCCATTTGTCTGGGAACCGCAAGGGCGATACTTCCTTCAACATGGATCGTAGGACAGGCCAGACCTCCCCTGCGAGATCGGGACGCTCCTTTCTGTCATACTGGCAACATCTGTCCGCCAGGCTCTTCAACCTTTCTGTATACTCAGAAGGCAGCAAAACATCCCTTGCGGTTGTGGGGTCACGAAACATCCCAAGCCCGATTAAGATCTTGTCAACAGTTAACAAATGCATCAACACTTTGCCAAACGAGTATACATCGCTCTCTGCTGTAAGGGCCATTTTGTCGTCGTACATAGGATCCATGTACCTAACATTGCTGCTTAGCCAATCTTGGGTCCAAGGAGAAGGCTTCAAAAGAAAATAGCCCAACTTGGCAACATAGTTATCGTCAAGATAGACATTGCCAGGATTCAGATTACCGTGGACAATGCCTTTTGGCTTGTAGGAGTGGAGAAAGAGTAGTGCTCTGCAGATGTCAGCAGCGATTCTGATACGCGTTCTCCATGGTAGCGGCTTTGTTTTATTACTGCGTTCGAAATGGTCCTTTAGGCTCCCGTTTGGCAAGAACTCATAGATCGCTGCTTTGGCTTCTGGGCACACCCCAATGAGGGTGATAAGGTTCGGATGTTTTATCGTAGACAAAGCCTGTACCTGTACGTAACAAATTGGCACAGGGAAGAGTTAGTTTATTTTTATAGTAACCCTTCTCTCATCACGATTAAGACTTGTGTTTGACAGGAACATTGAAGAATACCTCTTGGTTGAAGCCATCCTCACGCGTTCTTCCAACACCTGGGCGGAATTTCTTTATAGCCACATCAGTATAACGGAGATGACCCCTATAGACGGTTCCGAATCCTCCTTCCCCGATCTTTCGTGAGTCATCAAAGTTATTGGTCGCTTCTTTGATTTCTGTGTACCTGAACTCTGTCACGGTAACTGCAACATCTAAGGCAGATGCAGCGTTTTTCATCACACGAGCATGACTCACAGCATCATTCTGTTCCTCACGTTGCAGTTTTCCTTGCTTCTGGCTGGGAGCCTTATGTTCCAGTTCATCTTTGGAAGCCTGTGGTTTCTCAAAGAGAAAAAAAGGCCATCTTCTGCTCAGAGATGAAGTTACAAAGCAAAAACGGAAAAGCAAGAATAATGCTAGAACTAGAAACTCTAGCGCGGCAAAGCCACGCTTTTGTCTGATTTTGGCCAGTGTTACCTTGTTGGAGGTAGAAAGATATGACTACTAGCGAGTAAGTTAAAATAAAGTGGATGACTACTAGCGAGTAAGTTAACATATGTATCCATTTGAAATCTTCTCACTGTTATCAATTCATCATAGGAATCGACGGAATTTACGATTTATCGTTGCCATCGCCCAGTGAGGTCTACCTTCGCCCCATGCTCTTGGAGTCCGCATAGGGCCTCCTGTCTGCCTAGCTCGGTGCGCATGTCCTTGTGCTGCACATCGCAGCGCCAACTCGATCGTGTGCCATCATCTAGCCAAAGAACGCACAAACATGACGCACACACCGGTCACACGACCAACAGCACAACGCCACGCACACGCACAAACGGCCAGCCCATATTCATTTCGGTAAAAATATTAACCTAAAATTGGATGTTGTAGATCATGAATTCAACACAAAATTTTATTAACCTAAAATATCTTCAAATGTATTCAAGCTGCTCTATTTAAGATTTAAATTTTTATGTTGACTTATCCCAAAAAATACTTTTAGAATATAGTACATTTTATTTTGTTTTGGACTCAATAAAATTGAAATAAATGGTATGAAAATATGCTATGAATACCAAATACATATAAATAAAATATTTTCAGTTTAAAATAGAACAACACCCATGCTGCACCTCCCTTGTATTTCCCTCACCCACTCATTCAGATTTGATCTATATTTGATCAAACTAGGCTGGCCTTGTAAGTGCTGTGAAACAAATGTTAATATATATTACCATGCTTACCAGTAGAAAGTACCAATATGTTGACAAATTAAATTTCAGAGCATCAAATTTTGTCCCTTCTATAAAGAGTTCGGTACATCTGAGCGTATATAATTTTAGTATTTCAGGACTGTAATAAAATAATTATTTCAAAAATGGTTTCCAAAATCTCACACATGATGGAAAAAAGTAACAAAATGGCAAGTAAGAATTGCAATGAACACTTCAAAAGCTAAGCATGCCCTTATTGTATATATGCGGCACTGCCTTATGTTGCATGTACATACCTGGTCAATCTCCACATTTGTGTAACTTGACTTGTCAGAAATTTGCTGCATTTCATGAATCGTGCTTTCTGTCACACTAACCATGTCCATGACATTGGTGGCCGTGTCTTTTTCACTTTTAGTGGAATGCACTTTATTGCCTGGAGATGGTTTACATGTCACATCTGCTAAGTATTAGATAATTAGCCTGTGCAGTAATATTCAAGATAATGAATGATACAATAGGCACAATATTTATTGGCAAGGTTTATAGCTCACCACAATATTTCCATTTTTTTTGGAGTGTTCTTTTTTGTGAATGGCCGACAATTATTGGCGTTCATTGTTTTTTTTTTCAAATTACTAAGGTTTTTTCATCATAATTGAGGCAACCTCCAAGGGTTATTTAATAAGTCGTCCATTATACCTCTCCAGAGATGTCTAGATTGGACTAGAAAATCCTCAGTCATTTGAGAAGAATACTTAAAAATCAGAATTGATCAGAACATTCATTGTGGACGGGAAATGAATACTTTTGGATAATTAACACTGTATCATTGTCTGAACTATAAAATTAGTACTAGAGAAAATTATTTAGCACAACACCTTTATTATGAACCATGCAGCATGTGTACCATTTACTTTATAACAAAACACTGTTATAATTTCAACAAAGTATGTGTTTCATCTTTAGGAGTAGGCATACATTCTAATATAAAATTAGTATTATTATTATCTTCATGGATATATATTTCATAATTAATAAATAAAATTTGATCAGGAGTTCGGCACTCAACTCCATGTATAGTGTACAGCGAGAAGATATGATTGGAATAGCACTAGAATTTATGATAGATATATACATAAGGGTTTAAAATTTAACACAGACATAGTAATAATATTATAATAAAAAATATTCTTATATACAATGATTCCTTTTATCTTATTGCAAATTCTTTTATCTGATCCATCGATGGTCTGTTGGATGGAGCTCTGGAGAGGGAGTGCTACGGGATTGAGAAGGCACCTGTGTGTATGTGTGCATCAGTGCTTATAATTTTTATGTCATTATATTCAGGGTTCCCTTTGTAAAACTTGGGTTTGTACTGTTAAATACACAATACAAGCTTCACTCCTTAGAAAAAAGGTAAAAACAAAAACATAGATTGTTGGAGCGGAAAGTCAAATAGAACTACCTGGTTTCTGAAGATCTGAAGAGCTTATTGTCGTATCAGCAAATTTGGATATCCTGTGTGTACAATCAATAATACATTAATATTCTGCTAAGTAGGGGTGATGCCACAAAAAAGTAAAAGTTTCATACATGTGTTCGGTTCGGGCTTTTGTTGAGAAATGCGAGAGAAAGAAGATAAACTGTGGAAATTATTATTAAGGTAATCAAACTATCTATACTTTAACCCCTCTATAGAAAAAAAGGTAAAAGTACTATTTTCATCCTCTAAATACCATCTGATTTTCAACCTCTAACTATAAAGCCAGGTAGTGAGAGTCATCCAACTAATTGAAACCGGACACATCTGGACCTTTAGGTGGTTTTCCGTGTTCTGCATTTTAATTTTTTTTGGGTTAACCTAAAGAATTCATAACCATTTCATTTTAACTCAGAAAAATAGAAACTAGTACAAATTTTTTTCCAAAAATGTAGACTATAGTTGGTGTTTTAACTGGAGCTATTTGGATTTTATTTATTTATTTACTTATATTTCTAGTGTTTCATTGATTGTAGTTGTGCTTTTATATTTATTTAAATATGATGAAAAATTAGAAAAAAATTAGATTCAAATAACTCATAATAACGCACAAAAATATAGTCCATATTTCTAGAAAAAATGGTACCGGTTCCATATTTTTCTAAGTTAAAATGAATTGGTTATGAATTTTTTAGATTAAACCAAAAATTAAAATGTAGAAAATGAAAATTTTCAAAGTGTAAGGGTCCAAATGTTCCCAGTTCGGTTGGTGGATGGCTGTTGATACCCGGTTTTGTAGTTGGGGTTGAAAATCTGACTTTTGCAGTATTTGGAGGGTGAAAATATTACTTTTTCAAAAAAAATACTTTAGAAGGAGAAAAGACTGTAAGCTGTTTTATACCGGCTACTTAGATTCCCTGGAGGGCTGTAGGCAGGATTGTCAGCAGCTAGCTAGGAGCGTGATGAAAGCACAACACCAGAGGGTGTCTCTCTAGCAAGTTAGAAGCCTAGAAGGTTCCTGGTACTTGGTGACAATAATGTGTTGAGGAAGAAGGCATCCTCACTCAGATCTCAGTCACTCTTCCCAAGAAAACGATTCCAGATAATGAAAGTGTGGACTGTGTCGAACTGAATTTAGAAATAAATGAGGAATCATCCATACCTGCTATCAGATTTATTTTTTGTATCGTCATGCTCATCATCCCAATTGACATATTTTACGTTGATGTTAGGAATCCTCTTGTGCTCGCCAATGGCTACCTTGAACCAATGCTCTGCAAAGGCAGATTCCTGAGCCTGTCTATTACATTCCCAAGTGGGTAACCCAATTCTTACTGCGACCTCCCGGAGGTTTAGAAGGTGCATTATGCCGGCCACCATAACTAATCCTCTGTCGCTTTTGAAACATACCTTCAGCCTACGAAGATTTGGCATTGTTTCCTCCAGGAACGCTAAGTTTAACAGAGCACACCTGAACTTGAAGCATTTCAAAGATGGGAACGCCCCACTATTAAAGACGATCCGGCCAATAGTCGGCTTAAGGACATAAAGTGAGAGAACCGTTAGTACAGGCAGTCCTCCTAAACTGTCCATGTCATGCTGTAGGAACTCGGAAACTCCAAGTTTCAGAATGCAAAGCCTTCCGAGGGTTCTCATCCATTCAGGAAATCCAGAAAATATGCAAATGGCCGGATGCATTTCAAAATTCTGAAGACAGATTGGAGGAGAGCTCGTGCTACTTGAGTCAATGACAGAAGTGGAAGTACACGTGACTGAGTACCCCGGATACAGAGCTATAGATTTGATGTTGGAAAAACTCCCAAGGATAGAGCACAGGGCATTCAAATTTGTGTCCAGACCGTCAGACGGTACTGTAGTACAGGTAAGTTCAAGTTCCTGCAGATTGATTAGCTCCTCAAGGTCTCTTACTTTGTCCTCTGAATTGCTGCAGAGATCAAAATATTTAAGGGTACGTAGAGATCTCATGTGGCCAATCTTGTCAGGTAAATTCGTCGCGGATGGAAGCCGGAGGTGCAATAGGTGCTGGAGATAAACTATATCTTCTGGAAGAGGTGTCATTCTTGCATCTAATTCCAGTGTTTCAAGATGGTATAGCCCTTCTATATGGGTTGGTAGTTGCAGACTAAAATTACATGTTACCTTCAAATATCTCAACTGAAATAATCTGCAAATTCCAGTTAGGTTAAATGGGGTATGTCCACAATAATCACCTGAGAAATGAAGGAATAGGACCCGGAGAAATTTGAATTCCCCGATAGAAGGCATACACTTAATCAGGCCATAAAAGGAAAGGGATCGAACTTGTGACAGTGTGACATCTGATGGTTTTGAAGCATATTTTGCCGTGCTAAAGAAAAGCAACAATCGACGGACCTTGTTAGATAGTACTCTGCTGTTCTGAGAGTAATCTATTTTGCTGATAAAATTGTCTTCTGTGGACTTATTGATAAGTAAATCAAGTACCAAGTTGTGGACTGTACAGGAGAAAACTTTATATTTGTATATGATATCTATAGGTTGGATCATACCCCTGTAGACTAGCTCTTCAAAGTACCTCTCTGCGATTGCCTCCAAGTCATTCCCTTCTTTTGGGCTTATAAAGCCTTCAGCAACCCATCTCCTCACAAGATCATCCCTCCAGATTGTACAGTTCTCAGGATACAGGGTAACATATTGCAGGCATGTCTTCAAATAATGGGGGAGGCCATTGTAGCCAAGGTTGATAGCATTTACTATCCCTTCAGTTGTAGGACATATGCCTATGTTGGAGCACAGTGATTTTTGTGCATAATCCCATAGGTCTGGATTGTCTGGTTGGCTTGCTAAAAATCCTGCTATATAAATTATTGCCAGAGGGACACCTCCACATTTTCTTATGATTTCATATGATGCATCTTTGAATTGTCGAGGGCACTTATCTTCGGAGCCAAACACTCGTGTGAAAAACAATTTCCTTGAGTCATCGATGTTGAGAGGTTCCATCATTAGAACATAATCAGATTTGTCACCACAGCATGTCATAGCCACGTTCTTAATTGCAGTAGTTGCTATTATTCTACTGGAATGGCTACCATCCGAAAAAGCGCCCAAAAGAATGTCCCAAACTGTTGTATCCCATAAATCATCTATTACAATAAGGTACCTGTAAGATAAATTTATGCATGTGAGATATATATTCTATACTAATATGTAAGTAGAAGAAACATTATCAACATTAAAAAAATATTTATAACAATAATATTTAGAGAGAGTGTATAGAAAACATGGCATTCAGGTTACAGGGAGAACAATTATACACTTGATCCAGTACTGATGCGTTCACACCCTCATCGAAATGCACATGTATGTCAGATCTACCTCACTCTTGTGGACCACTGCAACTTCTAGCTCTTTGTATACAAAATTGATATGTCAAAATAATATCTCGCGGGTTTGCACAGGTACGGTGGAATCTCCAAATAAAGAAGTGTGTGTGGGTATCTTGAAGTAATGTTATTTGTTACTTATAACTAGAGTCACATATGTACTACTAATTAGATTGAACTAATTCGGTTTTGGAATATCATTGAACTCCCTCCATTATTCTAGAATACAACTACATTTAGTCTTTTCCAGACAGATTAAGAGGGATGGTAAAAGTCTAAATGTACCCTTCATTAAGCATGTCTCTGTTGCATGCTCCTGATATATTTTTTAAAAAAGAAAGTTTGTGCATGCGGGTTGACTGTTTGTTTTGGGAGAAAATGTATTATGGACCATTTCCTGATTAAATCGCCCGTTGGAACTTGAAATGTAGCTATATTTTGATATGGAGGGAGTAATAATCAAAGTAATTATATAAAATAAACTGTAACTTGCAAAGCCTTATTGAATATACTTTTGTCAGAGTCTAAAAAAAGAATATACTTTTGTCAGTTAATATCCATAGGGAAATGACGGCACAGCTATTCAAAGTGGTGATAAAGAACCAAAAAGTAGAGCCTTACTGAATGTACTTTTGTCACCTACACCAGCATACATTGGTGGTCTCATTAAATCTTACTAGTATTATTGGAGACGAAGCCTCCATGTTAATCCTTAAAAAACTAAACATCTGGCCATTTGATACACTCAAATCATTGCTGACAATAATATATACATCATAAAAGTGAATAAAAAAAGTTTACCCCAGCCTTACCATTATAAAAGAAAAACTAAGCTAAAGTAACCCCCTAAATCGGCATCCAAATTATTACCCACTTATGTGTGATTATGTACATCGATTCTGTATTATGCACTTTGCCACTATGCAAGATACACAAAAAATTAATCCCTAAATCAGCATCTAAGTTACCCACTTATGTGGTTAATAGAATATCAAAAACGAACTGCTTAATGCATGTTGCGATACAGGCCCTATAGAAAATGCATATAGGGAGCAATAAGTATATCAATTTCTGTGGTTTAATACTGAAAGATGTTTCCTTAATCACGTCCACCAATTACATTAAGGAAAGCATATATGAGTCAAACCTTTTGTTTTCTAGATGCTTGTTGAGACAGGCAATGAGGTCTTGCACATTGCAAGCATCGAAAGGGTGGTGGCACCGAGTCTGTGAAATGATGCTTCGGAGGACACTTCTTGTATCAGGCTTCCGGGACACCCTAACAAAAGCACGGAATCCAAACTGACCTGCATGATCTTCAAAGAGTTGTTTGACAAGTGTTGTCTTTCCTATCCCTCCGATGCCAAAAACAGATATCACTTTCAACTGCTTCTCTCCATCATTCAACGATTTGATAAGCTTTTCCCTCGAATCATCGATGCCAACAAGAAGGCGGGAAGCCTCCTCATGAAGTGCAGCAATCGAATGGCCATAAGGAATTTTGCTATAACCAGAGGGTGTGTTATTATTACCTATGACATAACGATTGTGCCGTTCACCTGCATCTTCCAGACGAGCCCTTAGTTCCTGGATTTGGTTGGCAATCTTCGGGCGTTGATTGAACGTTCTGGGGAGCTTTTGGATCTTAACGCGTGGGACTACACCAACAGATCCAATCCTGGCTTCAGAGTATATCACCCTGTCAATATAGTCCTCGATGTCGTATGATACCTCGCGCACTTCTGTCATCCAGTACTTCTTCGTCTGGTTAAGATCATCCTCATTTGAAAGCTCCAGGAGGAAGGTTTTTATCCTTTCCAGGTCTTCTTTCAGGAGCTCAATGTCTTTTCTCACTGGCTTCCGAAACAAGTGTTGTGACTTGAGAAGATAATCAAGCTTCCCAAGGAGGGAGCTCATGGCGCCCAGAGAAACACTAATCGGAGCCTCCATATCCCCTAGACTAGAAGATTAGAGCAAAGAGGAAATTAAACCAGAAAGATGTTTAGGAAGAAGCATATATTGCGGATCAGAAATGTAGAAGACAAGTCAGTTGAGAAGTTGAAGGGGTCAGCTAGCAGGAAGGAGCTCACCTAATGATACTTGCGGAGAATCTGTACCATCGCGTGTAGTAATGAACAACCAGATTTAACATGTTCCGCTTCTTCTCTCAAGACTCCTTGCGTGAGTAATCCTCTTCCTCCTGCTGTGTTGACTTTTTTTTTGGCACCTCATCACGTCAATAGTTCTTTTTTCCTTCCAAAAAACAACAGTCGATTCTGTTCCTCTGTGCACTACTATTTTACCCTATGTATACTCCTCTTTATTTAGGCAAAATAGACGAATTGGTCCATCAACTCTTACGTGAGGGTTAACTTCATCCTTTAACTCTTGAAAATACCGATTTAGTCCTCAAATTTTATGTTTTCGGTTTAATTTAGTCCCCATCCGAGTTGGACGGCCAAGTAAGCGCGACACGTCATCCAAATGCATGGTCCACTGTAGCAAATGTCCTAAATACCGTTGATTCATTTGGTTTCTGCTGCCGCCGCTGGCCTGCTGCCGTGCCCTGCCCTGCTATGCATCGCTGCTGGCTGCTGCCACCTCCTCCGTGTAGCTTCCCTTCTCTATGTTTCTTTGGGGTGGAAATTTTTTCCACCCCGTTTGATCAATAATTAAGGGTATTAAATAAAGTCAGTTTATAAAACTATTTTCTGAACTCCGGGTTAATTCACAAGACCAATCTAAAGAGGCATTTGACGGCACGATTAGAGGATGCTTACTGTAGCATTAATGTAGTAAATTATGGACTAATTAGGCTCGTTATATTCGTCGCGTAAAGTTACTCTCATCCTTAAAAAGGCTTTGCAAATAGACTTTATTTAATACTTCATGCATGCAAGATTCCATTTGAAAATTTTTTTCCCAAAGGGAAAGAAACACGGCGCACGCCCAGCAAGGAAGTTAAGGCAGACAGGAAGAGGAAATTAGGAAGGGAGCAGAAGTGAGGAGCGGAAGAGCAAATTCTGCAGGGTTTCGTGAATTCCTCTTGAATTTCTTGACGTAAGCTTTAAATGTAATATTTAATTAGGCCCAAGAGGTGACTGGATTGGTCGGATGATTTAGTTGGTGATGGGTTGTGCGAAAACTAAATTACAATAAGCTTCATTTAAATTCTGGGCATAATTCGTGTAAAATTTCTAAATTACCACTATAGCGCGACAACTATAGAAAAAGAATGAACAAATACAAAGAAGGGAGGGGAACGGGAAGCCAAATAAATCAAAGGTGTTTAGGACATTTGCTATAGTGGGCCATGTATTTGGATGATGTGCCGCGCTTACTTGGCAGTCCAACTTGGATGGGGGACGAAATTGAACCGGAAACATGAAGTTCGAGGATTAAATCGACCTTTTCAAGAGTTGAGTGATGAAGTGGGCCCCTAGGCAAGAGTTGAGGGACCAATTTGCCTATTTTACCCTTTATTTACCTGCCTATGCCACTGAACATAAACCACATTACAATAATGATCTATATTTGTATTATTAGCACCCCTAAGATACCATATATTCACACGAAACCTTGTACATAAGCATGTAATTATTTTTTATGAATGTCATAGTGATGTACAAATATTATATGCCCGAAGATACCATATATGCTTGCCGTTGACTGTCATGACTAAAAGGAATGCAATTGGAGAGATTTCAATATCAAGTATTGAAGACTCTTTGGATCTACTATGTGCAGAAAGGAAAGTGTATCTTATATACATCCTAATCATTTTACATTCTTATGTCTTAATTTGATGGGTCATATTAAGGATTAGGAAAAAGACCATTTTTGACCATCCAACTCTGGCCTCAGTTTGGTTTTGGCCATCAAACTCCAAAACCGGATATCTTTAGTCATCTAGCTATCAAAACAGTTCAAATTTGGCCATCGGGGCGGTTTTGATCGGTGGTTTTAATTTTTTTATTTACAATTTAGTCCTTAGATCTTAAAATGATTATTACTTTTTGCTCGTACCTCCGATTTAGGTGATTCTTGCGGTCACGCGTTCATAGCAATGAGTTTTATCTTTTAAAATAGTATTTATACTATTTTATCACTATTTAATATATTATTTTTATGTTGTGTAAAAACACCCATATAAGAAAAGTAAAACAAACGGTTAGAAAATAATATGTCCATGATTTTAAAAGATAAAGCTCATCGTTCATAACGCATAACCACAAGAATCACTTAAATCGGATATACAAGAAAAAATATAGTAATCATTTGAAGATCCAAGAACTATTATTATTTTTTGGATCTTCAAATGATTACTATTTTTTTCTCGTATATCTGATTTAAGTGATTCTTGTGGTCATGCGTTCATAATAATGAGCTTTATCTTTTAAAGTCATGGACATATTATTTTCTAACCATTTGTTTTACTTTTCTTATATTGGTGTTTTTACACAACAACATCAAAATAATATATTAAATAGTGATAAATCTCACTGTTATGAACGCGTGACTGCAAGAATCACCAAAATCGGAGGTACAAGCAAAAAGTAATAATCATTTTAGGATCTAAGGACTAAATTGAAAAAAAAATAAAAGCACCCATCAAAACCGCCCCGATGGACAAATCTGAACGGTTTTGATAGTTGGATGGCCAAAGATACCTGGTTTTGGAGTTCGATGGCCAAAACCAAACTGAGGCAAGAGTTGGATGGTCAAAAAAAGACTTTTTCCTAAGGATTATACCTAGATAGCCATCATTTACCTATATTCACATGAGTTTTTACATTCGTGTTGAGTAGCTACTATCATGGGTTATAGTGATACTAAAAGTTGAAGATAATAATGATGCTTACTTTATGCTCAAGATATGTTCATGTTTATGATACTCCTTTAATTGAAATATGCTTTAATTGGATATGGAGAACCACCTAAGAAAATAGTGCAACCACAAGTGTCATGTGGATCTAATTATGACTGATTAATTAGTTAATTTAGTACACCTACAAAGGGAAAGCATATAGGAGCCATTGGGGTGTAGCCCTGTCCTCTTGAATGGTATGATTTCGTAAGATACTGCACTCACTAGGTAGGGTTATGCCCTGTTTCATTTGGAAATCTTAGTGGGTTACTTTATATTACATAAACTTTATAAGGGCGTCCTAACAAATCCCTAGCAACTCACCTTGATAATGTTTAAGAGGTTAGCTACCTCGGCCAACATGGGAAACACTACTTTATGTGGTAAAACTGTACAACCTACAACGTATAAAAATGATAGTCGTGCTCATGGTCAAGAGCGGTCGGGACACTCACATGATAATTGAACTTGAAAATGAAATAAATTAAGGTTCATATTTATGATTTATACTTGTGTTATTATGTTATACATTTTGTTAATTCTGCATTGGTATAAGCTTACATTATAGTAAGTAGTTTCTAATAATATTTGACCAACTAAAAGTGCTTACCGAAGTGAACCAGGTAGCCCTTTGGCCTTATGTGTCATTTATACTTGCCGAGTATGACATGTACTCACTACTGCTATTTTCAAGTTATTTTTTGTTCCATATCGATAGATATTGCTCAGAAGGAAAAGATGACATGTAGATTCATGAAGATGGTGATGAACCCTAGGCGTACGCAACCCCCAATCGATTGCCTGTGAAGTATGGAGCCTTCATTTCAAGGATAAGCTAGGCATGTGTGATAGACTCTTAAGTTGTTTATCTTTTTTTACATATACTATATTTTTTATTCACTATTCGCTTACTTTACATGTGAAAATTGATCCTAGGACACATACGGTGTATACTTTTTAAAACCGGGTGTGACAAGTAGCTTACATGGAACACTTACAATCAAAAGGAAAGAAGGGGACGAATGCACAATCAATGATTTCAATGAGAGTGATGATTTGTTGAGAAAATACTGAGTTGACCAAGTAGAGAAGTGTAGAAAGATAGCAAACCTATGGAGAACAAATGCACAATCAATGATTTGAATATAGAAAAGAATGAGAGTCACTAGACTAGTGAAATGATGGCCAGTGTTTAAAGATTAGAATTATAACAACGACAACACTGCACATGCATTTATGGAACTATAGCAATTAGAGTCGTGGAGGAACAAATTAAAATTAATTAGGAAATCCATCATCAATATTTTGCATCTATAAGTGTTAGCAAAAATGTTAAGATAATTTTATATAAATTATTTGATATTGCCTAAATTTCATAATTTTTGCATCTATAAATTTATTTGGATGTACCTTGAGTGTTTATCATCGAACTCGTTGTTATTGTTTTTATACATATTTAAAGAGGGCCCCAATTTTTTATATTGCCCCAGACCCTAAAATCACAGGACTGGCCATGATTAGAGATTGGAGAAGAAAAGAAAGTAGATGGATGACCAAGCATGTGGTCCTGCCACCTAGATCTTATTCTTTTGTTATACAACATATGTTTTGGTTCCACTTTGTTGTTGCAAGATATCAATGATTTTCTTCATGTTTGAGACAACATTTTAATATTTTCAATAGAAAAATTATCAGCTACGTGTTGTGGATGGCCCCCACAGTGACATTATCAAAGGGAAAACGGGCTTATTTTTGCACCAGGAGAGTACATTGCACTTTTGAAATGCTCTCAGTCATTTTTCAAGGTAGAAGACTTCTAAGACCTGAGATGTTTTCACCTTTTCCCACCTTGTCTTGTAAGAGCTGGTTGGGTTTTTGACAAATTCAAATAAGTTGATTGAACATATTTCAGTTTGAACCCAGTACCCAAATCGAAGAACGATGCCAGAAGTATTAGCGACTGAAATACATCAGAGCTGTTTTTGTCGGATACAATTCTTTAGTTGAAGAGGACTTCCATATTCCGCGGTTTCAAGAACCAGGGGCTGCAATTTCCAGTTTCAACAAAAACCGGGTTAGATTAAATTTAGATACACATGTACCGATTATATGTATACAGATGCTCCTAGATTGCAATAATTCATGTCTGGTTGCAGGTGGATGAATATTGTAATCGATACTTGTCTATCGTTGACATTAGGCACATGGGCGCAACTCCCCAAGTCTCTAATGTGAAGGCCTGCATTACATGTTGTCTTACCTCTTCACTGGCCTGCCGATCCCTTTGAAAGTCAACCAGAACAATAGGCGATGAAACCAGCACAAAAAAGGATAGAGTAAACTCTGAGATCAATTGGCCTGGCAACCGTCGGAAAGAGAAAAGAGAGATGGAGGCAGCCCTTGTGAGTGGATTCATCAAGATTATTGTTCCAAGACTCTTTTCACTGTCAGGTGAGAAATACAAGCTGAGCAAGAGCGTCAAGGGTAACGTTCAATTCCTTCAGCATGAGCTTGAGATGATTGCTAGAACCATTGATGATCAGATCTCCAAGGGCGAGCATCTAACCTCGACGCGGGCCCAATGGATACAGGAGCTGCGTCAATTAGCCTATGAAATTGAGGATTGCTTAGACCGCTATGTCTATCGTCTTACCTGCAAGCAGCAAGCATCATCCATGCGTCGGGCAACCATGGTCTGGGCAGGTTTGCAGTTTGCCTCCGAGATACGGGAGCTCCGGGAGAAGGTGAAGGAACCATGCGAGCGGATACGGCGATACACATCTGAATCTCAGTGGTCTGCTACAGTTGAGCCGTCTGCACCTGCATATGATCCGCACATCAAGACGGCTGACCTTGTCGGGATCGACGTGTCTTTGAAGGAGGTCCTTGAGCTCATGGAGGAAGAAGGCAAGGGCGAGCAGAGGAAGAGGAAGGTTATCTCCATTGTTGGGTTTGATGGGGTAGGGAAGACAGTTCTTACCGAACAGGTGTTTCATAGCGATGTTGCTAAGCAATTCAGTACAAGAGTTTGGATTGATGCAGCAGAGAAGGATGCCAAAGCCGTTCTCTTATCCTTACACTCGATTCTAGGTCTCGGCAATGAACCAAAGGATAACGTCAAGCTCCTCAGCTCAGATCTCGAAGCACACTTGCACGATGAGAGGTACACAATTTACTAAGTTTAGGGTTAATATAATTTTCTCCGCAAAGGCGGTCGTCAATTACTCTTCTCTCTGTAGTTTATTGGATTGAAATCAAATTATTTTGACAGGAGATTGTACAACACATTAATGCTTTTTTTATAGATCAAAAGTAAACTATAAAAAATACTTAAACGACCGCAACTAATTGACGCTAACTTTTGTTCAGTCTTTTATAAAGTTTCGAGATGGATAATTAGGATGTTATAATGTAGTACAAATGTTTGCAAACACCATTATTGGCTATTGTGCCATAGAACAGATTTGATGATAACTTCTCGCTGTTTTCAATAATTTTCCTCCTAGGTACCTAATTGTGATTGATGACATGAAGACTGAACTCTGGAACACTATAGGGCCAGCCTTCCCAGCTAATAAGGGCCTCAGTTGCAGGGTAATTGTGACAACACCAATTCAGTCGATAGCTTATGCCTGCAGCTATGATGACGGATATGTTTATAAAATGAGAGAACTTGATGACAAACATTCAGCAGAGTTGTTTGAGAGAAAAGGACCAAAAGTGGAACTCGATGAAACCCAAATTTTGAAGAAGTGTGATGGTCTCCCACTTGCCCTTGTAACCATAGCACAGTTTATGTCCAAAAAGTGTGTGCCGAACGGGACAACCAACTGCCAAGATTTGTGCAACAGGCTAGGCTATTATCTGGAGACGGACAAAGATACCTTGGCAAGAATGCAACGGGTTCTTACAGAGAACTAGACAAACCTACAGGGACATGATCTCAAAGCATGCTTGCTGTATTTGGGTATGTTCCCAAGTGAGCATCCAATCAGCAAGAAAAGACTGATAAGCCGTTGGTTAGCTGAAGGCTTTGTTGAAACACATGATCTGGCAGTGATGAATTTTGAAGAACTCATGGACCGCAATATTATTAAACCAGTTGATGTAAGCCACAACGAGAAGGTGAATACATGTAGAACTTGTGGAATGATGGTTGAGTTCATTTTGCGCAAGTCTAGATCGCAGGATTTCTTTACAGTGTTTTCTAACGGTACGGCCAAGTTGTTCTGTGATCAGGGGGCTCAACCTACAGGTGTCCGTCGTCTCTGTCTCCATCGTATGGGTAAATTCAATGGGAGCTTTGGTGATTTATCTCTAGTCCGTTCTCTGACAATCTTCGGCGAGGCAGATCAGAATATAATGGAACTTAAAAAATGTCAACTTTTACGAGTCTTAGATCTTGAAGAATGCACCGATTTGAAGGACATTAGCCTCAAAGGCATATCCAACTTTCTGCTGCTGAAGTATCTGAGCCTCGGAGAAACAATTACATTGCTTCCTAGAGAAATTACGAACCTGAAATTTTTGCACACGCTCAACATGAAGAGGAAGAATGTAACAACACTGCCTGTACAGGTCATGATGCTTCCCTTTCTCGTCCATTTGCTTGGAAAATTTAGGATCACAGGGAAAAGCAAGCAAATGAAGGGCGGGCTTGGTGCAGCGGTAGAGCCTACCGTCTGTAACCGGAAGGTCCCGGGTTCAAGCCCCAGCCTCTGCACATTTGTGCGGGTAAGGTTTGGGCGCTATTACAACCCTTCCCCAGACCCCGCACGGTGCGGGAAGCCTACGGCACTGGGTACGCCCCCTTTAGGGAAAAGCAAGCAAATGATTAAAGTAGAACAGTTTCTATTGTCAGGGAAGAGCAAATTGCAGACGTTGGCCGGATTCATTGTTGATGATAGCCAAGGATTTCCACAGCTAATGGTTCATATGAACAATCTGAGAAAGGTCAAAGCATGGTGTGACTCAACTTTCAGTAGTTCTGGCATAGTTCAGGCTGTTCAAAAGTTCATTCAAGACGACGAAGAAGAGGAGCAGGCTAATCAGGATGACCGTTCACTTTCACTTCATTTTGATGAGTCCTCTTCAGACTTTCTCCATTCCTTGAAAGGTCCGTGCTACCTCAGCTCACTTAAATTGCACGGTAACTTGGGGATAGTGTTGCCACAATTTGTTTCATTGCTGCGTGGTCTCAGGGAATTGTACCTTTCGACGAGAAATCTGACAACGAATATCCTAGCTACAGTGAGCAAATTGCGCTACTTGCATTATCTCAAGCTGAATGCAGAACAGCTTGAAGACTTCGTCATCGAAGCTGGGGCTTTTCCTAAGCTACTACGGCTATGCCTTGTGCTGCAACGTCCCACCAATTATATATTAGAAATCAAAGAAGGGGCTCTACTGAAGCTTGTCACACTTCAGCTGCTTTTTGAAGGTCTAGATGGTCCTTCTGGCATCAACATCGTGCACCTGAACTCCCTTAAGGAAGTTACACTACATCCTGACCAAACAATAAAACTGAAGGAGTGGCAAAGAGCAGCCAAGGATCATCCCAACAGGCCGAGAGTTTACCTAGCTTCTGGGTTTTGTTGATCCTGTGGAAATTGATGTTACAGAGAATTCCACAGTGCAAGATGTGAAACCGACACCTGAGGTGGCTATCACGCAAAGGCCACTTTAGGAACATTACAGTTCATCTTCCTGGCTGAAAATGCCACACGAAAATAGTGACACGCTGAATTGCAGGTCTGAGGAAATCAAGAAAACTTGTCTTGATCAGGAGTGTTCTCCGAATTCAACTGACCTCTCTAATGTTGTTAGTGGTGCCAATCTTACTTCTACTACATTCTAATACAAGGGTCACAACCTTTCAGCTTGGTCAGTTCACCTGATCTTTTTATCCATCATTTATTATGTTCTTCTTTGTCTCTATATGTAAGTGATGGCATTGATCATACGAAAAATATGTAAATAGTTAGAACTTGATTTCTACCGCATATATTTACTAAAAAAACTGCTTGTATCTAACACATAAATAAATATTGTAGTAATAAAACTTATTGGCTGAAATTCCATACTTTATTTATTTTCTTCAAATGTACTAGTAAAACATATTGGCTGAAATGGAGTACCTTTCTATAGATCAGCATCAACAAAATTGATGAGCTGCAGAGCCCGGAAATTATTACATGGTCTCCACTATTTAAAGTCAAAATTTATGGGTATCAAACAAAAATAATGGAGTGAGGCTAATAATTGTGTTTCATTTCATTACCAAAAAAACTGTATAAGGGATGTAGCAAGAGTGAAATTTTATTGATTGACAAGGTTTACATGTATAAGTGAATTTCCCACCTTTACCTACCAGCTTAAATTTTAGGTTGAACATTTTGGTGCATCTAACTCAATAGGGTATCAGGGCAGAGGTGTCTACATTTCTAATATTGGCGGACATGCATGATTACATAACTTTTGTCACACCCGGTTTTCAAGGCAAAACTAGGTGCATCTCATATGTGTGCCAGGATCAGTTTACACACATATGGTAGACGTCACAAGTGAATATCCATAACCATGCATAACGAAAGAGTATTATAGTGCATTTATTACAATATCAGAGTTGACTCAAATGTCATAGCGGAAGACTTAAATAAACGTTCATCTAAAGAAGCAAAAGTGACTCCAACTCCACAGGCATTGACTGGGGGAGACTCGCCTAGAACTCCTCAAAATCAGTAGTAAAATCCTCAAAATTCTCCCAATCTGAGCAGCATTCCGGGTGTAGTTGATGCAATAAAAGAAAGAAAGAAAACAAGCATGAGCACATAACGTACTCAGCAAATGTAATATGACACACAAGGCTGAGGCAAAAAGGTTGGCTGGCCATACTGCAGTAAGCACTTTTAGTTGGTCAAGTTTTATTAAGCAACTATTTACTAGCAAATGAAAGTATATACCACCCACAAATTAATGAATGTCGTATTCCCCAACATATTCAAGTAACCACGATTTAGATCATGTTCAAGTATGATTATCATGTAAGGGTCCAGGCCGCTCATGACCGTGAGCACGACTGTTATAACAGTTTTACACTCTGCAGAGGTTGTACACTTTCACCATAAGCCGTGATTCCCATTGCCCGAGAGCATTGTACCCTTCCCACACCACGTGGACCGAATATTGGGTTTCACTATAAGACCTTTACAAAAGCACTCTAATAAATGATAGCCCGCTAAGATTTCCGGTTCAGAAGCAAAGCATAACCCTCCCTAATGAGGTCTGTCTCTTACCAAAGCCCACAGCTCAAAAGGACCGAGCTATACCCCGTCAACCGCCGCCCCCCATGCCCCTTTCGAGTAAAGCTACCATAAACTAGAGCACCTAATTAGTCAGTCAAAGCCAGAGTCACATGGCACTCATGGTTGTACTGTTGTCCTGGGTGGTTCTCCATGTTCCAATTAAAAAGATATGATCTTGTCCATTAATTGATTACAAAGGTCGTAATGGAACATAGAGTAGGGGTTCATTTAACCAATCCCAGTTGAGCAAGCTAAGCATCATCTACCATCAAAATTAATTAAGTAACCCAGTTTCAGGGACAGGAAAAATATAGTGGCTAGGCAAATTCTTAAATAGGAACCCATCAAATTAAGACACATGCATGGGTGGTGAAATTAATAATTATTAGGATATTTGCATGACATAATACACTTGCCTTCTTCCCAACTCGGTTGCTGCTCAAATCATTCTCCAACAGTTGGTTCTTCAGAAATCCTCAAACTAGTAGTTTCCTAATCGCATCACACATTCGCATGCAAGGAAACAATACAACAAATAAGAAACAGTACACCAAACAATTCCAACAGAGGAAAACAATAGCACAAAACTAATCTACGCGTCACAACGAATGCGTGAGCGCGAGAATCACTAAAATCGGAGTTAAAACGCATAAGATATGGCTTTTCTAAGGTTCAGGGGCTTGCTGGCAAAGTTTTAAAAGTTCTAGGGGCTTAACTGCGAAAAACCAGGGGCTAAAACATAATTTTGTATAAAACTACGAGGGCTAAACCATAAAATAACAGGGGCTGGACTACGGGTGCTATTTTAAAACTTGCAGGGGCTAAAACAAAAGAAAACAGGACCTAAACATAATTATTTGTGAACTAAACTGGACTGCGGGTTGATTTCCAAAATCTTGGAGGGCTCTTTAGCAAAATCGCCACGCTGACCGGTACGCTCGGGTTTGACTCGAACGCTTGGGCTGACGTGGACCATTGGATCGCGATCGGATGGCTTAAAACAGATCGGCCCGAAGGGGGTGTCGTCGGCGACGACGGTCGCGGCGGCGCCGCCAGCGGACGCGGCGGAGCTTCGCCGGCGCTTTGCGCAAAACGCACTACGGTGCACGAACTTCGACGGGACTTGGATGGGAAGAGAGAGGGGAAGATGGCAAACTCACAGAACTAGGTCTCAACGAGGTTGGGGCTACGACAGCGTCGGGCGGCGAAGAACTGCGGCCGGCGGCACTGATGATCGACGGCGAGCGATGTCAGTGTCGACGAAGCGGGGAAACGACGTGTAAGCGACACAGGAGGATTGAGAGGGGGACGACGGACTCACCAGGGCCAATCTCGGCGAGGATAGGCTCGAGACGGCGACTGACGACGGCGGCGGTCCGAAGCTCGGCAATGGCGGCGGCTCAGGCGCCACGGTTGCGTCTCGGGGTTGGTTGGAGGGACAACGGAGGCGGCGGCCGAGTTAAATAGGCCGGGGATGGGGCTCGGGCCTCACCTAGGCGTGCGTGAAGGGGACGGACACGGCGGCGCGCGGCGTCGGGACGGACTCGGGTGGAGTCCGGGTCGGCGATGGGAGGGAGAAGAAGAAGCTGACAGGTGGACCCCACCTGTCGGCGAGAGGGAGAGAGAGAGCGACGGGGAGAAGAAGAGCGGGCCGGTGCTGGGCCTAAAGCGGGGGAGCAGCAGGCCGGGAAAAAGATTTGGGCCGGGGAAAAAGAAAAGAGCGCGGGGAGGAAAAGCGAGCGGAAGAAAAAGTCCAGGGGGCAAACTTGGACCGGGCCGAGAGTTGAAGGGGCGAAAACGAACTCGGCTATTTAAACTTTTCTAAAACTCAAACAAAAGCAAATCAAATTCGAATTTAAACAGAATTTAAATTCCAACTTGATTTACTAGCAACCAAAAATATATGCAACAGCATGAATGCAACAAAAACTTATTTTGACTAAATTAATTATTTAATATGATATTTAAATTGATAAAAGGCTAGAAATTCCAATTAAATCCTAGAAAATTTATTTTAGCCTTAATAAATCCTAGAAAATTTAGAGGGTTGCTACAATTTAATTGTGATGAATTTTATGGTGTTACAAATTTCCTGTCAGTTTAAATTTTTTGGTTGAACTCGTTGCTTTGCATGCAACGCTCAATATTTTCACCTATTTTTCATGGTTCAAATAGTTAATTACTTTTCTTTGTGTATGCATTTCCATCAAACATTTGTATTTTACGTTTACTTGCTCAATAATTAATACTTGTATCATTTATGGCGATGGTAATACCGGAATTTGATCTACTGGTATATAGGATAAATAAGAATAGAAGCTGTAATTAACACATAAGTACCTGGAATTCTGGAGTAGTATGTCATGAGATAGAATAAATTTGAGACTTTTTAATGGAGAGAAGTTGCTTGGAGACTTGTCAAACAAATTATATTAATACATAAAAGAAGTAGACCATATTTGAATGTCTTACCTCCTATACTTTTTGTGATTTATATTTCTAAAGCTTCCAGTAACTGCTTCATCTTTTACCATCACATATACCACCTTGGAACTTTGTACTTGTTTTTCTCAATTGAAACAGATGTGGAACCATTTCATTGAAAAATTATATATGGAGCACTTTTGGCATGGGGGTCTTGCTTTGTTGTCTGGTTGTCTTATGATTACTTAGTTGTGAAAGTAACTAGTGTCATGTTGGGTACAGAATTGGGGATTGTTAATAAAACATCTTGTCCTAGGATCAGTACTTGTTTCTAGGTGTACATATGGGGATTCTAAGATTTTGAAACTATAAATTACCACGACTAAGGAAGTATATATGTAGTCGAAGCTGGAGCAAAACCCAATATTTTTAAGGATTTGTTGCATTTATTTTAATTGCAAAGTGTGGCAAAATAATATGTATAGCTTTTTTTAGATGTCTTAATGTCTAATGGTCATATTACAGTTTGTGATATTCTTCACTGTGGTTCACAGTATGTGGCGTACGTCAGCTGCATGTGGACTTGTTTTGGTGAGGGTTGCTGGGCAGACATATTGTGCACCTTCCGTCGATAAAGATAAATTTGAGATTCAGGCATCGTGAATATCTGAATAACAAACTATAAGCATATGTCTCAGCAATTTCGGACAACAATTTATACTTTCATTTTCATCAACTTCATGTCCATTGTTTCGGTATCTTTGTACGAATAAAAGAATTTTATATCTTATAATTTATCGAGTAATACTGTGTTTACAGTCATAGGCGTTGTACATGACTTCTGCACTTCTGAAGTGCTGCAAAGCATTGTAAGAGCCACGGCCACACAACTTTCCAAACTGAGGTAGCTGCTGTCTGCTGATTCAATGGTTATTGATCCAACCAGCCCATTAGTAATAGGGCTAGTTAGATCTATGCCATTATAATTTTCACGGTTTGGAAATATGTCATCGGTGTGTCACCGATAGGTGGGCGATACTTCAGTGATTATAATGGCACATCAATACCCAGGTTTTGGCTGTTCTTGGCCTATATCTTCTGTTCTGGTAGAATTTGTCCCATGTTGGTAATCTAAATAGGTTGGACTATTTTATAATTCCTCAATCGTGATGTGCACCGAAGAGCCGTCCAACCGGCAGCAAGGATGGATGGACATGTCCAGTACCCAAGTTTTTGGAGCCCTGGTATGAAACACAAAATAAGGCTATGGCTGGACAAAATGCCTGTGACTTGTTACCTCACTCGTCTCGATGTTAGATCCACTCGGCTCGATGTCTTTTGATAACCAGATGTGTTACTCTATTTGTTTCCCCTGAAAAGAATATTCTATTCTGATCATCGAAATTCTTTCCTCTATTCCAATTTCTCCACATCCATCTCTCCTCTATACTCTCATCTATACCAACTATCAGGTGGGGCCCACTCATTTTTAATATTTTCTTTCCTCCCCCCTCTCTCCCCATGCTCCGCTCTCTTTCTCTCACTCCCCCCGCCATCCGCCCAGCCTCCCCGCCCCCTCCCCTCCTCTCTCCCCCGCCGCGCCTTCTCCCCTCCACTCTCCACCCGCGCCACCGGCGCCTCCTCCCCCTCCCCACTCCACCCGCGTCGCCGCCCCCTCCCCTCTCCATCCGCGCCAGCGCCTCCTCCCCTCCCTTCTCCATCCGCGCCGCCGCCGCCTCCTCCCTCTCCCCTCTTCACCCGTGCCGCCGCCCCCTCCCCTCCCCTCTCCATCCGCGCCGGTGCCGGGTGGATCCTGCTATAGGTGGCGGAGCACGACGGCGGCGCGGAGGGCTCCATGGCCTCCGACGCGACCTCAGCCCCCTGCCCGCACAACGAGGCCAAAGAGGACGACGCCACACGGCAGGATTCCAAGCTCCGTCACCGTGGGTTCCTCATCGACAACAAACGCAGCTGCTCTACAACCAATGGCGGGCGCCGGCCGCGGCGGCTCTTCTCGGCGGCCCCTCCCCTCCCTCCGGCTTTACCCAACCCCCAACGCCGGGCTGCGACTCCTCCTCGTGGTGGCAGGCTTTCCTACCGCGGATCCGCTCAGATGCGGGGAGGCCGGACGGCGGTGGCCGCGTCTCCTCGTGACAACTGGCAGCTCCTCCGTGCGGTGGCGGACGCGGGGCGGCGGAGCGCGGCGGAGTGGGCAGAGCGGTAGAGTGTGTGGGCCCGCCTCCACGGTGGCGGCGTAGCGTTGCCTCGCTACTGCGCTAGATTTGGCGGAGTCGAGGACCTCCGCTTGCATAGCGTGCCCCTTCCAGGGGCCCCGTGCAGCTGCTGGTTGGGGTAATTTACCGGCCCCGGTGCGTGCAGCCTAAAGATGCAGATTTTAGTGTGTTGACCCAACGACCCACTACCCAAAACATAAATATTGGTGTAAATACCTATATTTTGTAATAATTTTGGACCAATGCTCCTCAGTTTGAAGCCGGAACTTTTTTCTATTATCTAAAATAAGTTGACCAACCCACTAAAATCTAGTGCCAATGACTCTGGGTCATCTGGGTAACCCAATCATATCGTCGTCAGCTAGGTTCATCCCGTTACCCATTGGTGCGGCAGCGGCGCCTCTTTCGTTGCCGGGCTCACGCCTCCCCTCCGCATAGGACAACACATGGCTTTGGTATGCCCGCAGCCCTATGATTACCTGACATCACATCGACATTCACATCAACCGCATGGCGACGCTATGCTTTCCTGTGCCAGTCCCATGGTGGAGTTGCTACTACAGCCGCGCCCAGAAGTCGTTGTTGGCGCCCTGCTTCTTGCCTCCTCCTCCTCCTACTGTTCCTCTGCCTGATGGCCCACGGCCACGCTGCCGCCTCCCTCCCTTTCCCTTCCTGCTGCAGCAGCAGCTAGCCCCAGGTTCCCAGGCAGGGCCACGCGTCTGGGCTGATGAAAACGCGATCTCCTCCCACGGCGAGCATGTGGCCCTACCCAGATGGAAATCCTTCTTCCCTTTCTCATTTTCATTTCTCTCCCCATCTCCTATCCTCGCATCTTAGGGTTCCGAGATTCAGCTTCAGATGAGGCGCCTCGCCCTCCTCCCCTCCCCCCAGCCCGATTGTCAAAACTCCCCGTTCGTCGTCCGCTGCTCGTAGCCGGGAGGTGGTTTGGGGCTCCGGCTGTCCTATGGGAGGACTTACAATTGTTGTAAGCCTATACTATCTTTGTGCAATGTGTACGGAGGATCATTATCGCACTCCACAGCTAGGCCTGCCCATCGGTGATGGAATCGGACGGAACGGGGTGAGCTGGCCTGTGGGATGGAGGAAAGACAATGATATCGGATCGCACGTGAATATTACCATGCAATCACCTTAGCGTTGAAAGCTTCAGTCAGCACTCAACGGTTGAGGAGGCATCAACAATAAATACGGAAGGTATACTCTGTGGCCGGCCCCAGAATAGTTATTCTATAGCCACATCTTTTTACTGTAGTTTTATGTCGTAATTTACTATAATTTCAATACATATTTATGGTAATTGGGTTACTATAACACACATGGAGATATTTGCCATTATATTATAGTAAATTACTTAGTAAGAAGTTGTAATTTAGTAACTTCTTACTAAGTAATTTACTATAATATAATGGTAAATATCTCCATGTGTGTTATAGTAACCCAATTACCATAAATATGTATTGAAATTATAGTAAATTACTACATAAAACTACGGTAAAAAGAGGTGGCTACAGAATAACTATTCTGTGGTCGGCAACAGAGTATACCTTCCCTATATATATATATAGAGGCCGGATGTTATCTATTATCTAAAAAAATCACATTAATGTTTCTAATTTTAATTTTACTTGAAAATTTTGTTTAAGAAATTCTCGTAGCATCACCTAGTATATATAGTTTGTATACCCATCTCAATAGTAGGCACTTTTTTTCTCAAAAAAAATTAGGCACTTGAATCAATCTCCACTTGAATCAATCTCGACAATTCATAATATTTGGTAAAAACACATTTTCCATAGATGTTGACATTATGTTGTAATGCATCCACATTTACTATCCAAATGCTGGCCATTTTCTGTTTTGTACTCAATTTTGTTTTGTAATGGCCACAAAATTTATGTAAAAAGTTGAAGCAACAATTCTATAATAACTGCTCATTTTCGATCCAGGCACGCCGACGCCGAGGCCGTGCCTACGGAGAGCGCCACCGCGATCGAGGGAGGCCGTGGTGACCGCGCGACGCCGGCAGTGCTGGCGAAGAGGAACGGGCGCCGGCCAAGGCGGTCGGTGAAGAGCTGACCATGCATGCCCACGAGGACGAAGCACGTCTTGGCTGCTCCGATGGCCTCGGTGGCGCCATGCCTGCCGACGGACTTGAAGACCACCGGGCCGTAGAGGATCGGAGGATGGCATCGACGGCGGCCGGACGCCTGCGAACACGAGGAAATGCAGCACGAGGATGCAGGCAGCAGGCGAGGATCCGCCGCACGCTCGCTAGCTGATGGCTGGACGAGGAGCTCCTTCATTCCAGACGCCGCCATGGCTGCCATCCTGCTGCGGTGCGGCGACGGTGTGACATGACAGCTCGCTTGATCACGGAAGAATCGAATCTGTTGTCTCATCGGCATCCGGGGCTCGCATGGCAGCTAGCTTGTCTAGAGTCGCGTCGTGGGTGCGGGATGCTGGGCAGCAGCGCCGCGAGTAGCAGCCGGAACGCGGCGGCGCTCTGGCGAGGTGACGCATGCGGGGTGGATACCGTCCAACCTTGGGCCCCGACAGCCGTCGGGCCCAGATCCTATATAGGATACCGCATTGACCTGGTCGTTTCCCTGCCACGGCAACGGCGGCATGCTGCATGCATCGACTCATCGTGCTCACCTCGGCCGAGGCTGACCTCCGCCGGCCTGGAGGCCGGAGACCAAGGAGCAGGCCGTCGCTCGCGGAGCCCACGTCCGGAGACGGCAGCACGGCGGAGGGAGCTCCTCGTCCGGCCGCCGGCGACGGTACGCCGGAGCCTCGTCTGCTGCACTTCCTCAGCCTGCTGGTGTTCAAGCCTTTCTCCATCCTCGCGGCCGCGTCCCTCTCGGCCGGCACCCGCTCCGGCTGGTCGGCACCGCCGGCGTCGCCGCGGCGATGGCGGCGTGGTATGTCCAGCTGGCGGTGTCGCTCTGCCTCGGCGCGACGCCGGCGTCCAATCAGCTGCCTTCATCGTGGCGCTCTACGCCAGGCTCGAGCTCGACCCGCTGGTGCCGGCGTACGGCGCGGAGGTCATGCCGCTGCCGCGCACCACGCCGGTGGGGCGGCTGACGTGCGCGCGTTCGTGCTACCACCGGGAAAAAAGAATAATGAACTGTCGTTTGTGTTTGTGTGGCGGCTTAATCTATATAACCTATATAATTGGTAGCCACTATCAAGTCATAGTTAGATTTATCTCAACATGTAACTATTCCACGTCATCATCCACTATGCGCCATATCACTATCCACTGTAAGCCATGTCATCATCCACTAGACCATCTATTTATTCTTCAATCGATTTTCTGTGGCCACATTTTTGTGGGTAGCAATTACAAATTACAGGAGTAAAAATTACATGTACGATCAGTCATACTTCCATGTATAATGTTTACTAAAGAACGTTGCAATACAATCACTTTGTTGTTTATACTTTCATATTTCACTTTCAAATTTTGTTTAACAAATTTCCGCAGCAACGCGCGGGGTATCACCTAGTTATATATGAAAATGCATGACAATTGTCAAGTAATCAGTAATTCAGTGCTACCTAGCACGAGGAAGGCATAAAAGTGCAATGTGCTCAGAGTAAAGCTGTTGCAGGATCTCAAAGTAAAAAAGCTAGATTGGCAATACATAAATCCATATTTCTTTAAGACCATTCAGGTGTCTAATCTGAAGTGTATAAAGGATATTCACACTGCATCACTAAACAACTACTTGTGGATCAAACTGGAATGTGTCATCTTTAGCTAGATGGGCAATATAACCCATCTAACTGGATCTAACTTGAATGTGTCTCTCTTTCTTAAATGAATGTGTCCCATTTTTGCACTGGAAATGATTCAGTTCATCGGAGGACACAAAATGGTACTGTGCATCCCATGAACCCAGATAAAGAAACGCAAGAAGTTGGATTGATACGGTGTGTCAAGTTAATTATATATTGAGTGAACCACGAAGCATATATAACAAGTTTTAATTCTCTACTCTTTTCTCAATTTCCCATCCTAGAAGTTTTCAAAATAAGGTTTTAATGTTTCGGCTGAATTTTTTCTGAATTTCCTAGTGGTCACCGAAGATCTCAAAGGCTGAAAAGTATTCTTTTTCAATGATATAAAATCGAAAGCCCCTTTTGCCAAACATAGTCACACTACTCCAGAGCCAGCAAGGAAGGAAAGAACACAGTCACAAACGCACAATCATATCTTGATTCAAAACTCGTCAATGATTCAAAAGCATGCATGATTGATAGCCTATTGCTTCGAATTATTATTATGTTCATTCACTTGGCGAAGAGCACTCCTATGTCCTCCAAGCTCCGTCCTTTCGTCTCCGGCAGCCGCGCGTAGATGAACACGTACGCTGCCACCGCCGTGCTTGCGTACAGGAAGAAGCACCCACCCATGGAGATCGTGTTCGCGAGCGAGATGAACGTCATGCTCAGCACGCCGCAGACGACCCGGTTCGCGGCGATGCCGAGGCTCATGCCCTGCGCGCGCATCCGCAGCGGCAGGATCTCGGCGCCGTACGTCGGCGCCAGCGGGCCCAGCCCGATCGAGAACGCCGTGACGAACGCCACCACCGACGCGACGCACGCCGCCGCGCCGGCGGCGGTCGCCGTGGCCGCGGCGGCGCAGAGCGTGATCCCCAGCGCGGTGAGCGAGGCGGCGATGCCGGCGGCGCTGGCGAGGAGGAGCGGGCGGCGTCCCAGGCGGTCGGAGAGGAACGTGGCCACGAAGATGGATAGCGTCTTGACCACCCCGACGGCGACGGTGGCGGCGAGGGCGGCGCTGTTCGACGCGACGCCGGCCTGCTTGAGCACCAGCGGGGTGTAGAGCACGATGACGTCGATGCCGGAGGCCTGCTGGAAGGCGTAGAGCACGATGACGTTGGCGAGGATCCGCCGCGGCACCGGCGACGACGACGACGACGCCGTGGCGAACAGCTCCCTCCACACGCCGGCGCCGCCGGCCTCCGCCGCGGCGGCGCGCCGAATCTCGTCCAGCCGGGAGTGGGCCTCGCCGGGGGTGTCGGAGGTGCGCTCCAGCACGGCCCGCGCCTCGCCGTCGCGCCCGCGCATGGCGAGCCACCGGGGCGACTCCGGCATGGCGAGCACGCCGGCGGCGAGGAGCAGCGGCGGCGGGACGCCCAGCGCGAACATGACGCGCCAGCCGAGGCGGATCGGGAGGCCGGCGAGGGCGTAGTTGGAGACGTAGCTGAGGAGGATCCCAGCGGTGATGAAGATGTCGACGAGGGAGGAGAGGAGGCCCCGCGACGACGCCGGCGCGATCTCGGCGGCGTAGACCGGGGCCACGACGACGGCGAACCCGACGCCGACGCTGGTGACGAAGCGCGCGGCCATGAGCGCGGCGTAGCTGCCGCCGAGCGACATGGCGAGCGCGCCGGCCATGAGGAAGGCGTTGGCGAGCACGACGGTGCCGCGCCGGCCGATGGCGTCCGCGGCCCAGCCGGCGGCGAGGATGGACGCCAGCATGAACAGGTTCATGGAGCCCGACAGCACCTCGACCTGCTCGTCGGTGAGCCCCAGGTCCTCCCGCATGAACAGCTCCGCCCCGCTCATCAGCGCAAGGTCTGCCGGCATGCCATGAACGACGGTTGAGCTCACGAGAAGGAGGAAGTGATGAGGAACAGAAATGAGATGTCACGTACTGTAGCCCATGAGGATGGTGGTCATGGAGGCGAGCGTGGCGCAGACGAAGGCGAACATGTTCCGGCGTGGCTCCATGGCTTCCGAGGGGAGCAGCGGCGCGGTGATGCCGGCGTCGGCGGTGCCATGGTGCGGCGCCGTGGTACCCATGGCTTGGTTTCTTGCTTTGTCGCCGGCGGTGAGGAGTGAGGACTGCAGCACACTACGGGTACGGTAGTTCAATGAGTCTCACTGAATATATCTAGCTATTACAGTGTATGGGTCAACTAAGCTGTGGAATTTGAGCTCCAAATTATATATTTGTCCTATAAAATGAAAGCATCTGAAAAGGGGGATCAAAGTGTTTAATTTCCACTTTGCAAGGAAAAATTTAAGCATGGTCCTATCTTATGAAAGAAGACGAGGACAAGCATGAAGAGCCAGTGGGATTCGGTGATAGCAGCTTGGGTTAGTGGTGTACTGATGTTGATGCCGGTTAGTGCATGGCTACCTTTTGCTTTGTCCATTAGCCGATGGGAGCATGAGAATGACAGTGATTATCACCAAACACAACATGAGGGGGCCATTGCTGACACGGATGCCACTAGCTTCATCAGCTCTGGTGTCTGTGTTGTTGAAGCTGAAGAGATATCCGAGTGTGCAGTGACGATGGATAATGGATCAGCTTATTAGCAACAACTAACAATAATTAATGGTAGCCGCCGGGGCAACTTCAACTGACACGACTGTGCTCCGGGCTTCTTTTTGCGTCATCTGATGAAGTACTCAAGTAGTGCAGATATGTAATCATTGAGGACGAGGTTGCATGATATATAAGAACGAATTGGCTCAACTGCCACACTCAGGTTATGTTCCTGTCCTTCGTTATTGGAGAATGAAGCCTGGGACGTTCATATACTGAAACAAATGGAGGCGTTTTTTTTATCTACCCTCATGAAAGGCTGCATCTGTCCATGCGATAAGCCAACCAAAATGATCTTCTCTCTACGAGATTATTAGGTTCTGGCTTTCAACACACTCAAAGAGACAGGAACCCAAACGTACACTACACCCTCACGAACCCAAAATTTTAGAATCCAACAGACAGTAAAAGTCAATCCATTGAAAAAGGTCATCTATAGAGGCAAATAAGTGTAGAACCGTAGTCTAATCATCAACTCATTTGATCCTTAATGTGTTGCATTTGTGACTAGTGCCGGAGCCACGACATTCCCATGAATACAATATGCAGAAAAGTTTTTTGTTAGCATTTGTCGGCAACAACAACAACATTTGTGCCATACATATAAGAGAGAGAAGAGTAGTCCCTCCGTCCCTAATTACCTTTCGCCGGACAACAAAACAGTTGCCTAATGCAATTGGCAAAAGACTCTAGCACCCCTATATAGCAATAATTTGCAATAATTTGCCACACATTTGGATGTACATGCCATTAATGCTCTATTGTGGCTCCTGGCGCACGTGTGCCACACTCTTTTACATTAAACAAACCAGTGCTCACATCCACCTTTTCACGTTTAAACATGCAGTATAGTGCTTTGGGCTTAAACAAATCAACCAGCTCAGGCCAACAAAACATGCATTTCATTTGGCGGCAAACACCAGTCAACGTCAAAACAATCCTACACTCCATTTTACCGGTACAAGCTTCTTAACCCGTATCATGATTTATTGATGTCAATCCTATGTAGTGCAATTTTGAGTTAAGGACTTGACAGATATCAATTAATAGCTGTTTGCATCGAATAGAAGGATAAAGATGGAGTATCAAATCATTGACTGTAGATTGGGCATGTATTTAACTGTTGTTTCTTGATGCAGGGGCACCAATTGCAAGGTCTGCATTTGGTTCCCATGTGAAACAAGAAATAAAAAAATACTTGCTTCCCGGAAGAGCTTACTGGAGGTTGATTGGAGGCGGTCGGAGCTCAGCCCGCCGCCCGTGTGTCCCCTCCTGCTCGCTCAGCTGCCGCCTGCCCACATGCTTGCCCACCGGCCGCGTGTCCCCGCCAGAGCTTGCTCCAGCTCGATTCGCGGCAACCCGAGCTCACCACGCGCCCGCTCCACTTCTGCCTGCCGGCCGCGCGTCCCCGCCGGAGGAGTTGATGGAGAGTGGCCAGGAGGTGGATCTGGGCGAGGTTGGGGATGTGTCTGAGTTTTTTTAAAAAAAGCTTGGTGTGTGTGGTTGTGAATCCACAAGAAGAGAGGATGGGATAAGGCAGGCGCATGACGTGGTGCAGCTACGCGTTGAGTAGACGGTAGACGGCGAGAGTTAATATGGGACATGTAACTGTAGCTCCGACAACAGATAATTAGGGATAGAGGGAGTATGTTCTATCTCATAATTTTAAATTTTAATAGTTCTATCGATAAGCGGCCATACATCCGGTTGTCTCGTAGTAATTGCCCAATCTCTTAATTTGCGCATTACACTAAAAGATTGTGAATTGCATGGCAATAGTGATCTGTTACTACTAAGTTTTAGCTTATGAAGTGATTGCTTCCCTCTCTTCTTTCTATATCATTAAAAATCTTACGTGACATTGCATAGACAATGTATGAGACAAATGACGCGCATCAATGTACTTGCACTGGCGAGGATTTGAATGGACAGTGGTGTGCTTCAAACTTCAGCAATATTGACTAAGCTAGAACGAGTTCTAGCATCTTTCACGGGCATGCCCATGAAATACCATTTACAGAAACAGAGGATAACGACGTACGTGTCGTGGACTTGTGGTTCCATGCATATAACAACATCAGGAAACCCTTTTTATTTATTCAGTATTTTTCAGAGTTTGGATTATACAACATCAATACGTCCAATGGTGACAACACTGTGTGGAACGAGAGGATCTGCGCGAGCCTGTGTGTTCTTAATAATAAGCACGGAACATCGATCTGCAGGTAAGAATGAAATTAGAAATGACCATGAAATAATTCCGTTTTACTGAATACAGAGGCAGATCCTTAACACACATGCATATAGGGACAGATACAACTCACAATATATATGTACACACGTGAATTAATTAATTGGTTCCATAGATACTAAAAAATATATTGGATATATTACATATGAGAGCGAATAATAACTCGACGTACATCTTATCACACACATTGAACGTACTCCTACTTCAGAAAATGCTTAACGCAAGCAAACGACCGTGTGTCCAACAACTGTTATTTGTGATAACAGCCAACCGACCCTTATCGATCAAGCATCAGAAGTATTTTGGTTCGTGAGAGTAGTGTCTTCTCGTGTTTTTTTCCCACAGAGGTACCAGAAGAGGAACACAACCAATACCACTATGGGGACGAGGAGGATGACTTTCCAGGACCTGCGCGACTCCCGATCACTCCCTGCAGCGTAGGCACCCAGAAGGGCGAACATGTCCAGCACCATGGCCGTGTGCATCGGCCCAAGATGCAGCTTGTCGGCGAACACCGTCATCCGTGAAAGCAGCAAGGCGATGATGGTGATGGAAGCCACGAAGGAAGCGGAGTTGCAGTAGAAGAAAGCACTGTACCGGAGCTTGTTGATGTCGAAGAGGACTGGGTTGCCAGCAGAGTGTCCATTGCCGTCCTCCCTCCACAGGCCACCAGGTGGTTTCAGGCCCGTCAGGAAGGTCACGCTCGCAGCCAGTATTCCTACCAGCATCAGGTACATGGCGGCTTCCTTCTCACGATCACTGCCACCAGCATTGGATTCTAGATGATTATTGGGTTTGAGTTTTGGGTCAGTATTGGAATTATTACTATTGGGCTTTGGATCAGCACTGTCGTCGTCGTCGTCGTCGTCCTTGGCAGATCTCAGTTTGTCAACACAAAGTTTGATGGCTAGAATGACTAGGATTGCAGAAACTGCAGCAAGCAATACCAGCACGATGATGGAGGTTCGCAGATGCATGGAGCTCCCAGCAGCGTAGGCACACATGAGGCCGACCATGCCCGCTACCATGCAGACAACGAGTGCGTAGCACCGTATGCCCGGCTTATACATATTTGCATTCAGCAGGAGGATGATGAGAGCCACGGATGCCATGAAGCTTGCCCCATTGCAGTAGAAGAATGCCTTGTAACGGCGAGGGTACTTGTCTTGGAGGACCGGGAACCCCGCCCGGTCGCCATTTTCCCAGAAGCCACCCGGTGGTGTCAAGCCGGCCTGGTAGGTCAGTGTTGCAGCCAAGATTGCAAGAAGAAGGAGTACCTTACGCGTCTCCTCCAACCGTTCTTCATTATTCCTGCCTTTGCTCTCAGGTGTGCAGAAGACAATGTGAATCACCACGTAGATGAGGACGCCACCGGCCAAGGCAACCGTGTAAATGGAGGTGTTTGTGTCCCGGCAACTCCCGGCGGCGTATGCGCCTATGAGGCCGAACAGATCCAGTATCATGGCCGCCTTCAGCGCGTGGCTCCTAGCTAGCCGTTCCCTCTGCAACATTACCATGATGACTAGGGATGCCACAAAGGCCGCTGAGTTAAAATAGAAGAAGGCCTTGTACCGCCCAGGATGCGTTGAGAGGAGTATTGGGTCTCCAACATTGTGATCCTCCCCGCTCTCTGCCCAGACGCCACCAGGTGGATCTAATCCTGCCGTGTAAGCAATGGTCGCTCCAAGAGTGGCAAGAAGCTGAATACTTTCACGAGCCCTTTTCACGTCTTCACCTATGCTATACTCGGTAACAATTTCATTAAGAAACCTACAGAGAAAGTGGAGCACATTAGTGGAGACAATGTTGACTTAGGACTTATACTTTATTTTATTGGTATTAATAATCTCGGTGAAGTGTAATATCGCACAACATACCATTAGTAGTGGAATATTTTTTATTTGTTCACAAGGTTTATTGTAACCGATCATTTTCCATCACTATTATATAGTCTACCATTTCAAATACGATGACAGAACTATTTTTCCCCTCCACTGGGTCGATCGTATGATATTATATTACTAATAAAAATGTGGTCGCGAAACATTAGGTTTCCATTTACCAAACTAAACTGTTTACAACCTAATAGCCTTTTTGTGACAAAATGCTACATCACAACAATAATATAAGCCATCGTAATTGCGACTAAACTATTTTCTTATATAGTTATGTAGTGTACCAGTGATAAATAGTACTATACCACTACTTATCTTATTAACTTTAACAAACACTATTTGTCCTCATCATTATTTAGTGTAACACAGATAGATATTAGAGTAAATTGCATCCATCATACAACAACTTGATGGATGGATACAAATAGATCCAACAACTTGTAAAATGCTCAATTTAGTACGCGGATGCAAAATTGTCCAATAAATTATAAAATACTCAATTTAGTATAATAACTTGGTAAATTTATGCATCTGTAGTCTAAACTTTATAGCAACATATTAAACAAAGTAAATGGACTTGTTGATTTTCATCGATTTAATAACTCTTAATTTTTGTCTATAAAAGTTGTTGATCGTTGTAAGGTTGCTGCTTCTCAACTATGTACAGGACTTATTTTTCATTAGTTAAAACTCAATCAAATTTTATAATTGCACCGTTAGTATTGTCAAAAGACTGAAGTCCATAAGTGAAACACTGGGACCCTAGATTTTTCTGCGCTTATGCTCATGTAAACAACTTTATAGAAAGTAAACTTATTTCTACCATTTAGCTGCTTGTCCCTTTGTATACAAGTGTAGGAGGCTTCATAAAATATTTATTACAAGCACCTAAAAGGTATTGTTGCTAGGTACCAACATATTGTTCTCTTTTCTGTGTAGGTGAACAATGCATATAATCAAACATGCAGAATACAATGAGGGTGAACTTATCAATATTGAAGATGAAATTAAATATCTTTAATGAAAAATAGATCATTGTATAAAATAATTAATTTTAATATGTAATGTTAATTTCCTAAACAATGAAGTTTCTTATCTTGGCCAAATATATTGCCATTACGACGTGAATATCAATGCCCAAATAATGCTTAATAATTTATTCTGACATGAATATACCGTCTATTGTGACCCGATGTTGGCAAATATGTTACTTTTGTAAATATTTGGACTGTGGATGCACCAATTTTCCATGTTATCACACTTAATTGAGCATTTTAGAAGTTGTTGAAGCAATATGCATCCACATGCCAAGTTATTGCACTAAATTGAGCATTTTACAAGTTTTTTTATCAATCTACACCTAACTACCGAATTATTGTATGGTGGATGCAATTGTTCTAAATATTATATCAATTTATAAGTGATTACCAGATCTCCTGGCTTGATTTAAAAAATAAAACTCTATAACTTCTAATGTTATCTGCAAAAAAAATGAAGCCTAGAAAGTAACTCTTTGGATAGTAGGAAATAATCCCAGTACATAAATAATTAAAGAGGTACAGTGATAAACAAACTAGGGGGACTTATGCACATGAAGTGATATAGGAGTACAAAACTATACTAGTCAGGACTCCATAATTTCATAAAATTATGTAGCTACGCTGCTAGATAGGCCCTTTGTTATATACTATATAGTTCCATACAAGAAAAAGAGAAGTGCACTAGAAAATCTATACAATATATATACGCACACATCTTAATGCAAAATGCCTAAAGTCTCTTGGTGACCATGCATGTGCCCGTGTATTGCTGACTTGTACATTTCAAATATTTCTATGAAAAAATATAGCGTGCAGCTCATGCATACACAATAGACATTTATAATTTTTTTTCTGTATTTTGTCAATGTAAATAAACGGTTGTTCACCAGCTATCAGCCCCATCTAGAGGCGATTTTGAATTTATTTTATTTGAAGCTTGTGGAACGTGTCTCATATGCGTGTACTCAAACTAGGCAGTTAGAGGGCCAAATATATGGACTTATTCCTAGATTATAATGTACACACACTCTTTATTTAGATGATTCTCTATCCAAACTATATATATTCTTTTATTTAGATGAAATCAAATCACAATATTCTTTGTTTTTAAATCTGGATTTAGCTAGCTATTAATTGTATTTGACATGCATGGACTCTTTGATTTAATAATTAATATAATCTTCAGATCATCATTAAAATCAATTATGTATATCATTCTTCTTTCGGATTAAGATGGCCGGTAATTTAGACATCCCTCTCTTGCTGGCTAAACTTGATGGCTTTTTTTTTAACTCCCAAGTGCCGAGATATTAGATTTATTTGAAGGAGACATGCGTAGACGTCTTAACATATATAAATATGATGGCATATGCAGAAAGGGAAATTTCAGCCTGAAATAACTGAACTATGAATGCCACCAGCTGTGATGAAGATGAATACTGCATACCTGAGGGGGTTAAACTTGCCTGGTAGACACGGACTTGGGAGTCGATCCTTGATGTTAACAATGCAAGTGAGCTTCATTATGCTGGCAAAAACATACTGGAGAAAAATGCAGAATGCAACCGGGATAATGAGGAGGACAACATAGCCGGTGTGCTTGGCGTCCCTGCAGCTCCCGGCAGCGTAGGCACCCACGAGGCCCGAGAGCGCTGTGACGATGAGCCCGTACAGCGCATAATCCCTCGCCTTGAGGCCAAGCTTTTTGTAATCCACGATGATCAGCATGATGGCCGGCAGGGACGCGGCGAAGGCGGCGGTGTTGCAGAAGAAGAAAGCCTTGTAGCGGTTGGGATGGAAGCGCTGCAGCACCGGGTCGCCGGCGGTGTGGTGGCCCTCCTCGTTGCTCCGCCAGAAGCCACCGGGTGGGTTCAGCCCGGCGACGTACGTGATGGTCGCCGCGAAGATGGCGAGCACCATCAGCATCTCGTGCTTGCCGAGGTCGTCGTCGTCGCTTCCATGCGGCGTGCCGTGACGAAGCAGCAGGCGGCGCCGGACGACGAAAATGAGGAAGGCAACGGCGACGTAGGCGAAGACGACGGAGACGAGAACGGAGGCGGTGGTGGTGGTGAACCTGTCGTGGCTGCCGCCGACGGCGTAGGCGCCCATGAGCCCGAGCAGGTCAGACACCATCACCGTCCTCACGATGGAAAGCAGCCAGCCGCCCCAGTTCTTGCCATCCTTTTGCAGCAGCAGCAGGAGAAGGCCGACCAAGAGCGACGCCGCGAAGGAGATGGCGTTGAAGTAGTAGAAGACGATGTAGCGCCTGTAGTTGGTCTGCCGGAGGATGGAGTCGCCGGCGACATGCCCTCCCCCTCCGGCCGGCGTGTCCTCCAGCCAGGAACCGCCGGGAAGGTTGAGCCCCGCCGCGTAGGTCACCGTCGCCACCAGGGTCGCCAGCAGCAGCAGGTACTCCTTCAGCTGGTACTCCATCGAGCCGTCGGGCTCCGTCGATTTGTTTATTCCGTCGCCCTCCGCCATTCCTGCCGTTGGGTGCTTGCTTGGGTATCGATGCTTGAAGCTTTGAGTCACACCCATGGGCGACGCTCGCTGCAACAATTTATAGAGCTGCACTGATCCAGCAGGTGCAAACAGCTAGCTAGCATCACACTATGCATGCAGGGATGATGTCTGCCTGCAAGCATGCGTGTTCCCCAATCATGGCATTACTTGATCCGGTTATCTTATTTTATGAGACTTTAATACTTTATGTATTCCCATCTCTTTTCCAGGTGGACTCTGCTTTATCCCCATGCTTTCTACTATTCCGTAGTCTCATTCAAGTCACAAACGCCAGGTTTCTACCGTGTCTTTCACACTTGTCTTCAGCTGCTGACTGTGTGATTATTTTATACACTACTCCCTCCGTCCAAAAAAAGAAGACACTCTAGAATTTAAAATTTGTCCCAAAAAACAAGTCATTCTACTATATTTAGTAAGTGCATGTGCATGCAACAACCAATTAATGCTAAATATGGCTAATAATTAGGGGTAATCAATGTCATTTTACTCTCTCCTTAATTTATCTTAAAATGTCTAGAATGTCTTTTTTTTGGGACGGATGGAGTACGTTTTGTTGTCCATATTAGAAAAGCAAAAGCAAGGAACAAAAACATGTGCTTTTGTGTCATCTCATGCACCTAAAATGATTCAAAAATAAATGCATGGTTTGGTATCCTTTCCATCATGTTTTTCTTCCTTTCTTTTTCTATACCATCAAGCTTACTACAGTAAAAATAACTCTACTCATATGGATCTCTATCAACTTCATTATTTATTTCTTGTTTCTAAACAAAGTTTTTCAAGATGACTGATGTGAATAAGTTTCTAGATTATAAATTTTAATCATTTTTAACAATCACCATATAAATGTTTCTTGATCTTGTGTTCTGAGTAAGCTTTTGTACGAGGCCTTGTTGAACGACTTTTTTTGAACAAGTTTTCTTGGAGAAGTCAAACAGTTGAAAACTTATGTGTATAAAAGAAAATATAGGAAGTTTCCCCCAAAATTTATCATAACAACATTATTTTGAGGTTATGCTGAAAAGTTCCCCCAAAAATTATTGTGACAACATTATTTTAAGGTTATGCTGAAAAGTTATCCAACACATGTGCTGAGAAATTATGCACAAAAAGTTTTTTTATTGGAATTATGCACAAAAGTTATGTAAACAAGGACACGACTACACGGAGGGGCCCCTCCCGATTACGCTACCCCGAGAGCCCCCAGTTCCACGTCTAGTGGGACCCACGAGCAACAACGAGATCTCTTCCGTCCGCATCTTATCCTCTTCTTCGCATGTTTCGCCCGGCCGCCGCTTTTGGCCTCGCATCTGCCTCTCCATGCTCGCCCCCGCCTAGATTCCACCTCGTCTCTCTCTCTCTCTCCCATGTTGGTTCTAAACAAACTGGGCTGTTGGGCTGGCGACATGGCTCCTCGACTGATCAAGCCCAACTAGTCACGAGCCGAGCAAGTTATTAACAAGTCAATAGTGTGTGATGTCACGTATATTAGGGGTGGTAAATGTCACTAAATTTTATACTAGAAATTTTAAGGATTAGGCTCAATTAGGGCCGAGCCAAAATACTACTAGTTTTTGAACTAAAATTGACTAGGAGCAAATTGGATTGTGAAGAAGCATATAGGCCACGATCCATTCCCACCCACCCTTACGTATAGTTTGCATTGATATAGTTTTACTCCATTGAAACTTTATGATTTGAACTATGTGTCACTACTAGAAAACTCCACATTCGTCGGCGTACATTTGTACCGGCTAAAATAGAACTGGTACTAATGTATGCAATTAGTATCGGTTATAGAGCACAGTGCCCGTGGGAGCACTTTACCCCAGCCGGTACTAATTAAAGTGCTCCCAGGCCGTTAGCGCGCAACGGCTAGTTGGCAATTTAGTACCGGGCCGGTACTAAACTGCACCCAAGACGTTTAGAACCGGCTGGGGGCTCCAGCCGGTACTAAATGGCACGAAATAGTACCGGCTGGTGCCCCAGCCGGTACTAAATGTTCTCATATATATCTGGGCCCTTCTTTCTCCCCGAGAGCTCAAGCACACATAATTTGCTCGAGCTCTCCTCTTCCTCAGTGGCTTGTTAGAGGGGAGGTGCTGCACATTTTTTTCAAGAATTGTGGGAGTTCACTCATCTAAGTGCACCAAAGGTTAGCAACTTCATCCTCTTCTATATCATATTGTTGGTGCTTTGTTTCATCCATTATAGTTAGAGAATTTGTAGTTTTTAGAGAAAGGGAGAATGAGTACGATTTTTTATTTAGACATTAATTAGAGATATGTAAACAAAGGACAATGCTTATTTGATTGCTTGCATGTGACAAAGTATTAGAGTGATTTTTTCAATTAATTTCATATGACACGTGTATAAATTATTTTGTAAGCTTGCAATAGCACAAAGTTTAGTTTATTTGTTACTAATTACTCCCACCATTCTAAATTACTAGTTTCTTACTAAATTACTATTTCAAGTGACACGATTTTTTATACATTATTTGACTTTAATTATAGGTATTACTATATTTTTTGTAGAAAATTCTAGAAAAATAGTAAAACTTCCTAAAGCATAGTAGAGATTACTAGAAAACCCTTGATTGTTTATTATTGATTATATATTTGTTTGTTTTGGTATAAAACACTAAAAAATCCTCGAAATTATAGATATTACTCTAAAATTGTTTTAAAATTCTAGAAATATAGTAGGAATTACTAGAAAAAAGCAGAAATTAATAGAAAATCTTAGAAAATAGTAGGATAGCAGAACATTGAGGGAAGGCGGATCCGATTTGGTTTTATTGATCTAACGTTGTCGCATTTCATGAAAGATAACTTTGTAGCTCGTTTGCTGGCACATTTTCACAAATGATGATGCTCCAAAAGGAGAAATACAAGATGAGTCTAGAAAATAAGCTAGCAGAATTAGCGGTTTAAGTTCCTTTTCAATACCCCATAGCCAACTCCCTAACATATTGGACACACTACGAGGTTGAGACAAACCTAAAGCCGCATGAATCATAGACCACACTACTCGAGTAAAGCGACATTCGAAGAAAAGGTGTTTAATTGTTTCATCTTTGTGGCGGAAGCAACAAATTTTTCTTCCTTGCCAATTGCACTTTACTAAGTTATCTTTTGTTAGAATTACTCCTCTTTGCAAGTACCACATAAAGATCTTTATTTTCAAAGGGATTTTTAATTTCCACATACGCTTGTTTAAATTAGGGACATCACTATGAATCATTGCCAGGTAATGAGATTTCACTGAGAACTGCCCATTTGGATGAAGGTTCCATGGAAACTCATCGGATTCCTGACTTAGCACAATGTTAACAATACGTGGAACCAGTTTGTTCCATGCTGTTAACTTAGGGCCTATGAGATCTCTTCACCAAGAAATGTTTAATGGTGAGGTGCTGAAGACTTCTGCCATTGTATCATGTTTGTGTCGAGCTATATTATCCAAACAAGGGTATTGTTCTAGCAGTGTTGCATTTTCCCAACCATTTATCTTCCCAGAACCTAACTTGTGTCCCATCCTTAATTAAGAAAGTACCAAAATGTAGAAACCCATTTTTAACCTTGATTAGGCTGTCCCAAAAATGTGATTCCCCATTCTTCCATTGCATTTGTGAAAGTGGCTTAGAGCCAAGGTACTTGTTATGCAAAAGTTGTTGCCAAGTTCCATCTGTTGTGAGTAGTTTAAATAGCCATTTGCTAAGAAGTGCTTTGTTTTTTGTGTCTAAATCATGAATTCCTAGGGCCCCTTGATCCCTGGGCTGGCACAAGATACTCCATTTGGCAAGACGGTACTTTCGTCGTTCGCCATCACTTTACCAAAAGAATCTTGAGCGAAAATAGTCTCGTTTCTTAAGTACCCCTCTTGGAATCACAAAGAAAGACATCATATGCATAGGTAAGCTGCACAGCACTGAGTTAATTAGTGTTAGTCGCCCTCATGTAAAAAGGTGTTTTCCTTTCCAGCTGCTGAGTCTTTTCTCAAAACGTTCCTCTACCCTTTTCCAATTCACATTCGATAGTCTCCTTTAATGTATAGGAATACCCAAATACTTCATCAGAAGGGCTCCTGGGTTGCAACCGAATAGTTCAGTATAGTGACCGATTGATTCTTGCGCTTCACCAAAGCAAAATATTTCACTTTTATGGAAAATTATTTTAAGCCATGATAGTTGCTAGAAGGCACAAAGCAAGAGCTGCATGTTACCTGCTTTCTCCAGGTCATGTTTAATAAAAAGAATTGTATCATTAGTATATTGTAGAATAGATAACCTATCATTAACTAGATGTGGTGCTATTCTACTGATCTGACCATCAGCTTTGGCTCTGTTTATTAATACCGCTATCATGTCGACCACAATGTTAAACAAAATTGGAGATAGAGGGTCTACTTGTCGAAGGCCTTTCTTAGTTTGGAAATATGACCCGACATCCTCATTAACATTTACAGCTACACTACCACCCGAAACGAAAGATTCAACATGGGATATCCACTTGGGTGAGAAACATTTCATTCGTAGAGTTTGCATTAGGAATGGCCATCCTACTTTGTCATAAACTTTCTCAAAATCAATTTTGAAGATGACGCCATTCTGTTGTTTCTTGTGCAGCTCATGTATGGTTTCATGTAAGATAACGACACCCTCTAGGCTGTTACGTCCTCGCATGAAAGCTGTTTGAGTTGAGCTAATTATACGATCCGCAATCATATTAACTCTAATAGTAGCCACTTTCGTAAAAATCTTAAAACTAACATTGAGCAAGCATATGGGTCTATATTGCTGTATTTGATTTGCTTCTTGAACTTTGGGGATAAGCGTTATTACTCCAAAATGGAGACTAAATATCGGTAAGGTTCCAGCATGCAATTCATAGAACATTTGCATTAAGTCCCGTTTGATGACATCCCAAAACTTTTGATAAAACTCAGCATGAAAGCCATCGGACCTAGTGTTGTATTGTGTTCCATATCAAAAATTGCGCCCCGAACCTCTTTCTCTGTGAAGGGTGCTGTGAGCAAATTATTTTCTTGCTGGGTGACCTGAGGGATGTCTTATATCCTTGTCTCAGCTAAAGTGAAAGAATTTTCTTTAGGTTCACCAAACAGTTCTTTGTAGAACTTGGTAATATAAGTTATTAGATTAGCTTGGCCCTCAATCGTATCGTTCTCTTGTTTGAGGGAAAATATTCCTTTTTTCTGATGTTTGCCATTGGCAACCATTTGGAAATATCTAGTATTGTTATCCCCAAGTAGAGTATCTGTCACCTTAGCACGTTGGTAATATTTGATTTCCTCTTCTCTTCTCGAATGAGTTTTGTAAGTTGTTCTCGGGCATGTATCATATCATCATGTTCTGATTCTGTCAAAGTACGGGTCTCCGCGGCAATGTCTAGTTCATTGATCGTATTCTGTAGAGATGATTTTTGTTGTTTGTAAATTTCATTTGTATGAGATGCCCATCCGTGGAGGTGTCGGCATAAGGCACTCATCTTTTTATTTCATCGCTGCACTGAATTTTTTCTAGGGACCGGCTTATTCCATATTTCCACCACACGGTCATAAAAATCATCACGAGAGAACCAACTCAGTTCTAATTTGAACTGTCTTATGTTCCCCGTATTTCATATCCCTGTGTCTAGCAATAAGGGTGTATGGTCCGATACACCTCTATCCATCCAGAGCATGTACGGTCACAAGTGGGTATTTAAATTCCTATTCAATAGTCATTAAAGCCTTGTCTAGCTTTTCATAGGTTGGTTAACAAAGTTGATCACTTGGCAAAACAACCAAGATGGTCACTTACTCACTTGTCGAAGAGCACGTCCATGTCCTCCAAGCTCCGCCCACTGGTCTCCGGCAGCTGCGTGTACACGAACACGCACGCGGCTGCCGCCACACCGGCGTACAGGAAGAAGCACCCGGGCATGGTGATCCAGTCGGCGAGAGAGATGAACGTCATCGTCACCAACCCGCACGACACCCGGTTCACCGCCGTGCCGAGGACCGTGCCCTGCGCGCGCAGCCGCAGCGGCATGATCTCCGAGCTGTACGTGGGCACCACCGGCCCGAACCCCACCGAGAACGCCGCCACGAACGCCAGCACCGACGCGACGCACGCCGCCGTGGCGTCGCCGCCGGCAGAGGCGACGCAGAGGGTCGCGGCTACGGAGGCCAGCGCCACGGCGGCGCCCGCGGCGCTGGCGAGGAGGAGCCGGCGCCGGCCGACGCGGTCGGAGAGGAGCGTCGCCACCAGGATGAAGCACGTCTTGACCACGCCGACGGCGACGGTGGCGCCGAGGGCGGCGCCGTCCGACGCCATGCCGGCACTCCGGAACACCAGCGGGCTGTAGAGAATGATGGCGTCGATGCCGGAGGCGTGCTGGAAGAACTGCAGCCCGACGACGCAGACGAGGATCCGTCGCACGCTCTTCGTCGGCCGCACCAGCATCTCCTTCCACACGCCGCCGGCGGCCTGCGACGCCGACGCCGACGCGTCGACGGCTTGCCTGATCTCCTGGAGACGGAGGTCAGCCTCGGCCGGGGTGTCCGAGGTGCGCACCAGCACCGTGCGCGCGTCCTCGTGGCGCCCACGCATCACCAGCCACCGCGGCGACTCCGGCATGGCGAGCACCCCGGCGGCCGGCGGCGAGGAACACCGGCGGGAGCGCGCCGGCGGCGAACATGACGCGCCAGCCGAGGTGCACCGGCAGGCCGGCGAAGGTATAGTTCGGCACGTAGCTAAGCAGGATGCCAACATTGACGAACATCTGCACACATCGTTCGGCAAGATTGAAGTAAAGCTTCATTCGAAATGAGCCTAGCAATTCACAAGGATAGATGCAGGCATGCATACGTCTAGGAGGGACGAGAGGACGCCGCGCGTGGACGCCGGCGAGATCTCGGCGTTGTACACCGGCGCGACGACGCGGGAGAACCCGACGCGGACGCTGGTGACGAAGTGCGCGGCCATGAGCGCGGCGTAGCTGCCGCCGGCGGACATGGCGAGCGCGCCGGCCATGAGGAAGGCGTTGGCGAGCACGAGCGTGTCCCGGCGGCCCAGCCGGCGGCGAGGATGGACACGAGCATGAACAGGTTCATGGAGCCCGTGAGCACCTCGATCTCCACGTCGGAGAGGCCCAGGTCCTCCCGGATGAACAGCTGCGCGCCGCTCATCAGCGCAAGATCTGCAATCACAAATAACACCCATCATTCCATACTAAATTACTAATCCATTCACATATGCAATGCAAGGCTGCATACACAGTGCAGTAGATGAAGGAATCAAGGAAGAAGTGAGTGACATACTGTAGCCCATGAGGATGGTGGTCATGGAGGCGAGCGTGGCGCAGACGAAGGCGAACCTGTTCCGGCGTGGCGTGTCCGGCTTTCCGGCGGCTGAGGGGAGCAGCGGCGCCGCTGCCGTGACGCCGTCGTGCGCCATGGCTTTGCTATCTTTGCTTTCTCAACAGTGACGAGGAGGGTGTGATGCTAATTGCTAAGTGCAACTATAGATTACTCTCATGGTTGCTAGTCCCTGGATATATTTAGTGTATGTCAGCTAGCGAGCTGGGGATATTCTCAATTTCTCAAATCACATATATAGCTGTCCTTGTCTTTGGATATTTTTATTCTAGTAAGTATGTGACCAAGACAGCCGTTTAACATGTGAGTGAAAATAACATTTTGTACTTCCTACATTACTTTTAACATGCGTGTGAAAACAGCATTCTCTACTGCTTATATTACTTTAACATGTGTGTGAAAAATAACATTTTCTACTGTTTACATACATGGACCATCCATGACAATATGAGTGTTTGTATTTTTTTTAACTCATTTAAGTAATAAATGACATATGCTTTTAATGGAAAGCACCATGTCCATCGGCATCCACACTGAAACCTTTGTAGTAATTTCGTCAATCTCAAGATTTACTAGTCTCTTAAATGTACATGCTTTCAATTGGGTTAGTGTGCATGCATATATATGATCGTCTTCCTAATTTGTTCCGGCCAAAAAAATACTATGCAAGTCTCCTTTCACATCACTCACTCCTAATTTCTCTGTGATGACTCCTACTTTCTCCTTTGCATTTTCTGTCAAGGAAAGAAAGGCAAGTTTTTTATAAGGATAAGAGCAATTGCTCCCTGCAGTTTGTCAGGCAATACACAGGACATATATAATTTTCACATGCAGCCAAACAAACAGGTCAGCAACAGAGCAAGAAGAGGCAATGTTTTTAATGGTGGAGGAATATATCAACTATGACTGCAGAAAAGGCGTCATATGTTGTTGTGGTGGTCTTTGTCATCTTGAAGGCGCAAGAATTTTCTTGCATACTCCCTCTGTTCCAAAATGTAAGTCGTTTTGACTTTTTTAGATATATATAGTTTTTGCTACGAATCTAGACATGATTGTATGCCTAGATACATAGCAAAAATTATGAATCTAGAAAACCTAAAACGGCCTACATTTTGGAACATAGGTAGTACATCAAAACAAAAACCTGACGGGCTCTCATGGCGAGCCCTGTCAGGGGCCATCTTATCTTATCTTACTTCTTACTATTACTAATTTAAGGCACATTTTGGAGCCTCCACATTAATCCTCGAGAGAAGCGCTAGAAAAAAAAAGATAATTTCTAGAAATTCTCACAAAAATCAGAAACATCTAGCCATTAATTTGGTATACATGATCATCCTAACCGTTGGATCTACTCTATTTTAAAGAAAATTACCCACATTTGTCATTATGAAACAACAGCCTAAAATAACCCCCTGTATATACATATAAATTTCCCACCACTGCCATTGGAAAAAATTTGCATAACTCAAATAACCAAAAAAAATATAGCACCGATCCATGAAGCCTAAATATTCTTTGTACGGCTCCTTTTCGGTTTCAGAAAAAATAATATTAAATAACCAACCAATCTCCATGGCTCCATAAATGCTTTTATTAAAATCTGGGAGAGAATCTGGCCAATATCTCCGTCCTAACGTAACTATACTACTATCACCTTAACCTCTCTCCATCCTTCGGTAGAAAATCTCTCTCCATCCTTCGGTAGAAAATCTTTTGCAAAGGGTCAATCCAACCAACAAACCTAATATGCATTTCTGCGTATATGTAAAGCCAACCTCCGCCAGAACTGTTTTGGTCGCACTGAGATAACAATAGTGTTTATGCCTAAGACAATTACACGTTAATGGGCATAGATAGGATGGATGCAACCGAAGTGACATGCGCTGCCATGTAGCAGTAGCTCTACATATTCGATCAGCAGCCGCGGCAAACTAAAAGTTCCTACTGCCTCTCGATCCGTACGTAATTCTCAACTCATGCATGTCCTTTCTATTCACGTTTTATTATTAAATTGCATGGGAGCAAATGATACTGTGTATAGATAATTCTTGTGTGGTCGATTGAGGCTTAATTAGAGTTATTAACAAGGCAGCAAAGACTAAATACTTATCTAATTTCTTGCATTGGGGAAAAGTGACGAAACAATTGTAATAAATAGAATTTACATCCAGGTATGGTTTAATAGGCTAGACATATGCATTCATCTTTGAGGCATATGCGTGAATAGAAAGGAGAACTAAGAACAAGTCCAAAGAGCTAAATATGGGTACTGGAATAAATATCTATGTATATAGAGCTTTGTATAGCCTAAGATAAACTTAATTACTCCATCAGCAAGTATTAAAAAAATACTCCATCCGCCTCGGAATATAGCTACATTTAATTTTATTCTAAGTCAAACCTTTTAAAATAGCAAAAAAGCTATAAAGGTTGACAACATAAAAATGATAGTAGTAGATTTATCTTGAAACTAGATATCATGGCATATAACTTTTTCTATTTGAAATAAATTATTTTTTAGAAATATTGTTGATCAAAATTTGACATCTGCGCCATCAAATTGGTCTCATCGAGTCTGAATATGTCTAATAGTGTATTTATTTGGTATTGTAGATATAACTAATTTTTTATAAGCTTTATCAAAGTTACCCAGGAGAAAGCTAAAAAGACCTTCGAATAGAGTACACAAAAGGGACATGAGCAGAACTAAACGACATGAAACAAACTACAATATATAATAAATAAAAGCCTTCTTAAAAGTGTTACCATTATTTACCATGATCTACTAAAAATAATGATTACATGCAACATACATGTTGATGTTGGAGAAGGTAGTGTTTTTTATGATGGCAATTTGGCAATAGAATTTGCCTTTTGTTTACAAGAAGATTTAAACCCGTGCGGATGCACGGGTTGATGGACTAGTGAATATACTAATCTGGAATTGTCGAGGGTTGGGGCTCCCTCGGATAATTCAAGAGCTTATTGCTCTGGTCAGAGCGAAAAGTCTCCACCTGATATTTTTATCGGAGACTCGAAATTCAGGTGCATGTGTGTTGAATCTTCGCTGGAGATTATTAGGCATTCAGTGGAGGCGGTGGTGGTCTAGCCTTATTTTGGCATGAATCAGTGGAGGTGTCTCTGATCGAAAAACACAAGAGATTTATTGATGTACATGTAAGGGAATCAGCATCGTCTCCTTAGTTTAGAATTACTTGTGTTTATGGTCAACCGAGAACAGAGAATAGACACATCATGTGGGACTTATTACATCGTCTTCATGTGGCGTCCACTGCACCATGGCTTGTCATAGGTGATTTCAATGAAGCATTGTGGGGATATGAACACTTCTCATCATGTCAAAGATCTGAAACACAAATGGCTGCATTCAGAAAAGCCCTAGCCGACTGTGGCCTCACTTATTTGGGCTTTCTTGGTTTGCCATTTACTTATGACAATGGGCGAGATGGAGATGCCAATGTCAAGGTCCAGCTTGATAGAGCAGTAGCAAACTCTGCCTGGAGAGACATGTACGGAGATGCCACCCTTCATCATCTTATCTCCTCCAGATCAGACAACTGTCCCCTACTACTTGAAGACAAGAAGGAAAGATGGAGCGTCATGACCCAAGAATTTTCCGTTACAAGATCATATGTGAAAGACTGGAATCGCTTGCAAAAGAGATCAAGAGAGTTGTACTGATCCGAGAAGAGGGGCTGGGAGGAATTGTCTGCTCTAAAGCATGTGCAGCATGCCGTTTGCGTGCATGGAGTAAAAACAACTTTGGAGAAGTAACAAAAGAATTGGACGAATTACATACAAAATTTGAACAAAATGAAGGGTGATCAGCAGTACAGAAAAGCTGAATTGTGTCGAGTTACAGACCGGATGGATGAACTCATATACCGTGAAGATCATGTACACTGCAGATGCGAGGATCAGTCTCATCTGTTCTTTGGGCGCTCCAAAGCTGCAGCGTGCTGGGTACTCTTGGGTGCAGGGGACTTGGGCTCCTATTCGATCCATGATCTGTGACAGCACCAACTTCTACTCAACATGGTGAAGGATCGAAATGACGACCACAGAAGGGGGAGTGAATGGGAGCCAATAAAAATTTTTCTCAAGAGAGCAATTCCGGCCTATGTCCCGAAATCACTTCCGACGCGTCCAACTCACTTCCTTGCCAAATCCACGAAGCCGCACTCACTAGCAATCATACAGTGGAAACTCGCAACTAAACACTTAGCTCAACACACAAAACCAAACCGATCAGACCGGGTTTAGAAACCGGTCAGACCGGAATTGGTCTGGAACTCTAAACTGAGCAAAAAACCTCAACCAACTTGCTCAAAACACTCCAAAGAAAATCTCCAGACCAACACCAGACCAAAACACGGCTAGAAGCAACAACACCAACACTTGGCACTTCCAGCAGCGAAATCGGTCAGACCGGTTTCCCAAACCGGTCAGACCGGTTTGCCCAGGTAGACCAAGAAAAACTGACCGCGAGAAGAACTCAACCTTATCCTCAATCGATCTTCCGATTGGCTACATGAACTCAAGCGAAACTTTAGGGAAAGGTGTGATACATCATGAACTAGTCATGGCTCCAAAATCAAACCCAAACTCGCACCGAATCAAGAGCAATTGAAGATCTACGACATGAACTCCCTTTTGCTCTGGTTCCACAAAATCCAACGAATCAAAGGTTCTTCCCGAGGATTGAGGGGGTCAAATCACTAGAAAAGGTTCACTAAAGACCCGTGAGTAAATCTCCAACGAAATCCCCAAGGAAACGGCCTTAAATCCGAAGAACACAAAATCCTCCGAAAATTCCCGAAAAAGAAAAACGTGGAGGAACAAGAACGCAAGACTAGATTACGAGGAAATCACTGGAACATCACGAGGTCAACATCTTTACAAAGGACTAGCCTCCTCCCTTCATCCTACCCACGTGGAGGAAACAGAAGTGGAGAGAACCCCAACTCTCTTCCTCACAACATGAAGCACTTGGCTAGCCTAGAGAGCAAGAAAGAAAATGACTAGAGTCTCAAGAGTTAGCAGCCAACTCCCACCAAGGTGAGATATATAGCCGCCGCCGTAAGACTAAACTACCCATACAACTTAAACCTAAGATACACGCCCTCAAGGGCAAAAGGGTAAAGCTGTGGATATTTTCCTCCAGCTAGGCACGCATCCATCTGGAGTTGCTTCCCTTCGACGCAATCTCCAAGATCACACTGCGTGTCCTCCGCTTCGAAGCTTCCCGACGCCCAGACTGAAACCGGTCAGACAGGTAATGGCTCGCCAGGTCCTTTGGCCTTGGTTTTGTGGCCCAAACCAAGAAACCATCCTCCTCTGGTTTTGTGGTGAACTAGTAAACCCCGCACACTTGGTCCGGCCTCCACGCCAAGCCTCGAGCACGTCAAGCCTTTCACCTCTGGCTCCCGTACGGTCTACTCAGTCTCGCCTCGTTCCTCGACTCGGCCACGCCCAATGTACCAGCCCGTACACTTCATCCATGTTGCCTTTCTTGTTCTTGCACCATGTGAACCGCACTTGATCCCACTGGCCACCGGGTACCTCGAACCAAGCCTACTTGTCTCTCCGCTCCTGGGAGGCCGCTCCGGCTAAGACCTTTCATGTCTGTTCTTCACCTGCACCAATGCAAACCAAGCCGCATCCTACACCTGCAATACTTGAGCCAAGGCGAACGTCAATCCACACCACGTTGTCAATAACTCATCACAAGGAAAGCGACCATCCACTCGGTCCCTCGGACACACATGGTCCTCACATGGACAACCGGGTGAAATCAACCATCATCTCATATGTGCTTTGGAACATTTGGAATGCACGAAATGCGAAGATTTTTTAATAGACAAACCTACCACCAAGGGTGATCTTACAGAATGCTCAAACAGATTTGCAGTTATGGTCTCATAGAGCATACCTGCACCCACACTGTGCTCTACTTCGCTTATGGAGTGAAAATATAGCTTATGTAGCAGGCTGATGTTGTGCCTTATTTACTCTTGTCTCCTCTTTCACAAATCCATGTATCCTACAATCTCTACATTATTAATACAAATGTTCAGGTTGGTGTTTGCCTGCCGTAGGTCCTTCAAAAAAGAAATGGTGAAGGCAAAACCTCTATTGGTCATGATCCTTCAATATTGGAATAAGTCCAACAATGTAACATGTAAGTAAACAAAAGTCATTACACACACTTCAACATCTGGAATTTGAAATACGGAATCATAACAGAGAAATGTCACATGTCAATTGCTTCCCTAGAAACAACAGAAATTGGGATGTTATTAAAAGTCTCAGTTCTCACACAACAATTGTTGCTGCCCATACATACATACATACACACACACACACACACACACACACATATATATATATATATATATATATATATATATATATATATGATAGGATAGGATTGCCTTGCGTGTCTGCTAAGGCTTTGGGGTACCTCATTATCAAGCACCAGGCTTTGGCAGAAAAGGGCCTAGACTACGCATGAGAAGGAGAACATGCGATATGAATTCCCCACCGGTGCTGAGATGCTCGTAGTGGAAAGCTGCCCCGCAACGAGGCGCCGTGTAGAAGAGCATCTCCAGCCACACCTCCGAGATGAGCTCCCAGCGGTCAGCTTCGTTCTGGATGTCCATCAGCTCCTTGGCCACTGCATGAGCACGAGGCAGCACAGGAGAGTATAGCGCTTCCTCCGTGCTCTGCAGAAGTTCCTGGGTCCGGCTGGTGATAGTAGCAGCATCTTCCTGGGTCCGGCTGTTGATAGTAGCAGCATCCTTGTTGGCCGGTTCTTCATTCTTATTGTCTTGATGATCCACCTCCGGCTTCGATCCTTTCTCCTGTTCTTCTTTCTTCATACCTTCAAAGACCTTCTTGACAGCTTCCTTCTCATCTAGATTAACCTGCAGTGGAGACTGTCTAGGGGCACAAATGAATTTTGTGAGCTCTTCATGAACTTTCTTGTGCGCAAGCCGGGAGATGCTTGTGAGCATCACACCGCACTTGAACACAAGGTACATGATATAAAGGGACAGCTCTCTGCTCGTCTTCTTCTTCTTCAGCATTTCATCAGGTTCAGTGTCACGGCCTTTGTCCTCAGAGAAGTAGCACATGTCCGTTGCGATGTGCCAGATGAGGATGCTTATCGGGAAACCAACTCCGCTGCTGATGCTCCTGTGCAGCTCATAGCCTGACCTTACAGGTCCTGGAACATGATATCTGTCCATCCACTTCTCAAGTGCTTTCTCACCACGGAAGCTGGCAATATCCCACTCTTTATTCATTGTTTGCAACAATAACTTGTCGAGGACGAGCAACTTAAGATCATCAGTAACAGGTGTTCGTTTCAAGTCAAAGAACTCCACACACAAAGCACCAAAGCATTTACCGATCCATTTCCTTAAGGATGAAATGCAGGCATAGTTGCCTTGTTGCACACTAATGCGCGTGTGCCTCCTTATCATGCTGTATTGTGCTAGCTCTTCTGACCACTGCTTCGTTGTTTGCCAGCCTAGAGGCTGAATAATGAAGTTGAAGAGACACAACTCTACCCATTCAGCTGCCGTTCCCGGACGAAATGGTTTTCTCGCATAGGAAATACTGGACATGAAGGCAGGCAGCAGATCTAAGACCATGGCACCTACGAGCAATAGGTAGGACACGACGATATCCGCTTGATCATAGTGGATCTTCTTTTCAGCAGCTGCAAAGAGCGCCAGGGCTATCGCAGTTGAAAGACTCAAGAGGGGATGTATCAATAGGAAGAGGCTGTCTAGTAACATTAACCTACTACGGCCAGCAGCAATATTAACACTGCAAATCTGAAAATGTAGCTGCAAGTTCTGCGCTCCAGACCTGGAGCACAAGAACCGCACCAGTTCTTGCAGGATTCCCATGTTATCTCAAAACTCCCAACCCAACTGCAAATTCTCTTGACTGTCGTAGTGTTGTACAGTAGTTCAGCAGCAGTCAGAAACAAAATCAAATCTCTCGAATTGACGGATCTGTGATTCTTTAAATATCCAGAATTAATGAACATTTCAGGAATGTTAGGTGTCAACTCGGACACGTATAATTCACGCACAATGTCTTGCCTCTGCATATTCACGCAAGGATTCTTGCAACGCAGTCAGAGGGACTCTGTTAGCACAGGAGTACCAGGCTTTCAGGCACTAAAACTTCAATCCGGCACAATAGAAGACAGCTGAACAGAATCCACAACGGCATATTCTCATCAAACAAGGCGAGGGATCCGATCCTGGAAAGACTGAATGAAACATTATACCATCCAATTATCCATTTAATACTTTCGGGTACATGATTTTGCTTTACAGTTCTTCAGACGCTAGTTTCAGACTCAACTCACGGGACAAAACACATACAGGACAACTATGACAACACTGGACAGTTTAGCTGCTACCCAATTCTGGACTGGATGCATGTATAACAAACATATCTCTGGGAAATCTGGGGATTAGATTGGACAGTTCTTAAGCCATCCCACCACTGGTTGCTGTCCTGATTATCTGAAACAACGCTGCAGAGGGGGAAAATAGCGAAGCATGTTAGTTCAGGTCCTGACAAAATCAAGGCATCACATGGGCAAGCATAGATACGGCACAACTATGCAGCAGTTTGATAAAATTACATGATACATGTGCTTCGAGTTGGTGGTTGACAATTTGGCATCAGATTCAATACATGTGCATTATGGATGACATCAAATCAGGACTTACAAGAATCTATCATTAGAATATTTAACTGCATTATGGATGACAGGATGAACACAGAGGAGTTTATAGTCATAGTCATGCAGTATAGAAGCTCAACTGATTGATGAACCATATTTATATTTTTGAATGAAATGGACATGCAAGTGTGCATTCTAATGTAACATATCACCAGCATAGAACAGGAAGGATGTAGAGAAGGTTGGGAGGCATACATGATCCGATGACAACAAAGATGAAGAAGCCAAGCACTACAGGCCCCACAGGGTAGTCGTTCCCCTTCTTGACAGTTGTTTCAGGCACTGAACCCCTCCTAGTGATGTTCTTCTGGAACTTTGCGGTCTTCCTGTCAGCAAGGCGCCGTGAAGTAGTCTGTCCATACAGAAAGGTAACCTCATTCAGTTCAGTGTGTATGAATAATACTCAAAGCCGATCTGATATTCAGGGTAGGGTATATAGAATGTCAGACAATTTGCAAATGTTTCAGTACCATGGCGATTACCTGCCAGATGAGGTAGAAGAAGAAAATAAACATGGTCCTAGCAGAACGCGTGACAAAAAAAGTAGAGGGCCTCCCTGCAATTGCAGGTAATACTAGGCGGGAGGTTTCAGTTTTTCTCATTTCCCACCTCCACCAAAGGAATAAACCACTCTGACTCAACCATTCCTATTCCCAAACTAATTGGTGGTCTGATCCACTACACTATGCAGAATGGCAATCTCGAAATGACAGCCCGCTCTCACATCCTAAATAAGTTGTGGCAGTTCAACAGCTACTGACTCGACTCCCTTTTATTTGGTACCCCGAATTATCAGAGGCGCATCCTCCTTCCCCCAGGAATGCTCATCTAAATAAAGTCCGTTGAAGCAAATGATCTACCCATCCATGTCCGGACCGGACGGGGATCACCGCATCCGTTCAGCATGGCAGAAAAGAAAGCCATCTGTAAGCCAACAGCGAAATCCCCTGCTAACGAAAGCCAGCCAATCCGAGAAATCGGAAGGGACTAGATAGATCGCCCTGGATCCCGAAGTCGGCCAGCCTACCCCCGTCTCCTGGAAAGCAAACGAAGAGATCCCGATCCTCCGACGACGGGGACGGCGACGGCTCGTCCTTGCGGACCATGGGCGCCACGGGAGCCCGAGATCCAAAGGGAGCAGCAGGTGGCGCGCGCCGCACATCCCCCGCGGGGATTCCGGGCGGGAGGATCGACGGGGCGAGATCCGGTGGCTCGTTCCATCTCTAGAATTTTTAGAAGCTTAGGAATATTTTTTATGGTCTGCAAAGTCAACGAGTGCCCTCAGCCATTGCCATTTCTAGTGCTGCCCGTCGGTCTTGCTAGACGGCATGCTGCGGACATTCTTCAGCAGGCCAGGATCTTTGGACAGCATCATCGTCTTCCCTCATAAGGTGTACACTACTCTGCCTCGGCCTCCTCCAGGCGGAGCTTGAGGTACATCCTCGCATAGTCCTGCCCCAGCTCCTCTGACTTCTTCACAGCCCCTCACTTACGCTCGGCCACCTGCCAGGCCCCATTGGCCTTCAGCTGGAACATCTCTGCCTCAGCGTGCTAGAGGCAGAGGACCACTTTCTGTTTCAACATTCACAAGTGAAAACTGGTAACTATAAGCATTGTTCCAAAGGAAACAACTAGCTGGTACTTCTCATATTTTATAGCAACAAAGGATCTCTTAAGCATTTACAGTACTGGGAAAAATTGCATGGTTAGTAAGACATTATATAATATACCTTAGTTCTTTACTTCAAGGGTAGCAAGTCCAGTAATATCAGGATTCTTAAGCTGCTCAAGCTGTCTCTTCCCTCTCCTCAGCAAGTACTCTATGTACACAAAGTTCCTACGGTCAACACTCCTTGCGTTGTCGCGGAACTCTGCAGAGACAACAGACTCGATCCTGCGCCGCTCTTCTGGGGCCTTTAGGCGTGATGTACGAAGGAATCCCCTGTACAGCGCCAAGACCTGCTTCTGGATACCGGACAGCTTTGTACAGGAAGCCATCTCACCGTTATGAAGCAATCTTCAAAGCCTGATACAAATGCAAATGATTTAACTACCACAGAAAACAAACCTTGGTAACAGCATGTTTACACCCACAACCAGGAGAGACTTAACGGCCCAACGTGGCGTGGGATTACCACAAAAAAATGGGAAAAGAACCACAGCACCACCTTAATTGGTTACCAATAACTAATGCCATTGTTGGGGCACCGAGTGTACCGTGGATAGGATAGGGAGGTCAGCACACAGCAAATGAATATTAAGCAATGCGCGCAGTTCAACAACCACCGACTATCGCTTCCAGGACATATTATTTGACATCAGTGTTACCCTGAATCATAAGAGGTGCATCCTCCTCCCCCCACATATGTCAAAATTGTAAACCGCAGAGCTAGAAACTACAAGTTTGTAGCAGTGCACCTAACATTAGCAACGTCTGAAGTTCTACTGCATCGTTCTGTAAAGCAAATAATTTCTAATTTTCTATACATCCATGCCGGCAAGGATCAACACATGTTCAGAAGGATCAGTGGATGATTCCTTCTGCAGCATGCCAGAAAGTCCCTTTGTGTTTTCTGTGAGACAACTGCGAAATCAGGCCCTGCTAAAAATTCCAACTACCACAAAGTGAAGTCATAACCAGCGAGAGAGAGAAAAAAACAATCGCCGGAAATATTGGGATCGACGAGTCCGCAAGGCTCACCGAGGCGAGGGGACCGTAGCGCGCACCTTAGGTCCGCGGGGAAGGCGAGAGAAATCCCCTGTCTATCCCGCGCGGAGAGATCTGGATCCGGATCCTGAATCTCCCGGACAGTTCCGACCCAAGCGGACTAAGAATACGCAAAAGCCTCGGTGGGGAAGAGAGGTAACGAGGCGCTTACCGTGTTCCCGCCGGTTGGTGAGGTCGCCGGAGCAAGGCGCCGGGGGCGCGGTGGTGGCGCCGCGGCGGTGGTGGACTGGCGGGCGGTTGGGGAGCAGCCACGCACCGAGGCGACTGCATAAGAGAGATATGGGCTTGGCACCAGGCCTGACTTTTCCCAGATGTGGCCCATGGGCCTGGTGTCAGGCTGGACCGACGACGAGGGACCGGTTCTGGGCTGCTTGCAGACCAAACCAGACAATTCCTCCCCCATCTTCCAATAAGCCAATGGGCCACGGCTTCTAAAGAATTGTTTCCCAAAGGAAAAGGTCCTATTTACCTCCCTGAATACAAGACCGAGTTCGTGAAACCACCCTAGACATGAAAACCGGGTGAACTACCTCCCTCAACTTTCAAAACCGTTCGCTTTGCCTCCTTGCCGTGGTTTTAAGCGGTTTTCAAGGTGGTTTTGCCTTTCTCAATTAAAAATAAATCTCGTAAATATTTATTAAACCATAAAAAATATTCCTAAGCTTCTAAAAATTCTAGAGATGGAACGAGACACAATAAATCTAAATAAAATATTTAAACTATTGAAAATATTAATAAAATGATCTACCCACCCATGTCCGGACCGGACGGGGATCACCGCATCCGTTCAGCATGGCAGAAAGAGAAGCCATCTGTAAGCCAACAGCGCAATCCCCTGCTAACGAAAGCCAGCCAATCCGAGAAATCGGAAGGGACTAAATAGATCGCCCTGGATCCCGAAGTCGGCCAGCCTACCCCCGTCTCCTGGAAAGCAAACGAAGAGATCCCGATCCTCCGACGACGGGGACGGCGACGGCTCGTCCTTGCGGACCATGGGCGCCACGGGAGCCCGAGATCCCCCGCGGGGATTCCGGGCGGGACGGGGCGAGATCCGGTGGCTGTGGAACCCGCGGGGGGGAGAGGGAGAGAGATCTGGAGTCTGAGGGCCCGGATCCTGAATCTCCCGGACACGGCTCCGACAGGAAAGGAAAGGGCACAACGATACGCATGCAGGGTCGCTTACCATGTTGCCGGTCTCTCGCTGGTGGGTGCGGTCGCCGGAGCAGGTCGGGGAAGCGGCGGTGGCGGTGGTGGGTGAGCAGCGAGCACCGAGCGACTCCACGCGGGACAGAGAGAGAGAGATGGGGCGTGTCAGAATTACGGGCAAGGTGAGGGGGTTTTATAGAAAAAAACGTGAGGGTTGGGTTGCCTGCGTGGCGGTGCGACTGCGTGTGGGTGGAGGCCGACTGGTTCGGTGCGAGCTGCGACTTGGCCTCCCTCCCTCCCTCCCTCCCTGAGGGTTGAGAGGACTCGACTCGACATGACGTGACGTGACGGTACAGGTAGTACTGTATTAGTTTTCTTCGGTGGAACGGGCGGCGTCACGGAGAAAGCACGCAACGCAACGGGCATTGTGGCTCGGCGGCGCCCAACCCAGCCCTGGCCCATGTGGGTCTTGCTAGACGGCATGCTGCGGACATTCTTCAGCAGGCCAGGATCTTTGGACAGCATCATCGTCTTCCCTCATAAGGTGTACACTACTCTGCCTCGGCCTCCTCCAGGCGGAGCTTAAGGTACATCCTCGCATAGTCCTGCCCCAGCTCCTCTGACTTCTTCACAGCCCCTCACTTAGGCTCGGCCACCTGCCAGGCCCCATTGGCCTTCAGCTGGAACATCTCTGCCTCAGCGTGCTAGAGGCAGAGGACCACTTTCTGTTTCAACACTCACAAGTGAAAACTGGTAAGTACTAACTACAAGCATTGTTCCAAAGGAAACAACTAGCTGGTACTTCTCATATTTTATAGCAACAAAGAATCTCTTAAGCATTTACAGTACTGGGAAAAATTGCATGGTTAGTAAGACATTATATAATATACCTTAGTTCTTTACTTCAAGGGTAGCAAGTCCAGTAATATCAGGATTCTTAAGCTGCTCAAGCTGTCTCTTCCCTCTCCTCAGCAAGTACTCTATGTACACAAAGTTCCTACGGTCAACACTCCTTGCGTTGTCGCGGAACTCTGCAGAGACAACAGACTCGATCCTGCGCCGCTCTTCCGGGGCCTTTAGGCGTGATGTACGAAGGAATCCCCTGTACAGCACCAAGACCTGCTTCTGGATACCGGGCAGCTTCGTACGGGAAGCCATCTCACCCTTGTGAAGCAATCTCCAAAGCCTGATACAAGTGCAGATGATTTATCTAAACATATGATCCATGCTTTTGCAATGGAGAGACACTAGAAGAATTCTCAACGGATGGAGCATTGAAGCCATCAAACAAGCTCTTACTCAGTTTCTCCCACACGACCCAACTGGGCTGCATCAAAATTAACTACCACAGCAAACAAACCTTGGTAACAGCAGGACCCACAACCAGGAAAAGAACTACAGCCCCACCTTAATTGGTTACCGAAAACTAATGTCAGTCTTGGGGCACTGAAGAAGAATGGCCTAATCAAACTACCATGGATAGGATATGGAGGCCAGCACACAACAAATGAATATTAAGCAATGCGCGCAGTTCAACAGCCACCAACTATCGCTTCAAGGACATATTATTTGACATCAGTGTTACCCTGAATCATAAAAGGTGCATCCTCCTGCCCCCACGTATGTCAAAATTGAAAACCGCAGAGCTAGAAACTACAAGTTTGTAGCAGTGCACCTAACATTAGCAACGTCTGCAGTTCTACTGCATCGTTCTGTAAAGCAAATAATTTCTAATTTTCTATACATCCATGCCGGCAAGGATCAACACATGTTCAGAAGGATCAGTGGATGATTCCTTCTGCAGCATGCCAGAAAGTCCATTTGTGTTTTCTGTGAGACAACTGCGAAATCAGGCCCTGCTAAAAATTCCCAACTACCACAAAGTGAAGTCATAACCAGCGAGAGAAAAAAAACTAATCGCTGGAAATATTGGGATCGACGATCTCGCAAGGCTCACCGAGGCGAGGGGGCCGTAGCGCCCACCTTAGGTCGGCGGGGAAGGAGAGCGAGATCCCTTGTCTATCCCGCGCGGAGAGATCTGGATCCGGATCCTGAATCTCCCAGACAGTTCCAACCCAAGCGGACTAAGAATACGCAAAAGCTTCGGTGGGGAAGAGAGGTAACGGGGCGCTTACCGTGTTCCCGCCGGTTGGTGAGGTCGCCGGAGCAAGGCGCCGGAGGCGCGGTGGTGGCGCCGCGGCGGTGGCGGACTGGCGGGCGGTTGGGGAGCAGCCACGCACCGAGGCGACTGCATAAGAGAGATATGGGCTTGGCACCAGGCCTAACTTTTCCCAGATGTGGCCCATGGGCCTGGTGTCAGGCTGGACCGACGACGAGGGACCGGTTCTGGGCTGCTTGCAGACCAAACCAGACAATTCCTCCCCCATCTTCCAATAAGCCAATGGGCCACGACTTCTAAAGAATTGTTTCCCAAGAAACTTCTCAATTGGCCCAGGCAATTCTTCGCCGGCCGTAGCCCTGACTTTACCCACACGTAGCCCATGGGCCTGGTGCCGGGATGGGCCAGCAAGGAGGGGATTCATCCCTATCTTCCGCAACAAAAGGCCCATGGGCGACATCTTCTAATGAATTCTTCCACGAAATTCTTCCTTTCCTGAATGTCAGTATTTCAGAAGCTCCAATAAAAAAAAGTAATTCAGAAGCTATTCGCAACTCACGGGACTGCCGTGCAATGCATCCCAGAAACAAGGTGTAGGACATTGTTAAATCATCTAAAGGTCAAAGCAAGGTTTGAAACTTTGAATGTGACACTTCCAGGAGTTTCTAAAGATGTATAGCTAATGAGCTAAAACTGCACTAGTAACAGCCATAAAGATCAATCTTACACCGCAGCAGTTGTAAATACAACGATCAATCAGTTTAACTGTATTGCAAAGCCACGCTGTTGGTTACACTTAACTTACCAGAATACAGTCATACAGATCCTATAATCAGTAAGATAAGCAGCTAATAAACACCATCATGACAATGTTGCGCAATCAGTTCGACTAACATGTATCGTCACAGGGATCACATAAAAGCAGCACCTAAAATTACCAAACCAGGTTTTAACCAACCAGGAGACCCCTCGCTATTGCTACTTCGAGTGCGGCCCGTCTGACTTGCCGGACGGCATGCTGCGGACGTTCTTCAGCAGGTCCTGGATCTTGGACAGCATCATCACCTGCGATGGGTCGCCGGCAGCGGCGTCGATGCCGAGGCCGCTGCTGCCCGTGGCCTGCGGCGGTGGTGTGGGGCGCTGGTTCTCTTGCAGCTTGATCTTCTCGAAGATGTATTGCTTCTCCGCCTCGGCTTCCTCCAGGCGGCGCTTGAGGTACATACTCGCGTAGTCCTGCCCTGCCTCCTCCGACTTCTTCGCCAGCGCGACGCTCCGCAGCCGCTCAGCCTCCTCCCGGGCCTCGTTGGCCTTCAGCTGGAACATCTCCACCTCCGCCTGCTTCAGGCGGATGATGCTCTCCAGCTCCTCCGCCTGCTGCAGCTTCTGCAGCCGCTCCGCTTTCAGCTCCTGGGCCTTTCGGGCCTTCTGCTCAAGCTCATGGTCACAGGCCTCCACAGCAAGGCGAGCCCTTTTATACAATCGCATCTTCTCTTCCGCTACAATCTCCATCTTTCTGACAGCCTCCTGGACAACCTCCGCGATCCGGTTGCAGGCTTCCTGGGGAGTGATCACACGCCCTGGCTCTTCATTCTCAAAGCTCTTTGGGGGGTCAATATCCAGCTCTGGGAAATACAGCAAGTATTAAATGTATTGCATTCACCATTCAGAAAAGAAAACAATCAGAAACTAATACACCCAAAGAGGAATGCTGCACATAATTTAGTACAAACAGAAGTTCCATATGGAATAATATCACAGTATCTCTCCGCCATCGGACTTTCTTTTTTGGAATCCAAATCCACCTAAACAGGCAGAGACCACAAACCAACTACAACATAAATGAGCACACCCTTTCACAAATGCTTCGGTCAGTGTCAACTGTCAAGAACCACTGTGAAAAGAGCAAGCACAACTGCACGAGCCAGCTTTCAAACTAGTTGAACTGATGCACTGACAGTGACAGAGAGTACCAGGGAGATATCTGACCCCAAAAACTTAATTAAAACAAACACACACACTGGAGAAAAAATCATGGATCTATTTACGATGGTTACAGTGGAAGAATGAGCAAGTATTGAATAAATGATCAAAGTCTAAAATCACAACATGGCAATTGCAAATGCAAACATATACCCTATAATTCATACAGGATGATGATGTCCAACCACGACGCCTCTGGAGTGATTCTAAATGTAAGTATGTAACAACTAATCATCTTATGCTTAGATTTTGAGATAATGGTTTCCACGGAAATTATCATCAGCAGAGCAACCAGATAACTGACTTTTAAAAAAGCTATGGTTGTTTGAAAGTAACTGACAAGCAAAACTATGCTATGGAGATTATTTGAGCTTAATGGCAGTAACATGCCAAGCAGTCATACTTCTGGCATGTTAAGCAGCACGCTTTTTAAGACTGCTGATATAGTGATACCTTCATATGCACTTGTAGAGTATATTTAGTGGAATAATAACAGCTTTCAGTAAATCCGGGAAAAAAAAGAGGGGAAGACAGCACCACTGTCTGAGGCATTCATCAGAAATTTAAATTGCACGATGCAAATTACTACAGGTGCCGTAATGTTGTGTACAAGGGCCTGCAGTGCGCTGAGCTACAACACAAATGGAAAGTGGACAATTCAAAAGCACAGCAAGAAGGCTAGAATGATATATACTGTCTAATTATCAAAAGATGGATTTACATGTATGATATGCCAGATATGAGTAGCTAAAGGTGTAGTGCTAAACAAGAAACAGGACAGCGAAAATTTTATATGGACTTGAGGAAGCACATCCGTTTTCTATTATGCAACATGGAAACAACGACAAAGATGGTTGCTTTGAGGTAATAGTTACTGTTCAGTGCATTATGCATGCTATGCACAAAGCTAAAAGCCTAAATTTATCATGCTTGGTAACTCGTAGCAAATAACCAACAAGTACCAACAGCGTATTTGACAAGGAGCGATTTAACATCATTCAATTTCAACCAATAAGCAAGAAATGTACAAAACCACAACCATAGCTGCAGCTGGAAACAAGGACCACAGGAACTAAAATGTAACACGGGGCACTAAGATGAGCTACTAAATAGACCTAAATATGAGTAGACAAATTTGCAGGAACACAAGTAAGCTATGTCTGAGACGTTGCCAAGCCACAAAAAAGTTGGGTTTAGAAAGCACGCATACCTTGGAGAGCTTGTAGCAGCATCCTAGGACTCATGGATTCAGCAGAACCACTCCTCAATCTGTCAACCAGCTCAGCACATTTCCTGAACAATTTCCTCCCTTTTGAGTCCTCACTCAGACAGAATATCTTACAAACATAATCAAGCTCCCGCAACAAGGCATCCCTGTCCCAAGCAGGTGCACATTGCTGAAAGACATCCCTGACCCACCCCAACAATTCAGATGTCCTCTGGCAGGCCTGGCATCGGAACAGCATCTCTGCGTGGCCAACACCATTCTTAATCGTCTGCCCAGTCCCAATCTGTCCATCACGAATCGCACAATCTGTGTGAGTCCAGTGAGAGCAGACATCACACCCAATCCAGCGGCATGTGTTGACCTCAAAATCAAACTTATTGCAGATCACGCACATGCAGAGGTTGCAGAACCCGTTCCGCCCGCTGCATATACTGCACCTGCACTCCTCAGAAGGGAGTGTGCTCTGGCAAGCAATGTTCCGGCACCTCTTGAACAAGAAAACCTCGGCGAGACGGCGCTGGAGTATGTTCACGCTCGGATGCAGGAACGCCTGGATCCCAGTCTTGATGGCTACCAGGATCTCCATCTGCACGTGGTGCGCCACCGAGAGCACGGCCAGGGTCAGATCAGCCCTGCCCTGGACAAGCTTCTGCAGGTACAGGAACTCCTTGATGTGGCGCGAACCGCCGTTCCCCTCCAGGATCGAGCGGAGCTCGGCCTTGATCTCGTCCAACGCCTCGTCACTCATACCCTTCATCCTCTCGGCGACGACATCCACCCTGTCCCGCGCAATCTCCCTGAGTGTCACCCGGCCGGCGCCCGGGATCCTGCCGCGGACAGCCTGCACCTCGGAGATGCTGCTATTACCAACCACCTCTTTGTCCTTGCTATCAGCCATCCTGACTGCCGTTATAGGTGCCGCCGCCACCGGAGGACCGCCGTCGCCCTTCCCGGGCTCCCCGGGCCACGTCTCCCGGGAGCTGGCGCTCTCGGTGGCAGAGTCTTGCCCCGCGTCGGAGTTGGACTGTGGGTCCGGGGGCGAGCCGACCTGCTCCGGCGAGGCGGGGGCAGCGCCCAGGGAGAGCGACGTATGCAGGGCTGGCGCCCGCCCGTTCGGGCGCGGCGGCGGCGGCATCCCCGCCGGAGGGGTGGGCTGCTGCGGGTGGAAGTTGGCGCCCGACGAGGTCCCCATCCGGAATCACAACCTGGGCAGACGACGCCTGCAAGGAAGAGCGGAAGAGGCCGTCACTTGCCGGCGGCGGAAAATCAGTACCTCGCAGAACCGATTGAGAATCCCCTCTCCCATCCCTCTCTCTCTCCCTCCCTCCCTCCCACCCAATCCAGCAGCAGTGCTCCCCGGAAACCCTACCCAGATCCCATTTCCCCCGTCCCTCTCGCACGAGACAAGGAAGCGGAGGAGGAGGAGGAGGAGGAGGAGGAGGAGGAGGAGGAGGAGGAGGAACGAGAGGGAGCACTCACCGCATCGACGAGGCGAGGAGCTCGCCGCCGAGAAACCGCCGCCGCGGCGCCGGTGACGGGGAGGAAGAGCCCGCCGGCGGCGCTCCGGGAGAGGCGGCTCGGTTTCTGTGAGGGAGAAAACAAGGGACGGAGTGGTTTTGGAGTCCAGCTGGGGAGACGAGACGAGGGGCGTCGGGGGGCGGGCGGCGCCGGTGAGCAGTAACGGAAGCGGGCGGCGGGGGGCAGTGGGCTGCGGCTGCGCTGCCAGCCGACGAAGAGGTGACGGGTGGTCGGCGGTGGGGGTGGGTGCGACCGGGTTGACCGCTTCGGGGCGGGGTGAAAGGTGGACAGCGGCGCGGTAGAATGGTAAATCCGGAGGAGTTGACCGTTGACTCCGGCTTGGTTGGTTTTCACCGCGCACGTGATGTCATGCCCATGCCACTATACGGCCGTGGGTTGCCCGGGCCCACCGGCAGTGTGATGCTGAGGGCGGGCGGTGGGCCCACGGTCACTTCACTCTGGCGCCGTCTACCTGTGGAGTGTGGACAGTGGTCAACGCCAGATGGGTTTCAACGCCAGATGTGTGACGAACACGCGAGGTTTTTTTATGTTTGCGCAGATTGCCAGATGTCCACGAATTCTTTTTTTTGGATGCGCTATCGAATTCACTGTGTGCGTCCTAATTCCTAAAGATATGTTGTAAAGGTGATGTTTAAAATAAGAGTAAAGTTAAGAGTATCCTTCCCAATACTTTTGGTCGTCGTCGATGCTCGTTCTGATCACACTAAAAACGATGAATGGTGTAATAATCATACTTATATTTTTTAACATGAAAACAAAAAGTGTTTCCTTGCATGTGATGTGTGTAGGAGAGGTCGTAAAAAATGTCGATGGTGTTGAAGGTTGCTAGAAGCCTAGAAGGATGTCGTGTTGAAAACTCCCCTATAATTTTCAATAAAGATCGTAGCCAGCTTTATAGATAAAGTAATTGAAAATTATTGGGATTACCAGTTTACAATAGGCACGAGTCCGCTGACTCAACCCGACTACTTATAAATTCCCAACAGGACCCTCTAAGAGACACTCCTAGGACAACACGGGGTTACTCAAGGACGCACACCTAAAAGGCCGAGAATCCATCCAAGACTGGCAAGATCGGGCCGTCAGCAGGGTCCAAAGCTTCGAAGTCGCAGCAGCAAAGGGGACTCCAAACAACGCCTTCAGAAAGGCAAAAGCGCGGAGCATGTGCTAACGTTCGGTTTTCACCGCGGAGGCCAATGTCACTACCAAAGGATGAGCCTGCAAGCAACGCCCCCAGCAGGGAAATCCGTTGCCGATCCATCCCGTCAGATCAAACAGACCTCCCCCTACACCGAAGGAACCAGCCCCCACCACAAACACCACCGGACACCACCCACGCGTCGCAACCGCCGAACTTTCCTACAGTATCCCATAAGAGACTAAAGCCACCACCAATTCCCGAGTAACCGGGGGATACAAGCTCACCATCGACCTCAAGTTCGCCCACCTCAATTACGGGCAGACCCTGGCGAACTACAAGTGTGTGATCCCGGATTGTCCCTCATCTTGTAGGGCACAATCCAGCGGATTCAGCCGACACGCGAAAAGCATGAACCCTGCAGTATGGGAGACAGCGCAACGGAGGTGGGTCGAGAGGACCAGGAGGACAGCACGCTGACGACGCCGAAGCAGGACAAGCTCCCCCTCCCCTCTCTAACGGCCGACGGGTCGCAACCCTGGGCGAGCGGGAGAGGAAGAGCGCGGCCGGCGGTGTGAAGGCCGCCACAGAGCAGCACCCCGAGGGGTCCACCACCGTGGACCAGAGGTCTGGCCGGCACCAGAGATCAAGGGAGGGGAACCACCAGCCAGAGCCGATGTCGGAGACGAAGCCGTCGCCACGTCGACGCCACGGCGGCGCCGCCCCCGCGGGACACTCCCCTACAATTTCACTTGAAACTCTTCGGTTTTCCCTTTCCAAAAAAGAACCTAAACACGTACCCCGACTTTGTAAGTGAGACAAGGATACTTTTCTAGATAAAACCTAATAAAATCTATAAGAAATTTATCGTATAAGCAGATCACCATTGATCACCAATCACTGTCGTAAAATATTGCTCACGCGTCCGGTAGTGTCATCCCCTAGTCCTTGCATGCTTTTTTCATTCATCAGATAGGCAACACCAACTCTTGTGACTTGCAGACAGAAAGATCGGGATAAAACCAAACTTTCATGATCCTTATTCTGTAACACGTGGCCAATCAGTGTGGTGATGCATGCATCCATTTCGAGTTCTAGTGTTGGCAGCAACAGCGACCTCTGCTGTCCGAGGCAGGCTGCAGGCAATGCCATCTCATGTAGCCACCAAACAAAGAATTCTGAAGGAGATATATACTTCCAGACACTTCAACGAGCAACCATCTGCACAGCACGCAAAAGCACATGTATGTTCTTCGTCTACACCATCTTTACCATCTCGAATCCATTCGCAACCCTATATATATTATGGGAAAGAAGCAAATCAAAACGCACGCGGAGATTACACTCGACGACGATCCTAGGCTTCCGGACCATTCAGACCTACTGCTATATGGTACAGAGCGAGAAGCGCCTTAGAACGGCGCCAAGCAAGCAGGGGTTGGTGGCGGCGCAGCGAGGCGGGCTGACGGCAAGCCTGCTAAGCTTCCAGCTTCAGGGAGACGACGCGGGACTGCCGGTTCCGCTTGGCCACCCGCACGAACACGACAGATAGGCATGACGGGGCCCACCACGGCCTGCGGACTTCCTGCTCCCCTTTCAGGCAGGCAACTGGCAAAAGAAAATGTGACTAGGAGTTAGACGGAACAATCAGGTAAGCATTTTGAGGCATGTAAATGCAAGGCAGATGAGAAATATAAAACTTATCACCAGTTTGCAGGAGAACCAAATACTTGGCAGATAGGAAATGTTCAGTCGTTTTGGGATTCCAGGAGAGCATATTTAACAAGGCAAAGAATGGAGTTTGAGTGGTTGCACTTCCTTTTAAGGATTTAAAGGTAACTCCTTTTTTTGCCTTGCGCCTATGTAATTTTGTTTCTCAAAGTAAATGATTTGGTGAACCATTTTTAGTTCACACACTATTCTCAGTTACTGTTGGACGGTGGTAAATGGACTGGCTGCTTACTACACTGTGGAGCTCTAGAAAATCATGACAGACATGCAGTGCTTGTAATTGTGCTGCTTATGTCATAATTGAACAGTGAATGTCATCATCATGGCCATCTTAGATTGTAGGTGACTACCTCGTTTAGATCCCAAATTGGGAGCTTCAAAGTTGGGATTTTGCAATCATTGCGTCACTGTACATTTCGTTTGTATTTGTGAAAAATTGTCCAAACATTGATTAATTAGGCTCAAAATGTTCGTCTCGCAAAGTACAACAAAACTGTGCAATTAGTTTTTGATTTCATCTACATTTAGTACTCCATGCATGTGACAACATTTTGATGTGATGGGGATCTTCTTTTTGCATAGTGGAATTTGGGGGTGGAATTTGGGAACTAAACAAGGCCCGGTTATGCCCAATCAAACCATCTGTACATGTGCAGGTGTCTGACTAGGGGATTGTTGAACATGTTTATGTCGGTGAGGACTGAGGACAATAGTAAGCATTACAGAACTCTACCATAAATTTTGCAGTGTAATGGTGATGCTTAAGTTATAACTGAACGGTGAAATGTCATGGTCTCGATCATCTTAGATTTTAGGTGACTGTTGTGCTTAATCAAATCATTGTGTATGTGCAGGTGTTTGGCAAGGAAATCATGTTAGTCACTGATCTCATTGAAGAAAATGGTAAACATGATACAGTTGTATCAATCCATTAGAAAGATTTGTTTTTCTTAAAATTCTTGGCACAAATTACATGCTGTACGTATTAAACCAAAAAAAAATCAAACAGATAGTGTCATCAATGTATCATTGTATAACAGAAAGAAATGTATATGCACATTCTTTAATGATCTACAAGTTTTTCATGCATTAAAGGAAACTACCCCATATTTCTACACCAAACCAATTTTGATTAACTAATTAAGATACGTGTCAGCATCACAAAAACAGTAACATGAAGTTTTTTATGCCAAATGTTGCCAACATGAAGTACAAGTTCTGCAAAAGGAGTTGCTCAATCAGAGATTCAGAAGCACACATTTCCCTGTTAGATACTTAGATTCAGGGGTGACCTCTCAAGGAATTAAACGCTGGTAATTGTGCCGCTTAGAACTTTACGGCATTTTCACTACTTAGATATTTAAATTGTCGAAGATAAATAAGTATGGCTAGGGGGGGAAATCATATTTAGCTCCTTGACACGTAACATGATATGCTAACTCAAAGGAAACTGAAAAATCCTTGAACTGTGATGGGAGTCATAGAATAGAAACATGCCTATCAGCCTATGTGAACTGGTTCTAAAGAGCAAATAGTAGAAGTAGGCAGCAGAAATTTGAACCTTTGATGCGCCTCAACTCTTTACAGAGTGTAATAAAATCTCCCCATTTCATATGACACCGTCTTATAAATCGAAGAATCTGCTCTGTAGTGAACATTGACAGGCTTTCTAGATACTCTCCATTAACACCATTTTCTTCAAATGTCTGGCGATAGCTTCCAAGATTTATTTCCTCCAACCATAACCCCACATCCTGCAGCAAAACTATGGCCCATTAGTCATTGTATTTTAACTCTATTTGTAAGAAATGTTCTATGCCAATCTACTGTCAGGAGAATGGATCATCTAACACTTTGTACACATTATTTCACACTCGGATTAGCTCCATTATACAATGTTTACTCACAATCCAGTGAAAGACATAAAAAGTATAAGTTTGGAAGTCAGAATTAGCAACCAGCATGCTCCATCGAAATTTATGATAGTCCTGTTACAATGGAACTCACAAAAGATCTTTTCATAACAACATCAATTATTTGACAATGCCTAACCTCTCTATCTCAATTAGACACACGATAATTTCTAGCCTGGACCTTTTTTAATTTTTTCAATTTTAAACCTCTTTCCAGTTGGCAGAAGGCATGATTTTGCATTGCTTGCTAAATCATCTTCAAGTCAAAGCAGCACAAGACACTTTTCGAAGTTTTCATTAGGAACAAATCAGTTCCCTTTCCTAGCTAAGATCCTGAGAACCAAAGACAACAATTTTTTTGTCTGCTGGGCCATGTAGGCCATTTGTGCTAGAAAAAGACTGCATAACTGGTAGTACAAAGCACAAAAGTTGACTTGAATATTCGGGCATGATTGTTCTTTTTAGTGTCTGGACTAGCTGGTGTCATCAGTCATTGACAAGAAAATCATTTCCGAGGTAACGAAAGCACACATTTTTCTAAATCAAAATAACAAACCCATTTATACTAGCATTGCTTTCCCACAGATAGCTAAAGAACCAAATAACTTTACTTTGTCAGGCTCTACTAAGTTCAACATTCCTAAAGTGCCATCTTGCCAATAGATAAAATGGTAAATCAGATTCAGTGCATGCAGTTTCCCAACAGTTGCCCACTGCCTCCCTCTATTTATAATGGTGTTATTGTGCTACTGTTCTCAGCCAACAAGGATAGATGGACGAAGTCTTAAAGAAGTGTGTCGGTACCTTTCATTTACCTAAAATTATTGCACATCTCTCACTTTGGACTTATCTATAAGCAGAAATTTCCTACATTAACAAATCTAAAGCTGGAGAAGGAACAGTTCCACAAAAGAAAGTTCCTTGCCAGCATCCCAACTATGTTAACCACAAAGCAAAATTATTTTTTCCCCTTAGCACTGCAGGTTAAGGAGTAGCAAAGTTGTGAAACTGCATACACATATAAATGATCCCCTCAAAGAATTAGTAAAGGAAGTTACAGAATTAATCCTACAGATTGTTCAGCTAATGATTTCTGAACTTTGTAGGCTACTACTCACATAAATGTGACAACTAAAACATATAAATAACAGAAAATTACGATCCTACCCAACAAAAACGTACTGATTGGGGGAAAGTAAAAGATAAGGGGAATGGTACTCCAAGTACCATTGAATGAAGAACGACAATCTCAGTCCCTTGGCTCAAGTGTTAGTATCCTAGAACAGATGTGCACTAAAGACAGTAAAAGAAGGCTTGGCGATTGGTGTTAACCCAATCTTTATCCCCAAAACACTTCACATTTAATCCCCAGCACCCGAGTGTCCTAAATTCGCAGGGAGAGATCAAACGTGCATTTCGACATCCAAACCGCTGTTATTCACGGAAACAAATAGACTAGAGCTCGCAAAAACTGAAACTAAGAACACAAAACTGTAGGAAGTTGCAGTACCTGCACCGTCCAGATGAAGAAATCCAGCGGCTCCGGCGACCGCCCCCCGCTCATCTCCGCCTCCCTCCCCGCCGGCGGCGAGCCCCTTCACCTGCAGGCAGATTACCCCCGCCCAGATCAAGAAACGGCCCTCCCAGAAATCAGAACCCCAAGAATCCACCCCCCCCCCCCCCCCCCTCCCCCAAAGAAAATGCAAGAACCCAACAAGAGAGTACCTCTCTCGGATCAGAAAAGATGAATCTTTTGAGAGCAGGCCGCTCGATCTCATCTGCACCGGGTAGGAAGGGGAGGCGTGTCCGCGTAATGGTGCGCGCAGTGGAGCTGCGAGGGGTGGCGAGCACTGGCCGACTACAGCTCTTCTTCTTTTCTTGTTTCCTTTTTTCCCCTTTTTTTAAGGGAGGACCGGAGGAGAGAGAGGATGATGGAGTGCTATCCTCTTCAATGAATAGTGTGATGTGGACTTCTCACAATTCATTTTTTCCATTTTAGCTATTTATCTGATATAATTGATCTTTTGTTTTTATCTTATATTACATTATATAAAATAAAAGTGTGCTAAATGTACAGCCCGCCAAGCGTAGAGGCACAAATTTTAGAAAAGCAAGAAAATTCGGTTCATGTATCTTGAGTTTTTGCTTGCATGCCATTTTTTTTGTTAGCAAACTTTCATATTATGTAGATTTTACATTGGCCCAAAATATCATTTATTTGATTTTTAGGAAATTTTGGCGAATGTTTAACCAACAAAACTTTCTCGGTCACAAATCAGATGTATTATTCTCCCAATAACCATAGCAAATGTTCAGTATGCCAATTACTAATGTTTACACGACCACTGCACGCCCATCTTGTACAAGGCTAAAATATCGATTATCTACAAATTAAATTAAGCAGCATGTACAAACACATGCTCTACATTTCTCTAAACATATGGTATGACTGCTTGCTAATTCCATTCTTAGAAGGATCAAAAGGGCACTGTGAAGGAGGATTGCGTGATTGGAGGCATTTGGAAAAGCGAAATCGAGTAGAGAAGGACATGTTAGATGATGAGAGGAAAGGGGGACCAGAGCTTTGGAATTGATTCTTCAGGATTTCCCCTTTTCTAACTCTTTGGATCTTGAAATTGGTTCCATAAGGGGGACCATGATCATGAGCACGTTCGCCGAATTTGACCCAATAACCGACCCAACAATTTTCTAGAGAATATTGATGCACAACACGTACTGCAATAATAGTATAGCTACATCTGCAATTACTCAAGTTTGAAGTCCGGTTATTAGCTATATTGAAGAGAAATTCTTCTCACATATGTAGAATGCTTCCCTACATCCAGGCTAATGTTATGCCTTATTATGCCAACATCGCATTGTCTGTGCCCCTTTAGTGAAAAGAAAAAATGGTATAATATATTTTCAGTTGTTTTCAGCTCCAACTTCATAAACTTTGACTGCCAACATCTCTATGCATGGAAAATTGCATTCGGCACACAAAAATTGCTCGATCGTGTAGAGTTTCCCTGAAATATACTTTGTGATATTACAAGAGTTTAGAACCTACACTACCAGAATGATCGACATCTGCACTGGGTGGGAAATGCCTTTAGCACCGGGTTTCCCACCCGGTGCAACTAATCCGAGGCTAAAGGGGTACCCCTTTAGCACCGGGTTGAATAACCGGTGCTAAAGGGGCCCTTTAGCACCGGGTGCAGCCACGACCCGGTGCTAAAGGGCCTGCCCCGCAGCGCCGGTAGCGGGGCCTTTAGCACCGGTTTCAGGCTGCACCCGGTGCTAAAGGGCCTGCCTTTAGCACCGGTTGCTGCCTGAAACCGGTGCTAAAGACCCCGGATTTCTTTTTTTTTTGCTTTTTTCAGTAGCCATGCGTGCACGTCTATATACGTATATATTCTAATACGTGTATTCTAATGCGTATTCGGTCAACTCTATATTCATACTAGCTGACATTTCATCAAAATAGAAGACATATATATTACAAAAGTAGATATTCATGCATCTCAACTCGAGTTATATATATTTAAACTGTATTTTCTACTTAATTAAGATTGACGACTATCTTGTTGGACTGTCCGGCACGTCCTCCAGTACTGGCGAGAAGTATTCTCCTCGGGGATTGACGACCTCGTCCCAGATCCATCCGACGAGCTGTTCTGCAATTGCGTCAATTCTTTCTAGCTCCAGGGACTCTTCCTTCAGCCTGAACATCTATAATTTACAAATAATTGAAAGATATTTAATCCGCCGAGTTGGAGACAATAATTGTGCACTTAATAATAATGGAAATGTTGTTTATTATTACGTACCATAATATCGTGTTGTGTAAGCTTTTTATGTCCCCAATTCCACATGAAATCGTAAACATAGTATGCACATAAATTATTTCCCGGCCCCTGTTTGGCACACTGTCGACCAAAAGAAATTAAGTAAAATTCATATAATATATTAGCCGAGGCCTACATGTACAAATTACTTGCTTACCGGAAAGCCAATGTTCCATTTTAGTGTTTCATGTTGAATTCCCGGGTGTTCTTGACGGAATTGAATCCAGGCCCTGCGAACAAAAAAATTGAGTTAAGTCATTGCGAGTGTAAGGGGTGAATTAAGTAGGGGAAAATATACATCACCTTGTCATCATGTCCATGATGTTCTGTAGTTTTTCTTTTGGAGTGTGCAACGAATCAAAGACGTTCACGACACCCCGGTCAGGACACAATATTATTAAGAACCAGTGGAATCTGTGCACATGTATACATTATAATCAGAAATGAATTAGTACACAGATAGTATAAGAAGAAGAAGCCTGTGTATGTACTCACTCGATGTTGTACGGGATTAGTATGGAGTCGCAGTAATTTTGTTTCTTAATATATTTGTATAGGTTTCCATATGTTTCCTCAGGATTCATCAATATCATTTCTTCACTTATCCTTCGAGGATCCACGAAACCAACGTCATATATCCCGGATCTGCGACATTTTTGAATCTCCATTCTGCATATGTTAAGCAATAAATAAAGCCCGCGTCAGCATAGATTGGAATTATTGTTTTCAAACTGTGAATTATAAGCAACAACAAAGTACTTACAGTGTCCAACAGGTGATCAAATCCACGTCCATGGCGTCGCGGTGGTACAGCTCATATATATCCTTAAACCTCAGCCACACCCAATCCTCGTCACCATTGTAGAAATCATGGTCCTTCACGCCTACTTTGATCATGCGCCGTTTATTCCTTCTTGATTCTTCCAAGTACCACTCATGGAATCGGCGCATCTTCGTCTGTAGCTTCCTCTCCATTTCAGGAGGGACCATAGGCTCGCCAAGATTAAACGGCCACCTCAGCGTTGTGTTTACAGGCACCTCTTCTTCCCCCAGGACTTGTGCTCTGGTTAGTCCAGTCTCGGCCATTACTCGTTGCACGTTAAGCTCGTCCAGAGATGGCAATGGACCCACGGGCCGCTGAGGTTGCTGGCCGAGCTGAGGAACCTTTTTGGATGGGCCCGCCTCCTTATCTGCAGCCTTCCGCTTCCGGCGAGATTTCAGTAATGAGCGGTCATAGTCTGTTACTATTACTTCCTTCTGTTGACCCTTGCCCAAATTACCGAGGAATGACTTGACGACGGTGGGATCAAGCTTCGGCTCCGGCTCAGGTTTTTTCCTCCACTCGGCCATTTGCCTCTTTGTGTCTGCTTTGACCGAGGCTTCGAGCTCCTCTAGAGTCTTCTCACCCGCTCTTTTCTCTGGTGCGGGCTTCTCTTTGGTTTTCCGCGCCTTCTTCGCTGGTGGAGTGGGGGCAGAGGCTTTAGTGCGGCGTCCCCTCTTTGGCGGAGGGGGCGGAGACCTCTTCGGCGGAGGAGACGGAGACCTCTTCGGTGGAGGAGACGGAGACCTCTTTGGCGGAGGAGACGGGCTTGCATCAGGAGCTCCCGGAGAATCGTCATGATCCTGTGGATCTCTTGGAGGTGACGGGGGCTTGTTGGTAGCCGCAGGTGTACCGGGTATGACGACGTCTGCCTTGCTCCATAGAATGATGCAGTGAGAACACTGGCCGAGTTTTGTTTCTCCGTCACCTCCGGGGATGTCAAGTTCCAAGTCTTCCCAGCTGGTCACGACTTGCTCCACCTCAACAGGTACGTAACCATGTGGAATGTCATTGCAGTGCCATTTTTGCCCTTCTTCCACACGTTTGGTCATACCGTATGCGACCTGATAAGTTAGTAGTCACAAAGAAAGTTAGTAAATGAATGGTATTTACGGTGAAATGTATGCAGTATGAACTAAGGTCGCATACGTACCACCACAGCTAAGTTCTTCTGCCTGACGACAAGCTCGCACGCGGTCCGTTGAGTTATTTCATCCACGGTGTAACGGACCGCTTCGGCGGCCTGTGTGGAAGCGTGACTGCTTTGATATTGCTGTGGAGGGCTAATAAGGGCCGCATCTTGGAGAGGTGCATGCTCTGTGGAACCGGGCCCGCCTGTGGCTTGTTGGAGAGGTGCAGGCTCTGTGGAACCGGTCCCGCCTGTGGCTTGTTGTATCTGCAGCCATGCTACCTTCATCCGTCGCTCCATCTCTGACTCCATTTCTTGGAGCTTTGAGCCCTGGGCGGCAACCGTTTGCTCTAGGTCCCTCACCCTCTGCTCATATTCGGCCTTCTTCCTCGAACGGCTCCTATAGGTGGCGGCGTGGTCTTGGAAACCTTTCTTCCATGAGACGCTTGTGCCTACGCCGCGCGTCCGTCCAGGATGCTCCTTGTTCCCTAAGGCATAGGTTAGCTCATCTCTGTCTCTATCGGCAACAAATTCTCCCCTATCAGATGCCCTGAGGATATCGAGGAGACGCTGAGCTAGTTCTCGCAAGTCCTCGGGAAAAACTAAGGAGCCGTCGATTGGGCTTAGGGTGCCTCCATGACCATAGTACCAATGCTTGGTCCTTGTGGGCCAGTCATGTGTCGCTGGAGTGATGCCTCTAGCATATAGATCTTCTTCCATCTTCTCACATTTAGCGATGCTTGCCTTGTAACCTCCCGAACCCATCTTATGAGAGTACTTCTTATTTGCGGCGTTTCCAGCGTTTCTAGCGCTAGCCGTTGCACCCTCTTCGGAGGTTTTGTACTCAATGAATGCTTCCCACTCGTCATTGGTGATCTTCTTATACTTCTCAGGATCCGGGGCCTCTCCGGTTTTGAGAAATTGCGAGTACAGCTTCTTCTTGAAATCCTAAAACAGAACTGCCATCTTTTTCATTGTCCAATCCCTCAGTTCTGCTTCATGAGTGCTAGGCCAGTCGAATATTGCCTTTAATTCCCTCCATAGCATCTCCTTCTCTGTATCGGGGAGCACGTACTCCTCAGTGGGGTCCGTGGACTTCCATTTTCTGATACTAATGGGCACATTGTCCCGTACAATTACCCCGCACTGAGATACAAATTTCTTGGCCACTTTTGGGGGCTCAACTGGCTCCCCGTCATCCTCCACTCGGGTGATGTGTAACTTGACATCCTTCAGCTTCTTCGTGGTCGATCGTTTTGATTTCTTAGCAGAGGCGGCCTACACAAATTACATATATACGAGATGATATAGAGATGGTATACATAATTGACATGTACAGTACAAATTTATGTTATCTATATACACACCTGACTAGACGAGGGCGCGTTACCGGCTCCTTCAATAGTTTCGGCCCTTGCAACATTGTCGCCCTGGACATTTGCGGCCCCTTCAACATCTTCGGCCCTTGCAACATTGTCACCCTGGACATTGTCGTCCCTTCCAATGATCCCCAACACATCATCCATGGACATTGGTTGGGTTACAATATTGAAAAGTTGATTCGCAAAGAATGTGTCGTTGTCCTCTTGCATGGGTGGGACAGGGGTGTTGTTGTCCTCTTGCATGGGTGGGACAGGGGTGTTGTTGTCCTCTTGCATGGGTGGGACGTTGTTGTTGTTGTCCGCCATCTATAGAATTAAAAATAATTGATAAGAAATATATACAAAGCATACATATTCCCAATATTTCTAACATTTTCGCTAAGGGGGTCGGTGCGTGAAAAACGGATTCGCCAAGGGGTTCGGGTGCGCGGTGTGAATTGATTCGCTAAGGGTTCGCTAAGGGGGTCGGTGCGCGAAAAACGGATTCGCTAAGGGGTTCGGGTGCGCGATGGGTTCGGGTACGCCATAGAATTTCCGATAATAAACATTTTTGATAGTATACATTATACAAACATAATAATTTCCAATATACATTTAAATGAAGCACATATATTTCTAATATACATAGAATTTCCAATATACATTTAAATGAAGCATTTTCCAATATACATTTCAATGTAAATATCTCCAATACATTTAAATGAAGCATTTTCCAATATACATTTCAAACATATAACATTTTCAATATACATTTCAATGTAAATATCTCCAATACATTTAAATGAAGCATTTTCCAATATACATTTCAAACATATAACATTTCCAATATACATTTCAATGTAAATATCTCCAATACATTTAAATGAAGCATTTTCCAATATACATTTCAAACATATAACATTTCCAATATACATTTCCAATATAACATTTCCAATATACATTTCAATGTAATTTCTAATATTTTCAATGTATATGCTTAGCTGTAACGCCCGTGTTTAATCTCTGGGAAAATCACTATTGAAATCACCCGGTAAAAACCGTTTTAAACTTTTCTCGCCGAGCTCCCCTTTCCGCCAAATCCTCCTCGCCTGTCGTTTCCCCCCCCCCCTCTCTCCCTGTCCGCATCGCATCACCCCCCCTTTCCATCCCATCCCGCGTCGCCCGCTCTCGGGTCGACCGCCGGGTCCGTCTCTCGCTGGCCGACCAGCTCCGACGCCCGTCGTCCTTCCGCCGCGAATCCCGCCGCCTCTTTTCCCTTTTCCTCTCTCTCTTTCTCTTTTTCTCTTTCTTCTTTTCTCTCTCTTTTCTTTTCCCCTTTCTCTCCTTTTCCCTTTTCCCTCCTCTTCCTCTGTTTCCTCTGGCCGGCACCACCGCCCTGCTCTGCCCGCTCCCCCGCTCCGCTCGCCGCCGGCCACTCTCTCTCTCTGCTCTGCTCATCGCCGCCACTCCACCTCTCTGCCTTGCGCCGCGCCAGCACGCCACCATGGCCACCACTGAGCCCGGCCACTGAGCTGCCACACCACACACCGAGCGCTCGCGCACGCCAACACCGCCGCCGCTGCCACCGACACGCCGCCGTGCCGCCCTCGCCCTGCCACCATACGGCCGACACCAGCACCACTGGAACACGCCGCCACCACCTCGACGGCCACGCCACGCCACGACCCGTCCCTGAGCGCACTACCGACCGCCGCACTCACCCGCACGCCACCAAGCGCCGCCAGCTCCGCGGCAGCCCCGCCACCGCAGCGCCGCTCGGGTCCCCGCCGCTCGGATGCGCACGCCACGTCCCGACGCACGCTCACGACAAGCTCTGTGCCGCCGTACCAATCACGGCCGCGGGCCCGGCCGCCATTAACTTCGCCGCCGGCCGCTCCTACCTCCCGCCGAGCCCCTCTCGTCGGCCCGCCACTCTAGCCCTCCTCCGCGCTTATAAAAGGGGCACCGAGTCTCTCCTCCACCCCCACCAACTCGAGCGCCACCCAGCTCCCCTTCCCCACCGCTGCAGCGCCACCACCCGCTCGCCATTGCCGCCGCCGCCGCCGCTCGCGTGGACCGGCCGCCACACTCCATCTCTGTCCAAGGTGAGGCCACCAGTGAACTAGCCATACTTCGCACTCCATTTTCCCCCGGTCAATTTGACCCTGCACCGCCACCATCGCCGGCGATTAGATCGCCGCCGGCCGCCGGACCCCCCCCCCCCTGTCGCTCGCTCTGTTAAAGGAAGGGGATGGCCATGTTATGGATAACCCCCTGAAGTTTTCCCTTTTCTAACCCGCGGTCCAAGTAATTAAACCTCTCTCTCTCTGGCGCATTGCACAAAACCCCCTGGGCTTTTGCCAAATCAACCCGCAATCCACGGGCACTGTTCTCTCTCTCTCTGTCTGTTTCACCCGAGGACCCTGGACTTTCTGGTATTTACAAAAAGGTCCTTTTCTTTTAAAACAGCCCCTAAACCCCACTAAACTCGTCATTTCATGCGCCAAATTAATCCCGTTTGACCCCAAACTCCACCATAATATTCACCAATATATTTCCGCCAAACCCAACCAGTCCATACTCAAAAATAATCATATCGTCATCATCCGCTCTCTTTTTCCGTTCTTTCTTTTGGGGCTCAATAAAAGCTTTTTCTTTTATTTATTGGGTGTTTGCTTGTGTGTGCCGTAGACTCCGCTGTGAACGAGGAAGGACTCGAAGAGGAGCAGTGCTACGAGCAGGAGCTTGGAGACCAAGACCCCGGGCAGGAATCCCCCGAGGGTTGGGAGAACGGCAAGTGCAATCCCACCCTTTGATGCATACTGTTGTCCCAGTTTTCATAAACACAACCCATGGCCTGTTTTATAAAACTTGCATGATTTTACTGCTAAACCCGGTTGGATAGCCACCCCTTGATTGCTATGACTAATTCCTTGACAACCTAGATTAATGTTTGAATATGACAATGCTCTGTTTAAATGTTAGTCACTGCTAGAAATGCTTAGGAATGTTTTACTAGTACACACCCCATTACAAATTCTTGGTGTTTACGAAAACAATCGTGTGCGTACTTTAACATAAAAGAGATGATTGTGTAAATAAAATGAGTACCCGTGTGGGATGAGACAGACGGTATTTCCGCGTGAAATACCGAGGTGAGCTCGAACCCGTGTGGTTGAGCATGGTGGGAGTTGTCTATCCTATCACAAGTTTTGGGATGATGTTGATGTGTCATCTAGCCTAACCCATTTTTCTGTACCACCACTCGACCGTTGTATGTGGCAACGGCCTAGCATAAATCCCACTAGTTGAGCTGCTGGTTATGTGGTGTGCTGGTGAGCAACAGAGGGCCATGGAGTCGGGGATACGGTCTATGTGAGGTATGCCCCTGGTTAGAACCTCGTTGGTAGGTTGCTAACCCCTGGTCGCGTCTGTGATGACTTGTCAGGTTAGCTATGGTGGGTAATGGCTTTGATAGGAGCTGCACTGACACTAAGGTGTTCTTGTTGTGGTAGCCTACTTGTGGTTGTGTACACCTCTGCAGAGTTAAAACCTATCCGGATAGCCGTGTCCACGGTATTGGGCGTGTTACGGCTTGGTCACTTCACTAGTCCCCTGTTTTGGTGTAAGAAAGTGTTGGTGTTTGATTGAGCTGGGAAATGTTTTGACATGGGCTACGACAGATGGGAAATCTGGTAGCAACAAAATCTTGTACGAAGAGTATTACATTTACTGTTCCTTTTAAAAGTAATATTTGTAAAAACCCATTGTGAAAACCAACCCCTTGCATGTGTAATAGAATTTGCTTTGCTGCTAAATGAACCATGAGCCTTCCTTGTCACAATTCTTGCATACTTCTGTTACTCCCTCCGTGGTTGTGGTTGCGCTTGCTGAGTACGTCTGTACTCACCCTTGCTTAATCTGTTGCAGAGGCTGACCCGGACTTTGTGCCTGAGGATATCGTCTAGTGGGGTTCGTTCTGCACCCAACCTTTGCCTGTGTGTTAGGGTCACCCACTGGAAGCCGCATGCGTTGCCACTCTGATGAAGACCTCTATGTTATCAACCTTTTTATCTGGAGCTTAGCGTTAGTTCTGTTTGTCGTGGCCCTGCAATGCCACCGTCTCCCGTAATGTCGCTTTTGTACTGAACTATCTGTTGTAATAATGTGAACCAGCATCCTGGGACTGGTATTTGCATCACATTAAGTTCTCTCTTTCGAGGGACGCTTCAGGTGGTATCAGAGCCGATAGGTTGGCCGTAGGACGTACCCCTAGGATCTTGACCCTATCTAGTCTCCTCTCACTAGTTTGTTCTTGCCTAATCCTTTTCCCCCACACAAGTACTCACCGACGGCTTTTTGACTTGTTCCAGATGGCCCAGCCGGCTGACGAGGGTTGGGGCGAGGGAGTCTGCCCCGCAGAACCTGGCCTCCCCAAGTTGCTGCTGCTCAGCCTGGAGCACGTTGGAGTCACAGAGATCCCCGAGTACTTTTGCCGGGAGTTCACCACCAATGGTACCCGTCGGTGCCGGATGTTCATCTTTGTGGGGAGAAGCTCGCTATACAAGGAAGTGGCACCTTGGTTTGTCCACGCCACCGGCTACGACCGCCCCAATGCCTACCGCAAAGCCGCAAGAAGAGCCCTGATGTGCCTTCGCACACTCTACAGACAGTACCTCGTGGGAACAGCACTAGGTTTTACCCCTCCTCTGGTGAGTGGAGGACGTGAGTGGATTGCTCAGATGAGAAACCTTGGGAGAGATGAGGATATGGAGGACACTGTATCCCACTTGTCCATTTACCTCACTGGCTTGGACAGGCTGTACCGAGAGACGTCGGGACAGCTGAGGCACCAGATCCGCAGAGCCGAAAAAGCGGAGAAGGAGTTGGAAGAAGTGAAGAGGGAGTTGGAGATTCAGAAGGTGACGGCTACTCAGGCTGTCAGCTCCCTAGCTGCTCAACAGGCCAGATGCCAGGCTTACTCTGAGTACATGGATAGGCTTGAAGCCTACAGAAGAGAGAATGGGCTGTTGGAGGGAGAGCCCGAGATGACCCACGTGGATGCAGGCACACAGACCGAAGAAGAAGTGCCAGAGTATCAGCTCCCCCTGAAGAAGCGCCGAGTCTGTCTAGAGTAGATTAGCACCTAGTCTAGCCTCTCCTAGAATAGGGTCTGTTGTTTCCAGTAGCACTACCAGCTTAGCCTCGATGTATCCATGATCTTTGTACCCCCGCAATGTTATGCAATAAAGATCACCTTTTATCCTGCATCTGTTCAAGTTTTGTTTTCCCCTGATTTCAGATGGCGGAACAAGGATGGACCCAGGGAGTTTGCCCAGTCACACCGGGCTTCGCTAGCCTGTTGATCCCCGCGCTAGAACGCCTCGGTGTACCAGAACGCCCGAGGTACTACAGCAGGGAGTATGAGCACCATGGGACCCAACGCTGCAGAGTGGTCATTGTTGTCGCCAAAAGTGACCTCCACCCTGTCGAGGCATGGCGAACGACCGCCACAGGATTCAGGCACCAGGACACCTACCCCTTGGCTCTCAGGAAAGCCCTCCGCTTCATGTGCGGAATCTTTGAAAGGCACCTGGTCCCCACCCCAATGAGGTACTTTCCACCAATTGTCAGAAGTGCAGTCTGGCGGGCCCGCATAAGAAACTTGGAGGAGCGCCGTCAAGAGGAACCCATTCTGTATCAAGTGGTCACCTACCTCAATTCCTTGGACCAACTCTTTGACGAGCAAGCTGAGCTCCTGAGGGAACAGACCGCCCGGGCTGAACAAGCAGAATTCTCGGTCCGCATGCACCAAGTCCAGGTGGCCCAAGCTGAAGCAAGAGCCGCTGCTGCCATCAGCAATGAGGCAGTCGCCCAAGAGAGCCTCAGGCAGGCTCGAGACCTGCGTATCCAGGATTGGACCAAAAGTGGAACGCCTGTTCCGGCAATTGGAGAACCCCATGTCCTACTTGGGACACCGATCATGGCATGGGGAGAGATTGTGGGAAACCCACAGGCACTGTCGGGAACTCCGGCAGGATCGCCGCCCGCTGAAGAAGGACCGTCTGAGCCGCCTCGGGAGAATGGGACCTTGACCGAGCTGAGCAGGCCCGACTTGCACCGCCAGAGGAAAGCTCGTCTCGCGAGTAGGTCCAGAGTCAAGCACTCAGATGGGAATGAAGCCAGCTTGGTCCGAAGAACTCTTGTATCCCTAGCAGTAGCCTTCCCTACCATGTCCTGTACCCCGCCTCGAAGTGCGAGCCTTGTTGTAACCTCCCCCAAGTGTTGTAACCCTCAGCTGTTGGAATGGAACCTTGTGTGTTTGTTTGTTAGCTTGTGTGTTGTTTCTGCCTTTTCAAATGCGAACTAATCAACTTAAACATCATTTTAACCCAATCTCACGAAGGCCTTGCTCAACCTGCAGATGGTGAACACTCGTGCTAGCGCCTCCCAGAGACGCGCCCCTCTTGCTGGAGGAGAGCAACCAGAAGGAGGGAGAGAGAATCCTGAGAACCAGGAAGTGGATCAGCAGGATCCTATGGGGGAGAACCAGCCCGAAGGACAAGCGCCTGTAAGAGGCGGACCAGAAGCAAGCCATCCCAGAAGTCAGAATGAGGGATCTTTTGTTATGCCCCCACTCCCACCAGATTTCAACTTGGCACAAGCTTTGTACCACCACACCCTATTCATGCAAAATGTGTGGAATGCCAGCCGCCGTCAGGAGACAGCCCGTAGACCCAATGCGGGTGACAAGTTGACCAATTTTCTGAGAACCAGGCCGCCCACCTTTGGAGGGTCCAGCAACCCCTTGGAAGCAGATGACTGGCTGAGAACTATCAAGAGAAAGCTGGAACCATTTGGATGTGGGGACCGTGACAAAGTTCTTCTGACCTCCCACCAGCTCACTGGAACTGCCTTAGCTTGGTGGGATGCTTATTGTGCAGCCTCCCCGAATGAGTCCGCAATCACCTGGAAAGAGTTTGAGGAAGAGTTTTGTCGCTACCACATTCCCAACGCCACCATGAGGCGCAAGGCAGATGAGTTCCGTGCACTAAAGCAAGGGAACAAGACCGTGGAATAGTACACCCACGAGTTCACCGAGCTAGCCCGTTATGCACCCGATGAAGTAAAGACAGATGCAAAGAGACAGGACGCGTTCATCCGAGGGTTGCACCCGGATCTCCGAGCCCTGATAGTCACCCACAGTTTCCCTGACTTCAATACACTGATGAACAAGGCCATTGTCACAGAAAAGGCTAGAATGGAGGCAAGGCAAGAGAACAAGCGCAAGTTCTTGGAAAGCAAGAACCGTCAGATGGACCGCTCGCAGAAACCTAGGAGCTCCGGTTATGCTGCACCTAGACCCCAGGCTCCCGTGCAGCATAGGACCCAGTTTCAGGCCACAAGCTCCCAGGCTCCCAACAACCAGTTCAAGAGCCAGACCGCTTCGAAGCCACCACAGAGCAAAGTCAGTCAGGCCACAGCCAGCAACAGCAATGCAAGAGCCTGTTTCAACTGCCGTGAGACCGGGCACTACATTGCCGATTGCCCGTATCCTAGGAGCAAGCCTGCGATATCAGTCTACTCCAACTTGGTGAATGGACCCAGGCCACCAGTGTCTGGAGCCAACCGTGTACCCGTCCGCAGCACCAACACCGGCAGCAACAACAACAACAACACTCAGCAATCGTATGGACGAGCCCGCGTCAACCACATCGACGCGCAGGAAGCTCAAGGAGCACAAGGAGTAGTACTCGGTGAGTACCTAGTCAGTTCAGTTTTGGCAACAGTATTATTTGATTCTGGGGCATCGCATTCTTTCATATCATCAAGTTTTGTGGAAAAGCACAAAATACCTACAGTACTACTAAAGACACCCCTACTAACCCGAACCCCTGGAGGTGATATTAAGTGCCAATTGGGTTGTTCGCGGGTACGGATTCTTTTAAGTGGGGTAGAGTTTCTAGCAGACCTAGTAGTACTAGAGTCCAAAGGAATAGATGTGATCCTTGGGATGGATTGGTTAGGCAAACACAATGGTCTCATAGGTTGTGCTGACAAGGTAGTGCACCTAACCAACCCGGATGGAATACAAGTAGCCTGTCACACCAAGGGAAGTGGACCAGATCCTATGATCTTTAGTATGGAAACAAAAACCATAGAAGAAGTCCCAGTAATCAGAGAATATCCTGATGTTTTCCCTGAAGTTCTACCCGGAATGCCACCGGATAGGGACATAGAGTTTGCTATTGAACTTGTCCCTGGAACCTCTCCTATAGCCAAGAGACCCTATAGGATGGCAGCCTCAGAGTTAGCAGAGTTAAAGAAACAACTGGAAGAGTTGCAACAGATGGGATTTATCAGGCCCAGTACGTCCCCTTGGGGAGCCCCGGTACTCTTTGTAAGGAAGAAAGATGGGAGCATGAGGTTGTGCATCGATTATCGTGCACTAAATGACGTCACTATCAAGAACAAGTACCCACTCCCTAGGATTGATGATCTCTTTGATCAGTTGAAAGGAGCCAAATACTTCTCCAAGATTGACTTAAGGACTGGGTATCACCAACTAAAGATTAAGGGGAATGATACCTCAAAAACTGCATTTGTCACCCGATATGGGCAGTATGAGTTCACAGTGATGCCATTTGGACTCACCAATGCACCGGCCTACTTCATGAACCTCATGAACAAGGTATTTATGGATGAGTTAGACAAGTTTGTCGTAGTCTTCATTGATGATATACTTGTCTACTCCAAGAGCGCCGAAGAACATGAACAGCACATGCGGGTAGTATTGGAAAAATTGAGAGCACACCAGCTCTATGCCAAATTCAGCAAGTGTGAATTTTGGCTGGAAAAAGTAGCCTTCCTTGGCCATATTCTGACCTCAGAAGGGGTAGCAGTAGACCCTGAGAAGGTAGAGGCAGTCTCAAACTGGCAACAACCGACCAATGTAAGTGAGATCAGAAGTTTCCTTGGATTAGCAGGATACTATCGGAGGTTTATTGAAGGATTTTCCAAGATAGCTAGACCCATGACCGAGTTACTCAAGAAAGAAAGGAAATTTGCTTGGACCGAGTCATGCGAAAAGAGTTTCCAAGAGCTGAAGGAAAAGCTGACCGCTGCCCCAGTTTTAACCCTACCAGATATTCACAGGGATTTCGTCGTTTACTGCGACGCGTCCCGCCAAGGATTAGGGTGTGTCCTCATGCAAGATGGAAAAGTTGTGGCTTATGCCTCCCGACAACTTAGACCTCATGAGCAGAATTACCCAACGCATGACTTGGAGTTTGCAGCCGTAGTGCACGCACTCAAAATCTGGAGACACTACCTAATTGGGAACAAGTGTGAAATATACACGGATCACAAGAGTTTAAAGTATATTTTCACCCAACCGGATCTGAACCTCAGACAGAGGAGGTGGTTAGAATTGGTTAAGGATTATAATGTGGAAATTCATTACCACCCTGGCAAGGCCAATGTAGTGGCAGATGCCCTAAGCCGAAAATCTTACAGACCCAGGAGTGCCCACCTGCAAGAAGAAATGGCACGACTAAATGTGCACATCGTCCCTCGGAATAATAGCCACCAACTGACGATCCAGTCCACTCTGGAAGATCGGATCAGAGAAGCCCAGGGAACAGACAAGGATTTAGTGCAGATCTGCAAGCATACCGGAGAAAATAAGGCACCAGACTTTAGAGTCGACAGTAAAGGAACGCTGTGGTATAAAGATAGGATTTGTGTGCCTAAGGAAGGAGACTTTAGACAGATAATCATGGACGAGGCTCACAACTCGCCATATTCCATTCACCCAGGATCCACCAAAATGTATTTGGATTTAAAGCAGAACTATTGGTGGAAAGGAATGAAAGCTGACATAGCCCAGTTTGTCGCTCAGTGTGATACCTGCCAAAGAATTAAAGCAGAACACCAGAAGCCGGCAGGATTATTACAACCCTTGCCTATCCCAGTTTGGAAATGGGATGAGATAGGAATGGACTTTGTGGTAGGACTACCCAGAACACAGAAGGGACATGATTCTATATGGGTAATAGTGGACCGACTCACTAAAGTCGCTCACTTTTTACCTGTACGGACCAATTATGGTGGAGAAAAATTGGTCAAGCTTTATGTGGAGAACATAGTAAAGTTGCATGGAGTACCCAGTAGAATTGTTTCAGACCGAGGGACCCAGTTCACCTCGAGATTTTGGAAAAGCTTACATAAAGCTATGGGCACCAAGTTGGACTTTAGCTCCGCGTATCACCCTCAGACCGATGGCCAGACAGAACGAGTAAATCAAATTATGGAAGATATGCTGAGAGCGTGTGTCCTTACTTATGGTAAAGATTGGGAACAGAGCTTACCCTATGCAGAGTTCTCCTATAACAATGGTTACCAGGCAAGTTTGGGTATGTCCCCGTTTGAAGCCCTCTACGGGAGAAAGTGCCGAACTCCTTTAATGTGGTCAGAAGTAGGAGAGCGTACACTAGTAGGACCTGCACTCATAAAAGAAGCTGAAGAAAAAGTGGCTGAAATTAGGGAGAAGTTGAGAGCAGCTCAGTCCAGACAGAAAAGTTACGCAGACAAGAAGAGACGAGAACTGGAGTTTAATCTAGGAGATTTTGTTTATCTCAAAGTCTCACCCATCCGAGGAACCCGCAGATTTCAAGTCCATGGGAAGCTAGCCCCTCGGTATATCGGACCATACCCGGTGCAGAAGAAAGTTGGGAAGGTGGCCTACCGATTGGAGTTACCCGAAGCAATGTCAGACATACACCCGGTATTCCATGTCTCACAGTTGAGAAAATGCCTGAGAGTACCTGAGGAAGAACACATACCGGAAGAAGAAATTGACCTACAGACGGATCTACGTTATCAGGAGGTACCGGTCAAAATTTTGGACACCGTCACCAAGAGAACCAGAAACTCCGAAGTGCGAATGTGCAGAGTACAGTGGAGCAGACACAGTGTAAAGGAAGCTACGTGGGAAAGAGAAGATGCCTTGAAGAAAGAGTTCCCCCACCTTTTTAGGAGCCAACCGAATCTCGAGGACGAGATTCCTTTAAGTGGGGTAGGTTTGTAACGCCCGTGTTTAATCTCTGGGAAAATCACTATTGAAATCACCCGGTAAAAACCGTTTTAAACTTTTCTCGCCGAGCTCCCCTTTCCGCCAAATCCTCCTCGCCTGTCGTTTCCCCCCCCCTCTCTCCCTGTCCGCATCGCATCACCCCCCCTTTCCATCCCATCCCGCGTCGCCCGCTCTCGGGTCGACCGCCGGGTCCGTCTCTCGCTGGCCGACCAGCTCCGACGCCCGTCGTCCTTCCGCCGCGAATCCCGCCGCCTCTTTTCCCTTTTCCTCTCTCTCTTTCTCTTTTTCTCTTTCTTCTTTTCTCTCTCTTTTCTTTTCCCCTTTCTCTCCTTTTCCCTTTTCCCTCCTCTTCCTCTGTTTCCTCTGGCCGGCACCACCGCCCTGCTCTGCCCGCTCCCCCGCTCCGCTCGCCGCCGGCCACTCTCTCTCTCTGCTCTGCTCATCGCCGCCACTCCACCTCTCTGCCTTGCGCCGCACCAGCACGCCACCATGGCCACCGCTGAGCCCGGCCACTGAGCTGCCACACCACACACCGAGCGCTCGCGCACGCCAACACCGCCGCCGCTGCCACCGACACGCCACCGTGCCGCCCTCGCCCTGCCACCATACGGCCGACACCAGCACCACTGGAACACGCCGCCACCACCTCGACGGCCACGCCACGCCACGGCCCGTCCCTGAGCGCACTACCGACCGCCGCACTCACCCGCACGCCACCAAGCGCCGCCAGCTCCGCGGCAGCCCCACCACCGCAGCGCCGCTCGGGTCCCAGCCGCTCGGATGCGCACGCCACGTCCCGACGCACGCTCACGACAAGCTCTGTGCCGCCGTACCAATCACGGCCGCGGGCCCAGCCGCCATTAACTTCGCCGCCGGCCGCTCCTACCTCCCGCCGAGCCCCTCTCGTCGGCCCGCCACTCTAGCCCTCCTCCGCGCTTATAAAAGGGGCACCGAGTCTCTCCTCCACCCCCACCAACTCGAGTGCCACCCAGCTCCCCTTCCCCACCGCTGCAGCGCCACCACCCGCTCGCCATTGCCGCCGCCGCCGCTCGCGTGGACCGGCCGCCACACTCCATCTCTGTCCAAGGTGAGGCCACCAGTGAACTAGCCATACTTCGCACTCCATTTTCCCCCGGTCAATTTGACCCTGCACCGCCACCATCGCCGGCGATTAGATCGCCGCCGGCCGCCGGACCCCCCCCCCCTGTCGCTCGCTCTGTTAAAGGAAGGGGATGGCCATGTTATGGATAACCCCCTGAAGTTTTCCCTTTTCTAACCCGCGGTCCAAGTAATTAAACCTCTCTCTCTCTGGCGCATTGCACAAAACCCCCTGGGCTTTTGCCAAATCAACCCGCAATCCACGGGCACTGTTCTCTCTCTCTCTGTCTGTTTCACCCGAGGACCCTGGACTTTCTGGTATTTACAAAAAGGTCCTTTTCTTTTAAAACAGCCCCTAAACCCCACTAAACTCGTCATTTCATGCGCCAAATTAATCCCGTTTGACCCCAAACTCCACCATAATATTCACCAATATATTTCCGCCAAACCCAACCAGTCCATACTCAAAAATAATCATATCGTCATCATCCGCTCTCTTTTTCCGTTCTTTCTTTCGGGGCTCAATAAAAGCTTTTTCTTTTATTTATTGGGTGTTTGCTTGTGTGTGCCGTAGACTCCGCTGTGAACGAGGAAGGACTCGAAGAGGAGCAGTGCTAAGAGCAGGAGCTTGGAGACCAAGACCCCGGGCAGGAATCCCCCGAGGGTTGGGAGAACGGCAAGTGCAATCCCACCCTTTGATGCATACTGTTGTCCCAGTTTTCATAAACACAACCCATGGCCTGTTTTATAAAACTTGCATGATTTTACTGCTAAACCCGGTTGGATAGCCACCCCTTGATTGCTATGACTAATTCCTTGACAACCTAGATTAATGTTTGAATATGACAATGCTCTGTTTAAATGTTAGTCACTGCTAGAAATGCTTAGGAATGTTTTACTAGTACACACCCCATTACAAATTCTTGGTGTTTACGAAAACAATCGTGTGCGTACTTTAACATAAAAGAGATGATTGTGTAAATAAAATGAGTACCCGTGTGGGATGAGACAGACGGTATTTCCGCGTGAAATACCGAGGTGAGCTCGAACCCGTGTGGTTGAGCATGGTGGGAGTTGTCTATCCTATCACAAGTTTTGGGATGATGTTGATGTGTCATCTAGCCTAACCCATTTTTCTGTACCACCACTCGACCGTTGTATGTGGCAACGGCCTAGCATAAATCCCACTAGTTGAGCTGCTGGTTATGTGGTGTGCTGGTGAGCAACAGAGGGCCATGGAGTCGGGGATACGGTCTATGTGAGGTATGCCCCTGGTTAGAACCTCGTTGGTAGGTTGCTAACCCCTGGTCGCGTCTGTGATGACTTGTCAGGTTAGCTATGGTGGGTAATGGCTTTGATAGGAGCTGCACTGACACTAAGGTGTTCTTGTTGTGGTAGCCTACTTGTGGTTGTGTACACCTCTGCAGAGTTAAAACCTATCCGGATAGCCGTGTCCACGGTATTGGGCGTGTTACGGCTTGGTCACTTCACTAGTCCCCTGTTTTGGTGTAAGAAAGTGTTGGTGTTTGATTGAGCTGGGAAATGTTTTGACATGGGCTACGACAGATGGGAAATCTGGTAGCAACAAAATCTTGTACGAAGAGTATTACATTTATTGTTCCTTTTAAAAGTAATATTTGTGAAAACCCATTATGAAAACCAACCCCTTGCATGTGTAATAGAATTTGCTTTGCTGCTAAATGAACCATGAGCCTTCCTTGTCACAATTCTTGCATACTTCTGTTACTCCCTCCGTGGTTGTGGTTGCGCTTGCTGAGTACGTCTGTACTCACCCTTGCTTAATCTGTTGCAGAGGCTGACCCGGACTTTGTGCCTGAGGATATCGTCTAGTGGGGTTCGTTCTGCACCCAACCTTTGCCTGTGTGTTAGGGTCACCCGCTGGAAGCCGCATGCGTTGCCACTCTGATGAAGACCTCTATGTTATCAACCTTTTTATCTGGAGCTTAGCGTTAGTTCTGTTTGTCGTGGCCCTGCAATGCCACCGTCTCCCGTAATGTCGCTTTTGTACTGAACTATCTGTTGTAATAATGTGAACCAGCATCCTGAGACTGGTATTTGCATCACATTAAGTTCTCTCTTTCGAGGGGACGCTTCATTAGCGAACGTGTTCGGCCATGCGCATTTGGTTAGCGAACGCGTTCGCTAACCAAATGCGCATGGCCGAACACGTTCGCTAAGCAAATGTGCATGGCCGAACGTGTTCGGCCATGCAACGGGTACCTGCACACACAAACACGTGCACGGCACGAAGGCCGGCTCACAAACATTCACGCACGGCACGAAGGCCGGCTCACAAACATTTCACAGAGGCTCACCGTGCAGTGACGGGCGCGGCGGGCGACGGCGGCGAGGGGACGAGGAGCGGCGCGGGGACGACGTGCGGCGCGGGGATGAGGGGCGCCGGCGCGGGGACGACGGGCGCGGGGACCACGGGTGGCGGCGGCGTGAGCGCGGGGACGACGACGGCGGCGGGGACGACAGGCGCGCGCGGGGACGACGACGGCGGCGGGGACGACGACGGCGGCGGGGACGACGGGCGGCGACGCGGCGTGGGCGCGGGGACGACAGGTGGCGGCGGCGTGGGCGCGGGGACCACGGGCGGCGGCGCGGCGTGGGCGCGGGGACGACAGGTGGCGGCGGCGTGGGCGCGGGGACCACGGGCGGCGGCGGCGGCGGCAGAGGAGACGAGGGGGCACCGGCGGCGGTTTCGATCTGTGACGAGTGAGGGCGAAGTGAGGGAGGGGAGAGAAGTCCCCGGCCTATATAGGTCCGGGGCATTTAGCACCGGGTGCAGCCACGACCCGGTGCTAAAGGCCCTTTCGCACCGGGTGGTGGGAAGACCCGGTGCTAAATGCCCCCCCTTTAGCACCGGGTATTCCTACCACCCGGTGCGAAAGACCCTTTAGCACCGGGTCTTCTACACCCGGTGCTAAAGGCCGTAACTGTGCGCCAGACGAAGGCCTTTAGCACCGAGTGCAGCCACGACCCGGTGCTAAAGGCCCCCCTTTCGCACCGGGTCTTCTACACCCGGTGCTAAAGGCCCAGTAACTGGCGCCAAACGAAAATTGGGGGCCTTTAGCACCGGATTTTAGATCAACCCGGTGCTAAAGGCCCCAACTTTTCGTTTGGCGCCCAGTTTCCAAACGGGCCTTTAGCACCGGGGGCTACTATTTGGGAATCTTATAAATATAGTTTTTAATGTATAGTTATTAATACTTGTTTTAATTCAGTTATTAATACCTGTTAAAAATATATATTAAATAAGAAAATCTTATAAATTACTAGAAAATCAATATAAAATGCTAGAAAATCTTATAAATTACTAGAAAATCTTATAAATTAATAGAAAATCTTGTAAATTACTAGAAAATCATGTAAATTAATAGAAAATCTTATAAATTAATAGAAAATCTTATAAATTACTAGAAAATCTTATAACTTACTAGAAAATCTTATAAATTACTAGAAAATCTTATAAATTACTACAAAATCTTATAAATTACAAAAATTGATAACTAAATAAAAGATTTTGGAACATTAAACGGTCTCAGATGAAAAAGTCATGAATACCAAAATTTCATATCTCATCAAGATCTACAATCTTTATTTAAGTCATTTTTGCATTTGAGAAAGTGGTAGTATACATTGTTCATTAATCCTAGATTCACTCGCATAGTTTCCAAAACTTTGTTAGAGACTTGTCAAATTTCTACTACATGTTATTACCCATTTTGAAAATGACAAAATGACCTAAATAAAGATTGTAGATCATGATGAAATATGAAACTTTGGTATTCATCACTTTTTCATTTGACATCACCTAGTGTGAAAAAAACCTTGGTTGTAGTTGTCATTTTTAATTCAAAATTTGGATTGTTCAAACACGAGAAGATTTTTCAAAATAATAACATTAATAAGTTTCATAACTTGATAGAGTATGATTTTAGGAATTTTTAGGAAGAAAAATGATCTTTTTTGAAGTTTGTACGAGGGAGAACGACTAGTTACAACTTTTATACAGAGATTAAAAAGAAAAATTGTTCTTGTTCATCCAGTGACGTGGCCCGGTGACGTGGCCAGCTCTCGCACGGCCTCCGTGGCCAGGCCGGTCTTTGGCCCCGCCACAGCGTGGCCTTTAGCACCGGGTGCAGCCACGACCCGGTGCTAAAGGCCACGACCGGGCCAGTGACGTGGCCCGCGTGCGCCCGGTGACGTGGCCGGCCGCCGCACGGCCCCCGCGGCCCGGTCGTGGCCTTTAGCACCGGGTGCAGCCACGACCCGGTGCTAAAGGCCACGACCGGGCCAGTGACGTGGCTCGTGTGCGCCCGGTGACGTGGCCAGCCGCGGTCGTGGCCTTTAGCACCGGGTGCAGCCACGACCCGGTGCTAAAGGCCCTTAGCCCCAGTCAGTGCTAGAAAATCTTATAAATTAATAGAAACTCTTATAAATTAATAGAAAATCAATATAAAATGCTAGAAAATCTTATAAATTACTAGAAAATCTTATAAATTACTAGAAAATCTTATAAATTACTAGAAAATCAATATAAAATGCTAGAAAATCTTATAAATTAATAGAAAATCTTATAAATTACTAGAAAATCTTATAAATTACTAGAAAATCTTATAAATTACTAGAAAATCAATATAAAATGCTAGAATTAATAAAAACAATCCTATAAATCAATAGAAATTACATGGCATCATCGTTTACTGGGACACTAATAAACTTCCTCTTTACAAATGTTCCTTGATTGTGATCACGCCGTAGATACGGTGTCTCCTCCGCCGCTAACAGGATGCTTGGGTCATCAGCCACTGAGAATGGAGGCCGGCCATCGAGCATATCATAATCTTCATCCGTCTTGTCCTCAACTTCTACGATTTTTCTCTTTCCAGGAAGAACTATATGACGCTTTGGCTCGTCTTGTGATGTGTCCAATTGCTTACCCCCACCTTTCTTATCCGCCCCTTTCTTCGGTCTGCTAGCCATGTCCTTCACATAAAAAACTTGTGTGACAGCTTTGGCTAGGACGAACGGTTCATCTAGAAAGCCAATCTTGCTTAGGTCCACTAACGTCATTCCATAGTCCGCTTCAACTTTAACACCTCCTCCAGTCAGCTTCACCCATTGGCACTTGAACAGTGGGATCTTCAAAGGTCCGTACTCTAGTTCCCATATCTCCTCTATGATTCCATAGTATGAGTTTGTATTGCCATTGGTGTCTGTCGCGTCGATCCGGACACCACTGTTTTGGTTGGTGCTTTTCTTGTCCTGGGCTCTTGTGTAAAATGTATACCCATTGATGTCGTATCCTTGGAATGTCAAGATCGTGCTCGATGGACCTCTAGCTACAAAAGCTAGCTGCGCATCAATGCCCTCGACACCCATAAGACGTCTTCGCAACCAATCGGCGAAAGTACTATTGTGCAGACGCTGAATGAAGGCCGCAGACTTTGTTGAGTTTTCGTCCCTGAGAATCTGCATGTGCTCCTCGATGTACGGAGCAACTAAGGTTGATTGTTGCAAAACTGTGAGGTGCGCTTTACGAAATGTCTCAACGTCCTTGATCACCATCGATCTTCTCCCTAGTGTGCCCTTTCCACCAAGTCTCCCCTCGTGATGGGATTCGGGCACACCAATCGGCATAAGATCGTCGACAAAGTCAACACAGAATTCAATGACCTCCTCTGTTTCGTATCCCTTAGCAATGCATCCTTCTGGACGAGAACGATTACGGACATACTTCTTTAGGACAGCGAAGAACCTCTCAAATGGGAACATGTTGTGTAGAAATACTGGGCCCAATATACGAATCTCTTTGACGAGGTGAACCAATAGATGTGTCATGATATTGAAGAAGGATGGTGGAAATATCATCTCAAAGCTGACAAGACATTGCACCACGTCATTCTGTAGCTGATCTAAGTGGTCTGGATTGATCACCTTCTGAGAAATTGCATTGAGGAATGCACATAGCTTCACAATGGCTTTCCGCACGTTAACTGGTAGCACACCCCTGAGTATGACGGGAAGCAGCTGTGTCATCAACACATGGCAGTCGTGAGACTTCAGGTTTGTGAACTTCTTCTCTTTCATATTTATTATTCCCTTAATATTGGAGGAGTAGCCAGACGGAACCTTGATACTGTTCAAGCATTCAAACATGCTTGCCTTCTCTTCTTTGCTGAGAGTGAAGCTGGCAGGACGCAAGTACTAGCGTCCTTTGTCTCTCTTTTCTGGATGTAGATCAGTCCGTTGCTTCAATCGTTTCAGATCCTGACGTGCTTCCAGTGTATCTTTTGGCTTCCCATAAGTACCCAGGAAGCTTATCAAGTTCACGCAAAGATTCTTCGTCAGATGCATCACATCAATCGCGTTACGGACCTCTAAACGTTGCCAATAAGGTAGCTCCCAAAAGATAGACTTCTTCTTCCACAGCGCGGCACGACCATCCTCGCCCGTCGGAGCAGCCTGGCTTCCGTCTCCCTTGCCAAACACCACGTGTAGGTCCTTCACCATATCAAATAGCTCTTCTCCACTCCGGTGTCTCGGCTTTGTACGGCGGTCAGCATTCCCGCCAAAATGCGCACATTTCTTTCGTAGCTCATGCTTCACCGGAAGGAATCGACGGTGACCCATGTACACAACTTTACGACAATGTTTCAAATACATGCTTTCGGTTTCCTCTAAACAGTGAGTGCATGCTTTATATCCTTTGTTTGATTGTCCTGATAGGTTACTTAGTGCAGGCCAGTCGTTGATGCTTATGAAAAGCAGTGCTCGAAGGTCAAACTGCTCCTGCTTGTCCTCATCCCACACGCTAACACCTTCATTCTTCCACAGCTGCAAAAGTTCGTCAACCAATGGTCTTAGGTACACATCAATGTCGTTGCCAGGTTGCTTTGGGCCTTCGATGAGCACTGGCATCATAATGAACTTCCGCTTCATGCAGAGCCAGGGGGGTAGGTTGTAGATACAAACAGTCACGGGCCAAGTGCTATGACTACTGCTCATTTCACCAAAAGGGTTCATGCCATCGGTACTTAAACCAAGCCTAACATTCCTCGCATCAGCATCAAACTCTGGGAATGCTCTGTCGATGTTCCTCCACTGGGATCCATCGGCGGGGTGTCTCAACATGCCATCATGCTTACGTTCTTCTTTGTGCCAGCGCATCAGTTTGGCATGGTCTTTGTTCCTGAACAAACGCTTCAGACGGGGTATCAGAGGGAAATACCACATCACCTTCGCATGGATTTTTTTCTTAGAACGCTCTCCCCCAACATCACTAGGGTCGTCCCGCCTGATCTTGTATCGCGCGCAGGTGCAAACCGGACAACGATCCAAGTGTTCGTACTGTCCGCGATAGAGGATACAGTCATTAGGACACGCATGTATCTTCTGCACCTCCAAACCGAGAGGGCAAACAACACGTTTTGCTTGATACGTCGTCGATGGCAATGTGTTACCCTCTGGAAGAATCTTCTTTACGAGTTTCAGTAGCTCCTCGAAACCCTTATCAGTAACACCATTTGCTGCCTTCCACTGCAGAAGTTCAAGTGTGCTACCCAACTTCTTTAGCCCCTCTTTGCAATCTGGGTACAGGTCAGTCTTGTGGTCCTGCAACATGCGCTGTATCTTTTTCAGTTCCTTATCATTGCCGCAGTCTTTCTCGGCATCACGCAACATTTGCCCGAGCCCATCAGTAGGTTCATTTTCCTGAGCAACATCTTCCTGAGCATCGCCTTCCCGAGCAACATCTTCCTCATCGGCATCACCCATTGCAGCATATGCAAAGGAACCGTAGTATTGAGCCAATAACGGAATGTCGTCATCGGCCTCGTCTTCTTCATCTTCATCCATTAGAATTCCTCTTTCACCGTGCTTCGTCCAAACAGAATAATTCCTCATGAAACCGTGCCTCATCAAATGCACTTGAAGACAACCTCTTTGTTTGTACGATTATATATTTTTACAATGGGTGCATGGGCAGAACATGAAACCGGACGGCGTCCTGTTAGCCTCGGCGGCATCGAGAAACGTCCTAAGGCCATCACAGAACGCCTGAGCGTGGGGGTCCCCGTACATCCATTGTCTATTCATCTGCATTATTAACCAATAACAAATATACAATACAATTTAAAGATAAAAAAATTTAATATATAAATAAATACAAATTATAATATATATTCCATTATATAAATAAATTTCTAAAACTACATTACTATATTCATTAAATATAACATTACTATAAGCCTTATAAGATTTATAAGATTTTCTATTAATTTATAAGATTTTCTAGCATTTTATATTGATTTTCTAGTAATTTATAAGATTTTCTATTAATTTATAAGATTTTCTAGCATTTTATATTGATTTTCTAGTAATTTATAAGATTTTCTAGTAATTTATAAGATTTTCTAGCATTTTATATTGATTTTCTAGTAATTTCTAAAACTACATTACTATAAGCCTTATAACTATTCACAAGTCATACAAAACAAAGTACTAACTAGCTTGCCTTCTCTCTCCATTTAAAACACAACATGAACACTCTCTCCACCATGAACTCAAGCTCTCTCCTCTCTCTCCTCCACGAACACAAGCTCTCTCTAGCTAGCTTTACTTTGATTCACAAATCCCTCTATTTCTAAATCATAGAAGGATTACAAGCTAAATAAAACATTAGAGAATGAAAGAGTGTACCTTGTAGTGCTCCTTAGATGAGTAGATTCTTCACAAATTTTGAAAAAAATTTGGGCAGCACCTCGGCCGAGCAGCATGAACACAGCGGCTAAGTGTTCAGCTGGCTCGGGCGGGGGAGGAGGAAGCCCCTATATTCAAACACATTAGCACCGGGTCGTGGCAAGACCCGGTGCTAATGTTCACCCTTTAGCACCGGGTGCAGCCACGACCCGGTGCTAAAGGCCTCGGGCACATTAGCACCGGGTCGTGGCTGCACCCGGTGCTAAAGCGTGAACATTAGCACCGGGTCTTGCCACGACCCGGTGCTAATGTGTCCGCCCTGACACACCTCCGCGCCGCCCCCGCTCCTAGCCGTTGGACCCGGTGCTGAAGCCCCATCAGCACCGGGTCCAAAAATGGCCGAGGCGGAGGAGGCGGGCGGATGTGAAGGATTCTGGTAGTGCTAGCCCAACTGTCCAAAAATCACAATTGTCTACTCATGAAAAGCAACCCTCCAATCATTTGTCGACACCATTGCAAGTGCTTGCATCAAGCTTGGGTTTGTCATGTGCAGGACCTCCAATTAATTATGGAGCCACTAACATGGACGATCAGCTGTCCTCTGAAATCATAATGATAAGCTAGCTTGGGGTCCGTCCACTTGAGACGAAGTTTTTGGAAATTTTTCTCCAAACAAATGTGACATATTTCCTAAGAAAATCAGTTTGACAGTATAGGAGCTCAAGAAGCCGACTAAAAGAAATTTGCTTAGGTAGATTTTTTTCTTGCTAAAAAAAGTGACTGTTGTTAGTGCATGGCTCAGTTAAAAATTCATGCACGCTCTGAAACAGAAAAAAAAAGAATAGAGAAGACCAGTGATGCAGCTCTAAATATTGGGGTAGGCCAGTGATGCAGCTCTTTTGCAGGACATGAATGATGCCACATGGAAAGGGATGCCCATGTATATATGTCCGAATTCAGCTTCAATGATGAAGACGAACAGACCATGACATATACTTTCCTCATGATATTTTAGGATCTTTAGTAAACATATATGTAGTCATTTACCACTCTCAACAATGTAGTCATGTACCTACGAAATTATTACTGCAGAAAATTGTGTGTCCAAATTAGCAGGTACATTACTACACATTAGCTATCTCAAAGGTAATCTCATGCATTGCAACATAGAATTTTTTATTATGCGGATAAACGAGAGGGATGTAAGAGAAAGAAGCAGTTGCTCCGCGAAACAAACACATCATGGGTTACAATTTGGGACTATGAGGCAACTCCCAATGCACCTCACAATATTTCTTTTTTTCACCCATAAATTAAGGGATATGTTTTTTTTTGCGAAAGACCCATATAGACGCAGACACTTACAACACACACAATCATCTATATAAATACACGCACGCAAACACACAATCATCAAATGTCAAGTTTGACGAAGTCACCACATGCACGTCACTATCGACGGGCAAGTCACGTACTACTGAAAGAATAACTTTGGTTAAATTATGAAATAAATTCTAAAAAATACAACACAAATGCCGAGTCGAGGACTCAAACCCCGGTAGGCAGGTTCAATCACAAGAAACCTTACCAACTGACCTACTATCCGTTCACCAAAAGATGTGGTGTTATTATGAGAATGCCAAAACAATAAAGCTTTATGTACGGATTGTTTGCTAAGTTGTCTCAAAATTACGTGTTAATTTATGAGACCGTCTATTATATGGCATCAATGTACTTGCTCCTATTAGACTTGGCTTATATGATGACACAATTTAACATGCCTTATTAGGATTGACTTTTATCGTTCCACAATTTAATTAACATATCAACAGGGATGCCAATTCTATAGAGGGCAATTCCATGCGATCATGGTCAATCTGAAAATTGCGCATAGTATGGCATTGGATGCCTTGCATTCTAGAGATTATATATATGACAAATGTTTAACAATTATTTTGGACTTATTTTGATAATCGATGGTTGAAGCAGAGATTAAGATCTTCACGTGCTTAAATTAGTCCTAGCCACGAGTTAGAAATACATGACTAATAGTTTTTTTAAGAAAAAAAGTACCTAGGTGTGTATACAACAGACTACCCTACTTAGTTGATAGCTCAAAAAACTAAAAGAACATACAACCAAAGAACTAGTATACGGTCCTCAAGCGTCTATGAAGTATGATTCTGCATTGTTCATATAAAATACATATATGTTCACCTTTGTTGCTTGCCCTGAAGGAACAACATTGTTTAAAGCTGTAGAAGCACATTGATCACTGGGGCCATGAGATTTTATTCCACATGCACCAAATAAACAAATACTCCATCCGACCTCCCCTCACTCACTCTCATGCATCTGCTGTGCCAGCCGGCCCTACCTGGATTATACTGTCACTAGCCAATCAGATCAGCCCTGTCTTGTCGAACCTCTATACCCGCTGCCATATCCGGGCCCATCAATTTTCGTTACTTGGGTCCCATCAATTTAAACCAAAAAAAGGCTAGTGTTTGAGTTTGCACAGCCCCGTTGGTCTCGCTTATCCGCCACTGGCCAGCAATATTTTTCTCTCAGAACAAATCAGCACCAACCACCTGCCACCAGTCAACTAACAGTATTTTTCTCTCAGCACAAACCAGCACTAGCCACCTGCCACCATCCAGCCGAGCACTTTTTAGATTTTATCCTGAAGTTTCTACACCTTCTGAATTTTGACAATAGGACTATGCCCTTGTTTAGTTTCTAAAAAGCAACCCGAAAGTTCACTATGCAAAAAGAAGATTCCCATCACATCAAAATGTCGACCCATGCATGGAGTACTGAATGTAGATGAAATCAAAAACCAACTGCACAGTTTTGTTGTATTCTACGAGACGAACATTTTGAGCCTAATTAATCAATTTTTGGATAATTTTTCATACATACAAATGAAATGCTACAGTGATGCAATGATTACCAAGCGACCACAAATCTCTAAATCTCCACCCCTATTTGGCATCTAAACAAGGCCTATAGGAGGGTGTGGATGTTAGGAGGGCTGGAGTACCGGGAGACGAAGCCCATATGAGATATAAATCGGCCCAAAAACGGCCGAGCTGAAGCAATTCCTTTCCTACATATATTTCTTTTTGTTTATAACGATGATCTTTTTTTTCTGGCTTGAAACGCCTGTCTATATTTGGTGAGACTTTGCTGTAGGCGAGGTTGGTTAGGTCATACATAGACAGATATCGTTGGATCTGATGGCGACTGATACTTGATTTTTCTTGCTGGTCATCTTCATTAGCCCAAGACCAAAGTTCAAATGCAGCTGCATCCATGATGGTACAGCAATAATTACCCACGCAAGCGTGCATGTCACCTGCAATCCAGTTGCTCATGTTGAAGCATCACTCCTAGTTTAACCTTAATTAATTCTACCTAGACACGGGTAATTTCAACCCACAACCAAGTTTCACAATATATGAACTAAGCTAAAAAAACATTTTTTTTATTTTGAGCTTTGCTGGAGTTTCTTTCCCTTTTTTTTCTCTGAGGAGCTCAATGGAACTATCTATATGTTATCTCTTATGAACTTTCCAATAAACCCAATTGTTTGAAGGAGGTATTAGCATATATTTAGGCGTTCAAATGAAGTAACAAACTCCAGTAACTGGAAATGTGTAGAGAGAATTTTGTTAATTCCCAGATCCTTGTACTACACCATGCTTCTTCTGATATAACATTAAGTTTTATAAAAGAAAATATTAAACATGTGGATGAAGTAAGCAAGTTGCATACTTTGCATGCCTTCGGCACGAGAAACAGCAAGGAAGCAAAGTCAAATTGGCTCCTACAAAGTCAACCTGTGGAAATTTCTAAATATAGGCCAGGTACTTTTCCTCCTAAACTACGTGAGATTAATTAAACATGCAAAAGTACACACATATGTGAATGCATCTTTCCTTGATGTTTTGGCAAGTTATGCCTACAACTTTAACAAGAAATAGTAAAATAAAGGGATGTTGTGTTTCCGATGGAGCTGGCTTTGAACAAATGAAATAAAATGGTCAAATGAGTAAAATATTTTCACGACCGGGACTTTCTAGCAAAAACACAGTTTATTGAGAAAAAAATATCAACACCTTATCTAGTCTCCTCCTTCACATGCCTCTTGGACACATGGATATTCATTCTGCGTGCATAATAAATTGGTTGAGAGGTGCACGGTATTTTTTTTCGAGCCACGGTATGGAACTCGAATTTTCAGACCATGGTACATACATACGCCAAGCAAAGAGTAACAGCAAGATCATTCGTCCCTAAAAGCATCAACATTGTGAGTTGTGAAACGCAGTATGGTTCCGTGTACATTATGCTATTTGCTTCTAGCAATCCATTTTCTATTTATCCTTGGCACTCTCTAGATTGATCACCTGTAGCAACTTCTCTATAGATGAACAGAAGTTCTTTACGCAGTAAAGCCAGTGAGCTTCTCAAAGAAGCCACCGGAAAAGTCACATGATCGATGCAGTGTGGCATGAGTGTTTCTTTTTATCCACCTCCAATCACAAATTTCTGAGGTGGCCCGAAGTACAAAAATAGCATGGCACCTGCTGCTAGGCCATGCACATCAAGTGGTTGTTTTTGTGCGCAAATCAGAAATGTCACAATCCTAAAGATTAGGTAGCTTACCTAGTTCTGGCTTATGCGATGCCATCAAATACCTAGCCTTAGGACGAGTACATTGGTCTCCTCTGATAGACGGTATCATGCAGGACACCTAATCAGACAACCTATATAATAAGTTGTTATTTTAGTTGTCTCGTAGTAATATAAAATCTCTTAATTTATAGCGAAATAAATAAATATTATTGGTTGCATGACAACAAAACTCTACAATGGTAGAGAAGTTGTCTCATAGTCCTAAAATTTAGCTCATGGGGCAGTTGTTTCGCGAAACAATAAACTCATGCTCTCACCTTGCTCTCTCCCCTCCACATCAGCAAAAATCCTACGTGGCACTGCATGAGACGACCTATCAGACCGCTGACGTGTAACAATATACCTGCCCTTACATGCCATCAAATACATAAATCACATGGATTTATTTTGACATTATATGGTCATAAAAAAGGTATTAGTTTGTGGGCATAATGCCCCGTATGTAACTATACAAACAAAAAGGGATCACTGAAGCTTGAAGGAAACAACTTCACTTTGGGGGGTGAAACCAAATAAAACAATTACATTGTGGTACGTAATTGAATTGCAGGAGTTTTTAGGTGCCGTTTGGATCCGGATGCTAAAGTTTAGAGATTTAAATAAGTAATAATTAGACGTATTAAACATAAATTAATTATAAAACTAATTACATAAGTCATATCTATTTCACGAGACGAATCTAACAAGTCTAATTAAGCTATAATTAACACATAATTATCATATGTTTACTGTAGCATTACATTGTCTAATCATAGTGTAATTAGGCTTAATAGATTCGTCTAGTAAATTAGTCCTTGTTTATGTAATGGGTTTTTTAATTAATCTATATTTAATACTCCTAATTAACGTGTTTATATCTGATGTGACGGGGCTAAAGTTTAGACGGAGGGAAACAAACGGACCCTTAGATGGTTACACCTCTGTTCCATAGCATTTGTCTACTCCTTATATTTAGGAGGCACAGCAGGTAAGTAAATTTTTTTCCAAAGTGAATGATTCTTTGTTGCATCGGATAGAAGAACTATTAATATATCCAAAGAACATGAATTAATTCATTTTTATTGAATATTACTCAATATTTGCACATATGTGACTGCATCTTGTTTCTAGTATAGTAGTTTATGCCCGTATAGGTAATCTTAATAAGACGAGCTAGGGATTGGTTTGGCTGTATCATTATGATTCGACATGGTAATCGTGGCGTGCTCCCCTTTTGAAATACCTATAATGCCCACATTGTATTGAACGATCTAGCTTTTGTTTACACCAAAATAATAAAGAGAAAAAAACATGTAGCAAAACGTAAAGGATGAACCGATGTTGCAATATATATTCCAAATAAAATAGGTACGTTTTTTTTTTGACAGGGACGGTAGGGGAGGCCCCTACCTCTTTTTTATATATTAACAAAAGATATGTACAAGATTGTTTGGCTTCAAGCCAAAATAAAAAGGAAGACAATATTACAGGTTACTACTCAACCAAAGATTTAGCTTCTCCTTGATCCTTGGCTTTGCTCGAAGAGCAACCAGGCGCATTTGTTCCTTGAAGACAATCCTCCAACCAGCAAAGGACCTTGATCCTCCATAAAAAATGATGCTGTTCTGATGTGACCATAAAGCCCAAAAGGCTACAATGACCAATTCTCTGAATATGCTAGAGGCAAATGCTTGTCTTACTGAATGAACATTTCCAACATAGGCAATGATGTATCCCAGTGAATCCCAGTGAAGATCCACCAAGCTTGACTGAAGGGACATTCAAAGGACTCCAATTTTTCAACACATTGAACACATGCATAACTATCAAGAGCCATGTGCTTTCTTCGGAGAATGTTTCTGGTGTTGAGACGATCCCTGAGCAAAAGCCAAAAAAAAACTTGTGCCTTGGCAAGACACTAGAATTCCACAGCCATTTGAATAGAGGTGAAGCTGGTAAAGACCCAGATAAACTGTTATAAGCCTGCTTACATGTGAAACTTGTGGATCCCCATGTGAAATGCCATTGATCTTGCATATTTTCATTTTTATTCAGCTCTTGTAAGCATGCATCAAGTTCCAAGAGCTGCTCAGCCGCTTGGGTAGACAATGGCAGTGAAAATTATCTTCAGGTGTATTACTTAAGAATTTCTGCAGAGATACATTCTTCTTTCTAGCAAAACTGTGTAATTGTGGGAACCTCCACTTCAAAACTCCCGCATTCCATAAATCACTTCAAAAAACCAGGGTATCACCCTTCTGAACTGAACATGTAGCAATCATCATGAATTGTTCAGACAACTTCATTATATCGCTCCACCAAAAGAGCCAACTGATGATCTAGCATGGGGAGGTGTTCCATTTTGATACAAGCATCTCCAAGTGAGATGCACCCAAGGCAGATCCAACTTGTTGTAAAATTTATGTAAAAACTTGAGTAACATGGAAGTATTGTGTGTTCTTAGGTTGATAATGCCCAAACCACCCTCTTCTTTTGATCGGCATGCATGTTTCCAAAACAGGTAGGCTTATTGTACCCTTTTTTCATTCTATTCTAGAAAAGATCATAGGGTTTTATAACAAATTCTTAAAGTGCTATCTAATCCTTTACTACTTTCCAAAAATTAAAGATGGATCGTATGCTTGTGGTTGTGTCCATAATGTTAAAAAAGCATTAGATTAGGTAATTTTATTTGCTAGTGTATATTACAATTCATAATTGTACCAAACACACAGAAGAAAAACACATATAATGTTGAGGGAATAAGGATGGTGATGATAACATCATAGTATAATGTTTGAGAACACCCAAACAAATATAAACCAGGTTTTATGTGCTACAGAAAAAAAATACTATGTGAGCTATAAGAAATTCTACCGGTTTAGGGTCATTTAAAACGTACCAATCAAACCCTACACATACATATAAACCTATATGCCACACAGAGAATGGAAACATTATAATCCCTTTGTGGCTTCACTTATGATGGGATACCATAACAAAATCATTTTGGTAAGATAGTGCAACACCAAGAGTCGAAATCCCGACTAGTTGCCCGCTCGCTTACTAGCAAACCATTACACTACGAGCGTATTCGTAAAGGAGTCAAATGGTGTAGCACTCTAATAGCACGCTACGGTACACTGAGAATGATATGGCACAACAAGGCTGAACACGTGAGCACATGGGCGAAGGAGCATGTAACAAAAATCTTTAGCTAGAGGGGTGGATGAGCACGGGGTGGTGCTAATAACAATACAAACTATTTCGTTGCGCAAAAAACAATTTATGAGAAAGGCATATATTTCCCGGGAGAAAATCATTTCACCACAAGAGTACACGCTATCAAAGAAGAGCCGAAAGGCTGGCTATACAGTATGCTTTTTCGAAAACGCGGAAATGACGGATCACGTAGGAGTAAATGGAGAGCGTGATTTTTCCGAGCGTCACGAGATCAGAAAGAAGCGAGTGAGCAAACCAAGGCAAAAATTAAGGGCAAGCAATAAACCGCTTTAATTTAATCTACGTGCCCCACGTTCAACCTAGATTTGAGAGACGTGGAGCTGTGCCAAACGGGACCTTAGTGGGTGTGAGTGTGTGGGGCCCTATAGACAGACTCAGCTCCTTTATTCCGGGGCTTGTACCGAAAATAGGCGAGAAATGAATTAAATCATCCGGGAAACAAAGAGGCTTCCTCTCCTTCCCCAAACTATCCTCTGTCTCTCCCTCTCCCCGATCCGATCCGTAGTGGCTCGCGTCCCGGTTCCTCGCCGGCGGCAGCGGCGCTGGGCGAGCGGCGGCGGCTGGGCGAGGTCTTCATCCGCTTCGCCGGCGGCGATCATCCACTAGGTGCGCCGCCTTTCCCCCGGTTCCCTTCTTGCTCTGCGGAAACCGAGCACCCGCATTCGGATCTGACCCAATTACTCCCGTACTGGGCGCGCCCCTGCTGGCCTCGTGTTCGCGCGCGCGTGCAGGTCGGTTGAGCGGCGGCGGCGCGGCGGGAGATGGAGGCGGACGCCGGGAAGCTGTTCATCGGCGGCATCTCGTGGGACACCAACGAGGATCGCCTCCGGGAGTACTTTGACAAGTATGGGGAGGTGGTGGAGGCCGTCATCATGCGCGACCGTGCCACCGGACGCGCTCGAGGCTTCGGCTTCATCGTGTTCGCCGACCCTGCCGTGGCAGAGCAGGTCATCGTAGAGAAGCACATGATTGATGGCCGCATGGTAAGCAAATTAGTAATTTTTATGAATCGTAGGTTCAAGATGTGGCGCTAGATCCATGCCTTTAGATGATGTTGGTTCATTGCTGGTAGTAGTTGCGGTCATTGCGGATAATTCAGTATGTTTGTGATGTGTTTTGTCAGGTTGAGGCGAAGAAAGCTGTTCCTAGAGACGATCAGCATGCTCTTAGCAAGAGTGGAGGTAGTGCTCATGGATCGCCAGGGCCCAGCCGCACAAAAAAGATTTTTGTTGGTGGTTTGGCTTCCACCGTGACGGAGGCGGACTTCAGGAAGTATTTTGAACAGTTCGGGACGATCACTGACGTTGTTGTAATGTATGACCACAACACGCAGCGTCCTAGAGGGTTTGGGTTCATCACGTATGATTCAGAAGATGCCGTGGATAAGGCATTGTTCAAGACTTTCCATGAACTAAATGGTAAGATGGTTGAGGTCAAGCGGGCTGTTCCTAAGGAACTGTCACCTGGACCTAGCATGCGCTCTCCTGTTGGTGGGTTCAACTATGTCATGGGCAGAGCCAATATCCTCAATGGATATACCCAAGGTTACAATCCGAGCCCAGTGGGTGGCTATGGGATGAGGATGGATGCAAGGTTTGGGCTTCTGTCAGGCGGGCGCAGTGGCTATCCATCTTTTGGTGGTAGCTATGGAATTGGTATGAATTTTGACCCAGGGATGAACCCAGGTATTGGAGGTGGCTCTAGTTTCAACAATAGTCTCCAGTATGGACGGCAACTTAATCCATACTACAGTGGAAATTCTGGTAGATTCAATAGCAATGTTAGCTATGGTGGAGTGAATGATAATAATGGATCAGTGTTTAATTCACTGGCTCGTAATCTATGGGGTAATTCGGGGCTTAATTACTCTTCCAACTCCGCAAACTCTAATTCGTTTGTGTCGTCTGGAAATGGGGGCCTTAGTGGAATTGGGAACAACAATGTGAACTGGGGAAACCCTCCTGTCCCAGCTCAAGGTGCTAGCGGTGGCTCTGGTTATGGTACTGGAAACTTTGGCTATGGATCCAGTGAAAGCAACTTTGGTCTGGGTTCCAGTGCTTATGGAAGGAATGCTGGATCAGCTGGTGTCAACACCTTCAACCAATCAACCAATGGATATGCTAGGAACTTTGGAGATTCATCAGCAGCTGGTGGCTCCATCTATGGAGACACAACATGGAGATCTGGATCTTCTGAGCTTGATGGAACCAGCCCATTTGGTTATGGGCTTGGGAATTCAGCTTCAGATGTTACTGCAAAGAGTTCAGCAGGTTACATGGGGCATTGACTGATAGAGGTTAGCTACTTTCTTTCTTGTGTTTTGCTATCTTTGTCTGCATTTCATTAATTTTTTGATAGTTTGTCAATTATTAGACTCAATGCAATCTTTTGAAAGGGAGAAATGCTGAGTGTAACCTGTACTGAAACAGTGGCTCTAGATGAAGGGCTTACATTCTTATGCTTATTTGCACATAGAAACCTTGTTTATTCATTTCTGATCTTAACTATTGGTGATTGCTCTTAGTTGTTCTGGGAATGATACAGAAATTTACTCATTACTTTTGAATCTCTGCAACTCTAGACAAAGATGTATCCTTGAACCTCTCTAGACCATGATTAAGCAGTTTCTTTCATTATTGCATTTGAACCCTTTTTTTGTATTTATGGTGCAGCAACTGAATACTAATGATGGTTGCTTGATAGACGCTACAAATATGTAGGAAGTAGAAGGTGCTAATGGTACATTAATCAGGTGTAGATTTACTATTCGACTGTAACATTGAAGATTCTATTAAAGTATCTTAATTTTACACTGGTTAGCTTCATTTGGGATAACCAGACGGGCATAACATCCATTATCAGCTGCTATTTCATAGTTTTAGTGTAACACTGGTTACTAATAGAATCTTGAATCCTTGGTTTCCTCACCCATGCTTGCATAACATCCACTCTTATGTTTTCAAGTCACGAGGTATGTCATAGGAGTCATGACATGGCTGGGTAGACAATGAACTGCATTCCAACATTATACACTTCACAAATTGAACAATCATGGATCCATTTCTACTTCGTGGAGCTGTTTGTTCACATTTAAATATGTTTTCTTTCTGCCTAATTATCTCTTATGAACTGCACCAACACAAAATTTGAAAACATTCATCCTTATGAATGTGCATGCAAAATCTTTAATGTAACGTAATGCTGGTTCAAAACTTTGGTCTTTTTGTATGCTTCTGTTGAATACTTGGACTTTTTCTCCTACTTGGAAAAAGCAACTGCCCTCCAAATTTGTCTTATTATAATTAATTTCCATGCCTCGATTGGTGCGAAGATACCCAAGCATATATCCAAAATTTGGTATTTTGGAAAAATTTGGGTGCTTTTCTCTTTTTTGAGCGTTACAGCCTACGCTACCCCGCAGTTCCACAGGTCACTTAAGCCACTTTGTTCTCTTAAGTCATTCTTTGATTCTGTGTCAGAGGAGTTTATTTCAATATGTTCTATAGTTGCCTTTTCATTTGGTACAGGATGGTTTGAGCTGAGTAAGTTCACTTGAAAAAGTTGCTGAATCTAATCTGATGTGTGGTTTATTTGAAACTCACTAAGCTGAGTTTAGAAACAATAGGGGCATTTTCTGTTTGCCTACTCTTTTGGTTGATCTAGTTTGTAGCTACTTGGTAGCTTGAGACATTTATCTTTGTAGGATATGCACTTACATTTTGATTTTTGGGAATAAATGCTAGTATAGTTTAGGGAAATTTTAGAGTTAGCGCTGTTTTGGATCGTGAACTTCTAGTGCGTTTGAAATCATGATTGTTCTGTGAAGTATACCTGTCCTTATTGTGTTTCTAGAAACGATAAACTACTCACATATGCTTATTGCATATGCAAGTATCAACCAGCCACTATTGATGTAAATGACACTGGGATGCACAACCTTTTTTGATGCTCTTTATCATGCTACACATGTTGGGTTATTTACTAATAACTTCTACTTTGCCTTGTGCAGGAATGACGCTGCCTAGGAATCTTTCGTTCGCATACAACATTTGTCATAATAGGTTGAAGAGAGGACTGGAGGTGCAACAGGTGCAAATTTTGAACCTCACATGATTCACAAACATGGGTTAGTTAATAGAGCTAACCAGGGGAGTCGGTCGATGCAGTCAGATATATATCCTCGGAGGACCTTTTTTAAAGCGTATTTGCATTTTATGTAAGGCTTGGGATTGTGGGTTTTCGGATTTCCTACAGCGAGAGTTTAGGTTTTGGCAACCTTGGGTGTTTTTTGGTCGGATGAGATGATGTGAAGTTAAGATTGCGGGATATATATACCTGGAGAGTGTTCAGTTGTACGGCGGTGCTGCCCCCCCATATAGACCCCACCCCCCTTGTCGAGTTTTTGTCAGTATAATAGAGAAAACTGCTCTAGTAGCGTCCTTCAGATTTGTGTGCTAGTTGTTATCAGAGGATGATAAGTTTTTTTTACCTTTTCTTGGTTTCTTTTATCCTGTCTTACTGAAGTGTATGTACCAGAGGTCTGGTCTGTGTTTTTTCCCTAGTGCAACTTTTGAGGGGATGCCCCCCTTCCGGGCCCCAGAGAATAATAATGCTGCTACATTATATTCTAATTCATTTTGAAGGTTTTTCCTGACGCTGTTTTTGAATCGCGATTGAACATCTGGACATTCTGATTCCTCTCTGCAATTTGACAGTGTGATGCTTATGTTATTCAGGATCTGTGACTGTAGGTCACTCTAGTGGATAGTGGGTGGTGCTGTCAGGTTTTCCTGCATTGCCTTTTTTTGCTCATAATTCACGTTCCATGGTGCATCCTATCCCAGTCTCCTTTTGTTGTGTTGGAACTAAAGTCATGTTTTTTTTGCTTCTGTTATATTTCTTTAATTCTTGCATATTATAATTTCATCACCCTATCCCATAAGAAGACCCCGCCTTTATTTTTGGAAACACACTGAATCGGGAATTGGGATTCACCAAAACTTACAGATGGCTGCACTACATGGTTGAAAAATCAGCGAACATTAAAAAAAGGGGAAAGGGCGAGGCTGACTGGGGCCCTTTGATGCCATGTTGCGTCAGAGAGATCATATTTGTAGGATCCCAATCGATTGCATACAATTCGGTCTAGTGGTAAGTATGATGAGTGTGCAGAAAAGACGACACGAGTGAAGTTTGTGAATTTAGCTCAAATTCGAACCAAACTCTGAAAATTCCAAGAGCAATCCTATTCGGCCGAGCCAGCATGATGCGGGACTGTAGGAGCAATCTTTGATTCTTTGCTTCCATGCTGAATTTATCATATCATTTTTGCTGCCTGACTAATTCCCGGTGGCATCAAAGTGTGAACAGAAACGCTGTGACATGCCCTGTTAACTCCAGCGAATTAAGATACCGAAAAAAAGAATGCTAATCGACAGCCACATTTCATATGAACTGCTTGTAAGTTTATATGAAACGTGGCTGTCGTTTAGCATTCTGAGAACAGGCAGTTCATATGAAACGTGGCCTTTGTGCAGAGAATTCAGAGAAACAGGCAACAACTGAACAACCTTCGATCGTGAGTCGTGACTCCTGAGCTCGTGATGATCTTTTGCGGTGGCTGCCGGCCGGCGTCGTGGCTCGCGAGGGAGATGTGCTCGCCGGCCATGGCGAAGAGCCGGAGCGTGGAGGGGCCTCGACCGTCAACGACGAAGACGAAGGCTCCATGTTCTGAACGCCGAGGAGGGAACGGTGTCGTCGACGACGGCGAGGAGTCAGGGCGAGGGGAGGCGGAAGGCCATGGCGTGGCCTCAGCGGGCCACTCCGTGACGGGGAAGGTGAGGAATTGGGCTCGCCGGCGGCGGGGCGCGAGCGGCGGACGCCATCGCCGGCGCCGCCGCGGACTTGAAGACTGAGCAGCTGGTTTGACTAGTCCGACCAGTAAGTAAGGAGCCCGTGTAAGCGTGGACCGCGGTCAACGATATTTGCAGATTGGCCCCTGGAATGGATGGTGATTTACTTACACCTGGACACACAGCTTCTTTTTCGCGCGGACACCAGCCAAATAAACGTCGATTCCAAACATGATTGGCTATAAATGGAGGTTGTCGAAGTCATCTTAATCCTAAATTACGAGTCTACGGAGTACATCCTTAAATGCAAATTATTTTAGAGGCCGAAACATATTTTATTATCTAATGCTGTAATTATATAAAGAAAATGGAATAATGGGACAGAAGCAAAAAGAAAAAAAAGATAAACGTCACTGTTTTAAAATTAAAAGCCTCATTTTGTTTCGTAATAGGATAAGCCTTTATAACAGAAAAATAATACTCTATTTATTTCTACTTTTTGTTACACAAAGCTGATATCATTAGGGTCATTCAAAATGCTTTCTTACAAGTATACTTTTGTATCATATAAATAAAATCGTATAGAGTAAATTTTGACCTAAATTTTATATGAATTGAAATATACATTTTCGCTTTTTTAAAAAAGGAGTATGGAACACTGTGCTGCCAGCAATTCTCATTTAAAACTACACAAAATACATGTAATATAATCTTTTTTGCAAGGACACATTTAACTTAATTACTTACATTGAATTTACGGTCTACTTGCCAAACTCAATGCAAAAAAATTATAGACGGATCACGAGATAAAAAAATGGATTAAACAGTGAAAGTAAATGCATTTGCACGCCTAAACACACGTTTAGATGATTGTCTCGGCCATAAATAACCTGACGTGGACAGAGAAAATTTAGATGATTATCTCATTACGTGTCATGTCTAATTGTCTTCTATCCTTATGTATTATTCAATGATATTTATTTGTATATTTTCTGGTACAGTGCAAATCATTTGTACCATTTAATCTATTGTCTAAACCGTCTAAACACTAAACGGAGGGTGGCCGACCGTCTAGCATTTAGACTTCAGCTATAGTTGAATAATATTTATATTTTCTACTATATAATTTTGGTTGTGTAAATGTGTTGAATAGACAACCTGTAATGGGAAAAATACATAAATGGAAAAGTTAGCAATATGTAATGTCGTAATGAGAACTTGAATCAATTATCCAACTGGCGCCGAATTTTGATTGAGTGTGACAGTGTGAGCCGTGAATGTCTTCAGACCTCCCCCGTGCAGTGCAGGCACGAGCACCATTTGCATCGATAACTAGTGGACCAGGCCATTGCGCTCCAAGCTAAGCAGCATCAACTTCTGATCAACACTCGCTGGGACCAAAATGATCATCATTTCATTTTTTTTATTGCGAAAGAAAAATGATTATCGTTTTGACGTCTCTAGGGACATAAACAACCTCTTGAGGAAAATTAAAGTATACAATTAATATACACTCCCGTTTGAAAAAATGATAATATACATACACTTCAAAGATAGATACATCTCCTATCATGTTTCTAACCATTTCTGCAGTAGACAAGGCTTTCAATCTGATATTACCAATTGTGCTCTGGCATAGCGTTCAAAACACCCCCATAGTAGACTAATAACTCTCCTCTTTCCGAGTTTAGGTTTCCCAATTTATACCATATTCATGCTAATACACAACCCATGAAGATGTTTCACACCAAGCCATAATATATATAAGTTTTTTTCCCCAAAGGGTCACCATTCAATCCAACTCCGTTACACACACAAACACACACACACACACACACAAGCATTCATACTATGCATTGTCCTTCAACGCCGATTTGCCAAATTCAACGACAAACACGTACATCCCCATTCGGTCAAAGGCAATATACGCGTCAAAGTAAGACATATATACTCCCCATTTCTTACTTCCACAATCCATCAATCAAACAACAATTGCCATTACCCCAAAGCCTACCTTCACTACCTCCACAGCTTCTTCCCTAGCTCTCTTGTTCCCAATGGAGGAGCAGACCGTAGTTCTCATCGTGGGTGCAGGACCAGCAGGCCTTGCAATGGCGGCATGCCTCACCAAACTTAGTATCCCATATGTCATTGTCGAGCGTGAGGATTGTAGTGCATCCTTATGGCGCAACCGCGCCTACGATCGCCTAAAGCTGCACCTTGCAAAGGAGTTTTGCGAGTTGCCCCACATGCCATACCCAACAAATGCCCCAACCTACATCCCAAAGGATCAGTTCGTGCAGTACTTAGACAATTATATTGAGCATTTTGGCATCCAACCGAAGTACCTCACTGCCATCGAGTCATGCTCATATGATCAAGGTAGAAACTGTTGGTTCAACATAGCACGTGACTTGACAACATCAGTGATTGTCAGGTACACAGCTAGGTACCTTGTCGTGGCAAGTGGTGAGAATAGTGCAGAGAACATTCCGGCGATCCCTGGGCTGCATGGATTTGGTGGAGAGGCTATACACTCGTCAGTTTATAAATCAGGCGCCACCTACTCAGGGAAGAATGTACTTGTAGTTGGGCGTGGCAACTCTGGAATGGAGATTGCCTACGACCTTACATCTCATGGTGCCAACACATCTATTGTTATTCGCAGCCCGGTAAGTTTGTTGTTCCGCTTTCATTCAAAAGCACACATGCAACCTTAGTTAAGAATGAAACAAAGTTCTTAACTAAAATCAAAGTGGCATTAAAAAATAAGAACATGCATAAACTTTCCATAGGAAAATGGTGTGTATACTCCTAAACATGAGAAAATTTAGGAATGTACTTCTAATAAGATGAACACTCTACGCATGTCTATGCTACTGTGCTCTTACAAAATATATATGTGTGACATGTTGTGTGCTTGCAGGTACATATAGTGACAAAGGAAATCATTCGGTTGGGCATGACTTTGATCCAACATACACCGATTAATGTCGTGGATGATCTTCTTGTGAGGTTATCAAATTTTGTGTTTGGAGACCTATCAAGGCACGGCATTACGAGACCAAAAATAGGCCCTCTCCTGCTCAAGGAAAAAGCCGGTCGATCTGCTGTCATTGATGTTGGGACAATTGGTTTAATTAAGAATGGCACTATCAAAGTGAGCATGCTTCCTCATAAGTAAAAGCAAGTTATATAACTGAGTTTCTTCATCAATTTATTCAAGTTTGTTTATATCTACAGGTGCTTGGAAATATTTCCAAAATCATGGGCAACAAAGTTGAATTTGAAGATGGGAATGAAAGTGCTTTTGATGCTATTGTGTTTGCAACTGGATATAAAAGCACGGCAAATACGTGGCTTAAGGTATAAACATCACTATTTGATCTTACCATGCGGCTAAATTAATTTATTTAACAATTTTGTCATTTATGTTTTAACAAATCAATTTAATTTTATAATTTTATTATTTCAGAATGGTGAAAGCATGTTGAATAATGATGGGTTGCCTAAGAAAGAATTTCCAAATCATTGGAAGGGTGCAAATGGGCTCTACTGTGCGGGTTTGGCGAAGAGAGGATTGGCTGGTATTGCCATGGATGCCAAGAATATCGCTAATGACATCTTTTCTAGCTACCATGCATAAGCATAGATGAACCAGCAGACCTTGTTGTAGGCAGTGGTTCTATATATATTTTAGCCATATTGTGTACTATATAACAGAGTTTCACTATATATCCTACCAATCTTTATCTTGTGAAATGATGAGTTGTCTTGTAATAGTTTGTAAAAAATGTTACCAAGGACATTCTGCATCGTATTTATCATGGAATTAACGATTTGTCCCTTGCACCCGACACATTTATATATACTAACTCCTCAAGTTTAGAACTTGTTCAAGTCTGACTCAATACAGTGTGTAGCCATTTATTATCTTATTGGAGACAGAAATGTTCTCACAGCCTTGCCTGACGAAGATGGCCGGCTATGTTTTGTTGAGTTGTTTTGTGATTGTCTCAAAGTTTGAGCAACCCTGATTGTCTGCCACTGCACTGTAACTATGATCCATCGTCGTCCACTTCGATCCTGCATTGCAAGATGCTTCTTTTTCAGGCTCGCTCACTGCATCCTCGCATCCATATCTGAATTGAAGATACAATGTACGTATTCCAAAATCTGAACCAGCAATTGGAACAACGGCCTCATACAATCTAGCTTGAGGATACAATGTATTCCAAAATCGATCCAGCATGAAGATCGAGTGGGCTTCTGTTAGTTTGTACAGAATACTAATGCTGTCGCATTGTATGACGATTTCACGCCTATGAGTTGTATGGCGTTCCATAGCAAATTCAGCATGTTGCAATGCTTAAAAAAAAATACTACATCCGTTTCAAATTACTATTCGTTTTTGACTTTTTCGCTTAGCGTTTGATCATTCGTTTTATTCAAAAAATTTCATAAGTATTATCTATTTTGTATGCGACTTGCTTTATCATCGTATATATTTCAATTATAATTTATTGGCTTGTATATTTGGACAAAATTTTTAAATAAGACCAATGGTTAAAGATCGTGAAAAAAAGTCAACGAGGAACAATAATTTGGAACCGAGGTAGTTCGTCCACAAATCATGTCACACCGGTTCTGAACATTAGTACGTGGAGATGATTCAAAGCAGCAGCTGTCCTCGATCTGCAGCAGCTTGCTTAATTACTGCCGATCAGCGGCCATCTTCGTCCGGTTATTGGGCCGTCTCAGGCCGGAGTCCAACGGCCCAGATCCATCTCCAACCGCCCCTCCTCTCCCTGCATCACCGCCGACCCGCGCCATTGTGCCACACGGTGGTCGCCGCGGCGGCGCCCTTCAACTCCTCGTTCCCGACGCGCCAGCCCGCGATGGCCAGAGCTATACCTGTGCGGGACATCCCTCGATGGCCAGAGCAACCTCTCCACCGTTTGCGCAGATCTCTCGCGGCCATGTCGTCCCGGGCCGGGCTCTCCGCCGCCGTCACCGTCGCCGCCTCCTCAGCCTCCACAGCAGCGCCGTCGCCGCGCGCTCCCTGCCTCGCCCTGGCCGCCGCCACGGAGCGCGTGAGGTGCGGGGCGTTCGGCCCGGAGGACGCACGGCACCTGCTCGACGAATTGCGGCGGCACGGCACCCGCGTCCCGGTGCGCGCGCTGAACGGCTTTCTCGCCGCGCTCGCGCGCGCGTCGCCGTCCGCCGCCTGCAGCGATGGCCCTGCCCTCGCTGTCACTTTCTTCAACCGCATGTCAGGAGCTGGGGTGGGGTCCCTCTCTTTGTACTCCTACAACATCCTCATGGACTGCTGCACCCGTGCGCGCCGCCCGGACCTAGCGCTGGCCTTCTTCGGCCGGCTTCTCAAGACAGGCTCGGGTGTCAGTGTCATCTCCTTTAACATCCTTCTCAAGAGCCTCTGTAAAGCAATGTGGACAGATGAGGCCTTGGATGTGCTGTTCCACAGGATGCCCAAGTTGGGTTGTGTGCCTGATGTTGTCTCCTACAGCATACTTCTGAAGAGCTTCTGCGATAACAGAAATAGTTGGCGGGCATTTGAGTTGCTACAGATGATGGCCGGAAAGGGAGTTGGCTGCTCACCCAATGTGGTCACATATAGCACGGTCATCCATGGCTTCTTTAAGGAGGGAAAAGTTGCTGAAGCATGTGATCTGTTCTCTGAAATGATGCAGCAGGGGATTTCACCTGATCTTGTGACTTATGGCTCCATTATTGATGCACTGTGCAAGGCCACAGCAATGGACAAGGCTGAAGTGGTCATTCGGCAAATGGTTGGTAAAGGTGTTCAACCAAATATCATTATATATAATAGCTTGATGTATGGATATTCCTCTAGGGGCCAGTGGAAGCAGGCGTTCAGGATATTCAAAGAAATCACTAGTCGGGGTGTTCTACCAGATGTTGTTACTTGGAGCTCGTTAATGGCTTCCCTTTGCAAGCATGGTAAAATCAAGGACGCTAGAGATGTTTTCGACTCGATGGTAGCGAAGGGCCATAAACCTGATATTATCTCCTACTAAATTATGCTGGACGGGTATGCTACTGAAGGATGCTTTGTTGATATGACAGACCTCTTCAATTTGATGCTAGAAGATGGTATTGCACCTGACAACAGTATTTTCAATGTACTGATCAAGGGATATTCTAAATGTGGAATGCTGGATAGGGCTATGATTGTCTTCAATGAAATGAGGCAGCAAGGAGTGAAACCTAATGTGGTAACCTATTTGACATTAATAACAGCATTTTGCCGGATGGGTAAAATGGATGATGCTATGGAAAAATTCAATCAGATGATTGATGAAGGAGTAACACCCACAATAGCTACTTACCAGTGCCTGATTCAGGGTTTTTGTACTCATGGTGGTTTGTTGAAAGCTAAGGAATTGGTTTTTGAAATTATGAGAAAAGGTATGTGTCCTGATATTGTGTTCTTCGGTTCAATAATAAACAACCTTTGCAAAGATGGAAGGGTAAAAGATGCACATGACATATTTGACTTAATTGTAAGTGTCGGTCTGCATCCTGTTGTTTCTGTTTATAATGCGCTGATGGATGGATACTGCCTAGTTGGCAATATGAATAAAGTATTGGGAGTATTTGATGCTCTGGTGTCAGCTGGCCTTGAACCTAATGTTGTGTCGTATGGTACTATTATTAATGGCTATTGCAAAGCTGGAAGGGTTGATGATGGGTTGAGTCTTTTCAGAGAAATGTTGCGTAAGGGAATCAAGCCCTCAACTATCATGTACAGCATCTTACTGGATGGGTTATTTCAGACTGGTAGAACAGTTTCTGCAAAAGAAAGATTCCATGAAATGATGGAGAGTGGAATCTCTGTTGACACTTGTACATACAACATAGTTCTTACTGGACTTTGCAAAAACAATTGTTCTGATGAAGCACTCACCCTTTTCAAAAAGTTATGTGCAATGAAGATTAAGATTGACATCATAACAATTAATATTATGATTGCTGAAATGTTCAAAACTAGGAGAACTGAAGAAGCTAAGGATCTGTTTGCTTCTATCCCAGCAAGTGGGATGGTGCCTTCTGTTGTGACTTATCGTTTAATGATTATAAATCTTATTAAAGAAGGTTTCCTGGAAGATGCCGACGATATGTTTTCATCCATGGAGAATGCTGGTTGTGATCCCGACTCTCGACTGCTGAATCATGTGGTCAGGGCGTTGCTGGAGAAACATGAGATAGTGAGGGCCGGAATTTATCTATCAAAAATTGATGAGAGGAACTTTTCGCTTGATGCTTCTACCACAATGTTGTTGGTCCATCTCTTCTCAAGCGGAGGAACATGCCAGGAAGACATTAGATATCTCCCTGAAAAGTATCATATTGCTGAAGGAGCAGGTCCCAGTTAATATGTTGCATGGGAGCTTAGATCATCACAAAATTCTCTTGGCTTGACTTGTTTGTTGCACGGGAAATTACCTGCACGCTAATAATCAGTTAGATGTGAGGTTTTGTTTTTCTGTAACCTGTTGATCAAGGTGTAACTACACTGACTGCATCCTGTGGAGAGGGAGATAAGTAAAGACCTCCAATAGGGAAGGTATAGACTTGTGCTTTCCCACATCAGGCACACTGAATACTTTTGGAGTCTGTTCTAGCTTTCACCTGCCACAAATAGGCTATACATACATGATCTTACTAGAAACAGTTTGGTTGCATCATTTGCATGTATTTTTTTTTCAGATTTCCTTCTCGGTGACACGCTTGATGCAAATATGAAGTTGCTTTTGATTCGACAAACTTAATGCTATTTTGGGGCGTTTGATGTTTCCATAGCATGTTCATTCAGCACATGACACAGTGTTGATGTTGAACGCCATGCTCTGCGCCTGCAAGCGATCCCCGTCAGTCAGCAGAGATGACGGCCTTCTCACATTCGGCCGGAGGCTGAGGCTGAGGAATAGGCCGATGCCCTTTGATTTGTGGCATTAAAGGTCACGGAAGAAGCAGAGCAATGATCAGAACGCAGCGGCGCTCCGGCGAGCCCGACGCAGAGCAGCCAGTCGGGGAGTCGGGGGTGGAACCTTCAGCGGTAAGTTTGCTAACTTAACGAATATCTGACGACAGACCAATATGGAAATAGAGTTGCATTAACTAACTAAACAGTGAACTGAAATTGGACAGTCATAATAATTTTTGAATTTGAATGCCCAACTACTTACTGTGATATTAAACAATCTTATACAAATATAATCTGCAACAGCATGATCACTGGCATTGATTTTTGTCTTTTGCTGAAAATGAAAAGGTTGGTCTTGCTTCCACGGGCAATTGGTGCTTTTGTGTAAATGTGTTTGTAGCATTGTTCTCTTGCTTGTGGGCCAGGTTACCTAAGTCAAACAAGTGTCATGTGATAGATACTATCTACACATGATACTGCGCAACCAGAAAATGGATTTACTAGTATTAGGAATTGTCCAGAATGACCACTTCAGGGTTAGCTTCTGTCAGCCGGTGTGGTACACGATTCGGTTTGGGTTTTTGGGCTGTAGAAGGGGTGGTTGTGCTGTCCCATGTTTTACTAGTACTGCCTTGAAGAAACCTCCAGCAGTTGTTGCACTGTTGCAGGAAACCCTTCTTTTTTTTACTCAAATTGTAAATTTAGCTAGCCATTTCATAGCCCAATAGCTTTGCTTTAACCAAATTGAGATGCCATCTTTAAATGTTTTAGCAGTCTAGCATGTTGTCCCTGGCAAGTGGCAACTAACTGATGTCCTATTTGTCCTGATGGAACAGGTGACCCTGTTTTGGGCATGCCTCCCTTTGTTCAGTGCCATCGAGTTCTTCAAGTGGACGCAACTCCTATCGACATGGAGAGGCGTAGGGTTCACAGCTGCTGGAATGGCCCTTGTGACAGGGGTCATGCATGTGTTCATCATCATGTTCTCCCAGGCGGAGCGGCCAAGCGCCATTCTTGTATTTTGTATGCAGGAAGGGAGTTGTTTTCTTCTTGTTTTTGGCAGCAGAATTGTAGGACCTACTGAAGCTTCAATCCACCCAAAAACTGGCAGAAGACCAACTATAAGCGTGCCATGCTCTCTACTTGTGCAAGCAATCAGCGTGGACGACAGGCTTCTGGAGGCCCAGAGGGTGAGCACAAGGAAGACGCCGAGGCAATTTTCCGGCGAGGAACAGGAGAGAATTAGCATATTAGCGGCCGGAACGCGGCGGCGCTCCGGCGAGCCCGACAGCCCGCAGAGTCGGGGAGTTGGGGGTCCATGATAGCCGTAGGATCGGCCACGTGCGGCACGGATTGGAGTAGACACGCCATTGGACTTGGTCAAACCTCCATGGTCGCCACCTCTCCATCAGTCCATTGTCCTGTGTCTGCTGCTGATGATCGGAAGTAAAGCACGGTGCAGAGTGCACCTGCTCCGAATGTTCAGAACCCTCCAAAGTTCAGAACTCGAAGTTGTCATATTCAACACACATGGTCTCCTCCGGCGTGCACGGCGAGAGAGACCATTGTCTCCGCCGACCTTGGTACCGCCCACTGCAGCAGGTTCAGAGTAAGACACTGAATTTGGATGCGAGCCTGAAATGAAGCATGCTTGCAATGCACGATCGAAATGAGCATTCGAGCATATATATGCTGTGCAGAGCGCCAGAGCCATTTCATCGCTACAGCCTCGAAACACCCATTTCTTTCACTGAATTGTCCTCTATCCCTATGTATTATTCAAAGATATTTATTTGTATATTTTCTGGTACAGTGCAAATCATTTGTACCATTTAATCTATTGTCTAAACCGTCTATCAAACAATGAACAATGAGATCCTACGTCAAGGCATCTACTCAGAACCATATGCATTAAACATGAGCAAAATCCACCTAGGGATATAGAGGCAACTAACCTTGATAACAAGGCCATGGGAGGGAACATCAATTGAAATTGTATGGAGAAAAGAAAATTTTTGGGACACGGTAAAAGAGATGACCAACTAAAACACTTCTCTATTATATGAGTCGTCCTTAATTTAAGTTCACACATTTGTAGAAAAACAATATCATAACAAAGACTAAAAATTTATGAAAATTGTTTTTTTATCAAGCTACACAATATTTTTGGTTAATTTCCTTAAAAACACCATTATACAAACAAAAAAAAACTTGAGAGAGTGTCGCACGATAAAGAGATCGATCAGCACGATCAATGAAAACAGCTATGTACACTAGGAAGTTAATTAGTTGGATGAAGGTCATGACAAAGTCAACGTATAAGATGAGGTCGAAAACAACATCTGTAAAGGGTAGCGAATAGGTTTGACCAAATGCACTATCGTGGTCTAAATACAGTTTAGTCAACTCGCTTATGATGCATCCACTAATACAAGATTGAAAAGAGAAATAAACATAACTGGCCAGTTATATATAATAGATTTGGTTAAGTGTGTCTGGTTACATTTTTCAGGTCCTCTCAATAATGGTCTACACACAACTACTAAGTCATACATATCTTCTTATTAAACCTTATTGTCGGGGACAGACCCAGGGGTCCCCTAACCATCGGGGTAATCACCCTCAAAAAACGATTAACCACAGAAGGACCGGATCAACAGCAGCCCGGAAGGGCCCCCAAGGCAGCGCGGCCCGTCACAGCTTATCACGGCCCAAATACAGCCGTCCGAGCTCGCCTGACGAGGGGATCCAAGTAGCGACCCCCGTCTCCGCCTCGCTCGAGGGACCCGGGCACCCCGGATCAGGCGCAACGCAAACTCCGCCTCGCTCAAGGGCCACGCATCCCCTCGAGCAGGCGAGCCAACTCCGCCTCGCTCGAGGCCACCCCTCTACTCAACGCGGCGCGCCCCGGCGCCCCGCCCGACAACGGCATTTAATGCCCGCCCCATCAGGCGGGCGCCGAAGTCAAAAGGCGATCTCTCCCCACGCCGCGCCGCTAACACCGCAGAGCTCGCTGTTGTACCTGCTCCGGTCACTATGCGTCCTCACCGCCACTGTGCGGACGCATGCGGCGCTGCGCAAGGCCCTGTGCAGAATTACAGGCGTCATTCTGCACCACTATTCCACCCGCTCCCGTCCTTTCCCCCCCGGTGCAGCCCTCGAATGGGCGTGAAGAACCCTCGAATGAATATATGAGCAGCGACCGAGCACGCACTCCGGTCAGGCGCGGCCCGGTGATGACGAACGCCGGGTCAAATCCACCAACTCTCGGCCATTCCCCGGTAAACCGGGCACGCCGCACACTGTGGTCAACAGCAACCGCCATGCCGACCCCTGTGTCGCCAACTCTCGTCCTTCCCCACCTGCCACGCCCTCGAACCAACAGCGGCGGGCGGCTGGGGGCGGATTACGGCGGCGCCACCCCTCAAAACCACTCCAGGACAAGCACAGGGACGGCCATGACACCCGCAGAAGCCGGAGCTCGCCATAAATCCCCTGCCAGGGTCAAGGATGACCGCACGCCCGGCACCATGCTCTCCAGTGCGCGCCCCTGTAGCACACACTGTACTTGTACTTGTAAGCCCCTCTCCCCCTCTCTCCTTGGCCTATAAAAGGAGGAAGGGAGCGAGAGAGACGGACAGACAAGGGAGACGAACGCAGACACGATCACCACCGCACACGATATTGGCACTCTGCCTCAATCACATCTCACTCCGGGACCTGGAGACTCCTTCTTCTCTCCCACCTCGCTTGTAGCCCCCCACTGCAAGCACTCCAGTGCAAGATAGTACAGCGCCCCGAGCGCACTCTGCTGGACGTACGACCTCACGGTCGGAACCAGGATAAACCATTGTCTCGTCGTGCTAGCTCTTGCATCAACCGTCAGGGGACGAGACACAGCGCATTCTGTGTGGCGCTGAGGATGGGCCGCCCAATCTCAGCACCGACAGTGGCGCGCCAGGTAGGGGGTTGCGCTGTGATCAACCCACTTCACCCGATTAGTTCCCTTGACGGCAAGCCACGCCGAGGCCATGTCGCCACGACCCGCCACGGGGTCCCCCGGCCCGCTTCCGCGCGGATACCGGATCATGTTTGGGAGCCTGGAGTTCGAAGCGACCGGTGAGGGCCTCCTCATGCGGCTCGCCTCCAGGACGCCCAGCATAATAGCTATTACCCCGGCGCCGCCAATGCCGTCCCAGCTCAGGAGACGTCGAAAACTGCACGAGCTGCAGATTCGCGTGGAGCGGCGCGTTGCCCCACGCGTCATCCTCCTTGATTGGGACGCACACCTGTTGCTCCGGCCCGCTGCCGCATTACAGGGGGGCGCACCCCCACCAGCGGCTTCCGCGGAGGGAGCACGCTGGGAAAATGCGGCCGGGCCGGCGCAGCTCCCGCACGGAATGAGCAACACGGCCGCAAGCTACTCCGCGGCAATCAGCGCCAACCTGAACGCGCAAGAGGGTTCGCCGGGTCACCAGCTGGGTTCGATCCGCAGCCTCAACATTTCCTCACCCGGCGGGTCCCAGCCCGAGACGGACGATGGGGAAAGTGTGCGCGGCCAGGAGCACCCGGGCCTGGACTACTCCGGGCTGCGCGACCGCGAAGGCCTTACCTCCTTCCAGGCCGTTGCGGACTTCTGCCTCACCTGTTCTGACGATTCCAGCGAAGGGGAGTATGACCCCACGCGGGAATGCTTCATCCTCGACGGCGAAGTAGAGTCCGTGGGAGAGGATGAAGAAACACGCGACGGGGCTGGGCACGACGAACCGCCACCAGCGCCCGCCGAGCCATCGGGCGAAGCCGCACTCGCACATGCACAACTCGTGCAGGTACAAGAGCGGGAAGCCAGGCTCCGACAGGAGCGCCAGCAGGTACAGGAGCTGCATGCAGCTCTGGAAGCCCGGCAGCCCGAGCGCAGCGAACGTGCCCGAGCCGCCGGGCGCATCGCTCAAGCGCGCATCATGGGTGATGGCAACGACGCCAGCCCTGCCATGCCGTCGCGGGCAAGCCAGAAGCTCGTCGCCGCAGTAACTCTGATTCGGGCCATGCCCGAACCATCGACACCAGAGGCGCGCGACATGCGGCGCCAGGTGCAGGCCCTTGTCGAAGAAGCGGCCATTCAACAAGCGGAAAGTTCCGCCTCCCGTATGCGCCACCAGGCCAGTTCGAGAGCTGGAGGAAGCAAGCGGGATAAGGAACAGTCCATTCATACCCCGCCTAGGGGCGCATGGACGCCTCACCGACCAATGAACGACGGGAAGGCGCTCATGACCGGCGACCGCGAAACGAGGAGGTCCGCGAAGGACCGACTCGTGGACACACGAGGCGCCATCGACGACGGTGACGCGCGCAACGTCTTGAACAAGAAGAGGCAGGACGCGGCGCCTCCCCGCAGTAGGCACCCCCGACGAGGGGGTCGCTACGACAGCGAGGAGGATAAAATCCCGACGCCGGAGCCCCCGGGAACCCCTGTGTTCAGCCGGAAGATCCGTTCGGCCGCCATCCCGCCGCGCTTTCATCAGCCGACCACCATTACCAAGTATTCGGGCGAAACGAAACCCGAGATGTGGCTCAATGACTACCGCCTGGCTTTCCAGTTGGGCGGGGCCACCGACGATGCTATGATCATCCGCAACCTTCCGCTTCATCTCGCGGACTCGGCGCGGACGTGGCTCGAACACCTACCCGCGAACCAGATCCACGACTGGGACGACCTGGTCAGGATGTTCGTGGGTAACTTCCAGGGCACGTACGTGCACCCCGGAAACTCCTGGGACCTGCGTGGGTGCCGGCAGGCGGCCGACGAACCGCTGAGAGACTTTATCCGCCGCTTCTTCAAGCGCTGCACCGAGCTACCGAGCGTGGGTGACTCCGAAATCATCCACGCCTTCCTCGAAGGCACGACTTGTCGGGAGCTGGTGCGCGAGCTGGGGCGAAACCATCCCACCAGCGTCAACGCGCTGTTCGACATCGCTACCAACTTCTCCTCTGGGGAGGAGGCTGTTGGGGCGATTTTCGACGGCAAGACCTAGGGGAAGCGCGTGGAGGAGCTGCCCGCGGAGGGCAGCAAGTCCAAGGGAAAGGCTAAAAAGCAGAAACGAGGCGGCAAGGGCAGGAAGCCTCGGCAAGCCGCGCAGCAGCAGCAGCAGCAGGGCGTGGACTCTAACGAGGCCCTCGCAGTCGAGCATGGCCGCAAAGGCCCTCGAGGCCCTCCTCAGGGGGGAGGCCTGTTCGATGAGATGCTGAAGAAGCCATGCCCGTACCATAAGGGCCCTGTCAGCCACACTCTCGAACAGTGCGAGATGATTAAGGGTTACTATAGGCGCACCTCCGCGAAGGAGGATGGCCCGAAGAAGGGTACGGGTGATGGCGGCAACGACGAGTTCCCCCATGTGGAGAATGTCTTCTTCATCGTAGGGGGGCCCACAATGAACGCGACGTCCCGGGAGCAAAGACGTGAACGCCGAGAGGTCTTCTCCGTTCACCCCGCGACGCCAACTTACCTCGCCTGGTCAGACGAGACCATCTCCTTCGGCCGCGAGGACCATCCGGACTATGTCCCAAATCCGGGGCGCTATCCACTTGTCGTCGACCCCGTTATTGGCAACACACGATTCTCCAAGGTGCTGATGGACGGGGGCAGCAGCCTCAACATCCTCTACGTCCGCACCTTAGAGCTCATGGGCATCGGCACGAACCAGCTGAGGCCAAGCAAGGCGCCGTTCCACGGCATCGCACCGGGAAAACGGGTCCAACCCCTCAGGCAGATCGACCTACCCGTTTGCTTCGGCACTCCCAACAACTTTCGGAGGGAGACCCTCACCTTTGAGGTGGTGGGATTCCCAGGAGCGTACCACGCCATTCTCGGGCGTCCGTGCTACGCCAAGTTCATGGCGGTCCCAACCTACGCCTACCTCAAGATGAAGATGCCGGGGCCAAAGGGCGTCATCACCGTGGGATCGTCGTACGAGCGTGCTTACGCGTGTGACGTCGAGTGCGTCGAGGGCGTGGAAGCACTCGCCTACAGCGAGACCCTGGTGGCGGACTTGGAAAAGATGGCGAACGAGGCCGTCGACTCCGCCAAAAGGCACGCAGGTACCTTCGAGGCCGCAGAGCACACCAAGGCGGTGCCCCTCGACCCCAATGCCCCTGAGGGCAAGGCGTTGAGGGTCAGCACCACCCTCGACCCCAAATAGGAAGCAGTGCTCGTCGACTTTCTCCGCGCCAACGCCGACATCTTTGCGTGGAGACCCTCGGACATGCCGGGTATTCCGAGGGAGGTCGCCGAGCACAGCCTCGACATCCAGCCTCACTCCAAGCCGGTGGTACAGCGACTGCGGCGGTTCGACGAGGAAAAGCGCCGCGCCATCGGGGAGGAGGTGCACAAGCTCCTGCAGGCCGGATTCATCAAAGAGGTATTTCACCCGACCTGGCTTGCTAATCCTGTTCTAGTTAAGAAGAAAAACGGAAAATGGCGTATGTGCGTAGATTATACCGGTTTAAACAAAGCATGCCCTAAGGTTCCATTCCCTTTGCCTCGAATAGATCAGATAGTAGACTCCACTGCTGGGTGCGAATTGCTATGCTTTCTTGATGCTTATTCCGGTTACCATCAGATTAAGATGAAATAGTCCGACCAGCTCGCGACTTCTTTCATCACCCCGTATGACATGTTTTGCTACGTCACTATGCCGTTCGGCTTCCGAAACGCTGGAGCTACATACCAGTGATGTATGCAACACGTTTTCGGAAGCCACATCGGGCGGACCGTTGAGGCATATGTAGACGATATCGTTGTGAAAACCAGAAAGGCGGATGATCTGGTAAACGATTTGCAAATCGCATTCGGTTGCCTCCGGGCGAACGGGGTAAAATTAAATCCGGAGAAATGCGTATTCGGGGTGCCGCGGGGCATGCTATTGGGTTTCATCGTCTCCCAACGAGGCATCGAACCCAACCCCAAAAAAGTCTCGGCCCTGGAACGGATAGGACCAATTCGGGACCTCAAGGGGGTGCAAAAGGTACGGGGCTGCCTCGCGGCTCTCAGCCGTTTCATCTCTCGACTTGGTGAAAAAGGCTTACCTTTGTACCGGCTCCTAAAAAAGCACGAACGCTTTTCATGGACCCCCGAAGCCCAAAAAGCCCTCGACGGGCTAAAAGCGTCGCTCGTACGCGCACCAATCCTCACGCCGCCGCAGAACAGCGAGCCCCTCTACTTATACGTGGCTGCGACAACGCAAGTTGTCAGCGCCATCATCGTCGTGGAAAGGACGGAGGAGGGTCACGCTCTGCCGGTCCAGAGGCCGGTGTACTACGTCAGCGAGGTGCTGACCGAGACCAAGGCGCGGTACCCACAGATTCAGAAGCTAATCTACGCTCTAGTGCTCGCGCGACGAAAGCTGCGACACTACTTCGAGGCCCACCCGGTCACCGTGGTCTCATCTTTCCCTTTGGGCGAGATAGTCCGCAACCCGGACGTCTCGGGTAGGATAGCGAAGTGGTCGATGGAGCTTGTGGGAGAAACTCTCTCCTACGCGCCACGAAAAGCGATAAAATCGCAAACCTTAGCGGATTTCGTCGCTGAGTGGACTGACGTCCAACTTCCACCACCACAGATCCAAGCCGAATGCTGGACCATGTACTTTGACGGGTCGGTGATGAAAACTGGGGCAGGCGCGGGCCTCCTCTTCGTTTCACCCCTCGGGGAGCACATCTGGTACGTGGTTCGCTTGCACTTCACGGCGTCGAACAACATGGCGGAGTATGAAGCCCTCCTCGCCGGGCTCCGCATCGCCATTGACCTCAGCGTCAAACGCCTCGACGTCCGGGGAGATTCTCAGTTGGTCATCGACCAAGTCATGAAGAACGCAAGCTGCCCCGACGAAAATATGGAGGCGTATTGCAACGAGGTTCGTCGCCTCGAGGACAAATTCTATGGCCTCGAGCTGAACCATATCGTGCGCAAATACAACGAGGAAGCGGATCAGCTGGCCAAGATCGCGTCAGAGCGAATCATCGTTCCTCCGAACGTCTTCGCCCGCGACCTTGACCAACCCTCCGTCAACTTCAAACAAAGGGCCGAAGCCCTCAAAATGCCCTCGGGGGCTGAGGGAGTCGAGTCCATGGAGGAGGACCCCTCGAAAGAGGGGCTCGAAGCCCTCGACGTTGGAAATTCTTCGGCCGAGGCCATGGAAATCGACGTAGACACACGAACGCAAGACTGGCGCAGCCCATACCTCGCGTGGATCGACCGCGGGGAGCTGCCCTCGGAACGGACTGAGGGGCACCGTATCGCCAGAAGGGCCAAGACCTTTGTCTCGGTCGGCGGCGAGCTGTACAAACGCAGCGCCTCAGGGATTCTGCAGTGATGCATCCCCATCCCCGAGGGAAACCAGTTGATCCGCGACATCCACGCCGGGGTGTGCGGACACCACGCGGCGCCGCGTACCCTCGTGGGTAACGCGTTCCGGCAAGGCTTTTACTGGCCTACCGCCGTAGCCGACGCGAACGAAGTCGTGCGCACCTGCGAAGGGTGCCAATTTTACGCACGAAAGACGCACCTCCCGGCGCACGCCCTACAGACCATCCCTGTAACATGGCCTTTCGCGGTCTGGGGGTTGGATCTCGTGGGGCCTTTCCGCCCAGCGCCCGGGGGCTTCACTCACTTGTTGGTGGCCATCGACAAGTTCTCGAAGTGGATCGAGGTCTGGGCCATCACCAGCATCAGATCTGAGCAGGCCGTGTTGTTTTTCACCGACATCATCCACCGATTCGGGGTACCCAACTCGATCATCACCGACAACGGCACCCAGTTCACCGGCAAGAAATTATTGGAGTTCTGCGACGACCATCACATTCGCGTAGATTGGTCGGCCGTAGCACATCAGCAAACGAACGGCCAGGTAGAACGTGCCAACGGCATGATACTACAAGGCCTGAAGCCAAGAATCTTCAACAAGCTAAACAAGTTTGGCCGGAAGTGGGTAGCTGAGCTGCCATCGGTGATTTGGAGTCTCAGGACGACCCCAAGCAGGGCCACAGGCTTCAGCCCGTTCTTCCTCGTCTACGGCGCCGAGGCCGTCCTCCCAACAGACTTGGAGTACGGGTCTCCGAGGCTCAAGGCCTACCAAGAAGAACAAAACCAGCGAAACCGCGAGAATTCGCTGGAACAGGTGGATGAGGCTCGAGACGTAGCGTTGCTTCACTCGGCACGCTACCAGCAATCACTCCGGCGGTATCAAGCTCAGAAGGTGCGGTGTCGAGACCTTCACGAAGGGGACCTGGTGCTAAGGTTGCGCCAGGACAATCGAGAGCACCACAAGCTCACTCCGCCATGGGAAGGACCATTCATCATCGCCAAGATCCTCAAGCCTGGCACTTACAAGCTGTCAAACAAGAAGGGCGAGGTCTTCACCAACGCCTGAAACATCCAACAGCTACGTCGCTTCTATCCTTAAAACTCTCAGCATTTCTTGTAAATACTTCATGTTCTTAGCTAACAACGATGAAAAGTTTGCGAAAAACATGGAAACATTTTTACTAACAATGATAAAACAGGGCGACTCGCCTTTACCCTCGAAGCTAACTCGAGGTAAAAACGAGCCTCCCTCAGGGACTACCGGGGGACTGACCCCCCAACCGTTCCAACCTTTTTTCCATGCGCTTCTTTTTCAAAAACATGTTGCCAAACCTTTCCTCCTTAAGTCCAGAAAGATGTAAGCAAGGCACGAGTCTACCGCGGCTGAGAGCCGGTAGAGTCGTGGGACCGCCTACGCCCCCGAAGGCTACGACATCCCCCTCACCACTCGACGCCAAAGTTACTGGTGTTCCTCTGCCGAAACCGATCTCGAGTTAAGAGGAAGGCACGACACGCCAAACAAACGAAACTTCGGTTGCAAAACCCTAACTAAATCCAAACGTCCTTATTTATCATACTGCTAACTGCGAAAATACGGGACCAAACTCCCGGAATCACTGCAGGAACTCACGGAGACGGACTCGGCATCCCAGAGATCGCGAGAAGGGTCTGATCTTCCTTCGGTCGAAACCTAGAAAGCGTTATTAGTCCCTTCCCCTCAAAGATCGAGGAAGACTAAAAGCAAGGCGTGAGTCACTACAGAGGACAGTTGACCGGGTCGTGGGACCGCTTACGCCCTCAAAAGGCTACGACATCCCCCTCGTCGCACAACGCTCAAGTCACTCACGAAAACGAACCCCTTGGCAAAAGTCATTCCTAAATCATGAGAAAGGGCACAATTTCGCACATAAATCTTTCAATACAAATACGAGATCGTGCTAACCCACGAAAAGCTAGCCGGCCAGCACACTATCACGAGAAGCAATTTCCACAGCTTTCTCGTCAATTTTCCTCTGGCACCCAGCTAACCGAAGAACCTGGTGGTCGAGCGGCTGCGGAGCGAAAAACGTTGAACCACTTGACCGCCCAACAGGGCCCGGCTTCGCGCCCTGCCGTCGATAAGCGCCCTCGCAAGGATGACGGCCGGCGAACGCCATCTGCTAGTTTCCTAGCGAACGAAGCGCCCGCCGCAACATTCTTGCAGCGCCCCACCACCGGCAAGGTCACCGCCTTCCCGATGAGGAGTGCGATGCCCTGCTCCTTTCCCGCAGCATGCCCACCGCCTCTCGTCGACTTTCTTCTGGCATCAATGGCGCGCGCCAAGGCCGAAACCCCGGACCACTCTACTCCCACTTTCGAACCCATCGGGAGGATGAAGTTCATGACTCTGCATACTTGGCAAGCCACACAAGAACCCGGTGATGGTCTTCTCCCCCGCCTGGACGCCTGCTTTTATAGGCGCCCAGGGGTCGCGACTGTTACTCCCGTGGATAGATAATCGCGAGATTCTCGTACGGATGCGAACCACCAGCCGTATCAAGTGGGCAGCCTTAATCGCCTCCTTGACTCAGCCTGCCCACTTTACGGTTCCTACGCCCAACGACCCACGAGAGAATCAGCCGCGGCCCAGGTGAACGGACCGGGGCAAAGGAAGTCACCTCAAAGCACCTAGACGGGGAAGCTAGCCCAAGCCACTAACAATTGGGCCCGACCGCATGGAAAACCATCCCAAGGCGGGCAACCACGTTTATCCAGTGTGCGGCAAGGTGAGTCGGCGCGCCAGATGTCCGGATCGTTGCGTCACCTCAGACCTTACCCATACATGACGCTTTGTCATAAAAGGCGCGCCTGTTCAACCGCGCCATCAACAACGGCCTGACCGCCCGGTGCGGGGAACACACGCGTCAAGTGCGGCCTTGGACTGAGCCGCTGACACACGGGCCCCCCGGGGGCCCCCTCCCCTTTTCCCGGGGAACGGCACGCGAGAGCGGCGGCATTTACTGCGACACAGTAAAACGAAACGACGCGGCAGCGGCGCCTAACCGCCCGTCGCCTCGCCTCTCCCCGGCGCACGCCAACCTCGCCTAAAAAGGTGCGCCGACTACGCCCACCTCGCCCACTCCGCGCCACGTCAGCCATGACCACGCCCGCCAGCGGTTGCGCGCAGGCCCGCAAACCGAAACGTCAACAACCGAACCGTTGGGTTCCTTCCAAGGTAAGACAACGACCCCCCACGAGGCGCGGGACGCTACTAATCAGGGGCTCGAAGCCCAGGCCTCGAAAGGGTTCGTCGGGCGCCCCAGATTAAGCGATGCGAAGGCTACCGGTCACGCTCGACCAACCCTCGAGCCCGCTGCTCGAGGGCGACCTGCACCTTTCGCAAGGCCCCACTGATCAGGAGTACGAAGCCTGGCCCGCGAAAGGGTTCGTCAGGCGCTCCGGATCAACAGAGTCAGGGACGATTCGGGCGTGCTCAACGGACTTTACCCCGAACGCAAAGTTTGGGGACGCCCCTGTTGTGTTCAAGGCCAGACATAGGCAGCTAGACGAGGGATCCCATCGAGGGAGAGCTTCCGCGCCCTCGGCCTCCATCAAAGGGGGCCGAGCCCTACCTAGCAAACCTTTACAAGCGCTCTAATGGACGAGTCTCCGGACCACGAGCCGACCCCTAGCGAACGGGGCACGGGCGTCCACTTGAACTACCCGCTAGCAGCTCACCGAGGCATCCGTGTACGCGGCCCGATTCGAGGGATACACGAATGACCTCACCCCTCTCCCCCGCGAAGGGGAAGCGAGGGTCGCGCATAGAAGCCCCTCTGACCGCCTCCGCTCGGGCCAGGGGCTCGGGGGCTCCTTGCAACATATCCTCCTCCTCCTATGCGCGAAACACGTCGAAGCCGTGCAAGACCCGCCCCCTGGGTTCCGTGTAAATCGGTATCATCCCCGCAATCCACCACGTCGAATGGGGAGCGACTAACACAACCCTCGGGAGTCAAAGCCCTTGCACGAGTGAACTCACTCCTCCAAGGGCTCGGGGGCTACACCCACGGGTGCGCTCGCGCGCCCCCACGGAAGAACATGCGTAATCAAGAAGGAGTAATCCCCGCAGAATGCCCGGGAGCGATCCCGCGAACCGCCAGCCTCTACCCGACTGACCCTTAGTCCGGCAGAGACTCGGGGGCTACTGTCGGGGACAGACCCAAGGGGTCCCCTAACCATCGGGGTAATCACCCTCAAAAAACGATTAACCACAGAAGGACCGGATCACCAGCAGCCCGGAAGGGCCCCCAAGGCAGCGCGGCCCGTCACAGCTTATCACGGCCCAAATACAGCCGTCCAAGCTCGCCTGACGAGGGGACCCAAGTAGCGACCCCCGTCTCCGCCTCGCTCGAGGGACCCGGGCACCCCGGATCAGGCGCAACACAAACTCCGCCTCGCTCAAGGGCCGCGCATCCCCTCGAGCAGGCGAGCCAACTCCGCCTCGCTCGAGGCCACCCCTCTACTCAACGCGGCGTGCCCCGGCGCCCCGCCCAACAACGGCATTTAATGCCCGCCCCATCAGGCGGGCGCCGAAGTTAAAAGACGATCTCTCCCCACTCCGCGCCGCTGACACCGCAGAGCTCGCTGTTCTACCTGCTCCGGTCACTATGCGTCCTCACCGCCGCTGTGCGGACGCATGCAGCGCTGCGCAAGGCCCTGTGCAGAATTGCAGGCGTCATTCTGCACCACTATTCCACCCGCTCCCGTCCTTTCCCCCCCGGTGCAGCCCTCGAATGGGCGTGAAGAACCCTCGAACGAATATATGAGCAGCGACCGAGCACGGACTGCGGTCAGGCGCGGCCCGGTGATGACGAACGCCGGGTCAAATCCACCAACTCTCGGCCATTCCCCGGTAAACCGGGCACGCCGCGCACTGTGGTCAACAGCAACCGCCATGCCGACCCCTGTGTCGCCAACTCTCGTCCTTCCCCACCTGCCACGCCCTCGAACCAACAGAGGCGGGCGGCTGGGGGCGGATTACAGCGGCGCCACCCCTCGAAACCACTCCAGGACAAGCACAGGGACGGCCATGACACCCGCAGAAGCCGGAGCTCGCCATAAATCCCCTGCCAGGGTCAAGGACGACCACACGCCCGACACCATGCTCTCCTGTGCGCGCCCCTGTAGCACACACTGTACTTGTACTTGTAAGCCCCTCTCCCCCTCTCTCCTTGGCCTATAAAAGGAGGAAGGGAGCGAGAGAGACGGACAGACAAGGGAGACGAACGCAGACACGATCACCACCGCACACGATATTGGCACTCTGCCTCAATCACATCTCACTTCGGGACCTGGAGACTCCTTCTCCTCTCCCACCTCGCTTGTAGCCCCCCACTGCAAGCACTCCGGTGCAAGATAGTACAGCGCCCCGAGCGCACTCTGCTGGACGTACGACCTCACGGTCGGAACCAGGATAAACCCCTGTCTCGTCGTGCTAGCTCTTGCATCAACCGTCAGGGGACGGGACACAGCGCATTCTGTGTGGCGCTGAGGATTGGCCGCCCAACAACAATAGGAATTCACACAACAACAACAAATATTTTAATATAAGAAATTCTTTTTTTGTTATGATTTCATGTTTTCAATATAAAATATAATGATAAAAAATATGACAACTTTGTATTAGTCCTTTGGATAAAAAATAACAATTAAACAAAAATATTTGAAGTAAAAAGATATTGTGCGTATGAATAGAAAATCTAGCTACCCGCACTGTTTGCGCGGGCCACCTTGCTAGTTGTATTATACAACAGGGCTGGATACCGTCTGTTGGCTGGTTGATTGGTTGGATGTGTGAGCGCTTGCTCATGTTAAATGTGCAGCCATAGCAGGCATGCTTGATTTCACATGTTGTGTGCATGCCGTCGTGCCAAGACATAAACGATAGACCAAACTCTAAATTCGTCATCTCACAATGATTCCAGAGACATAAATAATGCTTGACGAAAATTATAGTATGGAATTATAACGTACACGTAAAAGATAAATTTCTTATATTGTGTTTCTTGCTTTTCCGCACTAGACAAAGCTTTCAAACTGACATTCAGTTCTACTACTAGCAAAATATACACAAAATACCCATATTTGGTAACTCCACTTTCTTAGTTTACGTTTCCCTATTTGTGCTATACTCATTGCAACACACAGCGCGTGAATAATGTCGGGCACCAAGTCATAATATAGTGCCGATTCATAATATTAAAATAATTTTTTACCAAAGGGTCACTGTTTGATCCAACATGTTTAACGCACACAAGCATCCATACTATGTGTGGTTCCCTTTCACACCAGGTTCCATTCAACCAAGTACAATTACGCGTCAAAGTAAGGGATATATACTCCCCTCGTCAGCACACTTTTGACAATCCATCGAGCAAACAACACTCATCATTACCCCCAAAGCCTACCTTCACATCACAACCCCAATTCCGTTGCCAGCTTTCTTGTTCCCAATGGAAGAGCAGACCGTAGTCCTCACCGTGGGTGCAGGACCAGCAGGACTTGCACAGCAGCATGCCTTACCTAACTTAGTATCCCTTATGTCATGGTCGAGCGTGAGGATTGTAGTGCATCCCTGTGGCGCAACCGTACCTACGACCGCCTAAAGCTACACCTTGCAAAGGAGTTTTGTGAGTTGCCCCACATGTCATACCCCATAGATGCCCCAACCTACATCCCAATGGATCAGTTTGTGAAGTACCTAGACAATTATATTGAGCGTTTCAACATCCAGCCTAAGTACCTTACTGCCATTGAGTCGTGCTCATATGACGAAGGTAGAAAGTGTTGGTTGAGCATGGCGCGTAAAATGACAACATCCGTAGGTGTTAGGTACACATCTAGGTTTCTTGTAGTGGCAAGTGGTGAGAACAGTGCAGACAACATTCCAATGATCCCCGGGCTGCATGGCTTTGCTGGAGATGTGATCCACTCATCAAGATACAAATCTGGTGCCAACTACTCAGGGAAGAATGTACTAGTGGTTGGGTGTGGCAACTCTGGAATGGAGATTGCCTATGACCTCGCATCACATGGTGCCAACACATCCATTGTTATTCGCAGCCCGGTAAGTTTATTATTCCTCTTAATTTTAAAACCATACACTCAACCTTATTTAATTTTGTAACAAAGTTCTTAATTCAAGGTAAAGGATCTAGCATCCAAAAAATAATAGTTAAATTTGTCTTGAATTTACTATAACTTTTCTATAAAAAATGTATATACTCTAAAACAAAAGAAAATGTCTGGCGGTACTTCTAATAATTATGATACAAAAAACACTCTATGTATGGCTTGCAACAGTTACAAGAAATATATATGTGACATGTTGTGTGCTTGCAGGTACATATAGTGACAAAAGAACTAATACGATTGGGCATGACTTTTGTCCAACATACACCAGTGAACATTGTGGATGATTTTCTTGTGAGGATGTCAAATTTTGTGTTTGGAGACCTATCTATGCATGGCATTGTGAGACCAAAACTAGGCCCTCTCCTCCTAAAGGCAAAAACTGGACGGTCTGCTGTGATTGATGTCGGGACAGTTGGTTTGATTAAGAATGGCACTATCAAGGTGAGCAAATTTCATTGTATGACAATATTTATACAAAAATGTTTATTCTTCAATTTATTGAAGTTTGTTTAACTCTGCAGGTGCTTGGAAATATTTTGAAGATCAAGGGGCACATAGTTGAATTTAAAGACAAGGAGGAAAGGGCTTTTGATGCCATTGTGTTTGCAACGGGATATAGAAGCACTGCATATAGGTGGCTCAAGGTAGCAACATCATTAATTGTTTGGTCCTACACATGCAACTAAATTTAATTATACAACAATTGTCCTTTATGTTTAACAAATCAATATAATTTTGTGTTTCAGAATGATGCAAGCATGTTGAATAATGATGGATTGCCGAAGAAAGAATTCCCAAATCACTGGAAGGGTGCAAATGGGCTTTATTGTGCTGGTTTGGCGAAGAGAGGATTGGCTGGTATTGCCATGGATGCCAAGAATATTGCCCGTGACATCTTTTCTAGCTACCATTCATAAACGTGAATGAAGCAGCTAGCTCTTAAGTGTATTATCATCGTAGGCGGCATTGCTATCTTGTAGCCATATTAGTGATGCATATATGCCACGTATCTCAATCTTGTGAATGCAAATCGTCTTTTACTGCACAAAGGGCATTCCTCCTCCTGTAATAGCTATGATCCATGTTAACTTCGGTCCTGCATTATATTGCTTTGTTTTCAGGCTCGCAGCATCCATAATTCCATATGCTTGGCGTACCAAATCTGAACCAACAATGCGAACAGAGGTCTCATCCATTCCAACTTTAGGATACAATGTGTTACATAAGCAACTTCAGGATACTACACCAGTCTCATCCATATGCTTGGCCTGCCAAATCTGAACCTGCATGCAGTGGGCGGATATGTACTGAAGAGTGGGCTTCTGTTTGCGTAGATTACTTCAAGTTGTTCCATTAGCAAATTCAGCATGTTGCAATTCTTAAAAAATCCGTCCAAAAATCGTGTCTTTATTAGTACACGCTACACACGAGGTCACCAGTTGTGAACATTCAGAGCAAGCTGTCGTGTCCTCTGCACTGCAGTCTGCATCATGCTTAGTTACTTATTACTTTTACTACCGATCAGGAGAACCATCTAGCCTTTAAGTGTATTGTCGTTGGCAGTGGTGCATATATGCTAAGTATCTTCATCTTCTGAAATGATATGTACTCAAGTCTAGTACGTAATAGTTGTAAAAATTGTCAGCAACGTCAACGGCATTTTGCTTTGCCAAGAACATTGTTGTAAGAGCTATGATCCATCGTTCACTTCGATCTTGCATTGCTTCGTATTCAGGCTCGCAAAGTCCATTTGCTTGGCCTGCCGAATCTGAACTTCAGGATACGACGTGTTCCAGAAGCAAATTTAGGGCCTCTTTGGAACAAAGGATTCTCAAAACATAGGAATAGGAAAACCATAGGAATTGAGGTGCATGTAAATTGCAATCCTATAGGGTTTGAAAACATAGGAAATTTTGTTACATAGTGTTTGGATGCAACATAGGAAAAACACAAGAATGTGAAGAGAGAGATAGACACAAAGGAAAGTTTCCAAGAGGTTGGACCTCATGTTAGATTTCCTCCAAAATTGCAATGGATTGGGCCATTCCATAGGAATTTTGAAGGATTTTAGGATAGCCAATCCTTTGTTCCAAAGGGCTACATAGGAAAAATTCCTATAGGATTTCAATCCTACAAAATTCCTCCATAAATCCTATGTTCCAAAGGAGGCCTTATTCTGGATCCTGAACCAGCATGCAGATGCAGTGGATGGGGGATATGGCTGAAGAGTGGGCTTCTGTCTGCATAGATTACTTCAAGTTGTAATTCAGCATAAATTCAGCATGTTGCAGTTCTTAAAAAAAATCCGTCCAAAAAATCATGTCTTTAGAACACACAAGGTCACCACAGCTCTGAACATCCTCTCATCTGAAACGATTCTGAACATCCAGAGCAGAGCAGATGTCCCGTCCTCTGCACCATGCTTAGTTACTAGCTTCCGATGAGGACTCATCAGGAGACAAGGTCACGAGTTCTGAACATTCGGGCTGAAACGATTCTGAGCACCATGCTTACACGGCCGGCGCAGGATCGTTCGCTGTTCGCCGTCGAGCTCTGCTTGGCGGCGCCATGCCCATCTTCCAAGCTCCGACTCACGATCCAGAAAGTTTGACCAAGTCAAAGGCTTCCCGGCGCCGATCCGAACCGCAGGTGGTTGATCCAACGGCAATTATAGACCAAAGGGGTGGTCGACCCCGGATTCCTCGACTGGCTTGCTCTGCGTCGGGCTCGCCGGAAAAGGGCCTACCATCTTCCTCGCGCTTACCCTCTGGGACGCCAGAAGCCTATCTTCCATGGCGTTCCAAGCACACCTGGAAGCGCTTCACGGCCAGGCTCTGCAGGCAGGCTCCCATGGCGTCGTGTTGGCTGCTCTCCATGGTGTTCTCTGCAGCGTTCACTGGTTGCAGGCAGTGTCAACCTCAACCTCAACCTGAAGCCTGCGTTCAGAGTGTCAGATTCGCAAATTCTATCGACAAAAGGTAATATTCAGTTAGATAACGAATTAACGATGGATTCAGAGAAAAAAGAAACATCCTGAAGAGTGCAATAATTTTAACAAAGGAGCGCATGGGGAGTTTACAAGTTGTAGCGATGAAATGGCTTTGGACAATGCACATCATACTCGAATGCTCAGTCTCGATCAGCAACTCAAAATTTTTGCTCCCATTTAATGGGTGTTAGAGTGGCGCAGTGGAATCCGGCCCGGCCCGCTATACCCACGAGCCGGCGCCCCATCAAGCCCAGGTCCACCGGAGCCACAACCAACCAAGGCCCAGGCCTAACTCAACCCAAAAGACTAGTGTGATAGGTGAGGGCTGCCCCCGCCTTATATGTCGTGCTCCACCCCCATCAATTTCCGATGTGGGACTAAACCTAACAATCTCCCCCGTCACACATCGGGCCCAACTCTTCCATCACACAACCCATGTGATCTCCCGAAAGACGTTATCCCAGGCCCCGAGTCCAACTCTCCAGTCACAAATCGCCATGTGACCCTCCGGAGACGTTCACGGGCTCCCCCGTCACCATGTGACCACTGAGATTTTCCAGGTTTCCCGACCTTCGGCTCTGATACCACTTGTTAGAGTGGCGCAGCGGAATCCGGCCCGGCCCGCTATACCCACGAGCCGGCGCCCCATCAAGCCCAGGTCTACCGGAGCTACAACCAACCAAGGCCCAGGCCTAACTCAACCCAAAAGACTAGTCTGATAGGTGAGGGCTGCCCCCGTCTTATATGTCGTGCTCCATCCCCATCAATTTCCGATGTGGGACTAAACCTAACAATGGGCTCTGTCAGGAAGTGCATTGGCCATGCATAGCGACGACGCACAGGGCATGGTCACACGTAGGGTGGTAGGGGAGGCTTTGCTATTTAGAGGATCGATGAGTGTAGATAATCGAGTTCAGGTTCTACTAGACTTTATTCAGCCAATTTTTTGGGTGGATTGAAGCTTAACCAACTGAATTTTCAGTGTGCCCTCGTGCTCGTTTATCATCTGAATAAGTACCTACTACCTCTATTCTAAATTACTATTCGTTGTTGATTTTTTTTATGATCTTTGAGCATTCGTCTTATTCAAAAATTGTGTCTAAATATTCAAACCAATAAGTTATACTTGAAGTATATACGATGATAAAACAAGTCACATACAAAATAAATGATACTTATAAATTTTTTTGAATAAGACGAATGGTCAAACATTAACCGAAAAAGTTAACAACGAATAGTAATTTGAAACGGAGTTATTACTATACATCAAGCTCCTCTGACGCGCTCACGCTATGCCTTCTCACGCTCTCTTGCACCACTCCAATTGGGATGCCTCTTGCCTGCTCTCACCTGCCCTCTTTAAAGATAATTTTGAGTATCTGCCACCCGAAATGAGTGGGCTCTAATATTTTATAAAAAAAGATAATGAAAGTAATAAGTACTACCCCGTTCCAAATTACTATTCGTTGTTGACTTTTTCGTTTAACATTTGACCATTCGTCTTATTCAAAAAATTTCACGAGTATCATTTATTTTGTATGTGACTTGCTTTATCATCGTATATACTTTAAATATAATTTATTGGTTTGTATATTTAAACAAAAATTTTGAATTAGATAAATGGTCAAAGATCATGGGAAAAAGTCAACAACGAATAGTAATTTGAAACGGAGGTAGTAGTAAGTTCGTGTCTAGGGAGACTCATTGCTCTCCACCCAAAATGAGTAGCGGTGGGAGAGGGTACGCGATCCAGACAACTTCAAAGTTCAAAGGGTGAATGATTCTATGAACTGATACTTGATGCGGATTATAGTACGGAATTAACGTACACCTAAAAGATAATTTTTCGTATACCCTGTTGCTTATTTACTTTTGTACTAGACAAAGCTTTCATACTGGTATATATATCCAATGATTCTACTGGCTGCATGTAAACCAAATGCCCATAGTAGGTTAATACTCTTCCTAAGTTTACGTTTCCCTATTTGTAGCATATTCATTCCAATACACAACACATAAACATGTCTCGCACCAAGTCCTAATATATATAAAGAAAGTTTTTTTTTCTAAAGGGTCACCGTTTCATTTAAATACCATTGCACACACAAGCATCCATACGATGCCTTGTCCTTCGGCGTAGTTTTGCCAAATTTGGCACCAACCACGTTCCCATTCAATTACTTTGATATACACGTCAAAGTAACATATATATACTCCCCGCTTTTAAGCATAACTTGCAAACTCCATCAAGCAAAAGACAACCACAAATTTCTCCAACTCCTACTTTCACATCTCAACCCCCGCAGCTCCGGTAGCTTTCTTGTTCCCCATGGAGGAGAAGACCGTAGTCCTTATCGTGGGTGCAGGCCCAGCCGGCCTTGCAACAGCAGCATGCCTCACCCAACTTTGCATCCCTTGTGTCATCGTCGAGCGTGAGGATTGTAGTGCATCTCTGTGGTGCAACCGTGCCTACGATCGCCTAAAACTACACCTTGCAAAGGAGTTTTGTGAGTTGCCCCACATGTCATACCCGACAGATGCCCCAACCTACATCCCAAAGGATCAGTTTGTGAAGTACCTAGACAGTTACATTGAGTGTTTCAACATCCATCCTAAGTACCTTACTGCCATTGAGTCATACTCATATGACGAAGGTAGAAAGTGTTGGTTCAGCATGGCACGTGATATGACAACATCCATCGTTGTTAGGTACACATCTAGGTTTCTTGTAGTGCAAGCGGTGAGAATAGCGCGGAGAACATTCCAGTAATCCCTGGACTGCATGGCTTTGCCGGAGAAGTTATCCACTCATCAAGATACAAATCTGGTGCCACCTACTCACGGAAGAATGTACTAGTGGTTGGGTGCGGCAACTCTGGCATAATCGCATCCAAATATTTACAGATAATAAGCTACAAAATCTCAGGTCAAAACTAATAATCATGACCTAGCCTTTTGCATACGAGCCAAGATCATGGTGCCAAGGGACTCAATGTGGCAAGTTTTGTTCGGTTGGTTTGTGATGGTCTCAAGTTTGAGAGACTCTGTACCTGCAAAGGGCCAATGTCTGCCACTGCACTCCAGCTAAAATCAATCGTTGACTCTGATCCTGCACTGCAAGCATGCTTCATTTTGCAGGCTAGCAACAGGCTCATATCCATTTTGCTTAGCCTGCTGAATCTGAACCGGTGACTGGAACGGGGGTCGCTCTCGCTCATCCAAATTCAGGATACGATGTGTTCCTGAACCTGCATCCAAATATGCAGCACCTGCAAGTCCGATGGCTTTGAACAATGCACAGCAGACTCATACTCATCCATAGTCTCTTTTTTCCTTTTGAAATAGATCATTCATAGTCAGCAAGTCAAGATTGCTGCTCCCAGTTCTGAGGAAAAGGCTGCACAGCTATGATCCATCGTCCACTTCGATTCTGCATTTTTGTACCGCAAGCATGCTTCATTTTCAGGCTTGCAATATATGATAGTCAGCTCCACTGGAGGAATCTTGAAAGCCACTTTTATCTGCCCTCGTGTTAACTTGAAAATAGTAGGGGTAGATTTTCCTGCTGATCTGATAGTCCTGAAATCTGAGGGGATTGATGTCATACTTGGTATGGGATGGTTGGCTGCATTTGATGGGATAATTCAGTGTGCCAAGAGATCAGTGTTGTTAACAAGCCCTCAAGGAGAAAAGGTTGAATTTGTTGCTACAGTACCCGCAGCGGCAGATGGTACGGTTAATCAGCTGAAGGGAGCACCGTTTGAGGACATCAGAGTGGTCTGTGATTTTCCAGATGTCTTCCCAGATGATTTGTCAGGTATGCCACCCGACCGAGACATTGAGTTTCTTATTGAGATTTTACCTGGTACTGCTCCTATTTCTAAAAGACCCTATAGAATGGCTGTTAATGAACTAGAAGAACTTAAGAAACAACTTAAAGAATTATTGGATAAGGGTTATATTCGCCCTAGTTCTTCACCTTGGGGAGCCCCTGTTATTTTTGTTGGTAAGAAGGATGGCACTCAGAGATTATGTGTGGATTATCGTTCTCTAAATGAGGTAACAATCAAGAACAAGTATCCTTTGCCCAGAATTGAGGATTTATTTGATCAGTTGTGAGGAGCCAAGGTTTTCTCCAAGATTGATTTGTGATCTGGCTACCATCAGTTGAGAAGATCTTCAAGCCGCGAGGGAACCAAGACGACATCCTGGGGAGATGAACCAAGCAGTGCATCCCTGCGCACATGTAGAGCAAACTCCAAGGCGCTTTCCTCATGCCGCCCAGTGTTGGAAGTTGCAGACACCACCTGAGTAAATGTCGCGGGAGCAGCCGGATCGCCGTGGGACAGGGCGTTCGAAACACGTGAAACGTTGCTCGAGGGGGCGCCCGAGTCACGCAGAGTTCCGAGGCCTGGCTGCGGCCCCAAGCGGTCATGCACCAAAGCCCATGAAGTTCATAGCGCCGCATGAACCGCCAGAGGCGAGCGCGAGTGCCGGCGTCCATGCCGCCGCCGCCCACCATCAGCCGGAGGCGGGGAAGGAGGATCCGCCGGCCTCGACAGTTGGGCGGCCGGAGTGACTGATAGCTTGATCGGATACAAGAGAGTACTCTTCTCAGGATGATTGTCTGCTTCCTCCAATGGCGGCTCCATAATCTCAATGTCAAGCATCAGCGGGATTTGGGAAGAAGAACCCCAGGCCATCACCTTGAAGACGTCACGTCGATCTGCCACACCAGGATGGATGCCACCGATCCAACAGTGGTCGCTGAGGAGAAGCTCCGCCGTCGCAAGGTCCCATGCATGGGTAGGGATGCCGCTGATGTCAACCTCGATCGGAGATGCTAGTGACACCACTCTGGCATCCAAGAGACGTGTCCGGCGCCTAACATGGAGCCTAAGAGAAAGACGTGGAGGTGAAAACCCGTCCACCATCGAACACTCACGTAGCCATCTCCACGCTTGACAAGATCAAGAGGAACCTCAAGTCACCAAACATCAGGAGGGACATGGAGGTCACTTCAATCTCAAACCTTCGTGCGATGGTGGGCAGGACGGACTCAGCGCTGCCGCTGAGAATTGTGATGACCAAGGCCTTGGCAAGACTATCCTCCCACTACGAAATGGACTCCGAGCGATCGAGGATCTTCTGAGGCCGAGGGAGGGCAGCGGCCAGCCATTCATCCCCCCTGGACACAGCAGGAACCGACCTAGCATCCTCATCGCCGGAGTAGTCTTCAGGCTTCCCAGGACTAGCTTGACGCCTCCTCCTTGATTTGCGCCTCCTCTTGCGGCCGTGTGAGCCCGCCGGCACCACGTCTTGCTAAGCTGCGGCAGCAGAGGGAGCATCCCCTCTGCCCAGCGACGGCTTCGACTGCCACACTAACCTATGGGACAGAGGCACCTCGGGGCGACGACCAATGGATTGATACCGACAGTCAGAGAAGCGAAGCCAAAGGCCCCGGCAGCGGAAGCATCGAGTCCTCAGCTTGCAGCTCACCGTGCGATGTTCAGTCGAGAAGCAGTTGAAGCATCATCCATGAGGTCCACCGGAACCGGGCGGCACGGGCGAAGCTCCTAACTCCTACGTGCTTGACGCTGGCGGCGGCTCTCAACTTGCGACCATACATCGGGACCAGGACAGCACGCCGCTGCCCTGTGACTGCGCCCATCATCCCGCAGGACAATGTGAGGCCCTGCCCTCGCGGCGGTTCCGCCATCAGCGATCAAGACCACTGGACGCCCAACACTCGAGGCCTGCGAGGTCGCCGACGAAGGGGAGACAGGCGGCGCAACCAACGGCTGTGCGTTTGAGAGTAGGGCCTCTATGAACGTCGAAGCACCGCCACCGGATTTCCCAGAGGGCGGCGAGACGCAGCTCCACCGTTGTGCCTTGGAGCGCCCCAAAGTTTGTCATTTTTAATAGACATTATCCACCTCTTAACATGCCTCGATGACTTCATTTGTCCTTACAACTATTCATCTTGACGGTCACCGTTTGATTATCACAATCTATTAAGATATCTAGTCTCCATTTTTCAACTATTGACGAATCCATTAGAAGTTCATGAAGCCACTCAATCTCAATAGTAGCGATGTCTAAAACTGTGAGGTCGAGGGACACGTGGGGTGTCGTTTATTTATGGCGTCTTACGCATGGGCGGAATCATTTCCAAACTTATTTCACCATATAGATAGATCCTAGATCAAAGCTAGCTGCTGATGTCGCTTTCCAGTTTCCAATTATTATTTCAATGTCACTCCATAATACCACATATGTTGTTTAAAAATGTGTGAAACAATCCGACAATGCCAAACGATACACTGAAACCCATGAGATGCATGGAACCACCTGAAAACGACAGGTAAGAAATTAAAGTTTGATGTGACATGAAATAATGTATTTGAAGTAAATGTAGAAAATATATATCTGAAACAATAGTATCACACATGCATAAACTTAATTACCTTGAATTTTCAAAAACATATTGTTTCATGTGTCTACTTTGGCACAGTGTGCAGAAATAAGGGGATGCATACTTCATGGCAATTTGGTTGAACAAAGGCTATCTATTTTGCCAGTTCGTGACTTTCCATCAGATGCAAATGAGTTATGGGACAAAATTATGCAAAACAAGACACTTGATCTTCCATCACAGAGGGTATTGCATATTTCACACTTTATAATTACTTTGCCTCGAGCGCCTTTTCAAGATAACTTCATATTCTTGCATTTTCATACTTTTAGGAAATGAGGGTCCGTGCATCGTGTGATATCCTCGAGTGCGAAAAAATTCGTCACTTTCAATCTAATGTAATACATCACATATGTTCTTCACTATCATTTCCTTTATATATAGTAATGTTGTAATATGCTGCAATACAATACTTTCATCCACCTCCATGTCTCAGGAATATCAGGAACTTTTAAAATCTGATTTTGGCAATCCAAGAGAATTCGACGACCAACTTAAACAAGTTCTCAATAAAATCCTTCCAGAGTAAGGGCTGCTTTCCATGGAACATCTGATATGAATTCTTTATGTTTAGCACAAAACTTCTTAATACACCATTCTGGCAATTTACTTTGTTTGTTTCTCATATCATTAAACAGGGCTAATGGAATTGTTTGTTTACCTAAAGCGAGACAAACATACCTAAGAGCGGATGAATAAGGGGTTTTAAAAAGTAGTTGGTTAAAGCCCAAACCATTTCTATCATAATGTTTCCTGGGCTTTTCTAGTTTTTATTTTAGCTCAATAAAGTTATGTAAAGCTAGGTTTCAATCCTACAATATACCCAGATGGCAAATTGCTACAAAAGAGAAATGCAAACTGTGGTGTTCATCTATAAAATATTCATTAATATCTTAAAATATCCTGCATAAAATAGTTTCTAGCAGTGTCATTATACTAGAGCATGTTAAACTGTACCTTATAACCCCCTTCATTATTTTATCAGTGATACTTTCTTTGAATTTTCTCTGCTTGTTCTAACTAATTTTTATAATCGATACCTGCACCTATGTAGGTATAGAAAGGAAGTAAAGGTGTATGGAAAACATATTGCAGAAAAAATGGAGAAAAAATTAGAGATAAGTATTTTACAAGTGAGTTCTACAAGTTATTTTTTGGTTCCATGTACTATTTAACTATATGTTAATGATATCCTGTATGGATGGGTCTGGTGCATGCAAATTTTACTTCAAGGTTTTTTTTCTTTCGTCCGGGTCACACAAAAAAGCTCATTATTAGGACATTGAGCTAGTCTCCAGTGTTCTAAGTAGAAAAAGTTTGGTACCAATAACATATATTACATTGTTAATATAAACAAAATTTTACAATTGATGGCTAAAACTTCAAAAGTTTGATTTAGGACAAACATAGATGGAATTATTGTAACAACCCAGCCTATTATTGGTTTTGGCCCCTTAAGGCCCATCTCTTTTAGTACAATGGAATTGGTTCCACCTTGATCGTTTAGACAGGTTTTGCCTGGTTCATTTCATATTGGAGCTAGGCCATAACCTAGTTCTAAATGAAGGGTGTTACAATTATATTTATGATTAGAGGAATTTTAAAATGCTTGGGATTAATTAGAGCCATCCTTTCTAAGAAATCGGATAGTGGAAACAAAGGGAGTACCCAGAGGTACCTAAATAGAGGTACCAAGAGGTTTTAAATTTGTGGGACCAGGTACCAAAAATAGTGGGACCAACCATTGATTTACACCATATACTTTCAGGTCTTATGATTATATTTATGAGAGGAATTTTAAAATGCTTGGGATTAATTAGATTTATCCATTCCGAGGATTCGGACGGTGGAAACAAAGGGAGTATCCAAAGGTAACTAAATAGATGTACCAAATTCGTGGGATCAAGTACCAAAAATAATGGTATTAACCATTGATTTACACCTAGTACTTTTAGATACCGGTGGGTACCTCTCCAAGAATTGTAAAACTGCTCGATTTATGATTATATTTAAAAGCAAATTCTTTATTTGTCTACACCATGATAGATCAACTCAATCATGCGTATATAATCCATCTAGTAATTAGTACTACCTCGGTCCTAAATATAGCTACATTAAGTTCAAAATTTGCATTTCTTCACAAGTTGTTTTTCTTAGTTTTAATCTTTGAGCAGACAAACTTTCATTAGATACTGCACTACTAGTGATAACTATTAATGCATCTCTCCCGTGCAGCATGCTGAACCAGAATTCAGACGTGTCATGAAAAATTTCAAGACTGTAATCCTCGAGAAGACTAAAAAAGAGATTCAAAAGAATTGTGGAGATCATGTCACTGAAATGAAACTGCGTGCAAAATCAGCTGTCTCCGAATATAGTGATGAATTTATGAGCAACACTAAAGGTAATAACTGGAACCTTTTAATGTTGAGACAATGTTTTATTGAAAAATATTCATATATTTTCTAATTGGTCTCCCTCTTCTACACACACGCTTGGGCCAGATCTCACCCATAATGTAAAATTAGTTCAAAAGTATGATACATTAATTGATGCAGATTCGTTAATTTTCATTCCTTGAGACAAAAAGGTATAGAACTTGTCCTTTATTGCATGACCAATTAACGGATTTGATTCTCATCTCTATTTTTCAAACAGTACTACAGTTCGTCTGCAACCCTCATTTCTCACCAATAGTTCCTTTATAACCCTCATTTGTCACTGTTACACAGGCTTGAGGGATTCTCCACTGGAGATGACACCATTTTTCCACCACAGCTAAATAAATAAACTGACAGAAAATCACTATCTCATCGCTTGTAACCCTTGAGGTTTCGAACCCATATACAATCCAATCCACCCACATCCCTGCGCAAGATCCATCCTTACCATCCCACATGTTCTTCATCACTAATAGTAGTGGGGATTTTTAGTCCATTAGGCCCATGTGAAACTTTATATGAACATATGCCAACCAAACTGACTTCGCATAATTTTTATCAAATACAAAGTTATAGATCCAGCCAAGAAATATATTTTTTCATATATAAAGTTTTGTCAACCCACTTAGTATGATATTTTTGAATTTTTATATTCCATTTAGTATATTATAATTTCACCATATGTTTAATATATTTAGATTTGGTCTTTTATCTAACCAATATTCACCATACTCTTACTACATTATCACTATCATTAGAATTGATATTACTTTGTTATGTTCTCGCTGCCAAAGTTGGATCCTAAACCACTATAATAATGACATATAGTACACGTTTTGAAAATAACCATATCTTTTTTAGTTATAAAAATAATATTGAACTTTTTGAAAATAACTATAGCTTTTTTTAGTTGTAAAAATTTTCATTGAAAAGTATCAGTGTATAAGTATAAGAATATTATTTAGTCAAAACAATCACTTAGGGAAATATTTTCTCCCATTGCTCTAATTTGGAACCATCTTAGATGTTAGTTTTGAATCATGGGGATAACATAGGTTATGTACCATTATATAGATCTGTGGGAGATAATGGTGCTATCCATGGGAGTGATAATGGTGCTAACCCAACAGATCTAAACTTCAAGCTTCATCTTACATGGCTTTGTATTTGAACCGATAGTGATAGCCCAACCTTAAACAGTTGCAAATAAAACAGTTTGGTGTATTTTGTTGTAGTGAAAAATCTCAATTGTTTTAGGGTTTAAATTCGATTCCCAGACCGTACATGTTTAAATTGTGATTTTGTTACAAAAATGGCCATGACCATAGAATTGCATGGTTATTGCAATGCAACATATTGCAACAGCTTATAATTGTGGCAATATCTAGGTAATATTGTCAAATTTTGAAAATTTGTGGACATCCATCAGATATATTGCCATGAATTCATAGCATGGCCATATGTTCAACTTCCGCTGCAAGAGTTTCTCAAGAAAAGACTTCCACTGCAAGAGGTCGGCAGGCAATGCAACATAAAAACATATCGTTGCATTAAGATGATTGTTTTGCCATGGTCTACTAGCGTGGTAATACTTTAATAGTAACAAAATTGGTTGCAACAAGAAACCTTACTATTGAGACGAGATAAGTATTGTTGTAATATATAAATACTATCCTCACATTTTATAACTATTGCCACATTGTGCACTCTCATTGTGAAGAGAGTGGAAAATTTATTAGAAAAATATACAACAAAAATAACTCATTTTCCAAAATAATATAAGGTCGCACAAATAGTTTTTTGTCACCATTAACTTGACTCGTCTATTATTGCAACAAAATGTAAAATGTGGGGAGAAATTTAGAGCATGCTACTAATTGCAATGGCTTTCAATGATGTTCAATTGTTGCCATATGAATATATTGCCATAGTTTTGACCATATTGCAATGGTTTCGGCCATTGCGAGAGACTAGTTTTCTTGTAGTTATGTTTGGCACATAGAAAGCCGACTATCTATTATCATAGAAAGAGGGTTGATGAAAGTACTCCCAAAAAAAAACTCGGCCGGTGGGGGAAAGACCGCCACCATGGTTTTCTATAAGTAGAGAAGACATCAGCCTCACTAGCAAAGAAAACCCCCGAACCCTGGCCTCACACTATAGGACCGCACCATAACCTAGGCCGGCGACCACTATCACTATCCCCTGGTAGGACCGCACCGTTACCACAGGCCAGCGCCCTGCCACTATTTGCAGTGGCGAGGCACAACGAGGGGATTTTTTAGTCGCAATGAAAAAATATTTTTTTATTATTTTAAGAATGTATAGGACTTTGATTAGAAATCATTTCAACATTCAGATATATTTCAGCAGTAATAAAAATAGACGATTTCCTCTAACGCAGAGCTAGCGTCGTTTCGCACGTGGTCTGTATAAATACATACCACACTGAATTGTAGGTACGTAGAAATGTTTCGTTAGTCCTATATAATTCATGTGCATGTTTTGCTGGCCTTAAAATGGAAACCATACCACACTACAATATCACTATTCTTTTAGTTGTGTATTATTGTTTTATTTGTTCTTGAATAGTTACATTTGTGGCCGATTCTTTTTCCCTAGTTTTTACTCTTAATAATATATATATACTACATACGGATCGATGCAGGTTTAAACTTTTATCATGACCTGGTAGACAAGGAAAACTTTCTGGACAAACTTGATTTGCTTGGTAGAAGACTGGCTACCGATATCAAGGTTGGTCTCTATCTTTCGCACCCTAGCTTGTATGACAAAAAAAAAATGTACCTGTTTTTGAGCTGTCCTCTTAAGTAACATCAAGAGTGAAATGTGCACCGGCGGTAAACTTGTCTTAGAATATCATTAGGTCCATCAACTTTGATAATACATATTCTATCATTAAACTTATCAAATGTGTCATTTATATCCAAGTTCCAGAATACACCTACAATTGTTGCTGTGCTGCTGCATCTTTGTATAGAGAACACATTGACAAGTCAAAATCAATACTAGAGAACACGTCATCCGTGTGTCCGCTCCTCAACCACATCCGGATCAATTATCAGGTCGTTGCAATGAACTCACTGCAAAGGATAATGAACGAGGGGTGTGTGAATGTATATGCCAGACATTAATGCGAGAACGGATAACCGATCTATGCCTGTTGGGATCTAGCACAAATAAGAAAGTAATATATGCAAACCACAGTTTTCAGTGTGAGCCCACATAAATATTAGGCACCCTCAACAACATAATCAAATAGTTAGATGACATGGAGGTAAGAGAATCAAAACAATATTATTTTATCTACTGGTCCTCACCCGTCTTTCTCTCATCTTCTCTAACCACATAAAATAGACAGACTATTGGTTCGTATGTCCTCCTTTTTACTGTCCACGTTAGATTGGACTAGCTACGTAGCTAATTGTTGTGTGCACGCTTAGGATATGCCTACTAGTGCAGCGCAGCGCTCTCCCTCGCTCCATCTGCCTTTCCCTCCCTCTCGCGGCATCTCCACCTGCACGATGTTGATTTTGAGGTCGACCGCACGGTGCGGTCTCGTGCGGTCGACGGGATTAAAGAAGAGATGAGAGGAGAGGAGCTCAGGGCCCAGGTTAGGGTTCGGGGTTGGGGTTACCTGGGTTGGGGAGGAGCACCGGACTCTAGAGGTGATTGGGGGCGGCGGCCGGCCCGACGGCGGGGCGGAGGAGAGGCGGTGGGGACGCCGCCGACCAGGCGGCGGAGGACATCCGGTGGGTAGGGTCAGCGGCGGGGGCAATGGTTAGCGGGGAGGGCGACGGCCGGAGAGGTTCGGAAGGGCGGGGCTGGCGGCGGTGGGCAGGAGGAGGGCGGTCGGCACGGCGGTGAGGTCGCCGCCGGCCACGGGCGGTGGGGGAGGTGGCGGGGGAGGAGGAGGCTGGGCACGATGGCCGGCCGAAGAGGTTAGGAAGGGTGGGGCCAGCGGTGGTGGGTGGGAGGAGAGCGGCCGGCACCAGCGGCGCTCGCGGCGGGCCGCGCGCGGTGAGAGAGGAGGCGGGGGAGGAGGAAGCTGGGCACGGCGAAGAGATTTGGAAGGGCGGGGTGGCGGGCGGCCGGTGGGAGGTGGGTGGATGGTCGGTGGCGGTCGCCGCGGGCTGCGGGCGGCGGGGAAGGCGGGCGGGGGTAGGGGAGAGAAAAGACGGGCGGGTGGTAGGCAGTGACCGCAAGTTTGGTCGACCGCAAACTAGGATCCCCCTTCACCTGTCCGCACTGGCTTGCAGTACAGCTCAAAGCACAGCAGCTGCCGCATGGGCTGCGGGGTGAGCAACTGAGAGCTCAACGGCGCTACTGCAGTCGCTGCTCGCATGCTCCGCTCGCCACGGGAAACTAAGGGCGCGTTTGGATGGCTGCGCCGGCTAGCCTGGCTAGCATCATCTCAACCAGGCTGGTCGTGGCCAGGCTAGGCGCATGCAAGGTCATTAGTTTGGTCACCTGCATGGTTTGAGCCAAGCTCTGCAGAGATGGCGTTTGCCTTCATGCATGTGCAGCAAATTGAAATGGCCGATGCAAGTGTTTGGTTGGCTGCATGCAGGATGGTGGAGTTTCCTCTTGCATGCCTTGGTGAGATTACCACCACAATGTCCAATGAGTACATATAACAAGTTTATAAGACATATTACATTAGTTTAGACACTAAATTTAGAATAACTAACGCTTGAACCAAAATTACAGCAGCCTGTCCAGCACCAGCACCACTAGCAGCAGCAGCTGCTGCCTGGCCAGCACCAGCAGTAGCAGCACCTGCCTGGGCACCAACATCAGGCTGGAGAGCGGCGGCGGCGGCCTCAAGCTCCTCAACCAAATCAAACTCAGATTAGGCCATCTCCTAATTCCATTGGTGCAACTCAACTTAGAGAATAGGAAGGAAGAAAATGGGTATAGAGGTTATTAATAAAAAACAAAAAAGGTTATTAATCAGCACAGCATGATGCCCAATTGCCTTATTCTAGAACAAACAGAAATAGGTTAGATGTCATCACAGCATAATGCCCAAATGCCTCAGTCAAAAACAAAACCAGAAAGAGGTAAATATTCATCAGAGCATAATGCCCAAATGACTCAGTCTATGCAAAACCAGAAAGAGGTAAATATGTCACGAATAGCATTTCCCTAGAACAAGTTGTTATAAAGCATTAGTCATATTGTTATTTATTATGTGAATTAATGTATGCCCCAATAAAGGTAATTTACCTTGTGGAACCCTTAACACATCCTCTCTCTCTAGTGCATCAGCTAGGATTGTTGCATCATGTGCAGATCCCTCCCAACCAGCCAATACATATGTGAATTTCAAGTCAAAATCAACTGCAGCTAGCACATTCTGGGTTGGGTAGTGCTTTCGGCCCCTTAATGCTGATTGAATCTTGGATGGGACTCTAGCATAGATATGAGTTCCATCTATTGCCCCAATACAATCCTGCATTGTAACCCAACAATTATAGTTACATGACATACATGCATATATGCAAAAATTAATGTTAACTCTATGACCAAGTCTTTACCTTAAAATATGGGTACCATCTTGGGTTGTTTTGTATCTTAAGTGGTGTCTCATGTGATGGAGGTTTGATCATGTCGTGCCTAAGCTCCCCAATAGCATACAACACCTCATGGAAATATCTATGAACTATCTCTTTAGACCTCCTCCAAGTTTGGTGTATAACCCTGTAGTGTTGGTTGTGGCCGACAATATGAAGAAACATGGTAACTTGCTCTTCTACGCAGCTATGCATGCTATCTCTCAACAGATTTCTCTCCTTAAGCACAATGCATAACTGAAAAAAGGGGCTCTCCTCATGCGTAGCATGTCTACACACTCAGTGTCATTACAATTGTAAATTTTATCTAAATTATTCTTCCTTTCTTCATCCATAGCACTCAAAGGAGCATAGCTTATTTGAGGCCGCGAGGTATGACCCAACCTAATCCTACTCAACATGAATGCATACATGGAAGCAACTATAGCAGCCGCTCGAATGATAAGCATGCGTCTCGTGTATTCCAAGGCCATCTATGCAAGTGAAAAAATAAAGAACATTATTGCCATGCACATACAGCTGTCTAGTACCAGCAGACATCATTGCCATAAACAAAGTTCTGATCTTTGCATAAAAAAGCATCACAGGCATGGACAAGTGCAAAATTATTAGAAAAAACATCATTGGTATGGACAAGTGCTCAGATTTTCCAAATAAAAATTATTGACATGGACAAGTGCTCAGATAAAATAGAAAGTCATTATTGGCATGGACCTTAATGCTCAGATTTACTACAACAACGACAGCTAGTGGTTACCATCATAGATCTGGCCAAGCAATCAAAGAATCGCCATATATTTCACATCAAAATGACACACAGGAAGCACCAACCGCAAGATTTATAGAACGAAATGAGTAAACACAAACCAAGAGTGGGGAAGAAGGAAGTTTCATAGTTTTACCGCAACAACATCAAGCATGCAACGGACACTGCAGGAAATAACAGCACCAACGGACAGAGCACACGAAGATCTGCGCCCCTACACACAAAATAAAAGAAATGTTACTACATACCAACACATATTGAAATCCTTAAGACAAGAACTCGATTTCGTACCTTAGCAGTACTCAGAAGCACAGATCCACTCAGTGCCTTCACAAACAACACGATTTAGTGAGAGATCCGACGGGATTTGCATCTACCAATATTCAATCAGCAAAAAAATAGAGAAAATCGAGGGTGACTCAACAAATCACTTGCCTTTTCACCGGTGCTCATTCCGAATCGCAACTGCGCATCAAAACACAAAGGAGAAGGAGAGGATTACGGTCGGATATTCAACGATACGCAAGAGTAGAGGCGAGAGGGGGAAGGGGTACTGCGGCGGAGATACCTGGCGGCGAAAGGAGCGGCGGAGGGAGGAGCGAATGGCAAGAGCCGAAGGGAGTGGCGGTGGAGGGACGAGCGAATGGTGAAAGTCGGAAAAAGTGGCGGCGGGGGTGAGATATATGGGCGGTGAATGGCGCAAATCGGGCGGTAACCCTAGGGTTCTCCCACGCGAACGCGCGGCGCAGCTAAAAATCCTCGCGCGCTCCACCTCCGTGCACCGCGCGAGCCAGGCTCGCCAGAAACGGCGAAAATAGCCGCACCACCCGAGCCTGGCCGAGGGGGCTGTTTTGCACCATGTGGGCCTGGCCCAACGGTTGGTGTAGGCAACCGAATACGGGCTGATTGCATCCGGCGAGCCTGGCTGGGCTGGATGCAGCCATCCAAACGCGCCCTAACTGCCGCTGCCGGCGCGGCTTGCTCGCTGGAGCCAGCTCTTCATAGTACATGGTGCTCAACTCGCAGCTCGGCGGCCGGCACGGACTTGAACCACACTCGCGCTGTTCAGTGCTCACTCGCCAGAGTCGGAGCTGCTGTCGCCGATCGCCCTACCTCCAACGAATCTGAAGCAAATTAAAGAGAGGATTTGGAAAAGGAACCACCTTCAGTTGAATGAGTGAGGAGGATAATAATGACCGGAAGAGAGGAGAATGTCCCAAGATACACCACCTTTCTTATCCAGTCCACGTGGGCCCACATGTAAGAAAAGAAAAAAAATCCTCACCAGCTTGCTCGTCCCACACGAGTGAAAGATAAATTATAACAACGAGATTAGCATATCGTATCCAGAAAAACCAACTAGAAAAAATATATGACCCTGACCACGGATATAGCAGAACAAATACGTGGACGGGGCTAGAGAAAATAAGAGAAGAATTGAAAGAGCTAAATAATTTGTGTCCTCAATTTACAATAGCCAAAATATTCTCCACTCAACAGCAGTATTTGTGTCTTGGTATGATGCACAAATACTCCTATTAAAATATTTCATTATTCATTGGAACTTTTATCTTAAGTATTTAAATCGATCCGCAATTACATATTATTTTAGTCATTCTTTCTAACATACCTTAGCGTAATAATTTCACTATGGTACGTTGACAATGGAGGTCATAGCCAATTGCAAGCTCTGTTGCCCAGGGTTGGCTCATGGACGCTTTGCCCGGGGTTGGCAAGCACATGAGGAAGGTCGAAGGTCGGGGAGATAATGTGGGGGTCGAAGGTCGGGGGATAGGGGCCTTCCGAGTACAAGCCGAGAGAGTTGTGATGGGTATCCGTTCATATCCACGTTGCTACCTACTCTGTAAATTACACCATAGAGCTTTTATGGATTAAGTATGTTCTTTTTTGTTTTACTCCATATGATAAACAACAATAGCAAGTTAATCTTTCGTATTTTGCAATATGTACAACACACACACTATTATTCTTAAGACATGAGTCAGTAGAAAAAATCTAAAAACTATATATGGGTATATGATGGATTCTGTGATGGTATAAAACAGAGATTTAAAATATTATTTTCCCATAAAAGTACATGGGAATTTTCTATGGATTAAAATATAAAAAAATAATGACCATGGTTGGCTTCATGCACTATATTTTATGCAATAATGTTATTTAGGAAAATATATATAATTATCTGAGTCATTTATTTTCAATTTAAATACTGTCATGTTGCAACACACGGGGATATTTACTAGTAACTCCATAATCTTCTAATTCTAGCTCAATCACTTGTTGTCCACTATGTTGTGGCGTATCTAATTCTAACATGTTTAGCCACCTCTTGAATCAACAATCAAGCAGCACGAACATATATATAACAGAAAACAATTAATCTGTTGCAGCCCCTTAATCTGTTTGTTTTTCTTGTTTGCAGAAAAGAAACAGAAAGAGCCTCGGTCTAGGTGTTGCTTTCGGTGTTCTAGGTGGGGCGGCGCTAGCAGTATCAGGGATTGGTGCGGCTGCGGCCGTAGCAGGGCATTTAGTTGCTGGATTGGTAACTAGTGCTGCTGCGGCAGGCGTAGCATCTGGAGCTGCTGCTGGGACCGTAGCACTAGCTGAATCTAAGGAGGAGGCTGAAAGTTCTGCTCACGGAATAGTAAAAGAAATATCTGCGGATCTCTCGGATGAAAAAGCTAATGCAGGTCCATCGTCATTTCCATCAAAGTGATCGGCCAAGCTGATGATGAAAGCTGGTTGTGCTTACCTCGCTGTTAAGTTAAAATTGGCATCCATGCTGGTGGTGACAAATTGGCAGTATGGTGATTATTCTCTGAGGTGCTTCCTCATACTACTATTTCTCTGTGTATGTATTCCCATCCGCCAGCGTGTGGCGTCCTCATACTACTATTTCTCTGCATGGCTTGTTTGAGCCGGACCTTAAGTTTGTTATGATGTGTCACATAAGATGCTTGCTACTCAGGATTTGTGTTAGTTTGAATAAAAGAACGTGAATTACCTATCTACTCTGGCACATTCTACTTCTATATGTCACTAACTAGCAAGATGGTCCACGCAAATTACACGGGTTGATAGCTAATTTTCTTATGCTTATGTTTGAGTTTTTTTACTTCAAAATAAATTTATTCAAATGATTTGTTCTGTTGCTTCATTGCCATTATTTTTTCCAAATGGCACAGACCATGGCATCTTTTTTTCTTGTTATCATATATGTTGGCACAGCACAATAATCATAATAGAAGCGGATAGCTTCTGTAGAAACATCATCCTTTTGTGTTTATTAAAATTAGTATAATTTATTTTTTCTTTTAGTGTGTATTAATTTCAGTTTGAGAGTCTAAGTTAGGTGGACAATTACTCTTACATTTTAAGATGGAAAAGGTCAAAGATATTACCCTAAAGTATGGAAAAATATGAATAACCCCCTAAACTATGTTTTTTCTAATCACTCCCACAACTGTGTTAATTGATCCAATCGACGCCTTCATAAAATCTAAATTTTTGTGTTTCTCCATGCTCTAGATTTTTAAATTACAAGGGGTGGTTGTAAACATCATTTTTTCTAAAAAGTATATTATAATTTTTTTTATCATTATTTTTCAATCTTGTATTGCTATGGTTAATTTATTATTATATATCATTATCCTATAACATAATGATGAAAAATCATAATACATTATTCAAAATCAATTTATGATGTCCTCTATCACTCCATAAAATTTCAATGTAATACTTGACTCATGTATGGACAAACCAAAACGACAAAACCTATTAAGGGATACAATGGACCAACGGATATAGTTGTGGGGATGATTCGAACTAGAAAATAGTTTAGCGGGCTATCCATACTTTGGTGAGTAGTATTTGATTGCTATAGGATTTTTTTCCCTATGTGTCCCTTTGGAACAAAGCATTGGACATCTAGTCCTTCAAAATTCCTTTGGACGCCTCAATCCATAGAAATTTCCTATATTCTGAATTCCTGTAGGTTGCAAAATGCATCCAACTCGAATCCTAAATTTTTCTTGTACCTATATTTTTAGAATCATACGTTGCGAAGGAAGCTAACTAGGGTGTCTTAGTGGGAAAAAAACTAGACGCTGTCACACCCGGTTTTAGAAATAAAATCAGATGTATCTGATATGTGCGCCAGGATCAAGTTTACACACATATGGTAGACGTCACAAGTGAATATCCATAACCATGCATACGAAAGAGTATAAAAGTATATTTATTACAATCTCAGAGTTGACACAAATGTCATAGCGGAAGACTTAAATAAACGTTTAACTAAACGAAACGAAATAACTATCTCCACAGGCAGTTGACTAGAGGACTAGCCTAGAACTCCTCAAAATCAGTAGTATAATCCTCAAAATTCTCTCAATCTGAGCAGCAGTCCGAGTGTGGTCGATGCAATATAAATAAACAAGCGTGAGCACATGTTGTACTCAGCAAAGTATGGAAATAAATGACATGCTAGGCTTTATAAAGTGGAAGGCTGAAAGGATAGCTGCATTAAGCACTTTTAGTTGGTCAAATTTTATTAAGCATCTATTTACTAGCAGATATAAGTATATACCAACCACAATTAAATAAATGACATAAACCCGTCAAATTCAGGTAACCATAATTTAGATCATATTCAGATAGATTAATCATGTGAGGGTCCAGGCCGCTCATGACCGTGAGCACAGCTAATATAACAGTTTTACACTCTGCAGAGGTTGTACACATTCACCATAAGCCGTGATTCCCATTGCCCGAAAGCATGTACCCTACCCACACCACGTGGACCGAATACTGGGTTTCACTATGAAACATTTACAAAGATACTCTAATAAGTGATAGTTCGCTAAGGTTTCCGGTTCAGGAGCAAAGCATAACCCTCCCTAGTGAGTCGCGTATCTTAGTAAAGCCTACCGCTCAAGAGGACCAGGCTATACCTCGTCAACCGCTGCACCTCTTGCCCCTTTCGGGTAAAACTATCCCAAACTAGAATACATAATTAGTCAGTCAAAGCCAGAGCCACATAGCACTTATGGTTGCACTGTTTTCCTGGGTGGTCGCTCCATGTTCCAATTAAAAGATGTGATCTTGTCATTATTTAATTAAAAGATAATAGTGGAACATATAGTAGGGGTTTCATTAGACCAATCCCAGTTGAGCAACTAAGCATCATCTACTAGTCAAATTAATTTAATGACCCAACTGCAAGGTATGGTAAAATAGACTAGGAAATCCTTAATGTGACCCAGCAATATTAATGCAAGCGATAAATAAACGATGTAATTACAATGCATGTCATTTAGGTACAAACAAGCATGATCAAGGAATACTTGCCTTCTTCCCAACCCTGCTGCTGCTCAAACTCTTCAACAGCTGGTTCTTCAAATACTTCCTCGAACGACGCGTTTCCTATACGTATCACACGAACACATACAAGAAAATAATATAATAAATAAGAAACAGTATACCAAACAATTCCAATATAATTAAACGATAGCAAAAATCTATTCTACGCGTTACCACGAACACGTGAGCGCGAGAATCGCTAAAATCGGAGTTAGAACGAGAAAGATATGGCTTTTCTAAGGTTAAAGGACCTGCTGGCGAAGTTTTAAAAGTTTCAGTGGCTTAACTGTGAGAAAATAAGGGCTAAAACATAATTTTATATAAAAATATGAGGGTTTACATGTAAAAAGGTAAAACCTGGGCCTCAGACGTAATTTTAGAACTTGCAGGGGCTAAACCGAAAGAAAAAGGACCTAAATTGAATTATTTTTGAACGGCGCTAGGACTGCGGGTTAATTTCCAAAACTTGGAGGGCTTCTTTGCAAAACGGTCTAGTTGACCAATAAGTCGCCTGTTTGACTCGGAGCTTGGGCTGACGTGGACCGATGGATCACGATCCAATGGCCGAGATTGGATCGGGCAGGGGCTCGCTGGCGGGGGAAAGCAGAGCGGCGGCGCCGCCGGCGCCCACGGCGGCGTTTCGCCAGCGCAAACGTAAAAACGCGCTACGGGCCGCGATTCGCGATGGGACTTGGCCGCGGAGAGAGAGGGGCCAACGACGAGCTCACCCCGGTAGACCACGGCGAGCGAGGAGCTTCGACGGCGGCCGGCGACGAGAGATGGCGGGCGGCGGCGCTGCAAGATGCAACGGCGAGCAAAATAGGTCGGGACGAGGCCAAAACTCGGAGCAAGAACACGTTGGGGCGCTTCGGGGCTTCAAGACGAACCTCCCGAAGTGCTTCACGGCGAGAGAGGGGCGTCGGCAAGCGAGATCACCGGCGGCGGCCATGAGCTCGGAGAATAGCGGCGCGGCGAGTCGACGGCGCTGCGCTAGGGTTTGCGAGCGCGCTGCGAGGTGAGACAAAGGTCAAAGGGCGGCGCGCGTGTGGGGTTTAAGGGCTGGGCCCACTCTTGGCGTCCGTGCCCGACACCGGACGCGGCTCGAGTCAGACTTGAGTTCGAGTCCGTCGCGGAGAAGATGGTCCCGACAGGCAGGACCCGCCTGTCAGCGACTGACGAGAGGGAGAGAGGGAACGGGCCGGCAAGCGGAGAAGAGCCGGAAGGAGATCTTGGGCCGGGAAAGGAGCATGGGCCGGCTGACCGAAAAGGAGAAGTAGAGGGGGCAAACTCGGACTGGCCAAGAGTTGGAGGTGCAAAAGTAAACTCGACGGGAGTAACTTTTCTATGGCTCAAACAAAATCAAATTAAATTCGAATTTAAACAGAATTTAAATTCCAACTTAATTTAACAGCAAGCAAAAGACAAATGCAACAGGATGAATGCATCAACAACTTATTTTTGACTAAAATTATTTAATATGATATTTAAATTCAATTAATTCACAAGAATTCCAATTAATTCTTCAAAACTTTAATTAGACCCTAATAAATCCTAGAAAATTTCAGAAAGTTGCTACAATTTAATTGTGATGAATTTTAGGGTGTTACAGATGCCTTTGGGGCGGGGGGACTCTAGGGTGTCTTCTTGCTGTTGTGTTTTCAATGGGTCACCCGCTGCCTCAACATGTTGAACTATAAAAATATTGCCGTTAGATATTAGAGCTAGCAAAGTTCTAATAATATTTCTTGCCACCAATCACGGCATTTCTTCGCTGATATGGTTGTTATTGTGCAACCATGGACTCCTCTCGCAATGATAAACATTCATGCTACTTATTTGAAGCAATCGTGATCTACTAAGGTTTTGTGTATTAATTTGCCTCCCAAATGGGTTGTTGATTCTTTAAAAAATAGCCCTAGGATTAATTTATCTTTAAATGGATCCAAAATAGCCCCTACAGATAATTACGTGATAATTTAGGGGAATTAAAAATTCCCTAAATTGGTAATAATCGCGTCCAACTATTTATAGATAATAACCTAGCCCTTGTTTAGTTCCCAACTTGGGGAGGTCAAAGTTGACATTTTGCCACTATAGCGCCACTGCAGCATTTCATTTGCATTTATGAATAATTGTCCAAACATTGATTAATTAGGCTCAAAATGTTCGTCTCGCAAAATACAACAAAACTATGTAATTAGTTTTTGATTTCATCTACATTTATTACTCTATGCATGTGCCGGCATTTTGATGCGACGAGAATCTTCTTTTTGCGTAGTGGATTGGGGGGGGGGGCAAACTTTAGGAACTAAACACGGCCCTAGTAAATCTCAGGTCGAAACTAATAATCATGACCTAGCCTTTTGCATACGAGCCGATCATGGTGCCAAGGGAGTCAATGTGGCAAGTTTTGTTCAGTTGGTTTGTGATGGTCTCAACTTTGATCGAGTAACTGGAACAGGGGTCGCTCATCCAAATTCAGGATACGATGTGTTCCTGAACCGGCATGCAGTAGGCGTGGATATGTGCTGAAGATGTGCATCGAGTGACGAGGTTGCATCAGGGGTTTGCGGCGTGAATTCGTGATGTTGAAATGCTTTACAAGCGGTACAAATAAAACCCCAACCAGCTCTGAACTTTGGGACCTGATGAAGCGGCAAGACGATCGATCCTGAACATTCAGAGCCTGCACTCTGCACCATGCTTCTTGGCTTCTCTGCTCCGATCCGTGCCGCACTTGGCTGATCCGACGGCTGTCAGCGACCCCGACCCAACAAACAAGTCAAGCCAAGAGAATTTTATGATGATCTAAGCTCCCATGCAACATATTAACTGGGACCTGCTCCTTCAGGAATATGATACTTTTCAGGGAGAGATCTAATGTCTTCCTGGCATGTTCCTCCGCTTGAGAAGAGATCGACCAACAACATTGTGGTAGAAGCATCAAGCGAAAAGTTCATCTCATCAATTTTAGATAGATAAATTCCGGCCCTCACTATCTCATGTTTCTCCAGCAACGCCCTGACCACATGATTCAGCAGTCGAGAGTTGGGATCACAACCAACATTCTCCATAGATGAAAACATATCATCTGCTTCTTCCAGGGAACCTTCTTTAATAAGATTTGTCATCATTAAACCATAAGTCTCAACAGAAGGCACCAGCCCACTTGCTGGGATAGAAGCAAACAGATCCTTAGCTTCTTCAGTTCTCCTAGTTTTGAACATTTCAGCAATCATAATATTAATTGTTATGATGTCAATCTTAATCTTCATTGCACATAACTTTTTGAAAAGGGTGAGTGCTTCATCAGAACAATTGTTTTTGCAAAGTCCAGTAAGAACTATGTTGTATGTACAAGTGTCAACAGAGATTCCACTCTCCATCATTTCATGGAATCTTTCTTTTGCAGAAACTGTTCTACCAGTCTGAAATAACCCATCCAGTAAGATGCTGTACATGATAGTTGAGGGCTTGATTCCCTTACGCAACATTTCTCTGAAAAGACTCAACCCATCATCAACCCTTCCAGCTTTGCAATAGCCATTAATAATAGTACCATACGACACAACATCAGGTTCAATGCCAGCTGACACCAGAGCATCAAATACTCCCAATGCTTTATCCATCTTGCCAACTAGGCAGTATCCATCCATCAGCGAATTATACAAAAAAACATCAGGATGCAGACTGACACTTACAATTAAGTCAAATGTGTCATGTGCGTCTTTTAGCCTTCCGTCTTTGCAAAGGTTGTTTATTATTGATCTGAAGAACACAATATCAGGACACATACCTTTTCTCATCATTTCAAAAACCAATTCCTTAGCTTTCAACAAACCACCATGAGTACAAAAACCCTGAATCAGGCACTGGTAAGTAGCTATTGTGGGTGTTACTCCTTCATCAATCATCTGATTGAATTTTTCCATAGCATCATCCATTTTACCCACCCTGGAGAGTGCATTTATTACTGTCGAATAGGCCACCACATCAGGCTTCACTCCGTGCTGCCTCATTTCATTGAAGACAATCATAGCCCTATCCAGCATTCCACATTTAGCATATCCCTTGATCAGTACACTGAAAATACTGTTGTTAGGTGCAATACCATCTTCTAGCATCAAATTGAAGAGGTCTGTCATATCAACAAGACATCCTTCAGTCGCATATCCATCAAGCATAATTAGGTAGGACACAATATCAGGTTTATGGCCCTTCACTACCATTGAGTCAAAAACATCTCTAGCATCCTTGTTTTTTCCATGCTTGCAAAGGGAAGCCATTAATGAGCGCCAAGTAGCAACATCTGGTAGAACACCCCGACTAATCATTTCTTTGAATATCCTGAACACCTGCTTCCACTGGCCCCTAGAGGAATATCCATAGATCAAGCTAGTATATGTCCTGATATCTGGTTGAACACCTTTATCCACCATTTTTCGAAGGACAACCTCACCCTTGTCCATTGCTCTTGCCTTGCACAGTGCATCAATAATGGAGTTATAAGTCACAAGATCAGGTGAAATCCCCTGCTGCATCATTTCAGAGAACAGATCACATGCTTCAGCAACTTTACCCTCCCTAAAGAAGCCATGGATGACCGTGTTATATGTGACCACGTCGGGTGAGCAGCCAGCTCCCTTTCCGGCGATCATCTGTAGCAACTCACATGCCCGCCAACTATTTCTGTTGTCGCAGAAGCTCTTCAGAAGTATGTTGTAGGAGACAACATCAGGCACACAACTCAACTTGGGCATCCTGTGGAGCAGCACATCCAAGGCCTCATCTGTCCGCGTTGCTTTACAGAGACTCTTGAGAAGGATGTTCAAGGTGATGACACTGACACCGAAGCCTGTCCTGAGAAGCCGGCCAAAGAAGGCCAGTGCTAGGTACGGGCGGCGCGCACGGGTGCAGCAGTCCATGAGGATGCTGTAGGTGTGCAATGAGAGGGACACCACCGCCGGGCCGGCAGCTCCTGACATGCGGTTGAAGAAAGTGACGGCGAGGGCAGGGCCATCGCTGCAGGCGGCGGACGGCGAAGCGCGCGCGAGCGCGGCGAGGAATCCGTTCAGCGCGCGGGACGGCACGGGTGTGCCCTGCAGCCGCAATTCGTCGAGCAGTTGGCGTGCGTCCTCCGGGCCGAACGCCCCGGACCGCACGCGCTCCGTGGCGGCGGCCAGGGCGAGGAGGGGAGCGCGCGGCGACGGCGCTGTGGAGGCCGACGAGGCGGCGGTGGTGACGACGGCGGAGAGCACGGCCCGGGACGACATGGCCGCGAGAGATGTGCGCAAACGGTGGAGAGGTTGCTCTGGCCATCGAGGGATGTCCCGCACTGGTATAGCTCTGGCCATCGCGCTGGCGCGTCGGGAACGGTGTGGGACGAGGAGATCAAGGGCGCCGCCGCGGCGAGCACCGGGTGGCGCACTGGCGCGTCGCCGGTGCGGCTCGGCGGTGATGCAGGGAGATGGATCTGGGCCGTTGGACACCGGCCTGAGACGGCCCAATAACCTCCTGTCTCCAGACGCATAACCTGATGTATATTATCGGATAAATCAAACTGACTATTCAAAAGATGGTGGTCGATGCTTGGTTATTTCATAAAGATTGATTGATGCTTTTACCTTAAATATTTATACTTAGGATTCAGTTAGACTCATCAGTTTTCGTGTTCGTGAGACACGACTGACACCAGCATAGAACTCTGTTACGAGTAAGGAAAGGTCGACATATATGAAAATAACTTTTACTAGAAACTTTGCACTCAATACTGAAGTTTGAAATGTCAGTGTCAAACTGCAAAATGAGTAGTAGCCTTCAGGTTTGCCTTCCTAACATAGTGCCCTAGATCTGAATTTTGCAGAGCTTATGTGTATGCAGCTCCAGAAGCATAATGGTCAAGATCACTGTGAACTGTTGAAAACTTAAATAAGGTTTACCAATTGATTTCATTAATCAAGTTTCATCCTATATGTACTGGGCCACCAAAAATTCACGCGCCATGGTTGCATTGTCACACGCAGCGAAGGGGAGGCTTCACCAATGGCATCTCCAGCGTCAGTGCGACACACACATCGCTACAGGAACCAGAACAAAAGCTCACTCTGCACAGCTTCACGTTCTGTATGTACAGGCAGATCAGCAGGTCTCCAACTGAACATTGCCCATGCCAAAAACAGACAGCCGTATCTGACTGCCTCAACACAGGCTTCAAATTCACACATCCCTGGAGAAGATGCAAAGCTTAACTAATCCATAAATCACTGGAGGCTTCCACAGAAGGTGGGTAGGGGTATCAACAGGTCCTACAATTCTGCTGCCAAAAACAAGAACAAAGAAAACAACTCCCATCCTGCATACAAAATACAAGAATAGCGCTTCCTGTTGAGTACATCAAGTTCGGTGTCTAGCCCACAGAGACCCTCAAATTTGGCATCTGTATGAATTTAATCTGCAGCTATTTGGTGGATTGCCCTTTATCAATCTTTCTTCACCCGGTTGCGTGCCGCCCTGGCTGAGCTTGACCGCTCCGCCTGGGAGAACATGATGAACACATGCATGACCCCTGTCACGAGGGCCATCCCAGCGGCTGTGAACGCTACGCCTCTCCATGTCGATAGGAGTTGCGTCCACTTGAAGAACTCGATGGCACCGAACAAAAGGAGGCATGCCCAAAACAGGGTCACCTGTTCCATCAGGACAAATAGGAAATCAGTTAGTTGCCACTTGCCAGGGACAACATGCTAGACTGCTAAAACATTTAAAGATGGCATGTCAATTTGGTTAAAGCAAAGCTATTGGGCTATGAAATGGCTAGCTAAATTTACAATGAGTAAAAAAAAGAAGGGTTTCCTGCAACAGTGCAACAACTGCTGGAGGTTTTAAGTAAAACAACTGCTGGAGGTTTCTTCAAGGCAGTACTAGTAAAACATGGGACAGCACAACCACCCCTTCTACAGCCCAAAAACCCAAACCGAATCGCCTACCACACCGGCTGACAAAGCTAATCCTGAAGTGGTCAATCTGGACAATTCCTAATACTAGTAAATCCATTTTCTGGTTGCGCAGTATCATGTGTAGATAGTATCTATCACATGACACTTGCCCACAAGCAAGAGAACACTGCCACAAACACATTTACACAAAAGCACCAATTGCCCATGGAACCAAGACCAACTTTTTCATTTTCAACAAAAGACAAAAATCAATGCCAGTGATCATGCTGTTGCAGATTATATTTGTATAACATACTAGTGTATTGAGGTTTTACCAGCAATGATTTCACCGGACGACCAATTGGTCTAATCTCCTCATCAAACGTGCCAGATGCCAAATGCTTATCTAGTAAGGCATCCTGCAGCAAAAAGGAGACATGTGATGTGTACTTAATAATTAATTGGTTGAACAATAAATGAAGAATTTAAATTTTGAACAAGTTCCAACCAAAATACATATAGTTAGTACCTTTGCTACAAAGATGTCTTTGCACCACTTTGAAACATCCTCATCTGACTTTGGCATCTCACTCATTGCATGGCGCTTCATGCGAACATGAATCTAGAGAAAAGAATGTAGTAAATTTGTTTAACGTCACAGTAAGTAGTTGGGCATTGAAATTCAAAATTTATTATGACTGTCCAATTTCAGTTCACTGTTTAGTTAGTTAATGCAACTATATTTCCATATTGGTCTGCCGTCAGATATTGTTAAGTTAGCAAATTTACCACTGAAGGTTGCCCTTTCAAAATCCGCAGCATTGTTGGTTGAGGTGAATCTTTTGGAACTATTACAGTTGTGTCATAAATGGCTGGAACAAAATCTCGCATAATACTCACAGCAGATACGAATCCCTGGAATTTTCCACAAGAGGAATCAGTACATAATTTTATTAAAAAACATATTAAAGTGACACCAGAAATATATAATAGGCAAATGTATGATACAACCAAAGTTTCTGGATAAATATTGTCAATAGCTGTCAAGAATAGATTACTCAGCTATTCCATAAAATCAAGAAAGTATTCGGTATTTATTACTTTACATAATAGAACCTCAAGATTAGCTTTTTAGCATTATTTTTTCTCGAACCATGCAGGAGAACTGCGCGTCATTTCATTAAGGTATAAAGCAAAGAACCCAGGCCAAACAGACAAAACAAAACACACCCACACCAAGAAACTAAAATTACAACCGCGCCACAAATAGAGGGGGAAGCTTTTTAGCATTATGATTGTAGTTGTGTCATCAATGCACAAGAAGGCTGCATTTTTTTCCTTTCAAGTTTGCACAATATGCAGCAAACTGCTGACAAATATTCTGACTATATTAAACACATTATGAGGGATGAATTCTGTAAACAAAGTAAGAAATAAGTTACTTCAAATCATATGAACAATGTAATTTTGGGAGTATACCAAGTCACATTTTTAAATTAGAATCACACAATCTGCTGTGTACAATACAGACTACAACAGAAGGCTAATGTCGGTAAAAGCTCATGGATGTTTGTGATGTTAGTCATTTCAACAAGGGAACAGCAAGGTACCTTAGTGCGGGGAATAAGTACATTTCGCGGAGCTGGTAAGCCCTGTGAAGCTGCATATTCCTGAGCTGCAAGAAGCTTTGCTGGAGTAAAGCGAGTACCCTCCACGAAAAGGGCTAGCCAAAATGGCCTAGGGAAGTCATTCAACCTTTGGAGGCCCCACTATAACAAAGATTTAAAAGATCACTAGGTGCAAAAGGAAACCCAAATTCCTGGTACACATAAGGCAGAGAGTTACCTTTAGTGTCTTTTCATCCTTTGCCCAGCTCCTCTCCAAAAAGAGGTATTCTGCAAACCACATGGACCAGCCAATAACCTGCAGAAAGTGATAAAAACAGCTTAAAGGATATCAAATCATGAGCCATCTGATATAGAAGATATGGTAAGAGTTAAACTCAGGTTTCATCAATGCTCAAACAGGATCTGAATGCACGTTTGCTTCACTTGCTGCCAGTGCACGGATGCCTTATAAGCATAAAGAGATCGTAACATAAATATCAGGTATCTTCTACATATGACATAACCGATCCTAATCATGCCAACGTATTTCTTCTCTTTGACTAAAAGAAGATCTGGCCTTAGCTGTCAATTTATTTCCAGATCACCCGCTATTCCATATTAGTCAACTCCGTGAAAATAGGTAATGGTATGTGTAGAAACACTTTTGCTTCTCAGTTATTACACACAATGGACCTCAACAGCTAATATAAGATAAGAATTCTTAGTCCACAAAAAATAGAAGTACTATCAATTTCAGTCAGGCTGTAGTTGATGCAGTCGTATAGCAGCAGCAGCAGCAACAACAACAACAACAAAGCCTTTCAGTCCCAAGCAAGTTGGTGCAGTTGTATAACAAGAAAATCAAACATTTAAGAAATTTTGCTTGGGACTACAGCAAACCACAGCTCTTACAGTGAGAACATGACAAACTGACAAAGTAATATGCTATCCTAATATCTTGATACCAAACAAGCAAGTTTGTACTCCAAATATATTTACTTATCTCCACAAATAACTGTTTACTCATGCTTTAGGATTAATGGCACCAGCCAATGAGAATATAGACTGTAAAATACTAAAATTACATGTTACAGAAAAAAAATACATATGAGCTAACTCACTGGAAGGAACTTTGATGACTTTTTCATCACAGCAAGCGTACTTCCAAGGCATCCCGAGCGCTGAAAACATATGCAGAAAGAAATATGACTGATCAGTTAATATGAATAAATTTGAACATAGTACAGTCAATAAACTATACAAGTTTGTGATAATTGTTCAGAGAGATATGAGATAACTACCTGTGCCAATATCCATCCAATAAGCCAATCAATATCACTCTGATGATTTGATATGATGAGTGCATGCTCTTTACCTACAGAATTATTCAGATAAGCTTGTAATCCAACCTAACAGTTTTCTTAAGCTGGCATGGTGGTTAATGTAAGCACCAGCAGTTTGAGTAACAAAATCTTAAAAATTGATTTTTTACCCATTGATCGGTAAGTTTCCTCATCAGCATGTAATTGTACCTGCAGTATGTGAACTGAATTTATATTGTGACAAGGAGAAAACACCATTGATTGCTTTGTAAATCAATTTGAACATCAAGCTTGTATGCTTAGTACTTGAAAATTTTGATCATTATGATTTATTCATGATAAGGTACAAAAGCCTCAACAAGCATTTCAAAACACTTAAGCCGGTTACATAAATGTTAAGTCACCATGTCTAATACTACCTCACACAAAGTAACAAGCAAAAAACAAGCCATGTTTCCCTGTTTTGATAACAAGTAAAGATGACTGGAGGTAGGATTATACTTCCATAATGCATCAGAAAAAAAAAGGTTAACTATTTTCCTTTTAAGTTTTACAAGCTACACTGCCGTAGTTCTTCCTTTTTTTAGTTTCACAAGACACACTTAACAGTTCATGCACTATTATGGACAAATTTTCAAGTTTGGACAATATGCAACAAAAGATCACCAAAATGCAGCAGCACTAATAGCATGTCAATTCCATGCTGTCTTGACCAGTAGGACCCTTAAACACATCGCACTCAACTCTAGTCAAGGTAGGTGGTCAACCTTTATTAATGTCCGTAACATTTCTGTTGTGTTAGTCCTTGGGACTGCATTTTCTGAACTTGATGTGTGGGAGCTAAGTTCTTGAAACCGCCTTGCTTACTTTATTCAGCTCGACACATCTATCTACCAGATTCTGTTAGGGTGTAATACTGTAAATAGCTGCTTGGCTCAGCTTGTTCATAAATGCTAGCTATTTCCCTGGATAACAACTCCAAAACACGACACGCGACTAGCACGTTACAAGTAAGGTTGACTAGCAAACGGACAAAACGGTGCAATCTCGTGGCGTGAGCACAACTTTAACTTCAGATGTAACGGCAGAAACAAGTTTAAAGCAAATCTAGCAACGCGACGAGAAACAAAATTTTGCTTTTTCAGTTGATCACATCTGCATACCTTGACACCTGCCCACCAATCAACGACCCAAACCAGCTGAAGCCACAGCAGCTCGGCCAAGAATCTGTTGATCCGCCGGTAGAAGCTCTTTGAGAAGGGCCTTATTGTCACAAACAGGATGGCCTGAAAGTTTTTGCACGGATACAAACAGATCAGGAAATGATGCGTTTTACTGTGTTGTTCACGTCATTAGCAGATCAGTAGCTGTAAGCGTTGATAATTTCGATAATAATTTGCAGGTTTGAGCACAACAACCATACTGAGCTAGTCAAGGGAAATTTCTGAATTATGTGCCACAAAAGCATTATATTACCACAAAAACAGAACCACATGAACCTTTCCCTCTAAAAGACAATCTTTGAGTGAAAAAGCGTCTGGAATCACCGGGACGAACGAAATCCCAGAGGACATCCGTCACAATCCGTGTCTAAAAAGATCAAATCTTTCAGTAAAACACGAATCGGACTAGATCAACCTCCAACGCGCAACCATAATTCAGCTATCCAACAAAAATGTCTTGAGCCACGCCTTAGATGGAGAAAAAAATCAAATCTTTTGCTCAGCCACCGCATCAGATCAGCCCTTCCGCCGCCGAAAAAGGAAAATGGAAAACAAATCGAGCTGGGCCCGGTGGTGGGGAGGGGCCGAGGGAGGCTACCTGGATGGTGTTGACGATGAGGCCGGAGAGGAGGAAGAGCAGGCCGAGGGGGAGCACGACGAGCACGAGCGGGATCGCCATGGCCGGCCGCTTACTCCAATCTCGGAGGTGGGCTCAAGGGCAGTGGACAATCTCGCCGCGGCGGCGCTTCTTCCCCAGCGAGAGGCGGCTCGGTCGGCGAGCTGCGGTGGGCGGAGGCGGCTCCGCCGGCGACGAGGAGGACGGGGGCACGCGGGGCGGATTCGGAGGCGCTCTTTTATTATAGGGGCGGTGCGGTGGATGGATGAGCGCTGGGAGGCAGGCGATGGAGATTGAGGGGAGTGAAGCGGATGCGTCCATGGTTTGGCATTGGCAACACGCACGAGAGAATGGTGTGCCACGTCGGATAACTCATTTTTTCCAAAAAAAAAACAAAATTCTCGGATGATTTTGTTTTTTTAGAATTATGTTGGTTTTTTTAAGTATATATATACTCCGTATCAAGTACAAGTCGGATTACAGTTTATTTATATACAAAAGTAAATCGATTTAAGTATTTATATATGATTTAAATTTAAAAAGATTTAACCCAAATGCTTTTGATACATCCCTAGTTCAAGATCCAAGATCTCATTGAGCGGCCCACCCTAGTCCGTCATGAAGAAGACATGTCTCTGAAAATGAGCAAGTTTTCTACACCAAAAATGTGTGTGAAAGTGTGAAAAATGTGTCAGTCTAATCTAGTAATCTAGAGAGATGTTTCGAAGGCTCTCTTTTCTCATGCATTTGGTACATGCGGCAAATTTAAAAATAAAATGGACGAGGAGTGTAGAACTCTGTTCGAGTTGATGCTGTCTTCAAGCGGCGCCGTAGTAGCGTGTGTTCCGATCTAGCAGCCTAGCAGGACGTATCCAGTAGCTAATCATAAGATCCCAAGCGACGTTCACGTTGATCAACACGCTGCAAAACGACAGGAACAGAAAGGGCAAACAAAACAAAAAAGAGGTAGAGCAAAACGTTTGCGTGAACCCTTGCACTTTGTCAACAAAAGTAATGTAACCTTTTTTTTCTTGGAGTTTTTCAGATGTATCTTTTCTTAAAGTTTTTTCTGATGTATTTTTGTTTCTAGTTACTGTAGTTCGAGAACATTTTGCATTTCTCAGGGCATCAGAAGACTTCATCGTCAGTAAAATTTGCACAAATATGTATTTCTGCACAAGCATATGCGCTATTATATCCATCTAATCTACTGACAGCCGGTGGTGGCCGTAGAAAGAATACTGCAATTAAGTAAAAGGACAGAGATGCCAAGGTGAGGTCAATCTATTATTGGTCAGGACATGGGAGGCTACTCAGACAAGCGAGTGAATGTTGCCTTCATTTTCAATCAATCTGGGCAGGTATTTGTTGGTGAGACGCCGCTAGCTCGGCCTGAATCTGAATCCCCAATTCCCCATCCTGCATCTAGCCAGCTCCCTGCCAAAGAATCCAATGTGATTTCGACCGAGAAAAACTGTGATTTGTCGTTCTATATCTTTCATTCGGATGGAATTTGTTTAGAATTTCAAATTTCAGTACTAGAAATCTTTAAAAGAAATCACCATGGACACATGTGGAGGGGCAGCAGGTTGTTTGGAATCGAGAGAGCTCGTTGATGACGGTTGCTGTCAGGAGGCTGTTCAACTAATTAAGAGCTACTACGATGTTGGTTAAGCACCAAGGTCACATCCAAGAGTCATCGCCACCCAAACCGTTCAACCGTCTCTACTCTGACAGTGATAAGTGTATGTACCAGGTTGACACGATACAATCTCAACAAAGCTCCAAACTTTATATATGCTTCCAAAGCTCTTAAAACTTTTGTGTTTTTTCAAGTTGAAGATCTTTTCATATACTTGCGAAGATATGCGTGTTCCAGGCACGTGTTTTAAAGAAACATATACTCAGGATCAAGCCTAACATCTAAAAAACTATGAGGAACAACATATAAATAGAATTTGTGGTTCACATATATTGTGTGGTTTATTGTCTTCCATGGTTAAATGTTAATTGTCACCTAAGAGATAGAAAAAATATGCTAATTTTTTTATATGGCTAATAGATATGGTGGGTGGATTCACGCACGCTGAGTTCAGACATCTATACCGGCGAATCAAGTATAAATAAATTATTTAAAAAAATGTGCGATGCTACTATGGTGTTGTTGCAAGGTTGGTATGCATGGTTGTAACACCCTAAAATTCATCACAATTAAATTGTAGCAACTCTCTGAATTTTTCTAGGATTTATTAAGGCTTAAATAAATTTTCTATGGTTTAATTTGGAATTTCTAGCCTTTTATCAATTTAAATATCATATTAAATAATTTTAGTCAAAATAAGTTGTTGATGCATTCATGCTGTTGCATTTGTCTTTTGCTTGTTGTTCAATTAAGTTGAAATTTAAATTCTGTTTAAATTCGAATTTAATTTGAATTTGTTTGATGTTTAGATTAGTTGTTTCCTGTCGAGTTCAGTTTTGCCCCTCCAACTCTTGGCCAGTCCAGGTTTGCCCCCTCAATTCTTTCTCACCCGAGCGGCGCCAATTCCTTTCCCCGGCCCAGCATCGGCCCATTCTCCCGCGCCGGCCCGCTTCCTTCCTTCTCTCTCCAACGCTCACTGACGCGTGGGGCCCACGCGTCAGCTCCGTCTTCCCGAGTCGAACTCAAGTCCGACCCGGCTCGGCCGCGCCGCCCTCTCCGAGTCGGGCACGCACGCTGAGTGCCCGAACCCTCTTTTTTTTCTCCCCCGCGCGTCGTGGTCCGTTTCCCCGCTCCCTTTTCGCGACTCGGTCGCAGCTCAAGCCCTAGCGAAGCCCCGCCGCCGCCGCGTGTCTCGAAGCTCTCGGCCGCCGCCGTCGGTCGACGTCGCCGTCGTCTCTCCTTCGCTGAGAAGCGCCCTAGAGGTTCAACTCGCCGCCCCAAAGCTTCTCCTTCAGTTTTCCCTCTGTTTTGGGCCTCAAGCCCGCGCTAATTTGCTCGCCGATGATCTCTCAGCGCCGCCGCCCGCCGAAGCTCGTCGTCGGCCGCCGTCGAGACCCCTCTGCCGCCAAGGAGCCCCGGGGTAAGCTCGTTGTGTCCTCCTCTTGCTCCTTGTGTGGTCCGCGCTCGGATTGGTGGCGATTAGCCGTTTTCCGCGCCGCTCCGGCGATTCTCCGCCGTGGACGCGAGCGGCGCCGCCGCTCTTCTCCCCTCGCCGGCGAAGCCTTCACCCGATCCATCCTATGCCGCCCGATGAAGATCCGACGGACCACAGCCGTTCAAGCCCGAGTCAATCCAGTCGCTTACCGGTCAACCTAGGCGATTTTGCAAGAAAGCCCTCCAAGATTTGGAAATCAACCCGCGGTCCTAAGCCATTCAAAAATATTTAAACTTAGGTCCTTTTTCTTGCGATTTAGCCCCTGCAAGTTTTAAAATTGCGCCTGAGGTCCAAGTTTGGTATTTTTACATGAAAACCCTCGAGTTTATATACAAAATTATGTTTTAGCCCTCGGATTATCGCAGTTAAGCCCCTAGAACTTTTAAAACTTTGCCAGCAAGTCCCTGAACCTTAGAAAAGTCATATCTTTTGCGTTTTAACTCCGATTTTAGTGATTCTCGCGCTCACGCGTTCGTTGTGGCGCGTAGATTAGTTTTGTGTTGTTGTTTTCTTCTGTTGGAATTGTTTGGCATATTGTTTCTTATTTATTGTATTGTTTTCTTGTATGTGTTCGTGTGATGCGTATAGAAAACGCGCCGTTCGAGGAAGTGTTCGAAGAACCGACTGTTGAAGAGTTTGAGTAGCAACAGGGTTGGGAAGAAGGCAAGTATTCCTTGATCATGCCCGTTTGTACCTAAATGACATGCATTTTAATTACACCGTTTATTTATCGCTTGCATTAATATTGCTGGGTCCCATTAAAGATTTCCTAGTCTGTTTTACCATACCTTGCAGCCAGGTCATTAAATTAATTTGACTGGTAGATGATGCTTAGTTGCTCAACTGGTACTGGTCTAATGAAACCCCTACTCTATGTTCCAATATTATCTTTCAATATAATAATGACAAGATCACCTCTTTTAACTGGAACATGGAGCGACCACCCAGGAAAACAGTGCAACAATAAGTGATATGTGGCTCTGGCTTTGACTGACTAATTAGGTATTCTAGTTTGGGATAGTTTTACCTGAAAGGGGCAAGAGGTGCGGCGGTTGACGAGGTCTAGCCCGGTCCCCTTGAGCGGTAGGCTTTGCTAAGATACGCGACTCACTAGGGAGGGTTATGCTTTGCTCCTGAACCAGAAGCCTTAGCGAACTATCACTTATTAGAGTATCTTTGTAAAGGCCTCATAGTGAAACCCAGTATTCGGTCCACGTGGTGTGGGAAGTGTACATGCTTTCGGAAAATGGGAATCATGGCTTATGGTGAATGTGTACAACCTCTGCAAAGTGTAAAACTGTTATAACAGCCGTGCTCACGGTCATGAGCGGCCTGGACCCTCACATGATTAATCTATCAGAATATGATCTAAATTGTGGTTACCTGAATCTGATGGGTTTATGTTATCATTTAACTGTAGTTGGTATATACTTATATTTGCTAGTAAATAGATGCTTAATAAAAGTTGACCAACTAAAAATGCTTAATGCAGCTATCCTTTCAGCCTTCCACTTTATAAAGCCTAGCATGCCATTTATTTCCATACTTTGCTGAGTACGACATGTGCTCACGCTTGTTTATTTATATTGCATCGATCACACTCGGACTGCTGCTCAGATTGGGATAATTTTGAGGACTTTACTACTGATTTTGAGGAATTCTAGGCGAGTCCTTCAGTCAATTGCTTGTGGAGATGGAGTTATTTTGCTTCGTTTAGTTAAACGCTTATTTAAGTCTTCCGCTATGACATTTGTGTCAACTCTGAGATTGTAATAAATATACTATAATACTCTTCCGTATGAATGGTTATGGATATTCACTTGTGACGTCTACCATATGTGTGTAAACTTGATCCTGGCGCACATATGAGATGCACCTGGTTTTCTTTCTAAAACCGGGTGTGACAGAAGTGGTACCAGAGCTATGTTGACTATAGGACGAAAACCTAGATAGCAATGGTCATTCTTTAAGGATTAAATTGCTTAATCAGTTTTGCTTTAATTATCCTTGGTCTCATTTTACTATATTCTTGCTCTTGATAATTTATCTCCTCCTTGCATTTTATTTTATTTCTATTCCATCTTATTTATTATCTTACCTTGTCTTGATATCCATAGATTTGTTCTAACCCCCTCTTTCTTTCTAACCCGTAGATGGTTTTGACTAGACAAGGTGCTCGTAGAATGGCCAGAACTCCTTCCCCTGTTCCACCCCCGTCAGTGCACGAAGAAGAAGATGCTGAAGAGGTGGAGCCGGAAGTGAATCAGGAGGAGCCCGCTTTAGAAGCGTCAGCAGCGGGAAGTGTTGGACCCCCTCCGCCACCAGCTAGGTGGACTGCGTCGGTTCACTACCACACTGGGGACCATGCTCACTTTCCGATGCTACTTCGGACGATGTTTGCTCGTCTTCAATATCATGTGGAGATAGAGTACTGCGGAAGGAGAAGAACCCATCCGGAGTATCTAGAGGAGTGGGATGTGTCAGTGCTCATCCGTCAGGCTGACTATGAGAATGGAGGAACCAAGGAGATTGGAGTGCACCGTGCTATCGCCACTAGAGCAACTTTTGAAGTTGGAATTGAGGATGCAGCTAGACAGGCGCTCTCCGCGCTTTGCTTTGAGGAGGCTGGAGTGGTGGATTACACCTCTTGGGCATATCTTCCTAAGAGACAGCCAAGCACTCTAGAGGGTGTGGTGCCACAAGTCCCCGGAGTGCTGAGTTCCACGCTTATCAGTCAAGTGGCATTCTCTGCGATGCTGAACTCGCACATGGATCGCACTGCGATAGAACTAAAGAGGGTGTGTAAAGAGCTCACTGCTGAACGAAGGAAGAACAAGAGGCTTAGAGCTGAACTCAGGGGAGAAGCACCCCCACCTTTAGATGAAATCGATGAAGATCAAGCAGCTCACTCTCCACCCCACCTTTGAATCCGTTTGGATCAACTAATTGCACCACCTATGCCCAATAGGTTAAGTTGTCCTCCTATTTATTAGCTTGGTACGTTTAGAACCGTTGAGACTCGTGCGTAGCGTGTGGCGAGTCTTGTTCTAAGTGTGATAGATATGCTTGTTTTTGTGCCAAGTGTGTGATTTGGTTCTTTATAATGACTGCGCTTAATTTGTGGAGTGATGACCACAATTAAGTATTACTAAATCAATAAATTTATTTAGTTTGAGTTTTATCTCGGTCCCTGTTTTCATTAGTTACTTATTTCCTTATCTATTTTACTTTATCTCTCATATAAATCTTATCATGCTCCAATCTGTTCTCGTCGCTACTCGATATCCTGGTACTGTTTGATTTAATTCTGAAGCTACAGAACTCCGATTGACATGAAACCAGTTGGGTTGGATTAAGGACTTGATAAGCTACATTCAGGGAATTGTTCGTGATTTGTGGACATTATGACAGGAAGATACAGGTGTTTCATTGGAGTGTTCAGAATCTGTCTCGAGTTCTGACGTGGCTGTCTTAATTATTTAATATCTCGAGTTACAAAAGTTTGATTGAGTTTATTCAAGTTGGGTTAGTTTCAGAATTTGGTAATCTACAATCTGACAAAAGATAATTATTTTTGGATGTTCAGAATAAGAGTTATGCCTGTTTCATTTTGATGCACTGAATCTGCCTGGAAATCAGAAATTCTTATCTGTGTTGAATCTTTCTATGCATGCTTTTATCTGTCACCGTCTGAATCTCATGTTTCTAACCATCAGATGGTGAACACCAGGTCTGGAAGTGGAGAGGATCGACCAGCTGTGATTCGCCAGGGACGTGCCAACCCCAATTCCAATCCCCCGCCGAATCAAGCACCACCTGCTGCAATGGATCATATTCTTGCCAACCAGACTCATATCCTCCAGAACTTGGCTACTGCTATGGTAGGCATTCAAGCTCAGCTGAACAACAACAATAACAACAACAACAACAACAACAACAACAACAACAATCAGCCAAGGGACAAGCATCGGGAGTTCATGAGCCACAAGCCCCCTACCTACTCCCATTCTTCAGATCCTCTTGACGCTGATGATTGGTTGAAGACCGTTGAGAAGAAGCTGGACATGGCTCAGTGTAATGACAGGGAGAAGGTCTTGTATGCTTCAGGACGCTTGGAGGGATCAGCTTCGGATTGGTGGGATGCTTACCATGCAGCTCATGCCACCCCTAATGCTATCACCTGGCAGGAATTCAAGGACAGCTTCAGGAGTCATCATATCCCTGCCGGTGTCATGAAGCTAAAGAAGAAGGAGTTCCTCTCTCTCAAGCAAGGGGGGATGTCAGTCAGCGAGTACAGGGACAAGTTCATTCAGTTGTCTCGCTACGCCCCAGATGAGGTGAAGGAAGATGAGCAGAAGCAGGAGCTATTCTTGGAAGGATTGATCTCCCCGCTCTAGTATCAGCTCATGGCTCACACCTTCCCAACATTCCAGAAGTTGGTGGACAAGGCTATTAGCTTGGAACACAAGCGTCGTGAGTTGGGGGAACAGAAGAGGAAATTCCTGGCCTCAAGACAGTCAAACAGTAAGACTCGCCCTCGTTTTCAGCAGCCTCAGCAGGGAGTGCCCATTCGCTTTGGTGGGCAAGGGGGTAACTTTGGGCAGAATCAGGGTCAGCGCTCAGCACCTCCACCCCAGTGCCCAGTCTTTCAACAGAACCGCCAAACCACCCCAACTCAGACTCCAGTGAAGACCCCTGCACCAGGCAGTGCTACTACACCTCGTGCTTGCTACATATGTCGAGATCCGAGTCACTTTGCCAACAACTATCCTAAGAGGAATGCTCAGACTTCGCAACGCCAGAATGGCAGTGCCCCTAGGCAGAATCCTCCCCAGCAGCACAACCAGAATGGGAACCAGACGCCCCAGAGCAACAGAGGTCAGCAGAACCAGATACGTGGTAGGGTGAACCACGTTGCCCCAGAGACCGCGCAGGAGGCTCAGGACGTGGTGCTTGGTATGTTCCTTGTCAACTCAGCCCCTGCATCAGTTTTATTTGATTCTGGAGCATCCCATTCTTTCATTACTGCTCAGTATGTAGCTAGCCATAATATACCCATGCACCCCATGAAGCGTGATATGATAGTCAGCTCCCCTGGAGGAATCTTGAAAGCCACTTTTATCTGCCCTCGTGTTAATTTGAAAATAGTAGGGGTAGATTTTCCTGCTGATCTGATAGTCCTGAAATCTGAGGGGATTGATGTCATACTTGGAATGGGATGGTTGGCTGCATTTGATGGGATAATTCAGTGTGCCCAGAGGTCAGTGTTGTTAACAAGCCCTCAAGGAGAAAAGGTTGAATTTGTTGCTACAGTACCCGCAGCGGCAGATGGTACGGTTAATCAGCTGAAGGGAGCACCGCTTGAGGACACTAGAGTGGTTTGTGATTTCCCAGATGTCTTCCCAGATGATTTGCCAGGTATGCCACCCGACCGAGACATTGAGTTTCTTATTGAGCTTTTACCTGGTACTGCTCCTATTTCTAAAAGACCCTATAGAATGGCTGTTAATGAACTAGAAAAACTTAAGAAACAACTTAAAGAATTATTGGATAAGGGTTATATTCGTCCTAGTTCTTCACCTTGGGGAGCTCCTGATATTTTTGTTGGTAAAAAGGATGACACTCAAAGATTGTGTGTGGATTATCGTTCTTTGAATGAGGTAACAATCAAGAACAAGTATCCTTTGCCCAGAATTGAGGATTTATTTGATCAGTTGCGAGGAGCTAAGGTTTTCTCCAAGATTGATTTGCGATCTGGCTACCATCAGTTGAGAATCAGGCGCTCAGATATTCCTAAAACAGCATTTACCACCAGGTATGGATTATATGAATATACAGTGATGTCTTTTGGATTGACAAATGCACCTGCCTACTTTATGTATCTGATGAATAAGGTGTTTATGGAGTTTTTGGATAAATTTGTGGTGGTATTCATTGATGATATTCTGGTTTACTCTAAGAATGAGGAGGAACATGAGGAACATCTGAGGTTAGTATTGCAGACTCTTAGGGAGAATCAGTTGTATGCCAAGTTTAGTAAATGTGAATTCTGGTTGAGTCAAGTATCCTTTCTTGGCCATGTTGTTACTGGTGGAGGTATTGCAGTGGATCCTAGCAAAATCATGGATGTGTTGGATTGGGAACCTCCGACTTCTGTGTCTGAGATCAGAAGCTTCCTGGGATTGGCTGGCTATTACAGGAGATTCATCGAAGGCTTTTCTAAAATAGCGAAACCTCTTACATCGCTATTAGAGAAAGACAAGGAATTTGTTTGGTCAGAAGCTTGTCAGGCCAGCTTTGAAGAATTGAGAAAAAAGTTGACTACAACCCCAGTGCTTGCTATGCCAGATATTCACAAGAATTTTGACATTTATTGATGCCTCTCGAAAAGGAATTGGTTGTGTTCTTATGCAGGAAGGTAGAGTTATAGCTTACGCATCAAGACAGTTGAGAAAACATGAGCTAAATTATCCTACTCATGACTTGGAACTAGCAGCTGTTGTTCATGCTTTGAAGATCTGGAGACACTATATCTTGGGTAACAGATGTGAGTTGTATACTGATCACAAAAGTCTGAAGTACATATTCACTCAGAAGGATCTGAATTTGAGACAGAGAAGATGGTTGGAATTGATCAAGGATTATGATCTGGGGATCAACTATCATCCAGGCAAGGCAAATGTGGTTGCAGATGCGTTGAGCAGAAAGTCACAAGCTAATCTAGTGCTTGGTCGTCAGTTGCCAGCAGAGTTGTGTGCTGAGATGGAAAGGCTGAACTTGGGATTTCTTAATCAGGCAGAAAGTGTGACTATGGAGATTGAGTCTACACTTGAGCAGGAGATTCGAAAGGGTCAACTTTCGGATGAGAAGATAAAAGAAATCAAGGCAACTATGTTAGCAGGAAAAGCTCCAGATTTCACCGAAGATGAGCAAGGTACGATCTGGTTCCGAAAACGGATATGTGTACCTGATATCGAGCCTCTTAGGGAGAAAATACTGAGAGAGGCTCATGATTCTGCATATTCAATCCATCCTGGGAGCACTAAGATGTACCAGGATCTGAAGGAAAGGTATTGGTGGTATGGATTGAAAAGGGATGTGGTTGCTCATGTAGCATTATGTGATGTCTGTCAGCGGGTTAAGGCTGAACATCAGAGACCGGCAGGTTTGCTTCAACCTCTCAAGGTACCTGAATGGAAGTGGGAAGAGATTAGTATGAACTTTATAGTTGGTTTACCTCGTACTAGTGCTGGATATGACTCTATATGGGTCATCGTGGATCGATTGACCAAGGTAGCTCATTTTATTCCAGTAAAGACTATTCATTCTAGTGCTAGACTTGCAGAGTTATATATGTCTAGAATTGTTTGTCTGCATGGTGTGCCTAAGAAGATAGTTGCTGATAGAGGAACTCAGTTTACATCTAGATTCTGGCAAAAGTTGCATGAGTCCATGGATACAAAGTTAAATTTCAGTTCTGCTTATCATCCACAGACAGATGGTCAGACAGAGAGAACTAATCAAATTTTGGAGGATATGTTGAGAGCTTGTGCCTTGAAGCATGGAGGCAGTTGGGATAAGAGTCTTCCATATGCAGAGTTCTCATATAACAACAGTTATCAGGCAAGTCTAAAAATGGCTCCTTTCGAAGCCCTCTATGGTAGGAAATGCAGAACACCGTTGTATTGGAGTGAAACAGGTGAAAGTCAAGTGTTTGGGCCAGAAATTCTGCAGGAAGCTGAGAGACAGGTTCAGATCATTAGAGAGAACTTGAGAATAGCTCAGTCCAGGCAGAAGAGTTATGCAGACACAAGAAGAAGGGAATTAACCTTTGAGGTAGGTGATTATGTGTATCTGAAAGTTTCTCCTATCCGAGGTTTGAGAAGGTTTAAGGTAAAAGGCAAACTATCTCCTCGTTTTATTGGACCTTTCAAAATTGTTGACAGAAAAGGTGAGGTTGCATACCAATTGGAACTACCATCTAGATTGTCAGATGTTCATGATGTTTTCCATATCTCTGAGTTGAAGAAGCGTCTTCGAGTGCCTGAAGAAGAATTATCTTTGGATGAATTGAATGTGCAAGATGATCTGACTTATATGGAATATCCAGCTAAGATTTTGGAAACTGCTGAGAGAGTTACTAGGAGTAAAGTGATTAAGATGTGTAAAGTTCAATGGAGTCATCATGGAGAAAGCAAGGCAACTTGGGAAAGAGAGGATGAGTTGATGGCAGAGTTCCCTCAGATTTTCTCTAATCCATCCGAATCTCGAGGTCGAGATTCTCTTTAAGGGGGGTATGTTTGTAACACCCTAAAATTCATCACAATTAAATTGTAGCAATTTCTGAATTTTCTGGGATTTATTAAGGCCTAAATAAATTTTCTATGATTTAATTGGAATTTCTAGCCTTTTTATCAATTTAAATATCATATTAAATAATTTTAGTCAAAATAAGTTGTTGATGCATTCATGCTGTTGCATTTGTCTTTTGCTTGCTGTTCAATTAAGTTAGAATTTAAATTCTGTTTAAATTCGAACTTAATTTGAATTTTTTTGATGTTTAGAATAGTTGTTTTCGGTCGAGTCTGTTTTCGCCCCTCCAACTTTTGGCTCAGTCTGTCTTTGCCCCCTCTACTTCTCTTCTCGGTCAGCCGGCCCAACTTCCTTCGCGGCCCATCTCTCGTGCCGGCCCGCTCCGCGCCCCTCTCCCTCTCCCGCGTCGGTGACAGGCGGGGCCCGCCTGTCAAGACCGTCTTCCGGAGCCGGACTCGAGCTCGAGTCCGACCCGGGCTCAACCGCGCCACCCCCTCCAACTCGGGCACGCACGCCTAGACGCCTTGGCCTCTTTTTCCTCGCGCGTCGTTGCTCCGCCCTCTCCCCCGCTCTTTTCGCGCTTCGTCAACCGAGCCATGGAGCCCTAGGGCATCGCCCCGCCGCCGCCGCATCTCCAAAATCGCCGCCGCCGTCGAACATCGCCGTCGTCGACGCTCCTTCGCTGTGAAGCACGTCAGGAGGTTCGCCTTGAAGCCCCGGAGCTACCCATCACCTTCTTGCTCGAAATTTGGCCGCGAACCGACCTATTTTTGCTCGCCGTTGATCCAGGAGCGCCGCCGTCCGCCACCTCTCGTCGCCGGCCGCCGTCAGAGCTCCTCCGCCGCCGAGGGTCACCGGGGTGAGCTCACCATCTTCCCCTCTCCCTCCTCGACCTGTTCCTGTCGCAAATCGTGGACCGTGGCGCGGATTCGAGCTTGCGCCGGCCGAGCACCGCCGCGGACGCCAGCGGCGCCGCCGCTCTGTGTCCCCTGCCGGCGAGCCCTCTGCCCGATCCATCCGTGGCCGTCAGATCAAGATCCGACGGACCACAGATGCCTCAGCCCCGAGTCAACGAGCCAAGTACCGGTCAACATAGGCCATTTTGCAGATAAGCCCTCCAAGATTTGGAAATCAACCCGTGGTCCTAGCCCATTCAAAAATATTTAAACTTAGGTCCTTTTTCTTTTGGTTTAGCCCCTGCAAGTTTTAAAATTGCGCCCGAGGTCCAATTTTGGTATTTTTACATGAAAACCCTCGAGTTTATATACAAAATTATGTTTTAGCCCTCAGATTTTCGCAGTTAAGCCCCTGGAACTTTTAAAACTTTGTCAGCAAGTCCCTGAACCTTAGAAAAGCCATATCTTTTGCGTTTTAACTCCGATTTTAGTGATTCTCGCGCTCACGCGTTCGTTGTGACGCGTAGATTAGTTTTGTGCTGTTGTTTTCTTCTGTTGGAATTGTTTGGCATACTGTTTTTATTTATTGTATTGTTTTCTTGTATGTGTTCGTGTGATGCGTATAGGAAATGCGCCGTTCGAGGAAGTGTTCGAAGAACCAGCTGTTGAAGAGTTTGAGCAGCAGCAGGGTTGGGAAGAAGGCAAGTATTCCTTGATCATGCCCGTTTGTACCTAAATGACATGCATTTTAATTACACCGTTTATTTATCGCTTGCATTAATATTGCTGGGTCCCATTAAGGATTTCCTAGTCTGTTTTACCATACCTTGCAGCCGGGTCATTAAATTAATTTGACTTGTTTTACCATACCTTGCAGCCGGGTCATTAAATTAATTTGACTGGTAGATGATTCTTAGTTGCTCAACTGGGATTGGTCTAATGAAACCCCTACTCTATGTTCCATTATTATCTTTTAATTAAATAATGACAAGATCACCTCTTTTAATTGGAACATGGAGCGACCACCCAGGAAAACAGTGCAACCATAAGTGCTATGTGGCTCTGGCTTTGACCGACTAATTAGGTATTTTGGTTTGGGATAGTTTTACCCGAAAGGGGCAAGAGGTGAGGCAGTTGACGAGGTATAGCCTGGTCCTCTTGAGCGGTAGGCTTTGCTAAGATACGCGACTCACTAGGGAGGGTTATGCTTTGCTCCTGAACCGAAAGCCTTAGCGAACTATCACTTATTAGAGTATCTTTGTAAAGGTCTCATAGTGAAACCCAGTATTCGGTCCACGTGGTGTGGGAAGGGTACATGCTTTCGGGCAATGGGAATCACGGCTTATGGTGAATGTGTACAACCTCTGCAGAGTGTAAAACTGTTATAACAGCCGTGCTTACGGTCATGAGCGGCCTGGACCCTCACATGATTAATCTATCAGAATATGATCTAAATTGTGGTTACCTGAATCTGATGGGTTTATGTTATCATTTAGCTGTAGTTGGTATATACTTATATTTGCTAGTAAATAGATGCTTAATAAAAGTTGACCAACTAAAAACGCTTAATGCAGCTATCCTTTCAGTCTTCCACTTTATAAAGCCTAGCATGCCATTTATTTCCATACTTTGCTGAGTACGACATGTGCTCACGCTTGTTTATTTATATTGCATCGATCACACTCGGACTGCTGCTCAGATTGGGAGAATTTTGAGGACTTTACTACTGATTTTGAGGAATTCTAGGGGAGTCCTTCAGTCAACTGCCTGTGGAGATGGAGTTATTTTGCTTCGTTTAGTTAAACGCTTATTTAAGTCTTCTACTATGACATTTGTGTCAACTCTGAGATTGTAATAAATATACTATAATACTCTTCCGTATGCATGGTTATGGATATTCACTTGTGACGTCTACCATATGTGTGTAAACTTGATCCTAGCGCACATATGAGATGCACCTGGTTTTCTTTCTAAAATCGGGTGTGATAGTGACATACGCATATGGTTCTTGGATGAGGCCGTGTTGTCCGGGCGTGCACGTGGTCACGGCGACGTCGAGCGAATCACGACGAAACAGCCGGCATGGAGGCTAGCGGGGGAGCCTGAGAGGAAAGCAAAAAAGAATGGGGTGCTTGTGGGGTCCACTATGTGCTGCTGCCGCTTAGGACACGGGGGAAGAATTTGCGTAAGGAAAATTGTCGTATGCCATTATTTATGATTTTGATGATTTAGTGATAATATGATTATTTGACCAATGAGTTTGTCTATACGAATATTCGTAGATTTTTTATGCCTAAGGTTTAATTCCAAGCCATTCCAAATGCAATAACTAAAAAATATTTTGGATTTCTAAATTATGGTATTTATACTCAAATGGTAGCAAAATAATGATGGCAACATCGAAGAAAACAATTTGAAACAAAGACTCGTATATAGAATCAAAAGAAGATTTCGCACGGACGTATTGCACCGATTCAATCGGTGTGGGCAAAATGAGACCGAATCAATCGGTGTGTGAGGGCAGTGTTCAAGAGAAAAGACTACACATTTGGGGGAAGGACCGAATCAATCGTCTCGCCCTGTTCGTTTGGCCGGTGGCTGGTGCTGTGAAAAGTACTACTGGCTGTTCTGAGAGAAAAGCACTGGCTAATAATAAGCCAAACGAACAGGACGGTAGGTGCAAATGGTAAGAGTTTTCAAAGGACACCTCACCTATTGAATCGGTTTTGCACAAAAAGAGATACAACATCTCCTGTTCCCGGATCGAGGCTACTGCACTCTGTATTCGGATGAAGACCATACCAGATCATCATCCCCGGCCCAATATGAAGCGACTCTGCATCTGCTCTTCTACCAGAGCATAGAATTCTCAAAAAAAAAACCCCCAGAGCATAGACCCTTGTGGTAGTCGATTAATGATCATATGAGAAACACTGCACGTACGTGTGAACGGACGCTGTCAAAAGAAAACACACACACGGACGTACGTACGAGTCGGAGGCGGTGTCCGAGTTGGAGACGAGAAGGAACCCAATCACCCAAACCCAACCCGACTCGACGGAACCTAGCTAGCTCTGCATGCTCCTCTCCAACCCGAGGACGTACACGATCAAGAAGCGCAGTGTGCCAATGCAAGCTCCGGCCCTGATGAAGCCGGATCCGGCGGCGGACGACACGACGGTCGCGGCGGCGAACGACGCGGCAGGGAGCAGCGTCAAGCCGCTGCCGGCGGCGGTACTGTTGGAGGGCTTCAAGCCCAAGCGGGAGGCCCAGAAGCCGAAGCCGACGGTGGTGGCGGTGAAGGCGGAGAAGGTGACGACGGTGGTGGAGCACATCGACAATGGACTCAAGAGGCTGTTTATTCTTCCAGAGAAATCCACTGTTCTTCCGGAAGAATCTACCGCCAAGCTAGGGCTATTAGCTAGCGATTTGGTATAGCTAAGCTAATTACATACGTTGTTTATCTTATTATCAGCCACGTCTTATTCGTGAGATGGTTACTATGCTAGCTGATGATCGATAAAACTATGGTCCAGCTGGCTATTTGCGCGGGTAGTTTTTTCTTCTTCTAATTAATCTTTATGGCGTATATTTACAAAAATGCTTGCAAATACTTTTCTTTAACGGTGTTGTAATTGTTTTTTATGGCCTAAATCAAGGTGTCATCTACAATATAGCTTTTTTCATTAGCAATATTTCGTTGAGTTTCTCTACATATATATTTTTTTTCATTAGCAATATTTCGTTGAGTTTCTTTAACATGAATTCAGGAGAAATAAATAGCTTATATGCAAGCATATAATTTTTGAAAGTACGTGAATATTGGCTTCTATGTCTTCTCCGCCGTCGATCCACAACTTCATCAAATCCTTTTATGTGTGCCTTAGGTTGCAGCTCCACTCATGTGATCTATATGGATTATGCTTCCCCCTATCACCTAATTGGCACCACCCGATCAGCCATTTTGCTTCACAACAATAAAGTACTCTCCCCATTCTAAATTACAATTTGTCTTGATATTTTCTAGTTATATAGTTTTTGCTATGCATCTAGATTTATCTATGTCTAGATAAGTAGCAAATTTTCATTTAGAGAAACTGAAATGAAAATTGTAATTTGGAATGGAACGATTATCGTTTAATTTTCAATTTTTAATTAATTTAGTTGATCATAGCTCATCGTAAACATTTTTTTTAGAAAAATGAAAATATTTTTGGCAATTACTCCTCATGTGACTGAGATCTTTACTTCTCTTCTTGCTATGCACCTAGTTTTATTTACTCCTCTTCATCAGGTGACTGAGATCTTTATCCATCAATTACTGCAATCTCTACTAGAATTGGATTGGGGATCGGGATTAGGTATGAATCCTGAGCCGAATTATAACGAAAAAAACCACATAAATGCGACCAATATTTGTTGGTGACAGATTAATTAGCATAATAAACTAATATGTATATCTTGTAATGACCCCAAGGAGCTTGACAGGAAAAACTCATTTTCCTTGTGTGTTACAATAATCAAGATCGACAGAGGTAGAATTAAATTTGATGGCAACATATAGGTTTATTACAATGCGGGGAGCCGGGGACATGCATCATCTAAATCACCAAACAAAATGATGAAGAGCTAAACGAAGGAGCGAGGGCTCATGGAACGTTCGAGTGCTTATTTTACGTTTACACTTTCACATGTTAAACAAATCATGTCACTGTCAGGCAAGGCGTGAGGCGCATGCAGCTAGCAGCAGAGAGAGAGGCGCAACGCAACAACGTCTGGTATATGTCACTACCAGAAAATGAAATTTTCTTGGAGGCCAAAGACCGCCAAGAAAAGTACCAAAACCGCCAAGAAAAAGATCCTTGACAGCCAACCGTCAAGCAAATTCCGCCAAGGATAGAGCGCAAGGGAAATTCGATTACCTTAGCGGTCGGCACTCAAGATTCATTTTCTTTGCAGTTTGGCTGCCAAGGAAACTAGGACACAGTCGAAATAGCAAATACGTCAAGAAAATGTTCCAGCTCCCAAGGATATAGCTTTCCTTGGCTGCTTGAGGCCGTCAAGGTAAAACCAGTTTTCGTGGCGATTGTGGCCGTGAAGGTAAAACAAATTTCCTTGTGATTGCGGCCGTGAAGGTTAAACTAGTTTCCTTGGAGGTTGGCCCTCGAGGAAATACATATGGACAACAAAAAAATAGCTACAATAATCAGTGAACTATGCTAAAAATTCAATAAAATAGAGACTTGACGTCTTATTTTAGCACATCCAGCAACAGTATCATTTTCCACCGGGACTGTGCATCCCAACCATGAAATTGGTACAACATATCCATAATAACCATACACCTTACAAGTCCATTTACAATGAAGCTAGCAGTTCAAGTAGACCACGTGTAGAAATGCTTCCAAAACAAAAAAAATGCATAAAATCTAGTATTATCTCTATCAACTGCTAGCAAACATTTGAACGATCTAATATCCCATTATAATGTTATAGTAACATTGGGTAACCGATACTATCTGTGCAAAATTCCAACAACAGTAACAAAAGCTAATACACAAAAATTATAACTAACAAAGGAATCAACTTCTTCTCCCAAATCTATATTCAAACCACATAGAAGTGAACAGCTCAAGATTCTCATATTGTGTTTCTGTACCTGATCAAGTGACACAAGGCTAGAAGATCAGACAATAGTCATGCTGAAGATAAGCCAAGAGTGAAAAGACGTGACAAGGTTACATGGATCGGATGATAGTCATAATACTCATCTTAGACTAGCCACAGCGTGACCGATGCCTGAAAACTAAATCTCCTGACACCTTGCACCGCTGCTGAAAAGGCCAGGCGCCGCACAATGTTTTGCATCGATGCCCAAACGAAGGTGGGCCCAAGTTCTATCAAATCATCTCTTGCATGACCGTGTCGATTTATGATCAGAGAGGAACGGCCGGCCGTAAAAATACTTTTCAATTCACCCAGCATCGGTTCACCTACCTGCCTCGCGAGTCAAGATTTTTGTTTCGGCATCGCGCTTCGCAGTGGCAGACCTCGATGCTTGCACCTTCTCTTTCCTCGTTCAAGCATCGGTTTGAGTCACGTTGTGGCTAGTCGACGTGACGACCGGCTGACTTGACATGCCATCCAGCCAAAAGAGGGGAAACAAAAGGGCTTCACTGTCACTGTCAGGCAAGGCGTGAGGCGCATGCAGCTAGCGGCAGAGAGAGGCGCAACGCAACAACGTCGGGTATATGTCTGGTACATGTGGAGTGGAATGCCAAATGTGGATATTGGTGTTCTGTTAAGATCCGGATATGTAGGCGTTTGTTGATTGTCAAATGTGACACGTGGACGCGGGCCACATTCAGATCCAGGAATTTGAATCTCTGGTGGCTCCAATTGTTCTTCGCTCCATGGTTTACCTTGTTTGATTTGAATTAATTAGGCAACCGGACCTTAATTAGGTATTGCAGAAACACTGTCTCTCATCATCGCCATCATCATCAATCTTTATCTAATACTAAAGCAAGGATATGTTCAACGATACATCATAATTTTGCAAATAACCCCCTCGTATTCTTGGAATCAACCCGCAGTCCTTTGTGGTTTGTGTAACAAAAATTTGGTAAACCCCCCAGAGTTTTAATTAATCAACCAACGGTACTGCTCCACCTTCCGTTGGCAGTCCCGCTAGCACCCGTCTCGTTTTCTTTGGTAGCGGTCCGTGTTGCTCCCACCTCTGCAGCAACCCCAGCGCGTAGCTCAGCTTGCAACTTGTAACACCCCGCCCTCCAAAGCCGCACCGCACAGACCTTCCGAGGAGCGTGCACGCGTACACATAGCACCCTGCTTACACTTTCGTCCTCGCTTCGTGTAAAAGGGTTAACCCGAAGGTGCTATGGCTGGAAGACAATAGCTAATAAGTTGCCTCCACCCTTGCTAAACTAGCAATGTGGCACTAAACACGTGCATCCTGCACTCACGGGCCACTACTGGGCCATACAAACTGGGCCGGGTGTGACATACACCCCCCCCTTAAAGAACCCGACGTCCTCGTCGGCGCAACTCACCCACACGGGCAAATGTCCAGGAACGTTCCCCCTTAGTGCACGACTGTACGTCCAGTGCCAGCGCCATAGTCCATGCCGTATGCCCTACCCGGGCCATACGCGTCATGCGCCCTATGCCCGCACACTGACCCGTACGCGCAACCGCGAGGGTCGGCTCTGATACCACCTCTGTCACACCCTCTAGAGTGCCTGGCTGTCTCTTAGGAAGATATGCCCAAGAGGTATAATCCACCACTCCAGCCTCCTCAAAGCAAAGCGCGGAGAGCGCCTGTCTAGCTGCATCCTCAATTCCAACTTCAAAAGTTGCTCTAATGGCGATAGCACGGTGCACTCCAATCTCCTTGGTTCCTCCATTCTCATAGTCAGCCTGACGGATGTGCACTGACACATCCCACTCCTCTGGGTACTCCGGATGGGTCCTTCTTCTTCCGCGGTACTCTATCTCCACATGATAGTGAAGATGAGCGAACAACGTCCGAAGTAGCATCGGAAAGTGAGCATGGTCCCCAGTGTGGTAGTGAACCGAAGTAGTCCACCTAGCTGGTGGCGGAGGGGGTCCAACACTTCCCGCTGCTGACGCTACTGAAGCGTGCTCCTCCTGATTCACTTTCGGCTCCACCTCTTCAGCATCTTCTTCTTCGTGCACTGACGGGGGTGGAAGAGGGGAAGGAGTTCTAGCCATTCTACGAGCACATTGTCTAGTCAAAACCATCTATGGTTTAGAAAGAAAGAGGGGGTTAGAACAAATCTATAGATATCAAGACAAGGTAAGATAACAAATAAAATGGAATAGAAATAAAATAAAATGCAAGGAGGAGATAAATTATCAAGAGCAAGAATATAGTAAAATGAGATCAAGGATAACTATAGCAAAACTGATTAAGCAAATTAATCCTTAAAGAATGACCATTGCTATCTAGGTTTTCGTCCTATAGTCAACACAGCTCTAATACCACATCTGTCACACCTAGTTTTAGAAAGAAAACTAGGAGCATCCCATATGTGCGCCAGGATCAAGTTTACACACATATGGTAGACGTCACAAGTGAATATCCATAACCATGCATACGAAAGAGTATTAAAGTATATATTTATTACAATCTCAGAGTTGACACCAATGTCATAGCGGAAGACTTAAATAAACGTTTAACTAAACAAAACGAAATAAATCCATCTCCACAGGCAGTTGACTGGCGGACTCGCCTAGAATTCCTCAAAATCAGTAGTAAAGTCCTCAAAATTCTCCCAATCTGAGCAGCAGTCCGAGTGTGATCGATGCAATATAAATAAACAAGCGTGAGCACATGTCATACTCAGCAAAGTATGGAAATAAATGACAAGCTAGGCTTTATAAAGTGGAAGGCTGAAAGGATAGCTGCATTAAGCATTTTTAGTTGGTAAACTTTTATTAAGCATCTATTTACTAGCAAATATAAGTATATACCAACCACAATTAAATGATAACATAAACCCATCAGATTCAGGTAACCAAAATTTAGATCATATTCTGATAGATTAATCATGTGAGGGTCCAGGTCGCTCATGACCGTGAGCACGGCTGTTATTACAGTTTTACACTCTGCAGAGGTTGTACACATTCACCATAAGCCGTGATTCCCATTGCCCGAAAGTATGTACCCTTCCCACACCACGTGGACCGAATACTGGGTTTCACTATGAGACCTTTACAAAGATACTCTAATAAGTGATAGTTCGCTAAGGCTTCCGGTTCAGGAGCAAAGCATAACCCTCCCTAGTGAGTCGCGTATCTTAGCAAAGCCTACCGCTCAAGAGGACCGGGCTATACCTCATCAACCGCCGCACCTCTTGGCCCTTTCGGGTAAAACTATCCCAAACTAGAATACCTAATTAGTCAGTCAAAGTCAGAGCCACATAGCACTTATTGTTGCACTGTTTTCCTGGGTGGTCGCTCCATGTTCCAATTAAAAGAGGTGATCTTGTCATTATTATATTGAAAGGTAATATTGGAACATAGAGTAGGGGTTTCATTAGACCAGTCCCAGTTGAGCAACTAAGCATCATCTACCAGTCAAATTAATTTAATGACCCAGCTGCAAGGTATGGTAAAACAGACGGACATGATCAAGGAATACTTGCCTCATTAATGGGACCCAACAATATTAATGCAAGCGATAAATAAATGGTGTAATTAAAATGCATGTCATTTAAGTACAAACGGGCATAATCAAGGAATACTTGCCTTCTTCCCAACCCTGCTGCTGCTCAAACTCTTCAACAGCTGGTTCTTCGAACACTTCCTCGAATGGCGCGTTTCCTATACGCATCACACGAACACATACAAGACAACAATACAATAAATAAGAAAAAGTATACCAAACAATTCTAACAGAAGAAAATAACAGCACAAAACTATTCTACGCATCACAACGAACGCGTGAGCGTGAGAATCACTAAAATCGGAGTTAAAACGCAAAAGATATGACTTTTCTAAGGTTCATGGACTTGCTGGTAAAGTTTTAAAACTTCCAGGGGCTTAACTGCGAAAATCTGAGGGCTAAAACATAATTTTGTATAAAACTACGAGGGTTTTCATGTAAAAAGACAAAACTTGGACCTCGGACGCAATTTTAAAACTTGCAGGGGCTAAACCGAAAGAAAAAGGACTTAATTTGAAATATTTTTGAACTGGCTAGGACCGCGTGTTGATTTCCAAAACTTGGAGGGTTTCTTTGCAATTTCGCCGAAGTTGACCGGTACTTCTCTGTTTGACTCGGGGACAGGGCGCTAGTGGGCCATTCGATCCAGATCGGAGGGCCGAGATCGGATCGAGTGGGGGCTCGCCGGCGAGAGAAATCATAGCGGCGGCGCCGCTGGTGTCCACGGCGGCGCTTGGCCGGCGCAAGCTCGATCGCGAGCTTCGGTGCACGGAACCGGACGAGATCTGGACGGGAAGCAAGAGGAGAACATGGCGAACTCACTCCGGGGGGTTCTTGACGGCGGAAGAGCGACGACGGCGACCGGCGACGGCGAATGGCGGGCGGCGGCGCTGCCAAAGTCCGGTGAGCACACGCGGGGCGAAAAACTTGGGGAAAACTCGCTTGGAACCGCACGGGAAGTCTTGCTCCCTTCGGTTTATGCTCCCAAGGGAGTCAAATTGCGGAGAAGACGCCCACGGCCGGAGATCGAGGGCGGTGAAGGAGGAGCTCGGTGCGGCGGCGACGCGAGCAGCTAGGGCTCAAGAGCTGGGGCGGTTGGCGCGCGCGAAAAGGGCGGGGGGGAGGGTGGAGCCACGGCGCGCGGATAAGAGGGGGCTGGCCCCTCGGCGTGCGTGCCCGAGTCGGAGTCCGCTAGGGCGGCTCGGTCGGCCTCGCGTCCGATTCGGGCGCGAGCTGAGGGATGACAAGCGGGCCCCGCTTGTCAGCGGCAGGAGGGAAAGGAGAGAGAGAGACGCGGAGCGGGCCAGCGCGAGGATCTGGGCCGGAAGGAGAGTTGGGCCGGCTGACCGAGAAGAAAAGAAGGAGGGGTAAAGGTGAACTGGGCCAAGAGTTGGAGGGGCAAAAGCGGATTCGACAGAAAACAACTAATCTAAACATCAAACAAATTCAAATTAAATTTGAATTTAAACAGAATTTAAATTCTAACTTAATTGAACAGCAAGCAAAAGACAAATGCAACAGCATGAATGCGTCAACAACTTATTTTGACTAAAGTTATTCAATATGATATTTAAATTGATAAAAGGCTAGAAATTCCAATTAAATCATAGAAAATTTATTTAGGCCTTAATAAATCCTAGAAAAATTCAGAGATTCCTACAATTTAATTGTGATGAATTTTAGGGTGTTACACAACTCCTAAACCCCCAAATTTCACTATGCAAAAAGAAGATTCACATCACATCAAAATATCGGCACATACATGGAGTACTAAATGTAGATGAAATCAAAAACTAATTGCATAATTTTGTTGTACTTTGCGAGACGAACATTTTAAGCCTAATTAATCAATGTTTGGATAATTTTTCACAAATACAAATGAAATGCTACAGTTCACCGATGATTGAAAACTCCCGAATTGGAAGCTCCCAAATTGGGATGCCTCAGCCCCATTCACCAGTCGGCAGTCACCAGCTCAAGGTCCGGTGCCCTGCAGCCCGCCAGAGCTCACCCTGGGTCACGCCCCCGCAGCCCCCACGCAGCAGCTCCCACACGGTGTCGCCCTCGGGCCGCACCCCCGCGAGCGCTCGCCTTGCCGATTTGCCGCACAAGGCATGCCACATAGAACTAGAAGAAAACGGATCCAAGAGCTGGGGGAAGAGATCCATGGATAATTGTGATGGAGCTCCCACTCCGGGTGGCAGCGACAGTAAGGCAGGAGGCGGAGGGGAGGTCATCAAAGATGATTATACAGAGGAGCGGTGCCAATCTATGAGCCGAAAGGAAGCGGAGCGAGCTAGGGGGTCATGGTGCAACGGCATCGAGTGTGTATAGCTTCTTGTCATTTGACCAGTTCAGTGTTCTTGCTACGTACTGTCCAACTATCTCCCTCAATTACTTTTGGCCTATTTGGCTCCTTCAATTCATAGATCAGTATGTAGAAACTTCAGTTTTGGAATTGAACTAGCAAGCAGTCAGACGTCTGCAATGGGGTGTGCATCTATTGCTGAACCTGGCAGCTTCAAAGGTCATGTTATTCCTGTTTGGCATGCTCAAGGTTCTAGCCCTTGTTTAGATCCAAAATTTGCCTTTCAAATTTTACTATGCAAAAAGAAGATTTCCATCGCATCAAAATATCGGCACATGCATGGGGTACTAAACGTAGATGAAATCAAAAACTAATTACACAGTTTTGTTGTATTTTGCGAGACGAACATTTTGAGCCTAATTAATCAATGTTTGGACAATTTTCCACAAATACAAATGAAATGCTACATGACGCATTTATTACCAACACCAAACTTTGGTCCCAAGTTTGGATCTAAACAATAGATAGTTTTAGTACACCAGTATGCATCGGGACAGAGTGACAGATCACAACAATCAATGAATGCAATACGTGAGCCCAGTGTCCTTTTCTGTAATTTTCTTTTGCTATATAACGGTTCCTAACTAATTTGATTTGGAAATTGCGTTCATTGGCTTCTCTGAATGTTCGTGGCTATATGAGGCAATTTTTCTTTTCTGTTTACTTATTTGTGATGAGCTAGATATGCTGCTCATCACCTGTTAGTGTCTATTGTTAGATTGAGCGGCATCTTTCATATACTATATTATATACCTGACATCAATGAAGATCAAACAAATCATTGGTAGGCTAACAATAAGCAAAATATGTTGAGAAACAATAGTAATTGTACATGCCGAACCCATCATAAGGTTGCTCATGAAAGGTCAGAAAGTTATTGTACAGAGAGATGAAAAGGTTCAATTATGAGTTTTCTTGTAGTGGTGTACACTTTGTTTTCTGTCCATGGAGTAGTTAGGCCCTGCCCAAGAAAGGTGGGCTCGATGTTTTCTGTAACTCATCTTCTGCAAATTTTGCGAAGTGACCGGTTATTAGTTACCTAATTCTTCTGTAACTCATTTCCCTTCCTTGATGGCCCCTTTCTCTTATTCTTACTTGCAGTAATCAGTTCATACGTACTAATGGGAAAAATGCACCAGAAAAGCAAACAAACATCGTCGTGCAATGACATTTCTGTAAATTTCTGTCTTGTCTATCTGGAGTGCACTATGTAGGGTACAAACATTGTCAAGTTGCTCACTGCCTCCATTTTCTTTGCGCAGAACTCTAGAAAGGAGCAGAAGAAAAAACAGTGGAGCGAGATTATTTGGTCGGTGACTCGCTGTGGTCAATAGATGATCCCAATTTCCAACCCACATTTTCTTTTACTATTAATTTATGGTTTTTTTGCTATATTATGCTCTGAGCTAAATTTTGGTTACCTTTATTTAGTCTTGAAATCTTTGCATTACGGTGTTTGCCAAGATGAAATCATGGCAATTGGCTTATATAAATATAATGCGACACCCTCTTCTACATGAACACGATACGATCAGGAATCGATTGGATTGCAGCACCATCGCAAGCTCCATCCATATATGACGTTGAAGCCAGATCAGGTGGCGGCGCGGCGGGTGGAGCCATGGACGAGATCGTCGAGCGCGCGGATGCCGCCGTCGTCGAGGAGCCGGCCGCCGGAGCAGCGCGAAGGTTGTGGCCGTCAAGACCGGCAAGGTGCTCCACGCCCGAAAGCTTCTTCGAGGAGCACCCCAGGCTCTGAGAGTCTTGTCTCAGAGGACTCTGTCCGAGGCCAACAATCTCGTCGACGTGGAGGACTCGCTGAGGCAGTAGCTAGCTAGGGCCATTAGCGATTGCATGCATGGTATCGCTAGGTTGTTAATTTATGATCTGTGTGTGATCATTACTATGTTTGCTAAAGATGTTTTATTTGGTGTTATCTTATAATACATGTCGAGTCTACCAGCTCTCGATTGTTTACTGTGGTTACTTTTCATAAATTGGTAATGAATATATATAACCTAACAAAAAGAAGGAATCTTTATTTCTTCTTAAACAAAAGGATGCGACCTGCATGCACTGCACCGTCCGTAAGCCCAAGCTGTATATTGAAAAGTCTGCGCAATTGGTAATGAATATATATAACAGTATGTTGCTACAACGAGTCAACGACCTCAGCTCTTTGGGGAGACCTGATGACGTAACCTAAACTCCTTGGTGGGTCCCACCTCTCCACCCTGGCTCACTCACATTCCGGGCCCCACCTGCCATACTCACACCCCCCGCCCGTTAATAACGGCATCCTCCCCGTCGCGCTCCCTTCCCTTCCTTATCCGCCCACGCTGCTTTGCCCACCGCCGCCGCGCCATGGTGGCCATGGCGCCCTCCACCTCGCTCCCCGCTCGCCTCCCTTCCAAAACCCTGCCCCGAATGCTCCGCCACAAGGCCCCTCCCGCTGCCGCGGCCTCCGCCCCGCGCCCGCTCCTCCTCTCGTTCCCCACGCCCGCCGCGCCAGCACGCCGCCGCGGCGCCGGGCTCCGCGCTCCTGCCGCGCAGCAGCAACGCTCCTCCGAGTACCAGCTCGAGGATGATGATGAGGATGACGAGGTGGAGGAGTACGACGGCGAAGAGGAAGAGTGGGAGGATGATGAAGACGATGACGAGGAGATGGACGTGGAGGCGATGGAGGAGGAGGCCCGCGGCGCCGCCGCCGACCTTGCCAAGCGCCTCGCCAAGGAGCTCTACATCGGTGAGTGTCACCATCTCGTTGCCCCCCCTCTGCGTTACATCCTTTCCGCTGCCTTGCGGAAGTACTTTGAATTGCTGAAGCTGGGCTCCGAGTTGTTCAGAGTTTCAGACTGAGAAATTACTGAAGCTGGGCTCGCGCTTTGTCCAATACCAGAATAGCAGCTTTCGTTTGGTAGCATCTGTAGAGATAGATTGCTGCGACCAAACATTAGATGGTAGTGTGTTTCACCTGTTGTCAGTATCTGCCATTCTAGAGCACATAATGGTGGGAAGTCTAGTTCAGAGTTCAGATTCGATGCTGTGGAACAACCCCATGATTAGCTTAGCAGGCAACTGTATGGACATGTTTGTAGCGGTAGAAGGATCAGTTCATGCCTTAGCAGTTAGCAAAAATTCAGGTGTTTCGCCTGAATCGTGCAATCTACCTCTACAGTTTGGTCTGCTGCATGTTCTTGCTTTGGGTACAGCAGACACCGCTGTTTTGCTATTTGAAGGCATGTAAGAACTAATCACTAGCCTTGCCTTGCCTTGCAACCGCATCCTTTTTTGGGCTTATTATTTGTTCATTATTTATTATGGTAGCTGTAGGGTGGAATTTTGTTCCTGCTTTTTAGCTTAAAGCAACTTTATTGTCCACCAGTTCATTCTTCGGTTATTTATAGACTAATTGCATTTCAGATGATGATGTGCGGGAGAAACGGAGAAACATCAGGGATAAGGCATCTGTGTCTAAACATGTCAGTATGCATATCTTCACGTTCTACTGAATCAAATGCCTAAATGCTGAAAGAAGCTGTTTTTTGTATGTACTGCCTTATACATGATTCAGATCCCAGATAATCTTCTTCCGAAGGTGGCAATTATTGGGAGGCCAAATGTTGGTAAATCTGCGCTATTCAATCGCCTTGTTGGGGTATGCCAATAATTATGACTTCAGTGTTAGTGTCTGCAGTGTTGATCACCATATAATTTTGAGACCAGAATGCAGAAGTTGAATTATGGTTTCTTGCAGGGCAACAGGGCTATAGTTGTTGATGAACCTGGTGTGACAAGAGATCGCTTGTATGGACGATCTTATTGGGGTGATCAGGAGTTTATGGTTATTGATACTGGTGGGGTAATTACTTTATCAAAGTCTCAAGCAGGTGTCATGGAAGAACTTGCTGTCACCACCACTGTTGGTATGGATGGGATTCCTCTCGCCACAAGAGAAGCTGCTATTGCAAGGATGCCATCAATGATTGAGAAGCAAGCAGTTGCAGCTGTTGATGAAGCAGCCGTCATACTGTTCGTCGTGGATGGTCAGGCAGGTTTAGTCAATTCCTTTTTTTTTGTTCTACGAAGTGTTTGTTTAATATCTAAATTCATATTAACTGTAAAGCACAAATTCTTTATCATTGCATTTTTGTAGGCTCATTTGTGAAATGGAATGCACATGTAGCTGTAGTTCTAATACTTGCCTTAAACTTGTTTCTTTACCAGAAATTGTTTTGTAATTTCTTATCTAAGCTTCCTCTTACTAACATGATGGTGCCAAAAAATATTTTAGGCTGGTCTTGTGGCAGCTGATATAGAGATTTCTGATTGGTTACGGCGCAACTACTCTGACAAGTGCGTTATACTTGCTGTCAATAAGTGTGAATCTCCACGGAAAGGGCAAATGCAAGCATTAGATTTTTGGTCACTGGGGTGAGTATATAACTCCTTGTCTCTTCAAATTGCACATCATTGTTTGCTTTGTGCTGCAATTTATGTACATTAATGTATTGGTTCATTTATGTTATATTTGGACAACAATCTTACTTAAAACATGACATTATATATGGCCCCTCAAATACAAAAGACAACACACTTGGATAAGGTAAAAATACTTACAACAGACTGTTGTTTGATGTAAATTATGTATAAGAAACAAACTGCTGTCAGAATTAACAGCCTAAGCTCATTTGAATACCACTTTCTCCCCAGGTCAAATGTTTCTAGAATCTCTTGTCTGCAATTCCCCACTTGTGCTTTGGCTTTAATCCAATAAAATGTATTAACAATGACACTACTTTTTGTTGATGGTATGCCTTTTCTTTTACTGCCCAACAGTAAGCTAAGTTGCTCCGCTCATCTTTCTGTTTAATTCCTGCTAGGTTTTCTCCTTTGCCAATTTCTGCTATTACTGGCACGGGAACTGGAGACCTCCTTGATCTGGTGTGTTCAGGGCTGAAAAAATATGAGGTATTGAAGTTTCTATGTTTACCCAAACACTTGTAGGTTCATGACTTTTCATGTTAATGAAGTATTTTTGACACAATGATTCGATGATATGATGGTGACTTCATGGCACTTGACCGTAGAGGCGAAACAAGTATATTTACTTACTAAAATGCTAGGCTAATCAACATAGAAGATTTTACAATAAGTAAAGGGTTGGTACTGTTCAGTGTGCTGATTACCTTCATGGCTTCATCTCACAATAAGAAAAATAACGATAATCCATAAAGTAGAAATTGCGCTGGAGTGGAGGTCCCTCATGGTTTTATCAAGGGTATTTGACTATAGAGGTTGAAACCTTACTTTAGAAATTTATCATTAAAATATTTCTCTTGGATAGGACTTTTCTTTCCTTTTTGTTTGCTATGAGGAAAATACTTTGTCAATTACATCGGATAAAACAACCTTTTGTGCCTTACAGGGATTGGATGGAGTTGAAGAAGAGAAAAATAAGGTTCCAGCTATTGCCATTGTGGGAAGACCAAATGTGGGGAAAAGTAGCATTCTAAATGCATTGGTTGGAGAAGATAGAACTATTGTGAGCCCAGTTAGTGGTACAACGCGTGATGCCATTGATACTGACTTTACTACAGCAGACGGGGAGGTCTGTTCCCAGCACTTTTGCCAATTTTTAATTAAATCTAGTGCTGCTACATTGTTCTACAGAATGCCTTAATTATGGCTACTTACATTTACTTCCTTCTTTCATAACAAAATAAAATAGTGGCTTTAAGAAAGTCTGATTGGTGAAAGGGCCTCTAGCCTAGCGGTTAGAGCACCTGAGTAGCACCCAGCAGACCCAGGTTCTACTCCTTGTGGGAGCGAATTAATTGGGTTTAGAATAAAAAAAATATAAAAAATAGGTAGGGATTCCCCTACTGACTTCAGTCAAAAAAAAGAAAGTCTGATTGTTTTTCACAGGAATAACACTAATTTTCTCAAATATGCTGCAGAAGTACAAACTCATTGATACTGCTGGGATCCGACGCAGAGCAGCAGTTATTTCTGCTGGAAGCACAACGGAATCACTGTCAGTAAAACGTGCATTTCGAGCAATTCGCCGCTCTGATGTGGTTGCCCTTGTTATTGAAGCAATGGCCTGCGTTACAGAGCAGGTATGTTAACTGAGAGCAATTGTGATTGTGTGAATCAGTAGATTAATTAGGAGAATACACATGTATATATAGGCAGCCCCTGAGGAGGGTTTATAGAATCATAACAATCCAAGAGCTATCCTGCCTATCCTAACCACCTATGCACGGCTGAGAGGCAGCGGCAGTCCTGGCGTAAACCCCAAGGGTTCATACACACACGCATACAACACATACATATCTAATATTAACTATAAATACATTTATTTTTATACTTACAAAGAGACATAGCATTGTTGTTTTACTATTATTTTTCTTTATGATCATGTTGTATGTTCATTTTAACACAATGTATTCTTGTGGTATCAAGGATTATAAAATTGCAGAGAGGATTGAGAAAGAAGGAAAGGCTTGTGTCATTGTTGTCAATAAATGGGATACAATCCCAAACAAGAACCATGAGAGTACAACACACTATGAGCAAGATGTAAGAGAAAAGCTTCGCATACTGGATTGGGCACCTATTGTCTACTGTTCTGCGACAAATGGCACAAGTGTTGAAAAGTAAACCCCTCATCTTTGCATACCCAGACCTTCTTGCAGCTTATAATTCTTACTGTATAGAATCTCTTTCTTTCTTAGAAGTCTTGTGAAACTTTTGTTTCCCCTCAATTCTGATTTGTGTATTTCTCTTACCTGTGATCCAAACACCTGCTTTTGTGTATCCTTTCACATGTCGATATTCTATAATATGTTGCATAAAACTGTCTTCAGGATAATTTCTGCTGCTGCTTTGGTAGAGAAGGAAAGGTCAAGAAGACTTGGTACCTCTATTCTTAATCAAGTAGTTAGAGAAGCTATAGCATTCAAACCACCACCACGGACAAGAGGTGGCAAAAGAGGTCGTGTATATTATACAACACAGGTAACTTCCTAACTTCTTTCTCAGGCCAACAAACTTGTTCTTGTAAGCTGACTAGTATATGATATCATCTTCATAGTACAAGCTGAAATTTCCAATTCTTCATTTTTTTTCTGCAATCAAGTTTATATTTCCCAGCTTGCATAGAAAATAATAAATAACAATCCTAAACTCATGTTTGAGTATTTGATGATTTAGGAACTATCTTTATTTGCCACCCGAAAATGATTAGATCCCTGAAAGGAATAAACATCTAGAGATAAACTAGAAGACCAGTGGAGAAGATTTTTACTGCTTTAAGATTTGTTTCAAAACTAATATTGTAAAGCTCTCTTTGCATTCTTTTGCATCTGAGGAAAGTTATTTGGTCATTTGCAGGCTGCGATTGGCCCACCAACATTTGTTTTATTTGTAAACGATGCAAAGCTCTTTTCTGATACATACCGACGATACATGGAAAAGAAACTTCGGTCAGATGCTGGATTTCCAGGCACCCCTATTCGGTTATTGTGGCGTAGCAGAAGGCGGCCAGATAAACGAGGTGAGAGAAAATGTTTATGCATAATTTTAGTTGAATAGATATTTGGATTGTTAAAACAGACACAAAAAAAGTTCTGGGGTCACTGGAAAATAAAAGGGGAAAGAATTAAGATATTGCTAGCTTTGGTCAAGCCAGATATATATTGGTATAGCTACGACTAATAGTGCATACATTATCTTTTTGGGCTTATGGCATGAGCTTGTGGGATTTATATTGCTTGAAAGTCTAGTACTTACGTAGTTACTTCAATTCGTATGTCCATCTTTAGCACCTGTTACAGATATGTAGTTTCCTTTTGTGTTACACACTACAAGACTGCTGAAACTCTCCTTTTTTTTGCCATTTCTTCTCGGTAGGTAAATCTGCAGATAGTAAATCACAGAGCTCAGGAACCCCTAGCAGAATGGTTGTGGCTGCCTGATTGAACCACCTTTTATAGAATATCTTCAGGTTTGAGTACAACAGTGGCTGATGCAAAACATGTGGAGTGGAGTTTGAGATTCAGAATGAATTTCTGTGACATCAAAATGTCAGAATGGGAGGAGATGCGGGGGAGTGGAGTCGAAGTGAATGATCAGGAAGATAATATTATATGGAAATTAGAAAGATGAGGGAAATTCTCGACAAGATCATTATGCAAACTAATTACCTTTAGTGGAGTGGTGAATAATTGGATATGACATATGAGAATTGTGGACATATGGAACACAAGATTACTTCTGAAGATCCAAATCTTCCTAAGGACGGTGTCATGACGTTACAGAATAGCTTCGCAGTTGGTTAGGAGGAAATAGGATGGATCCACACTTTGCAAGTTGTGTAGGATGGAGGAAATATATTGCAGTACTGAATCAAACTTCTATACAAGACAAGGAACAGATTATTAGCGTGAGTGTGTATTGGTTTTTACCTACTTTATTAACGGTTGATGTCGTTTGTGTAATTAGCCGGGATCTGAAGCTTTAAATTGGTTTTGGCTACATGTGCAAACTAGCCGCCATCCCGATTCCAGAACCACATTGACAATCACCCGTGTGGCTTTACAAATTTGCCATGGCCAAAATAGGCTTCATAAAATTTACCATTTGTATCCTTGACGCATTGATTGATTACGACGCCATTTCCTCACTTATATTGATTTTTAATTCCCTTTTTCTATTAACAGGCTAGTGAACTGACTAAATCTCTCCCATTGTATTACTGGTCCATTTGTATCTACTATCGCCCTGTTCTTTTGGCTTATCGGCAGCCAGCCAGCAGTATTTTTCTCTCTGCATAAACCGGTACCAGTCAACCAGCAGTATTTTTCTCTCGGCACGAACCAGCACCAGCCGGCCATACGGGGCATCAAGGATATTCAATCAATTAATGGAAGGGCTCGTATCCAACCAACGTTGAGTCAACTGTGCTGTTAGTATAGCACATTTCTCATAATTAATATATCTCCGGAATAATATTGCTGTAAGTCAGTCTGTAAGTCAGTAAACGGAATACTAAGAATACTGTATGCAACTGAATACCAAATTAATCAAATCGGACCCACTGTTCGGTAGATGTGTCCGGTTTGGAGGCTGGACTGGAGATTGGGAAATATCACGCGATAAAAACAAATCGCCTTTTACTAAAAAGTCTTTTGAGGCTTCAAAATTTACGCCATGTTTGTTTGGCTTATCAGCCACCCGTTAATAGTATTTTTCTCTCAGCAGAAATCAGCACCAACAATCAAGCAGCCAGAAATATCTCAGTATAGATCAGCGTCAGCCGAACAAATGTTAGCATTAGAGCAAGGCTAATAATACAGCCAGCAAGTGAGTTGTATGTTGTTGCCACATCACTTATAGCCAACTAACAGCCCATCCATATAATAGATTGGCTAAGAAACATACTACTTGGCACAGCATCCACCCTCACAAGATTTCTAGAAACTTGTGTCTCAGCTGGCTGTAAGTTTGCAGCCCACCTTTTTCTCTCTCTTCTGCTCTCTCTCCTTTACGTAGGATTCAGACTGATTGCAGCCTATTATTATAATTGCTCTTACTACCGGGTCACAGTCGTCCACCGGTACCAACGTAATCCATGAATGCTCAGTTTTCTAGTAGTACGTGTAGGTATACCATGGCCAGAAGCAGTTATTATATTCTATACAGTAACAATATAGGTGCCATGTAATTACATTATAATCTATTGTTTCATTCTCAGAGAAAACATGTCAAGGTTTATTGTTATTTCGTCGGAGAGCATGCATGTTGCCGGGATTTGGCTAATCGTTTTGTAAAATATTGTCCAATAAAGCTGCCTCAAGTCCTCAACTTATGAAGTTCCGATGGAGTTAGGCTATGACTCTAGATTACTAAGGACTTGTTTAGTTCCCGAATTTAGGAGCCAAACTTTGGTCTTTTGGGGTGCATGCGTTACTGTAGCATTTCGTTTGTATATATGAAAAATTATCCAAAAATTGATTAATTAGGCTCAAAATGTTCGTCTCGCGGAGGTAATTAGTTTTTGATTTCATCTACATTTAGTACTACATGCATGCTATGACATTTTAATGTGATGAAAATCTTCTTTTTACGTAACGAACTTTGGTGTTGAAATTTGGTATCTAAGGGCTAAAGTCAGTCAACGGAACCGTGTATGCGCGCAACTGAATTCGAAATTAATCAAATCTAACCCATCTTCCGGTGCATGCATGTGCTGTACGTACTGGAATACTGGATAAGGCTGGGCGCGTCTTGTCAGGAACTTAGGCTAATCACATTAAAATGTATGCTAAATTTAGATGAAATAAAAAATTAATTGCATAGTTTTGTTGTACTTTACAAGACGAGTATTTTAAGTTTAATTAATCAATGTTTGGATAATTTTTTATAAATACAAATGAAATGTTACAGTAAGTTATTTATTATAAAGTGTAAACTTTGATACTAAAATTGGCCTTAATTGACGTGCACGTGCCATCTCGATCAGTGACTTCAGGTCACAGCTACCAAACGTACCACGCGGTCATCTCTGCTAGCGTCGGTGAGTGGGGGCCGGCGACTTGACTCGCGCTGGTCAAGGTCTCCCCGGCCGGGCTCGTACGTCCTCGATCCACTGCTCGCCACTCGCCAGAGGCCCCCGCGGGCCTTCTAAGCCATTGTTTAGTTCCTGAGCTCGGAAGCCAAACTTTGGTTTTTTGGAATACGTGCGTCATTGTAGCATTTTGTTTGTATGTATGAGAAATTGTCCAAAATTAATTAATTAGGCTTAAAATATTTGTCTCACCTAGTACAACAAAACTGTGTAATTAGTTTTTAATTTTATCTACATTTAGTATTTAATGCATGTGCTGATATTTTGATGTGATGAGAATCTTCTTTTTATATAGTGAACTTTGGGAGTGACCTTCGTCGGGTCGTCTCTCTATTAATTATTATTGTCCTCTGCTGAGCTGAGGCCGTTGTTGTTGATAGTTTGGACAAGGCATGGTGCATGGTTGATGGGATCAAGAATTGTAGGCCTGATGCTAAGTCATTTGAATTTTACTTACATCACTTTAGGGAGTAGATTGTTTGGATGGAGGGGCAACGTACTGTTCGATGTAGATGTGTCTGGTTTGGAATGGCAGCTGGACTGGAGTGTAAACTGAAAATATTTAACTTTTGGATATAACCAATTTACATATCTCATAAACCGTACTACTCAAGGTGTGAATCTGAACTTACAGTTTAGCCCCTATACATATATAGCCCTCTATAGCCATATTTTGCTTCCCTATTTTAGAGTCATAATACTACTTAGACCACTTAGCCGGAGATTTAAAACATGGCAACCGATATTTGCAAACTACATGAAATTGTATTTTTTGTTACTAAAAAAACTTACTACTTTGGGCTGTAGGCTTTGCGGCATCCTGCGCGCCAGGGCGTGCGGATGGCGACGGCGCGGCCGTCCGGCGCTGTGGCTGCGGCTGCGGCCCGTCTCCAGTGCGGCGTCTCTAGGGCTGCCGGTGCTGACCAGGGTGACGGGCATCGTGGCGGGGCAGCGGCAGCGGATACTGTCGTGGTGGCGGTCCGGTATCTTGGCTTCATGGTCCACGGCTCCGGTCGGGGTCAGGGCTGGCGTCGGCTTTTCTTGTCGGTGGCGGCGTCTGGGGTGGCACCGACCCTCGTCCTGGCTCCATCTTCCGGCTTCTCCATCCTGGAGGTGTCGCCTTTGTTTTCACGTCGCCGACGAAGCTGGTCCTGTAGCGCCGACGAAGCTGGTCCTGTAGCGTTTCCTTGACGGTGGCGGCGTCTGGGGTGGCACCGACCCTCGTCCTGGCTCCATCTTGCGGCTTCTCCATCCCTGGCGGTGTCGCCTTCGTTTTCACGTCGCCGACGAAGCTGGTCCTGTGGCGCCGTCAAGTCTCCGCCACTAAGTTCATGGTTTCGGTCTCACCCTGTGAAGCACGGTGACGTCTCATTGAGGGGACGACAGGAGATTTGGGGTCATCGAGGGCCCAAACCTTTCCAAGGTGTCGGGTGTTGCTATCGGTGCATATGGAACCTAGTGGCGAGCTTCGGCGGTTGCGAAGGTGGGCGGTGGATGGGAGTGAGTGGGATCAGTTCAGGCACTCTCGGCTCGTCGGGCGGAGGTCCTCCAGCGTAAGCTTCGATCCGGTGGTCGGGTCGGGCAACGACGTTTGCTCTTCCCTCCTGAGGGCGTTGTCTGCAAGGTCTCGTCCGACAGCGGTTCGTGAAAGCTCTCCGTGGGGAAAACCAAACGTTAGCGCCGTCACGTCTTTGCCTTCGTGAAGGCGTTGTTTGGATTGTTTGTTGTAGCCGTTGGTGGTGGAGTCGTAGGCTCCGCGGAAGGTCGGGTCCAGTCGATTTTGTAATGGTCTCATGGCCCTTTAGTTCGTTCATCGCAGGTAGTCCCTGTCTATCTCTGGCGCGTGGCCTAGAGGGTCCTGTTACGAGTATGTTGGATGCTGCTCTTCTAGTGGTGTACGCTTTATTGTAGAGTGTTAATCCTAGTATTTTTGGAGCAAGTCATTTGAATTTTACTTACATCACTTTAGGGAGTAGATTGTTTGGATGGAGGGGCAACGTACTGTTCGATGTAGATGTGTCTGGTTTGGAATGGCTGCTGGACTGGAGTGTGGGTCAACACGCAGAGGCGTCCGGTCGCAAGCACGGGTTCGATCAGTGTTCAACAGCTACGTACCTACCATGTTGACATTGCCATTATTGCAAAGAAGATTTTTTTTGGGGTATATAGATATTGCAAAGAAGATTGAAAAAAATGATGAGGCCTGGATTAAAAAATAATGGCTGTTTCATTCCTATCGCAAATTCCACCACAAAGTTCACTATATAAAAAGAAGATTCTCGTCACATCAAAATGTTATAGAATGCATGAAGTACCAAATGTAGATAAAAATAAAAAACTAATTGCACAGTTTTGTTGTACTCTACGAGACGAGCATTTTAAGCCTAATTAATCAATTTTTAGACAACTTTTTCACACGTACAAACGAAATGCTACAGTGACACATTTATTACGACGTGACGCACCAGTCCCAATTCGCCCCCCCCGAATCCAGCATCTAAACAAGGCCCTAGTGCACTGCGGTCCCGAACCCGATGACAGCGCCTCCCGTTTTCCTTAATTCTTTCTCTTCTTTGTTTGATCCGCTCATCGACTTGTTATATATAAATACTCCCTCCGGTATTGTATTAGAAGTCGTTTTCGACAAGGATTGAGTCAAACATTGGGAATATAAATCATCAATAATATTTAAGTCGTTGAGTTTGGAAATGTGAAAATCATATAAATAGATTGGCTTTGAAAATTACTTTCATAAAAATATACATATATAACTTTTTAAGAAATATTTTTATAAAAAACTGGAGTCAAAGTTGTGCTTTGGTGACCGTGTCGCTGTCCTAAACGACTTCTAATACGATACCGGAGGGAGCACGCTCTCGCGGCACTGGGGGTGTGTTTGGATGCTCACCGGATCACACCCCGCTGGCCACCGGAAAACAATGCCGGAGGCGGGGCCTGCCAAATCCCGGCAAGGATCTAAACAACATGCTCGCCCGTGATCAACAGCAAAATTTTGCTCTGCCTCCAATCCAACCATATCCTAGACCAACCTTATACGGTCTACCCCACTATGAAACGTATATGCGTTATGTCTTGCAAATTCTCTCGATCATATAATCGAAGCGTTGTTTACATTACGATATGGAGCAATGACGTAGCCAGAGGATTGACACAAGAAGATCGGCATTACTATCACCATTGACGGGGATGATGAGGATAGATGTATGATTTAATTTATTGGGATGAATGAGGAAAAGAGAAATGGAGCAGAGTGAGGTGTCAAGGGTTGTAAAGAGGCTAAGGGGAGTAAGTTTTCTATGCTATTAAAACGAACTACAAACTTTTGATGATATAAACTGAAAATATTTAACTTTTGATATAACCAATTTACATATCTGTACTCCTCAGGGCGTGTGCATCTGAACTTACAATTTAGCCCCTATATATATATAGCCCCCTATAGCCATATTTTGCTTCCCTATTTTAGAGTCATAATACTACTAGACCACTTAGCCGGAGATTTAAAACATTATGTGCAACCGATATTTGCAAAACTACATGAAATTGTATTTTTTGTTATAAAAAACTTACTACTTTGAGCTGTAGGCTTTGACTTTAGAATTAATATATATATGCCCTATGCTATCAACTCGAGTTTTTTTATTTATCAACTTGCAATTTTGAAGCTCAATCATATGCATGTGTTTTTTATGCCTACTGTTAAGGGGCCGCCACTAACAATCCCGTGTTCCGAGACTGTTCCGACAGATATTTTTATCTGGGATTCCGAGACTAACAATCAGCAGCCAGCCAGCGGTATTTTTCTCTCTGCATGAACCAGCACCAGCCACCTGCCACCAACCAACCAGCAGTATTTTTCTCTCAGCACAAGCCAGCACCAGCCACCAACCAGCCGAACATGGCGCGCACACAAGAGCCCAGTGCATTTATTTGAGATTGAGCGGTAAGCATAATAACTCGCCGCATAAGTAAGATCGAGTCGAGTCCCGTCCTCACTTCTTCCCCGTCGTCTCTCCATAGTCCATTGGTAACACGAAGTGACGAAGACGATGTTCGACCCAATCGTTCTTGCTTCTTCTACGGCGACGTGGGCGATTAACAAGCTGCTGGACTCTCTCTCCAAAGCTGCCATCAAAGCGCTGCTGAAGAAGGAAGACATCGACCAGGAGGTTGAGAATCTCAAGAACGCGCTGCAGCGGGCAAATCTCGTCCTCGGCGCCGTGCCCGTAGGAGTGGCCGCCGGGGTCAAAATTGAGAACACGAATTTGGAGGAGCCGATCCAACAGGTGCAGCAGCTGGCCACGGAACTCACCAAGTACCTCGACGAGCTGGAGTACTACGACATCAAGGACAAGGTAATAACGAACTCTCACCAAGTATACTTCAGTCTCTAGACCGGCCAGCAGCAAAAGATGATGCACATCATCTGGATCTTGTGGGGGTCGACTCGATCATGCATATTATAGATGGGATTTCCAAATAAGTTTTAGGCAGAATGCTGTATTGCCAAGAAAATAGCACAACTAACTGGGGTGGACTAATTCTTGAGCTTTTATGGTAGGCGTTCCCCAGTAGTATTGGGTTTTTGTTCGATTACCAGTGCAGGGTTTCCATGGATGGGTTCGAATGCAGGCCTCCCGACGGCACAAATACACGTTAGTGTCGGCCATCCAGTACCGGGACTGGTACTGATGCCCATTTTTGTCCGGTACTGATGACCATATTTCTCAGTACCGATTGATCAAGATGCGGGATACATGTACATATGTGGACAGAGGACTCCGAGGATATGGCTTATAAAACATAACCACACACTGGATATACTCGCCTTATACTAACCATCGATTGATGCTACTGTTGTGTAGGCCTGCTTACAAGTGTATGTATCTGGACCCCAGATGTATGACCACTAGTCTTTAGTATCAGGACGAATGTATTGGGCTATTAGGCAACTGATTTACTAAATTCTAAATCACAAAAGCACGGCAAACATAGAAACAATGTATAACTCTTAACATACCAGTTGATAGGAATAACATAAGTATGATTTCAATCACGACACACATACTGAGCGATTGCAGGCATACGATGTGCTGCAGTTAGGGGTAGTAAATGGATCATGACCCTCATCCTCACTTCACAATAAAGAAACTAGTAGTATTTTGGCCGGTCTTTATTGAGCCCGATCCTTAAAATCAATAGGCTAAATTTTAGGGCCCTTTACCACCCCTAGATGCAGCGCCGAACTTTAAAGGAGGGCAATATGTGGTGACGAACTTGATCAGTTGCACGGAACGGTTCCTAAAAACCTTATTCGTCCTTTCCCACTAGATGATCCAAAGGCGAAGGAATACCGAGACTTGCTGTCCTATTCGTTGGTGCATGCCGGTGCTTAGAATGAGGAAGACTACAATGGCAGCACAGTAGCAAGTTGGGGCAAAACACTTTAGCTCAAGAGATAGGTTTCTGGTGGCTTCCTTTAATTATTTAAATCCTGAACATTTACAAATTTACTCACAGAAGCAATGGACTTCTGGTCCAAGCCAAAGACTCCTAACCTGAGTCAAAACTTACAGGCCAAGCCATCAAAAACAAAAATAGAAAAAGGAAGTTACGCCCTTGCAAGACAATAGGCCAGATTTTAGCGAACCATTCACGCAGGTGCCGTTCTCCTTTGCACCGCCCCGCCTGGCCTACTGAGGTGAGTGAGCGTGCACATGTGGGATTTATTTATCCTCCCAAACCATCATTTGGTAGAGTGGAGACAACTTCTATATTTATGTTGGCCATCCTCCACTTCCACTGGCAAAGGTGAGACTAAAGAAGAGCACCATAGGTGGAGTTTATGCGTCATACTCTATGATCTCTTCATTAGCTTTCTAGAGATCACCCAAGTCTCATAAACAACGGTGTTTAATAGTGACTCATATACATGTGTTTCTTTCAAAAATGCTCTATTGGACAACATTTTCGCTTATTAAAGCTAACAGAAACACATTAAGGCACATAACCATCCTGCCTTACATCTTTTGAGAGTATTGCATCCTCACTAGGAGGGTTTTAATAGCTTGTTTTTTCTAGGTCATAATTCACGAGATCTCCGATCATATAGGTTGGGTTATTGTTATGGCAACTCACACGGGTCTTATACCCATCTCTCTTGATGCACTTTATATCGCATTCCGTGATAGCCCTTTTTGTAAAGAGATCTCCCAGGTTTTTGTCTGTTTGACTATAAGTCACACTTATAAATGTTCATGTTGAAAACTGGTCATAAAAATAAAGAAAACAGTTCATGGAAAAGGACATAAGCAAAGTCTATTATTGCTTTTTCATTTGTTCTTGGCGAAGATATCCAACGTGATGAACTTCTATGCTTTTCTTGCCATTTTTATAGTTTTTATTGTATCTTCACGCTGCAATAGGGACCAAAGCCGCATCTAATAGGATCCCCTGGAGATAGCATGCATAAAGAAAGTGAACCTTTTTCTCTCGAAAACCATATCATTGCGGGTACACCAAATAGCCCATATTATAGCAGCCACCCCTACAAAGATCAATCTTCTTTTCTTTTTTCCATGTCCATTAACCAATTTCGGAGAATGTGATTTATTGATCCAGGTGGATTTAACCTGGTAGCAATATGGACAATTCTCCAAATAGTTTTAGCATGCACGCCGGCAATAAAAAGGAGGTGTTTAATTGTCTCATTACAATAACATAAATGACTTTTTTGACTACCATCCCAATTTATTTTGGGTAAATTATCCTTTGTTAATATTACACCCAGCTGGATGAACCAAAGATTTTTTTATTTTTAGGAGAATCTTCAGCGTCCAAATAAATTTATGGGAAGGATATATATATATAGGAAAAATCCTTTCTACATGCGCATGTAGAAACTTTCACCTGTGTATCTCATGTTAGAAGACATGTATGACCCAACGAAGTACATGTAGTATATGATGATACTAGACTGTCTGGATAGTATGTAGGTTGAGTATGTAAGCATACTTTGACTATGTGGACATACTAATTTCTATATACAATATAATGGTATAATCATAATAAATTTTAATAATATGGCTGCTTCTGAATTTTTTCGTGCAATTCGCTTTGGAGTATCTTAAAAGTAGTATACGAACGTACTCAAACTGATAAATGAGTATGTAAACATACACACAATAGGATATTGATGGTGATGGTAGCTACAAGCGCTTGTAGATAAAACTCGTCATATATATATAGACCCGGCGGAAAAAGGTCGTGTTTATATAGATCCCAGATAAAAATGTACCTTCCATTAGACAACTGATAATTAGCAATTTTAGTAGTCAGGTCATTCCAAGCAATCAGTTTTTCTCCAACTAAAGCCCTTCGAAAGATATTCATGGTGTCTGATTAATCACATTTGCCTCAAAAAGCAAGAACAGACACACGGGAACAAGCACAGTACTTCACTCAAACGAAGGTATTCTCGAGGGATAACGAGAAGAACAAGATTCTCAAAGTGATCAATAACAGGGAATCAAGTTATCAATTATCTATTGTTCCAATCATTGGTGACGGAGGTGTCGGAAAGACAACACTAGCTCAACTTGTGTACAACGACCCAGAAGTAAAAGCTAAATTTGACATCATGATCTGGATATACGTTTCTGCTAACTTCGATGAAATCAAGCTTACACAAAAGATTCTGGAACAAATACCTGGATGTGGGCACAAAAATACCAATAGTCTCGCTGGGCTTCAACATGATATGAACAGATTTTTGAACAAAAGATTTCTACTTGTGTTGGATGACATGTGGGAAGAGAGCGAGGGTCGTTGGGACAAGCTATTGGCCCCTATCAGAGCTACACAAGCCAAGGGTAACGTGATTTTGGTGACCACTCGCAGCTTATCGGTTGCTAGGATAACTACCAGAACAGAGGCTGATCACATCATTTTAGATGGACTGAATGAAGATGACTTTTTCCCCTTCTTCAAAAGATGCATATTTGACGATGAGAAATTTCAAGGCCAAGGGATGCTAATACAGATTGCAGAAGATATTGCCAGCAAGCTGAACAGAAACTCATTAGCTGCAAAAAGTGTTGGCTCCCTTTTGAGAAGAAATGTCAATGTGGAATACTGGAGAAGGATCCGAGACAGCGATGAATGGAGGTTTCAAGAAAGGAAAGAAGACATTATACCTGCACTAAAGCTCAGCTACAATCACCTTCCGTACCACCTTCAGCTGCCCTTCTGTTACTGTGCTATATTTCCAAAGGGGTACAAGTTTGACAAAGAGGAGTTGATTCGTATATGGATTGCTTTGGGTTTTGTTGTGCACGAGAGAAAGAAATTGGAGGATCAAGGAGGTGACTGTTTTGATGACTTGGTAGACCGGAGCTTCTTTCATAAACACGAACAGTACTTTGTTGTGCATGATTTAATGCATGATGTTGCACAAGAAGTCATGATGAAGAAATGCCTAATTATTGATGATTCAGATCTTAGAAAAGTTTTCCCCTCCACGTGTCATCTTGGAATCTGGACTGAGCTGGTTTACAATGAACAAAGCATCGAACGGAATGATGAATTTGAAGAGAAATTAGATGCTGTCCAGGATAAGGCTATCCTGAGAAGCTTGGAGAGTTTAATTCTCATAGGAGTTTATGATGAGAATTTCTCTGCTAAATTGGTGACTATTTTTGAGAATCTATACTATGTCCGGGTTCTCCGATTGCAGTTCAATGATGACATGTTGTTGTTCAGTATAAAAAGGTTCATCCATCTGCGGTATTTGGAACTAAGATATACCTCTGACATGGACAAACCATTGCCTAAGCATATATGTAAGCTCTACCACCTAGTAATACTAGACGTCAGACGTTGGAATGGTCTAAATGATTTACCGGAGGGTATGAATAATCTTGTGAATCTACGTTATCTGCTTGTTCCCGGATCAGGATCATTGCACTCAAAGATATCAAGAGTTGGAGATCTTGAATTTCTACAAGAACTGAAAGAATTCCGTGTTCAAAAAAAGGGATGGCTTTGATATTTCAGAGCTGGGGAACTTAAAAGAGATTAAAGGCTCACTTAGTATCCTTGATCTTGAGAATGTCACAAACAAGCAAGAAGCGACCCGTGCAAGGATGAAACATAAAAAATATCTGAGGACACTCTTACTCTCATGGGGCAGTGCAAGCGCAAGTCCAGATATCCAGGAAGAAATAATGGAGGGTCTTCAACCACATAAAGATCTTTCCCATCTTACTATTGTCAATTATCTGAAGGGAAACGAGGAGGCTACGCTAGCACAAACAAAAACTCGTTCACCCAAAATAGGAACAACAGCAGTTATAGATCACATATTGTTACCACTAGACGCGCAGTTGCAGCGGAAGCCGTCTTGATGTAGACGAACGCGTCGAAGTGGCAGTGCAGTGCAGTTGCTTACGTCCGTCTGGTCCTGCACGTGCGGTTCGTCCTTGTGCTCCAAGCGCAGCACCTCCGAGGTATCCACACGTACGAGGATTGAAACGTCGCGCACCGGACTGCTAGGTCTGCGAGCACGATGGGGAGAAAAGCACCTATTGCTCGGAAGTCTTGTCTTTCTCAGGAGGGGTTTGATCTCTATTTATTTGGATGAAATTCTCCACACCATATTCCATTAGCAATATGGGATTAATAAATAATGTACCCCTTCCCCTGGTAATGGGCTTCACAACATTTGTGGCCCATTAAGACTAGTGGATCGAATCCAGTTGGCTCTTGGGCATATTCCCAACAGTCTCCCACTTGCACTAGAGACAATCTCATAAGCAAGTTTTCAGTGTTCCAAACCTCTTAAGTGTGTGACCCTATGGGTTCACGTACACATAGACATGGTTCGAGTACTCCTACTCGTTCTAATAGTTGATAGCGGCCTCTAGCAAGACGTGTCAACTCCCATGAATACGTAAAGATCATATCAGACGAACCACCACAACATCACGTACAAGCTATTCCCTTTGCCTCACGATATTTGGTCTAACTCCAAGTAAGACCTCCCTTTCTCGAATCTGTGAGTCGGATCCTTCAAGAGGTTAACACTTAACCTAGCACGGCCATGCATTTCTTGATCCGATCACTTAACCACCATTATAACTACCCAGTTACGGAGCAGCGTTTGGTAGTCCCTAAGTAGGTCAATTCACATCTTGAGTACATACGACAATCTCAGGTCTAAGGACAAAGCATACACGTTGTGAAGAAGAGATAAACAAGTCTCAAACTGGGTCAGTCCAGCCCCATGTCATACATGTGCCCACATTATTAGTTTGACATCTCCATGTCCATGACTTGAGAAACATAGTCATCAACTAATACATGTGCTAATCAAATTAGGGACAACTTTTTGAATAACCATACAAGTATAGAGTTTCACAAACAATTCACATAATTGCTAATCATATACAAGTTGCCTTTCATGGATATTCAATAAATAAACAATATGTCATAGATACAAAACATTGTCCACTCACACTAGAGCTAATCTAAATGATATCTAATACCCATAGCTCTCGTGTGTGATTCATGTTTAGGCTGTGGAAGAGCCTTTGTCAAAGGATCAGCAATATTCAAATCCGTATGTATTTTGCATATCTTTATCTCACCACGTTTAACGAACTCTCGAATGAGGTGAAACTTCCGCAGTACATGTTTGTTTTTCTGGTGATTCCTCGGCTCCTTAGCCTGTGCAATTGCCCCATTGTTGTCACAGTAGAGTTCCAATGGGCTAGATGCATTGGGAAACACACCAAGCTCAATGAGAAACTTCCTCATCCAAACACCTTCCTTCGCCTTCCGAAGCTGCGATGTACTCTGCTTCCGTTGTAGAATCAGCCACAGTATCTTGCTTAGAACGTTTCCAGCTTACAGCACCACCGTTTATCGTGAACACGAATCCTGATTGCGACTTTGAATCGTCTGGATCAGTTTGGAAACTAGCATCAGTGTAACCCTTTACAATGAGCTCTTCCTCACCTCCAAAGACTAGGAACACATCTTTAGTCCTTCTAAAGTACTTAAGAATGTTTTTCACCGCTGTCCAGTGACTTTCACCTGGATTAGACTGGTGTCTGCTCGTAACACTTAGAGCATATGAGACATCTGGACGAGTACTTATCATGGCGTACATGATGGATCCAATTGCTGAAGCATAAGGGACCTTACTCATGCGCTCCCGCTCATCAGTCGTCGTAGGACACCGAGTCTTGCTGAGGTGTATGCCATGTGACATAGGCAAGAACCCTTTCTTGGACTGTTCCATGCTGAACCGATTCAGCACCTTGTCAATATAAGTATCTTGACTTAATCCTATAAGCCTCCTTGATCTATCCCTATAGATCCTTATGCCCAGAATGTATGCAGCTTCCCCTAAGTCCTTCATAGAAAAACTATTTTTCAGCGAAGTCTTAACGGATTCTAGCATAGGAATATCATTCCCAATCAACAATATGTCATCCACATACAAGATTAGAAATACAACAGAGCTCCCACTTTCCTTCTTCTAAACACAAGCCTCTTCTTCATTCTGCCGGAAGTCAAACCCTCTGACTACCTCATCAAAATGAAGGTTCCAACTCCGAGATGTTTGCTTTAATCCATAGATTGATTTCTGAAACTTGCATATTTTTCCAGCATTAGTTGGATCGACAAAACCTTCGGGTTGTATCATGTATACATCCTCCTCTAGGTTCCCATTGAGGAAAGCTGTTTTGACATCCATCTGTCATATCTCATAATCGAAATACGCAGCTATTGCTAGAATGATCCGGATAGATTTAAGCATCGCTACTAGAGAGAATGTCTCGTCGTAGTCAACTCCTTGAACTTGTCGAAAACCTTTTGCAACAAGTCGTGCTTTGTAGGCGTTAACATTTCCGTCTACATCTCTCTTTCTCTTAAAGATCCATTTGCACTCGATGGGTCTCACACCATCAGGCGGGTCAACTAAGTTCCAAACTTGATTTTGCCCCATGGAATCTATCTCGGATCTCATGGCATTTTGCCATTTCTCGGAATCTGGGTCCATCATAGCTTCCGCATAGGTCCTAGGCTCATCGTTGTCCATCAACAATATGTCGCGCTCTCCCGTAACTAGGAGATTCATTTTCTGTGTTGCGCGACGTGGACTTTCCGACCTTCGTGGTTGTGGCGGCTCTTCTCTTACCACAGGTGCCTCAACTCGTTCTGCTATATTAGCATCACTCGTAAAGTCTTGCCTCATAGGCTCATCTCGAATTTCTTCAAGATACACCTTTTGTCTACTTTTCTCGCTTTTGAGAAACTCTTTCTCCAAGAAAACACCATTCCTAGCGACAAACACTTTGCCCTCTGATCGGTTGTAGAAATAATATCCAATTATTTCCTTTGGATATCCCACGAATATGCACTTGTCCGATTTTGGTGTAAGCTTGTCCGACTGAAGTCGCTTGACATATACCTCACAACCCCAAATTTTCAGAAAAGACAAACTGGGAGTCTTGCCAGTCCATATCTCATATGGTGTCTTCTCCACGGACTTAGATGGTACCCTATTTAGTGTGAAAGCTGCTGTTTCTAGAGCGTAACCCCAAAATGATAACGGTAGGTCTGACTGGCTCATCATTGATCGCACCATGTCTAACAAGGTTCGATTACGTCGCTCGGACACACCGTTCCTCTGAGGTGTTCCAGGTGGCGTTAGCTGTGGAACAATTCCGCAACTCTTTAGATGAGTGCTAAACTCGTGGCTCAAATATTCGCCTCCACGATCCGATCGCAAGGCTTTAATTTTCTTACCACGATGATTTTCAACTTCATTCTGAAACTCTTTGAACTTTTCAAAAGTCTCTGACTTGTGCTTCATTAAGTAGACATAGCCATATCTACTAAAATCATCAGTGAAAGTTATGAAGTACTGAAATCCACCTCGAGCTGTCATGCTCATTGGTCCACATACATCAGTATGTATGAGTTCCAACAAGTCTTGCGCCCTCTCAGGAAAACCTGTGAAAGGTGCCTTGGTCATCTTGCCTAGCAAACAAGCTTCGCACGTCTCGTATGATTCAAAATCAAACGAAGTTAAAAGTCCATCAGAATGGAGCTTCTTCATGCGCTTCTCACTTATATGACCCAAACGACAATGCCACATATAGGTAGGATTCAAATCATCTAGCCGAGGCCTTTTAGCAATTATATTACATATAGGTGAATCATCTAGATTTAAAATGAACAACCCATTCACAATGGATGCAAGAGCCACAAACATGCCATTCTTTGAGATCACACAACCATTGTCTTTACTCACGAATGTATAACCATCCTTCATCAAACATGAGGGAGATACAATGTTTCGACTCAAACTAGGAACAAAATAACAATTATTCAATTCCATGATAAATCCTGACGGAAGGTGGAGTTGCATCGTCCCGACGGTCAAAGTAGCAACTCTTGCATTATTGCCCACGCGGAAATCAACTTTGCCTCTTCCCACGCTTCTACTTCTTACTAATCCCTGCATCGAATTGCAAATATGAGCAACCGATCCGGTATCAAATACCCAGGAATTAATAGAAGATTCAGCGAGAAAAATGTCTGTAATATTAATGTCAAGTGTACCTGATGCGGAAGTACTCTTACTACCGCCTTTCTTCAGAGAAGCCAGGTACTGCTTGCAATTCCTCTTCCAGTGACCAAGTTCCTTACAATAAAAGCACTCCTCTTTTTCTGCAGCTGGTCCAGACTTAGTCTGAGGCGTTGGGCTTGGCTGAGAGATCATATCTTTAGCCTTGCCCTTCTTCTTCCAAGATTTGCCCTTCTTCTTAAAGTTAGGCGTGTTTTGGATGGCCATCACATGGCTGCTGCTAGCGCTTTTCTTAATGTCAGCCTCTGCTGTCTTGAGCATGCCACACAACTCATTCAATCCCTTCTCCGCCCCATGCATATGGTAGTTCGAAATGAAGTTCCCAAAGCTAGGTGGAAGTGATGCTAAAATAAAATCGGTGGCTAACTCTGGGCCAAGTGGGAAGCCTAGCTTCTCCAACCTCTGGGAATAACCAACCATCTTGATCACATGCGGCCCTACAGCTGCGCCTTCTGCTAGCTTTGTTTCCACAAAGGCCTTTGAGACATTGAACCTTTCATTCCTGGCCTGAGTTTGGAACATATCCTTGAGCACTTCGATCATATCATGCGCCTCATGGTTTGTCTCAAACTGCATCTGCAGCTCGGGTTCCATGCAAGCAAGCATAAGGCAACTCACTTCAAGATTACCATCACATGCCTTTTTGTAAGCAAGTTTCTCAGCAACAGTTGCGTTATCACCAGGCTCATCTGGTAATGGGGTGTCTAGAATATCTTCCTTTCTCTCAGCCCTGAGAACAATTCTAAGGTTTCAGATCCAATCCGCATAATTTGTTACATTCAACTTATCCTTCTCAAGGATCGAACGCAAAGAAAACGGTGTGCTAGGTGCCATTGATCTACAATAGAAAATAATGCAAAATACTAAGACAACATATCTATGACAGAGTAAAATACATTAAACAATTTAACGGAATTTACTCCCACTAAAATCAATATCCCTCCATTGATACTTAGCGATTCAAGATCCACAACTAACAAGTCAACTAGTGAGCTTTAGCATCACCGCTAGAAGACATGGTAGATTGGTAAGCAACCCTTTGCTAATCATATCACATATGACTCCTGTTGTTGGGTGACATCTCTATGTCTCGGCGCCCAACCTTCATGCCCCAAGGTCCTTAACCGTTAAGATAACCTTGTCTAAGTTAACCAACCCTTTATGCGAGTAAGTATCCGATACGAACCCATCTAGTCAAGGAAAACTAGTGGCACTCTAATTTCATAGACCCACCAATAATTGTACAAGACATGTGACAGTGCAAGATTTAGTTGGGAGGGCATTCAAAACTTAAACATTGCAGAGGGATCGTTCTACTTCTACCGTCGCATGCAGAAAAATAACCATTATCGTCGCATATGTAGAAGTAAAACAATAAGAACGGCATTCACATAGTAATGACACGGTATGACCCATTAACATATGGTGATCTCCATCTCCATTGTATTGTCCATCATGATGATCTCCATCTCCATGATCCATGTATGCCATCCTCCAGTGATGAGTCCTCCAAGAACTATCTAACGTATGATAGTAAAATAAATTACATAACCGCGCATTAGATCATCACAAGTTGGCACGCAGGCCATTACATCAAATTGACAATACATATGGCTCCAGCCGTATTGCCGTACTCACGACACGCAGGTCATGATTAATTACATACATGCATCACATACACATAGGGCCATACCGATCACATGAATCTGCAAAAACAAGTTAGCCGATTTCGACGTCCAAACTTAAATCGCCGAAAACTCGATCTTTCGAGCCTTTTTTCGCAAATCTAAATTCAGCGAAATCGCCTTGGCGGTCGGAATCATGTGTAAAATTTTCTGTAGATGAATTTTCATATAAAAATCGTCTCAATCCGAGGTCGTATGCAAAAGTTATGGCTGTTTTACGAACAACCTGATTTTCGCGCAAAACTCGGCCCGGTAATGGATCCAATCCACACCGCCGCGCATAGCCATGCGCCCGGCCATTGACCTAAGTTCGATTCGACCAATCCAATTGATCTACATCTCACCATGCCTGGGTTTACGTGTATCACTTAGCTCCGATGGCGGAATTCCGACCGGTAGGAGCAATTCGTTACACGACTATTATAGTAAAGATAACGAACCGATCAGAGACTCATCTACATCCAAGCATATCTCCATATGCACACATCCGAACCTATAACGAAACAGCTACGGCTCTGATACCACTGTAGGGAAACGAGGAGGCTACGCTAGCACATACAAAAAAACTCGTTTACCCGAAAACAGGAACAGCAGCAGTTATAGATCACGGATCGTTACCACTAGACGCGCAGTTGCAGCGGAAGCCGTCTCGATGTAGACGAACGCGTCGAAGTGGCAGTGCAGTGCAGTTGCTTACGTCCGTCTGGTCCTGCACGTGCGGTTCGTCCTTGTGCTCCAAGCGCGGCACCTCCGAGGTATCCACACGTACGAGGATTGAAACGTCGCGCACCGGATTGCTAGGTCCGCGAGCACGATGGGGAGAAAAACAACTATTGCTCATAAGTCTTGTCTTTCTCAGGAGGGGTTTGGTCTCTATTTATTTGGATGAAATTCTCCACACCATATTCCATTAGCAAGATGGGACTAATAAATAATGTACCCCTTCCCCTGGTAATGTGCTTCACAACATTTGTGGCCCATTAAGACTAGTGGATCGAATCCAGTTGGCTCTTGGGCATATTCCCAACATGTAGAAGGTAGTCACCAACATGACATGGTGCGGTGAACTGATTCTGGATAAGTTGGCAAGATTACTTGTGGTGAAACCTCCCCACCCGATTTTGAGTCCTTGATTCAACATATGTCTCGTATTTTTTTGATTTATTCTAGGATTTAACAAGTTCTATTTTACGGTAATAGGTTACGTGCCCGTTGACAGTGAGACATCTATGGTGACTTTATCAATCTCGTCATTTGTTAACCCGTTTCTTTGATGTGCGCATAAGGGTAGAGTTTGCATACGTGTATTACGATCTGTATTAGTCTTTTGGAAAAAAAATGACAAGGTGTGGACCTCGCAGCATTGGATGAGAAAATGGCTGCTATGGGCATGGACACTTCAGTCGCAGTAGTTTGCATACTCCATCGTGTTCCATACAATTTCCACGAAACATGAATACTGAAAGGGTAAACAACCCATACACGTATTATTCTTTCATACTGGTGGCGTCAAATAAATCTGAGCGCCTTTTCTTTATGTTGAAATTGGTGTTTTTCACCGCGTCCGATCCTAATGTCCTATGTATCAGGTGCTTACAAAGAATATAGGATGCCGCGTCAAATGTATGAGTTGCTTATAAAAAAAAATAGTGTGCCGTTAGTACATGTCCCTTGTCCGGCCGCCGCTCCCGCGTTTCATATTGCCATGACGGAGGCGCAGCTAGTTTGATCAAACGGTATCATATCATTCATAAACTGGAAGTGCCCAGATATTCCCTTCTATCGATATATAGACGAATGTTTCCTCCGGGAGTGAAGTCAGGCATGGGCAGTCAGAGATAGTCAATCTTTGCAGTAATGGAAAGTCATGGATCTTTGAGGGTAATGACTCCAGATGCTTAAAATTCGACAAGATCAGCTCCTTCAAGGATGTAAGGAGTTGCAGCGCAGACTCGTGATTCTCCAACAAGATGTCCACTTTGTCGGACCATGTGTGAAGAACACCACAAATTTTTAGGCTCTCCAGAGATGTCAACTGTTTGCATATTGGCATGGAAAGAAAGTCAATGTCATCAATGTCCAGGCATTCAAGTGGCATTGAGAAATCCTGACCCTCCCTTGTCATTTCTTCAGCTGCTGATTTCCAGGCAGGTACGAATCCAGGGGATCCGGAAACTTGCAAGGACCTGATAGCACCGAGTGACCTGAAACCCTGCAATGATGCCAGTGCAGGACACTCTGTGATGCAGAGACTCTCCAATGCCCAGCAGGAATGCAACCCCACATAGGATAGAGCTGGGTTTTTGGATATATACACTTCTTTCAGGGAGGTTAGAGAATGTGAGCCATCAAGTGTACATAATGCATCACATCCGTCAATCTTCAAAATCTGCAACAATGTGCAGCGATGCAGTTGCACTGATGTTAGTTCTGGGCATCTTAAAATTTCCAGTTTGGCAAGCAACCTGAGGATTTGTAAGCCTTCAATTGATTGTAACTTGTCACATTCTTCGATTTTGAGATTTTGTAATGGTGGACAAGAACATATATCTAGAGAGATCAAATGTCGACTTATGTGAATGTGTAACTCAGCGAGGGAAGCCAACTTTGAGCGTGGCAATAGTCCATCTATCACGTCAGTAATGCCGAGCTTCACAAGAGATGGTGGGAGGAGGCTACAATTCGATACCACTGATGCTGCTTCTGAAACCATGGAAGAGAAAAGCATAGGGCATTTCCATATGGCAATGTCCTTGAGAGAGCTGAACTCTCCGAGGCCATTCTTGCTACAAAAACGTATGTCTGACAATGATATATCCAATTTCTCCAGAGTAACCAAACTTCTTGGAGGGATACGCCACAAGCCTTCTTCTATTGTGCTGTGTACATCGACGAAGATTCCCACAGATAAGGATTTTATTCCCACAGATAAGGATTTTATTCCTTCGCAGTATTGTACCTTGACGACTTTAAGCAATGGCAGGTCTGACATCAGATTGGATAGTTGTTTCCCTGTAATATCACATTGATCAAACTCCATCTCTACAATTGACGTTGGCATAAGAAGTTTCGGACTGCTTGAAAACAGATTGGTGCACCTGACCACTTTAAATTTCTTCAGAGATGTCATTTGTTGGATTCCCTCCCATGGCAGGTATCTCACCTTTGGAAACCATCTAATTTCCAGTTCTTGCAAGTCCTTCAGTTTGCTGAACCTCAATATTGTTTCGTCTAAAATTTCAATTTGGCCTTCTCTATATCTATGTCCCTCCAATTCGAGGCATAGCCTACTCTCATCATCTGCAGGGCTAAGTCGAAATGACATATAGTCGAAACATGCATTCCACACATCTATATCAGTTGTGGTATCCACAATGGGAAAGGGAGGCAACTTAGTGTCGATGCAGTCATGTATCTGAATCCTGCGAAGTTTAGGGAACAGATGCTCAGCCTGTGTGCCCGAAGAGCACAACCGGAATGGCAAATTCACTAGAGAGTTGCATTCCTTCAGTTCAATGACTTCAAGGTTCTCGTACGGCTGGTGACTTTCCATCTCAATAAATCGCTTCAGTCCTGGCATGTTACGCAGTTCTAGCACCTTCAAACCATGGCCAAGTGGTACTTTGTCAAGGTGAGGCATATTAATCAGATGCAGTTCTTGGAGGTGCGGCAACAGAAGGACAGATGGAAGGGTAAACCAGAATTTGCATTTTTCAAGATGCAGAGACTGCAAGGAAGTAAGACAGACACTGCTACCCAGCCATGATGGAGCAGAACCATTGTACCCAGATATATGGAGTTTCTCAAGGCACATGGGAGGCTCAAGGCCATCTATGATGTTGCGTTTGCCCAAGGATCTTGGCATATCATCCCATGACAGCCGCAAACTGAAAAGGTATTGCTTGTCACTGAGCCTAGCCTTGTTGGCCTCTTCCTTGCTTTCTATGTTCTGAAGATTGTAGATGCTGACTGACCCTCTTATTTCATTCAATTTTCCCAGCTGTGTGATGCTGAACTCATCCTCCTTTCTGACATCAAACGCCATAAGCTCTTGAAGGAAGACCAGATCTCCTACACTGGCTATCTGTGCGTGCAGCTGCTCTCTGGCAAAAAAATGTCGCAAGTTGCGCAGTTTGTGCAAGCCTTTCGGCACAACTGTCTCAGGATTGCAGTCCTTAATATCTAGGACTTGTAACTGGTAAAGCTTACATATAGCCTCTGGAAGCTGCAATTTAAGGCCTCTGTAAAAGGAGCGTAGCCAGAGATAACGAAGATTGATAAACGCTGAGATATTGGGTATCAACATGTTCAGGTCCGGATATACCATTTCCATGTTCAATACACGAACCGCTCTTATCTCATTATTCAGCTCGTGTTGAAATGTGCTGGCAAAACTCGAGTCATGTGCACCAAACAGCATCAGCGTTCTTAGGTCCTTTTTTGGCAGTGTGCAGAAGACATCGGCAAACTCTTGAATGAAGTACTCGTTCGGTAGCACGGTGCCGTCAAATTTCCCATAATATGCTGACTCAGTGATTACAGTGACATGACGAATGAGCTTGAAGTCACCTGGAGGATTCAAGTCATCTACGGTGAAGGATTCATAAGATGAAACCATCTGGGCTAAATCATGGACTAGATCATGCATGAGTAAAGATGGCCTTGGAGGTTCACTTAGGAAAAATCCCCAATCGATCAACTCTGCTAGATATCTTCTTCCAGTTTCTTCTGCTCGCGCATACTGGTCGGCCAAAGGTATAAAACCCTGGGCAATCCAAATATTAACTAACAACTGTACATGGTACCTCTGATTCTTTGGGAATATGGAACAGTACGAGAAGCATTTCTGTAGGTGCCTTGGCAGATAGTTGTAACTGATCTTCAAAGCTGGTATGATATCATCATCACCTTCTTGGTCCTTCCACTCACTGTTATTCAAAATTCTAGTCCAGTGCTCATCGTCCAGCTTCCTGTTCAATAGCTTGCCTACACTTTTTGCTGCCAAAGGATAACCCTTCAACTTGTCAGCTATCTGTCGCCCGATTTCCTGCAGTTTCCCGTCCCCTTGATGGTTTTCATCCCCAAAGGCGCATTCTTTGAACAAAGGCCAAAAGTCTTCATCCTTCAAACCGTGTAGATCGATGCTGTGTGTGAAGGATGATTCTTGCTACAGATGATTTTCGTGTTGTGATTATAACCATGTTTCCCTTGACATCATTGGTACTCAGTGGTCTGAGCAGCACATCCCAATTCTCCTTTTTATTATCCTCCCATATGTCATCCAGAACAAGAAGAACACGTTTTGACTTTATCTCATATCCAACAATGTTTTGGAGCTCTTTCATGTCACTAATATCTTCGTGCCTATCACCGCGCAACAGATGCAACAGCTCATGTGTGATCTTAGCTTCATTGAAGTAGACGGAAACATGAAGCCACAGAACCTTGTCAAAATGCTCCCTCACTGCTGGATCATTGTACACCACTTTGGCTAGGGTTGTCTTCCCCACACCTCCATTACCAACAATGGAGAGGACGGAGATGTTCTGTTCAGCAGATTCCTTGCTTGTTAACTTGTTTATAATACAGTTCCGGTCTTGATCCCTCCCATGGACTTTGTTTTCCGTGGGGAAAGATGACGTCTCCCGAGGATCTGTCCATGATGTACTCTGCTGGTATATCCTTAGCCGCATGTCATCCAGCTTTTCAAGCTTAAGGGCGTCGCGGACATTATTCGCTATTCTGCGGCATTCCACGACGTGTTCTTTTATCGCACGTGAGATGTCTTCCCCAGCTACTTCAGAATGTGGTAACAGACAAGTGTTACTAACTTCTCTGTCAGCATTGTGGAACAATTGGATATCCATTCCTGGTGTGGAGAAAAGCGGGTTTCCGTCGCCAATGTCATTCACAAGCTGAACAAAGCAAAATGGGTTATTGCATTTAGAAAAATTGAGCAAATACCCTAAGTCTTGCAAAATATATAGCCAAACAATACATATACTCCTCTGTTCAAGAACACAGGACAGTGCGTGCATGTTTTTTAAATATTTTTTTATGCTTTATTATCTATTAATCAGTCAAATTATAGGTATGTTTGGTGTACACAAATTATTCCACTACATTTGAATTTAAAAATAAGTTTGTGGCTACAAGCAGTATATTATGAGAAATACTAATAAGCAGTATATTAAGTTTGTGCTCATCTTGCTCCACCTCCACCTCCCCCTGGATGCGGTAGTACTCGAGCGCGCCGAGGAGGTCCTCGGCACGGGCTTCCCTGTGCTCGGCTTCCCTGAGGTGCCGAACCAGCTCCAGGTTCTGGATCTCCTTCTCCTGGGCCTCCGCGAGCACACATCGGAGATCTCGGCGGGCCGCGACGAGCCCCTCCACCTCCGCGACCGGCAAGCCGACGGTGGAAGCCCACAGCGGCAGCTTGGAGTCGTCGCCGTCGTTGACTCCGATGCTTGCAACAATGGCCTTATTATCCATCTCACATGTCACAACACGCTGGGATGGGATCTGCAGCAAGCCAGCAACAACAACGCGAGATGGAGGACGACGACGACGAGAAAACGCGGGGTCAATGGCGTGCGTGACGTGGGAGAGTGAAGAGACGACCAGGATGGATGTGTTGACTTTGTGAAGCCCACCGTCACGCAAGTACTCAGCGAGTTGTCCGGTCACACATGTACTACGGTGTTCGGTCGTTTGACCAATAATTATGGTATTAAATAAAATCAGTTTATAAAACTACATTCACAGCTCCAAATTAATTCACGAGACAAATCTAACAAGGTCCTGACCGCACGATCCGAGGATGGTTACGGTAGCATTATTGTAGTACATTCTGGACTAATTAGGCTCGTTAGATTCATCGCGCAAAGTTACATCCATCTCTAAAAATGTTTTACAAATAAACTTCATTTAATACTCCATACATTCAATATTCCCTTTGAAAATATATTTCGCGTGGGAAAGAAACACGTCCGTCCCTATCTTAGGCAGTCCACACTAATCCTCTATTTCTTTCCCGGAATATATTCTCTAGCATGGTCATCGAGATTCTTTTCTCTATCATAATTTCTCCCGCACCCATCTCTCATCTATACTCTCCTCAATACCAACTACCATTTACGTAGGCCCCCTATTTTTGTTTTTTACTCTCTCCCGCCCACCCTTCTTCTCCCCCGTCTCTCTCCGCCGCCCGCCCTCCCCGCCTCCCGCCTCCTCCCCCGCCGCTCCCCCCACCGCAGCCCCACCCCTCCCCTCCCTCCCCAACCGCCGCCCCGTCGTAGCCCCGCCCCATCCCCCCATCGCCGTCCCACCCTCCCCGCCTCCCGCCTCCTCCCCCGCCGCTCCCCCCACCGCAGCCCCACCAGGGCCACCCCCGGGTATCCGCGCCGCCACAGGAAGGGGTGGCCACAGCCAGGATCCGCACCACCGCCGAGGGCTCACGGCCCCACTAGGGCCACCCCCCGAGTATCCGCGCTGCTGCAGAAAGGGGTGGGCACAGCCGGGATCTGCGCCACCGTCGTTGCCAGATCATTCATATTACGAGATATATACTGACAGATCATTGGAAGAGTTATCTTTTAAAATACTTTAGAGCTAGGTAGTAGCTTATACCATTGGAGAATGCCCCAGAGTACAGATGTTGGAGAAAAACTTGGGCCTTGTTTAGATCCCAAATTTCACCCCCAAAGTTCACTATGCAAAAAGAAGATTTCCATCACATCAAAATGTCGGCACATGCATGGAGTACTAATGTAGATGAAATAAAAACTAATTGCACGGTTTTGTTGTACTCTGCGAGACGAACATTTTGAGCCTAATTAATCAATTTTTAGATAATTTTTCACACATACAAACGAAATGCTACAGTGACGCGCGTACTTCAAAAGGCCAAAGGTTGCTCCAAATTTAGAAACTAAGGGCTTGAAAGGCGGAGATCACTTGCTCGGAGCCTGCTCATCGGCATCCGTGCGGGGGACGCGGCGAGCGTCGAGTAGACATTTGCGTTGGACTGGGCCTTTATTATATTGGTCCTTTTGGGGCCAAAAGATTGCAGCGGAGCGCTTGCCGTGACCATGATGAAGGGCCCTGGATGTTGTGGACCTCTTTCTTCGCCAGCATTTTGCAAAGTTGGGCTTCTTCTCCACTTGCCAAGGAGATCACATCTTCTAAAAAATTCATCATGAAAAGGAACAGCCGTAAATAATACGAGAAATTACAAATCAGTCTCTCAATACTTGAAAATCCGTTAAAGAAACTCTATTCCCAAGCAAACCTTTCACTAGCTAAATGGCACTAGTAGATAACTATTCAAACGAATCCAAATCCCAAAAATCAAACGAATTGAAGGCTGTGAAAATAGAAGCGGAGAAAAACAGAGCTCGATACCTCGCTGGCAGCATCTATAACACACAACAAGATCAATAACCTGAAAAAGAAACGCTTTTTTCTCCACTGTATGATCCAATAAGCACATCTCGCCCTGGTCAGATATTTTACACAGGAAAGAAAAAGTTTCAGGAGGTTTTCGTCAGAGCCTTTGTTAGAACCATATATATCTATGTCGTCTCTCCCGTATGAATAACAAGAATCCATGCCTACTAACATTTTTATTGCATGATAAATTGGCCGCTTATTTTCTTCTCATCTATTTCTGAAGAGAAACCCAATCCTAATGCTTTCTAGCATCTTAATCAAAAGAGAATTATATATGCCATATTTCTACTGAAATGTGCCACCGCATACAAACACTTAGCGCCACCTTTTCTAATAAATGAAAATGGAAATGTATAATTTGCCCCAGGCCATCATTGACAACATGCTGTTTTCCCTCTTGAGCTTCGGACGTACAGTACTTCTCACAATATCATGATCCATTCAGATGGAAGCCCAACGCTCACCTTGCCTGCGGATCCGGGGCATGCACCATAATCACGAGGCAGGCTACACAGCTGCTTGTCAGCATCTTTCATATTCAGCCCTTGTTTAGTTTCTAAAAAGCAACCCCAAAGTTCACTATGTAAAAAGAAGATTTCCATCACATCAAAATGTCGGTCCATGCATAGAGTACTAAATGTAGATGAAATCAAAAAATAACTGCACAGTTTTGCTGTACTCTGCGAGACGAACATTTTGAGCCTAATTAATCAATTTTTGGACAATTTTTCACACATACAAACGAAATGCTATAATGGCGCAATGGTTTCGAAGTGACCCCAAACTCCCAAATCATCACCCCTATTTTGCATCGCCTTAGATGTGTCGGTGACCAACGGTAACACACAACGTAGGGCCTTGTGCAATCCAGGTTATTCAGTTCCTCGAGGCCGGCCAACTCATCTCGTCTAGAAAAATTAAATATATTATTCTAAGTCGATTTTTTTAATGCTGATGAAATTTATATACAAAAATACTACAAAATATTTTATGGCAAATTGAACTTATATTTGCTTCGTATCATAAATATTAGTATTATTTATGTAAATTTAGATGATTTATGATACGGAGAAGGATGATACTAAGGCTCAAGGATGATTTTCACATTCTTGAGACAGATCTCAAGGATAATTTTATCAGTGAGATAGGTGCACATGGCCGGTATATATGGACCCAGGCTCTTTTTGCCCATGCTATTTTTTTTAGAAAAAGGTGGAAATCCATTCTCTTTATTAATTACTCCTACTATAGTTTCTTACTGTATGTAGTTTGCCACTTGCCATAAATTTAACCTGCACGTACAGCTAGCCAACCACACCGGCCTTCCAAAACACAGCAGATCTACGCGGCCGGCGAGCCTAAGATCTAGCGCAGCAAAAATCATAATCTAATCCTCCGACGATGCTCGCTTGCCGGTGATCGAACAGTCTGCCGATCCCATTCATTTTTGGCCGGTGCAGTGTATGGTCAACCGCCGGTGATCCATCACCCACCTCTGGCCACGCGCCCATGCCGCACGGCGGCGGCCCGCCCCCACGTGGCTTCCTCTGCCCCGGCCATGGCGTGCCGGGCCCACGACGACTCCCTATATCATCACCTCCCTCTCCCTGCTGTCTTCTTCCTCCTCAATCTCATTCCACAGTCGCACACCACTGCTCCTTAATTTCTCCGGCCAATAAAACTCTAGCTGCTGAGATCTCATCTCTATCATCTCGATCATTCGATGGGCATCGTGGACGTGGTCTCGGAGTTCTGCTCGCTGCCCCGGTACCGGCGGCGGCTGCGGCCGCGGAAGCACTTCCAGACGGTGGAGATGAAGGTGCTGATCGACTGCGACGGGTGCGAGCGCAAGGTGCGCCGGGCGCTGGAGGGCATGGAGGGCGTCACCTCCGTCGACGTCGCGGCGGCGCAGCACAGGGTCACCGTCACGGGCCACGTCGACGCCGCCAAGGTCATGCGCCGGGTGGCCTACCGGACGGGCAAGCGCGTCGAGCCGTGGCCCTACGTGCCCTACGCCGCCGTCGCGCACCCCTACGCGCCCGGCGCCTACGACCGGAGGGCGCCGCCCGGGTTCGTCCACAACGTCGTCGCCAACCCCGCCGCCGCGCCGCTCGCGCGCGCGTCGTCGGCCGAGGTCAGGTACACGGCCGCGTTCAGCGACGAGAACCCCAACGCCTGCTCGGTCATGTAGCTGGCGTGGCGTGGATGTGCGGGACGGGACGGAGGAGCCGGCTGGCCGGCCGGCCGGACGGGCGTGCTACTACGGTGGCTGTTGCTGTTGGGGGTGTGTGTGGCAAGGAAGAAGAAGAAGATGATGCAATCACAGAAGATTCGGCAAGCTGAGGAGGCAATAATCCTCAAACGATGATGAGCGAACGAGAGCGCGCGCTGAGCATGACACGGTTGCGTAGATGATGCATTATCCCATTCTGGTGGTTGCCGACTTGCTTAATTGTGATGTGTTTTTTTGTTGAAAATTGGAACACAAGCTATGTGATGAGCAAATAAATTAACAAAGGATGCTGTTAATCATATCGTACGGTACGTATCATGAGTAGTAGATGCATTATTCCGGTGGTTGGTTGCAGACTTGGAGTCGCAGGCTTGTGATGTGTTTGTTGAAAATTGGAACGCAAGCTATGTGAGAAAATAAACAACGGATGCTGTTATTCATATGTCCTACGGTATCATCTTTCAGTACCAACGACTTGCCTCAGTGAATCTCACGGCGGCAGCAGACAGGCCTGGCGGCGCGGGCCTCGCCGCCGCCGGACGCACAGGCCGCGTGCCCCTCCGCGCGCGCCACCGACGTGGTGGTGTCCGCACCGGCATGAACGCGGCGCATCATCCGCAACCTCGTCTCGCCGGAGCCGCGCCCGGTGCAGGCGACGACGCCGGTGCAGCGCAGGCCATCGCCGCGACGCACGAGCCGAGAGCGCGGCGAACGGCGTGGCGTGGGGCTCGTAGACTCGGACGCGCGGGCGACATAACCACGGCGCGCCGCACTAGCTCGTCGCCGGCCACCGACAAGGAAAGCTCGAATCACTGATGCACTGCGCAGGTGCGCTCAGTACAGTGTCAGTCTGTGCTACTGTTGGTGACTGCATGCAGCGTTGGATTAATTAAATCGGGACAAAGAAGCTGACAATTGGTGCCGCGGAGTAATTAAATCGCATGCGAGATGGCGCGCGCATACCCAGAAATTTTGATATCCGGTCAAAGGACCGAGTTCGCGCCATAATGTGACGGCGCGACCCCGCATCGTGGTCTTCTCCCCCACCGTCGGGCTCCGGCGGCCCGCCGCCACGAGCACGCTAACCCATCGACGCCGCCGCCTTCTCCGCCCCCGCCGCCTGCTTTGTCCTTGGCTTCAGCGGTGTCCCTCCGCCGCCACCACGTTAATCCATCAGACCGCTGCCGTCTCCGCCCCCGTCGCCACCGTCCACCGAGGATCCTCCACCACCCCAGCCGGCGGCGCTCTCGCCGCTCGGCTCTCCGCCTAGCGGCCATCGCCTCTGCCGAGCCGACCACCGCTCCCAAACCCCTCCTCTAGGTTCGTCGGCGCCGGATCTCCCCGGCAACCCCGCTCCCCTAATCCCGACCACTAATCTGGTGGCGCCGGCGCCGAAGAAGCCGAGGCGCAGTAGCGGCGCACGGATCACGCTCTCGACGTGAAGTGTGAACGGTAGCGCGTTAGACTTAACGCCGGGCAAAACACAATATGGCCGTATATGTGAAAAATACAAAAATTGAATATATTTTGATTAATAACCCCGTGTCGTATATGCGGCCGCGTTAGACCTTGAATTTTATGTTTTATACTAATGCATTTGTTTTACGTGTTTTGTCAATTTCAAATTATGTCATAGAACTCATACCTTAAAATCATAGATTTTTAAATTTAAAATTTCAAAAAAATATATTCATAATGGATCTCAAAATGTGCACAAAAATATCAGCAAACTAATGGCGAAAACTATTTGTTAATTGGATGTTCGAGTGAAGATTTATCCGAAATATATTCACAAAAGATTTGAAAAGGCAAGGTGAAAGCGACGTCTTTGTTTGTACTTGCATGTATGCATGAGGGTGCTGAGTTCTTGGCAGACGGCCCCCACGCGGGCTAGGCGTGCGCCCGTGCGGCGCACTGTAACCCTAAAATTCATCACAATTAAATTGTAGCAATTCTCTAGATTTTTCTAAGATTTATTAAGGCTTAAATAAATTTTCTAGGATTTAATTAAAATTTCTAGCCTTTTTATCAATTTAAATATCATATTAAATAATTATTTTAGTCAAAATAAGTTATTTTGTTGCATTCATGCTGTTGCATATATTTTTGGTTGCTAGTAAATCAAGTTGGAATTTAAATTCTGTTTAAATTCGAATTTGATTTGCTTTTGTTTGAGTTTTAGAAAAGTTAAATAGGCTGAGTTCGTTTTTGCCCCTCCAAATTCTGGGCCTAGTCCATCTTTGCTCCCTCAACTTTCCCCGCTCGGCCTGCTGCTTCTCCACTTTCGGCCCAGCTTCGGCCCATTCCTTTTCTCCCCCCACCTTCTCTCACTGACGCGTGGGGCCCACACGTCAGCTTCTTCCTCCTCCCGTCGTCGCCGACCCGGACTCCGCCCCGACTCCGATTCTACCGCCGCCGCCGACTCCGAGGCACGCACGCCAAGGCGTGGGCCCAAGCTCCACCCCGGGCCTATAAAACCGCCGCCGCCTTTGCCTCCCCCTCCAATCCAACCGAGCCCGCAAACCCTAGCCGCCCGCGCCGCCGCCATTGCCGAGCTCGATCCGCCGCCGTCGATCATCGCCGCCGTAGCCTCGCACTCGCCATGAAGCACTCCAGGAGGTTAGCTTTGATGCCCTGAAACTCCCCATCGTGTTCTTGCCTCGAGTTTGGCCGCGCTCCGCGCTAATTTCGCTCGCCGCCGACCTAGCAGAGCCGCCGTCCGCCATCGCTCGTCGCCGGCCGCCGTCGAAGCCCCAAGCTCGTCGTGAGCTAGCTTGGTGAGTTCGCCTTGATCCCCTCTTGCTTCCCGTCCAAGCCGCGCACGTTTTAGTGCACCGTAGCGCCTAATCGCGGTTGCTCCGGCGAAGCTCCGCCGTGGGAACGAGCGGCGCTGCCGCGTCTGTCGTCGCCGGAGTTCCCCCTTCGCCTGATCTGTTTCCAACCATCGGATCAAGATCCAACGGCCAAGGACCACCCCAGCCCGAGTCAAACCAGTCGCATACCGGTCAGCCGGGGTCGTTTTGCAAAAGAGCCCTTCAAGTTTTCAAAATCAACCCGCGGTCCAGCTCAGTTCAAAAATAATTATAGATAAGTCTTGTTTTCTTTCGTTTTAACCCTGCAAGTTTTAAAATAGCACCCGCAGTCCAGCCCCTGTTATTTTATGGTTTAGCCCTCGTTATTTTATACAAAATTATGTTTTAGCCCCTGGTTTTTCGCAGTTAAGCCCCTGGAACTTTTAAAACTTTGCCAGCAAGTCCTTGAACCTTAGAAAAGCCATATCTTTTGCGTTTTAACTCCGATTTTAGTGATTCTCGAGCTCACGCGTTCGTTATAACGCGTAGATTAGTTTTGTACTGTTGTTTTCTTCTGTTGGAATTGTTTGGTATACTGTTTCTTATTTAGTGTATTGTTTCTTTGCATGCGATTGTGTGATGCGATTAGGAAGCGAGCAGTTCGAGGATTTCTCTGAAGAACCAACTGTTGGAGAAGGATTTGAGCAGCAACAGAGTTGGGAAGAAGGCAAGTGTATTATGTCATGCAAATGTCCTAATAATTATTAATTTCACCACCCATGCATGTGTCTTAATTTGATGGGTTCCTATTTAAGAATTTGCCTAGCCACTATATTTTCCTGTCCCTGAAACTGGGTTATTTAATTAACTTTGATGGTAGATGATGCTTAGCTTGCTCAACTGGGATTGGTTAAATGAACCCCTACTCTATGTTCCAAATACTCTTTAAATTAATTAAATGACAAGATCATATCTTTTTAATTGGAACATGGAGAACCACCCAGGAAAACAGTACAACCATGAGTGTCATGTGGCTCTGGCTTTGACTGACTAATTAGGTGCTCTAGTTTATGGTAGCTTTACTCGAAAGGGGCATGGGGGCGGCGGTTGACGGGGTATAGCTCGGTCCTTTTGAGCTGTGGGCTTTGGTAAGAGACAGACCTCATTAGGGAGGGTTATGCTTTGCTTCCGAACCGGAAACCTTAGCGGGCTATCATTTATTAGAGTGATTTTATAAAGGTCTCGTAGTGAAACCCAATATTCGGTCCACGTGGTGTGGGAAGGGTACAATGCTTCGGCAATGGGAATCACGGCTTATGGTGAAAGTGTACAACCTCTGCAGAGTGTAAAACTGTTATAACAGCCGTGCTCACGGTCAAGAGCGGCCTGGACCCTTACATGATAATCATACTTGAACATGGATTAAATTGTGGTTACTTGAATTATGTTGGGATTATGACATTCATTAATTTGTGGGTGGTATATACTTTCATTTGCTAGTAAATAGTTGCTTAATAAAACTTGACCAACTAAAAGTGCTTACTGCAGTATTGTCAGCCAGCCTTTTTGCCCCAACCTTGTATGTCATATTACATTTGCTGAGTACGTCATGTGCTCATGCTTGTTTTCATTCTTTCTTTTATTGCATCAACTACACCCGGAATGCTGCTCAGATTGGGAGAATGTTGAGGATTTCACTACTGATTTTGAGAAGTTCTAGGCGAGTCTCCCCCAGTCAACGCCTGTGGAGTTGGAGTCACTTTTGCTTCGTTAGATGAACATTTATTTAAGTCTTCCGCTATGACCTTTGTGTCAACTCTGAGATTGTAATAAATGCACTTTAATACTCTTTCGTTATGCATGGTTATAGATATTCACTTGTGACGTCTACCATATGTGTGTAAACTGATCCTGGCGCACATATGAGATGCATCTGGTTTTGCCTTGAAAACCGGGTGTGACACGCACCAAGGCGGCGCCCGAGGCAGCATGCTCGGCGCCGTGGATCTTGGCGTCGAGCTCAGCGCCAAGATCTGTGGCGCCGAGGTATGCCACGTAGACGCCACCTCATCTTTCAATGCTGGTACTTCGGCGCCAAAAATCATGGCGCCGAGATGTGTAACCTCGGCGCCACGACCCATGGCGTCGAGCCTATGGTCCATTTTTTAAAATCTTTCTATTAGGGGGGTATTTGTGAACATCTTTCGCTAAAAGGACTGCAAAACAAAAAAGTCGGTGCCGTGGGCCACTTCAAGACTACACTTTTAAGCCATGGCACGGGAAGCTCTTTTACTTTGGCACAACCACGAAACATATTGAGATTATTTATGTAGGATAGTTTGCATGTGTATTGATGGGCTATTTTTGTGCCTCGTGCCAGTTCAAACACGGTCAAAAATATGTTCCGTGCCTGTCATCCATCGTGCCAGGATCCTAGACTAGTGATTTTTGCGCGCGGCCATGCATGCGCGCGTAGGACCTCAGCAACTCCATTATTACTATGGTTATACTGCAACATAATATGTGGTCAAACCATATTCCAAGAATACTATCTTCTTGTCACAGAGAAATTTCAACAATGATTCCACTCATCATCCAAACCAAATATATTTTACAAAGTAGACCCACGAATGGAATAAAGCTTTGTGTGCAGTGCTTATCCCCTCCTTTTGCATTCTTTTCCTCAACGCATGTACTCACACTACAATACACACTTCAACCACATCTGTTTCTTTGATATAGCGGCAAGATATTTCTTGGCCATCCCTTCATGTCCATTATCAAAGGAACAACAAATATAATGCCTCTTCAAACATAAGAAGGAAAAAATACACGGATAACATTGGTACTTCGAAGCCGGAAAAAAATGGATGGACCTAAGGGAAGAAATTAATTTGGAAGAAATGGATGACTTCTTTGCAATTTATTTATAATCAGTAGATGTACTTCTTTGCACTTTATTTATACTCAGTAGATGACTTCTTTGTACTCCATTTATACTAAGAAAATCTAACAGTATGGAAGACAAGTGAAAATCTGTTGACATGCCTTTTTTATGATACCCATTAAAGATTGAACAAGCTAATTTAGAGTAAGAGCCTCGGTGAACTGAAATGGTGACCATACAAAAAATCATATAATACTAAGTATAATTGTTAGTGTGGGAAAACGAATACATTTTAATAAAATGACTCACTGCTCCCGGTGCAAGCAGGCTACACAAAAAAAACAATATAGAATTCTAAGTATAAAAAGAGGAGTGTGTGTCATAGACCATCTATTCACGTTATGGATCATTCTATTTTTATTTTTAAACTATGTGACATTAATCGGCTAAGTGAGAGTCCGGTTCAGGTAGATATACTCCCCTCTTTTACAATCTAGCTACGTAGTGGCATTAAGCACATAAGCATTATTGAAACATCATTGCTAAGTATTCCTGCACGAGCAGTGAAAGCATATATAAGGAACTTACCTAAAATTTATGACATTGTGATAGCTCGATGATAGTGCTCTAGGATAGTTGATCCTCAATCATGCTACTACTGCTGCTTTCAGTTGGCCACCAATAATCCAGATTGATAAAGAAAAACTGTCTCAGGATATTACAGGGCAGATGTTACAAAAGAAAGAGTTGAGAAACTCCATCTATAAAAAAATATGGTTATTTGAGTTTTATGAACTATTGAACTGAATGCACTTGTGCTCTAACAGCCACAAAGCAATTAAGACTTATGTCCACTAAAAATTGTAAATGATGTACTACCAGTATGTTAAGTGCAATGGTCTTCATTCAGTGATATCTTAGTTGTAACTCAACAGTCAAGGTCCATTTTATGCTAGCTAGAACTATATTGCTTAAATAAAATTCATGTTTGAGATAGCATTATTACCTTAGGCAAAGATATTATCCCGATTTTCTCTTCCTGTGGATTCTTCTTTCATCATGTACTACCTTGGAGCTGTATATATGGCCACTTCCATTCTTACTTCTTTGGTAATCAAAATAGCTGCAAAGAAAAAACATCAAGCATATGAGCTCAGACATATATGGTCAGTTCTATTCTTATTTCTTCAGTAACAAGAAAAAGCTACAAACTCAAACCAATTTGAGATTGGTGACTGAAACTTTGAGCTCAAGTTAATACAAAGTTTGTAGAACGTAAGAATGTAACCACATAGAAAAACATGGTTATGCTATCTTTTGAATAAGGAACTATGAATAAACTATCATATGGACACCACCAGAAAAAAGAAAAAAAAAACAAGAAACATATCTGATCTCATATGGTGTAGGTCAATATACCTGCTTAGAGTGGGAAGGGGCTGGTTGGGTAATCACTCTGGGACAGCTTCAGGAATCTTAGTGAATGTCCAAATAAGACTTGCAAGGAATAGCATCTGATTATTCACAATAACAACAATAGATGGTAAGTATTGTTATGGAAAAATCTTAAAACAGTGACTTATGAACATGTAAGGCACAACCTTTAATCTGCGGTGCCATTTACATTTAACTACGAATGAAACAGGAAAGTGCTTACATTAAAACAATAGATGAAAAGAAAGGTATTTAGGTATGAAAGTTGGGAGGCAATACCAAAAATAGCATAGACTTTGCCAAAACTATGCTGCTGTAACTGCAATATTCTGAGCGTTCGGTGTTCTGCTATTACAATCAAAATCAGCAGTTAAATTTGATTAACTCCTATGGTGATGATATAATGCAAAAGAACAAAACTCAGTTGTTCCTAATGATCTAGAGCCTAAGTAACAAATGCAATAAGGACACATTACATATAAAATCAGCAGGTAAGTAAACAAAAACTATGGTGCGGCCACAGAGAGATTGTGGAGGTGAGGTGTTACCGTGTAGAGATTGGCGAAGATGAGGAATTGTCTGGGAGACAGAGGAATACCTAGATTAAAAAAATTTGACAGCAAGTCCGCTCACTAAATTTTTTATAGCATTGAGAAAGATAGTCTCCGCTGCTCCTTCTCCCCTTCCGCCGGTGGCTCGCCATTGCTCCTTCTCCTCCTCCGCAGGTGGTGTCGTTAGTAGGTTTTACTTTTTACTGGTGAATACCAATCTGATTAGGAGGGATCTGCATGTTGTCTCTATAAAGGAGAAGTGAGGCATCCAGCAAGGGGAGGACAGCGACGGGAGAAAAAAAACTGACCTGCTAGATCGAGAATCTCACGAAAAGGCCGGACAATCGCAGTTGAGGAGGAGCCACGCACCGCCCTCACCGTTGCCGGCAGTTGTATCTGCCGTCCGCCCGTGGGGGTCGCTCCCATGCCGCATGGGGCCGCCGCGCACCCGTGGCGGCTGCGGCCATGGCACATGGGGCCGGCGTTCGCATGCTTGGGGTCATCGACACGCCGAGGTGGGCGGCGCCGCGGGCTGCCGCCACTGTCCGCCCGCAAGGGCCGCGCGGGTGCTGCTTGGGCTCGCCACTAGCCATGGGGCGGCGGCGCTCGGAAGAGAAGGGAGGAGAAGCAAGCCATCGAGGGCCCCGCGCCACCGTCAGAAGAAAGCGGAAATCCAAATTGAATAGCCACAACCATCTGCATCCCATCCTCCGCTTCCTCTTACGCATCCGCTGTCCACCTCCGTATCTTCCCATGAACTGCATTTGCCGTCGTCGTCTGCTCACGTGCCGACGCCGCTGCAGCTCGCGCGGCCGCAACTGCTGTCACCGCCACGGCAACCCCCGCAGCCGCAAGAAGGGTTCACTTTCGCATGTCTTCCTCTACTTGCTCGCCGTCCACCCGCAGGTCACCTATGCGCCATGCTTGAAATAGAGGCATTGGACTGCAGGCTGCAACAGCCTATGATGGGGGAAAAAGGAAACAAGCACATGCGAGAAAAATGAAGAACAGAAGAGCAGATAAGATCGTGAGGAGTCTAGAGGCTTCTGGCCAGCAAAAAAATGACGTGTGGTGGGCAAGCCAATGCCAAAGGCTTCATCTAGATTTTTTTTTACGCAGCGAGGAAAACTCTAGACCAATATCCATCACCATAGATTCTTAATCTAATGGTAAAATTTATTTTTTACTGGCGTGGACAGCCTAGCCGGCCGCCACACCCGCCTCCTTTCATAAGGAGAAATTCGTAGGCACACCGGGCTTTCGTGCCATGATCTAGAATTTATCGTGTTCTACCGTGTTTTCAGACGCCATCCGATAACTCATAAATAGTATGGTTCCAGTTCCACCTCAAGTTGCCTAGTATATCATATCACGCTGGCCTGTGGGCTAGCTTGGTTGCTCTGGAGCGGCAAGCAATAGTGCTAGTTATTAGGACCCGGTTCGGTCCACTTAGGGCACGCACAACGGATCATGGAGACCCGTAGCGATTTTTTGCAAAAAGCTCCCCAACAGCCCGCGACTACGGCTGACCTGGCGTCTCGTTCGTCGATGGCACGCATGCGTGCTCTGAAGCGAAACGACGACTCCCGACGCGCGTTGTACCAGCTGATGTGGCTCGTCGACAGCAGCACGAATCCAGTGTGCGGGGGCGCATGAGCGAGTGGGGATTTTCTTTCGCGGCAATGCAGCGCGTGCAATCCTCTCCAAATCCCCTGCTCGCGCGCAATTCTCCCCCTCCCGTCCCCAAAATCTCCACCTCCATCTTGTCGTCGATGATGCGGAAATCGGCGGCGGGCGCCCAGATGCGGAAGGCGAATGGGGAAGCTGCGGCGGAGCAGAGGAGTTCAGGCAGCACGACAGTTGTGCCGGAGTGCCGCCGCCGCGGTTGCGCATCCCGCCGGCGGCCGCCTCACACGCCCATGCGTATCCCGCCGCCGCTGCTCCTGTCTCCGCCCCCGAAGTTGCGCCTCCCACCGGCGGCCCAAGAGCGGAGCAGCGCTAAAGCAGCGCCACCACGGCGAGAACACCTCGCGGCGTGGATCGAGTGCGTCCGCGAGGGGGAGCGGCGGCCGCGTAGGTGAGGCCAGTCCACGAGTGAGTAGCCATCCTCCGGAACATCAGGAGCCTCAGCCCAGAGCTCCTAGTCCTCACCGAGCAGGACTACCGCGGCCGAAGCGACGTCAGCACGACGAGTGAGTTCGCGGCGGGGCTGGAGCATCTCTGGATGTTCTTGGACTCGATGGCGGCGACGATCAAGGGTTGGGACACCGACGAGAGGCGGGTGATGGAGGCGGAGGCCGGGACGGCACTGGCGGCCACGGCGCGGCGGGGAGCGGCCGTGGGCGGAGGAAGGGAGGCGTGGTTGCCCCGTCGCCCCCGTTCCCCTCTCCTCTCTCATGCCATGCGGGCCCCACACGAAGGGGTGATGTCAAAAAATGACTACAAAGATCAATTGTGTACTAGATCACCATGAGTTTGTGTGTCAAATGATGAATTAATTACCATACAAACATCCAAACAGACAGCCAATTGTACAAGCTGTCTGTTTGTGTCAAAAGGACAACATCTGTCTCCACCGTTGTACTTGCCCTTAAAAGATTGGGTAAGCAATCGACCCGCTGTAAGTTGGATGAGCTGCCCGGTTTTTATGTAAATCGGTAGAAAAATCGGGCTAACAACTGGTATATAGGTGAGCCTTGTGATCTCATGCAGCCATGCATGTATCAAAGTTTGTGACCTTCAAAAGATTTCTACCTTCAATTCAGTGTTAGACTGCGTGGCTAGTGACCTAAACTTGTCATGTTGCAATGTGTTTCCATGCTAACAAATAAATGAGCAGTTTATTGATCTATTGTTACTCAGGACTAAGAGCATCTCTAAGAGACTCTTTATATCTTTCCTAACTTACAGAAATATAGATTTGGTGAAAAAATATCCTCCAACAATCTCTTCAATTGGATATCCAAATATAGATATCCTTATCCAAATATAAATATCCTCTATTCTGGATTTATCGCTAGTCAAAGATGAAGAGCGAGATGACTCTCTAGACTGCACAGGATATATAGAAAAGCTGTTGGAATGTATAAAGATATTGAAAATAATTTTTACTCAAATGACTCTCCAAATGATGATTTAGAGAGTATATTTTAGATAGACTCTTGGAGGTTCTCTAATAGTCCTCCACGGGTTAATTTAAAAAGAAAGCATCTAGGAGTATGTCACATATGTGCTGCATATGAGAGATTGTAAGGAAGGTATGCGCAAGGAGATGGATTTTCAAGAGTTACTTTCAAAGATGATGCATCACATATTCACAGCAACGAGCAAAGACAAGCTATCAGTACCCAACAACAAGCTGAGTAAGTATCAAAAAAGAAAAAAAACAAGCTAATTAAGTGCAGCAAGCTCGCTTCGACATCGGCCATGGTTCTCGAGCCTTAACTAACGGGGTTGAACGACAATACGCCACTACCATGATATACGATGAAGCTTCTCTAGAATTACATTTGACACGTAATAATTATCCCGTGCTGGCGTGGTACCAACTCCCAACGACGCCTAGCTAATTACCCGCGTCTTGCTAGCGCCCAAACATCCGATGGGAATCAAAAAATCGAACGGTATTGTAGTACAGAAAAATTCACGCCGCAATATGGATACAATGTTACATACAACATGTAAAATTTTTGCAGCATCTAAAAATAGTGTATGCAACATCAAACAATAGTAGCCGCAACATAAATAGTCATCGATTGCAATGTAAAAATGGCATGCTCCCAACTCTCGGTCACGCATGACCGCAGTCAAAACCTCTCGATAAAAATGCAACATCCGGATAAAACACTTGTAAAATGCGTGTGAAACATATGCAATATCGCAGCATCCAGATCTACTTTTACAACATTCACATAAAAAGTTGAAACATTTTTCAGAAACATCTGAAACACGTGAAACATACACTTGCAACATCATGCAACAAACTCTAGCAAAAAAGAGGAGAAAATGCACAGATGCGCGCGGAGGAGAAGGATGAAGAGGACGACGAGCAGGGAGCTCCGTCACGGCAGCCATGGCGGCGCCAATGGAGCCACGCAGGGCGGCACGCGGCGTGGAGGTGACACCACTCGGGGCGGCGGCGCGCGAGGCGGCGTACGAACAGCGACGGCTCGGGACGGTGGCGTCCGTGATGGAGGCGACGCGGGGCGGCACACGGACGGCGACGACGCAGGGCGGTGGCGTCCGCATCGGCACACGAAGGGGCGGAGGCGTCAGCCTCCGCGTCGGCGCGCGGAGGGAAGGAGGAGGCGGCGCGTGGAGGAGCACAGTGGCGACGCACGAAAGGCCGGCGGCAGCGGCGGCGGTGGCGTGGGAGCAAGGAGGAGGAGGCGGCGGAGGCGCATGAATGGAGCGCGGTGGAAGTTGCAGGGTTTTTTTGGAAAGGCGACGTGGAAGTTAAATGGAGAGCGGAATGGTGCCAGATCCGACGCCATATAGAAATCATTATCGTTAATTCAGCGCTAAAAAGTTTGTGAGTTATGCAAACTGTATAAATTAAATTGATTGAAGCTCGATCGATCTTGCTTGTTGGGCATCATGCATCAATCAATGGGCTAGCTTGTAGTACTAGTAGTGGTACCAGCCACAAGATGTAGTATACACGGCCGCCTCTACGTACGCAAGCAATGAACGTTTGGAAACGCAATGGAGTTGAAGTAGCCTTGGTGTTCCCAGATCTTGTATATATGGAAGAAATCATTATATGAAGGTTCATCCATGAAATTAAATCGCACTGGCCGGTTACCCTTAGAGCGATAAGAGTGATATCTTCTAGAGATCAGAGACCGGCTCTCAATCAGCTTATTTGTAACGTACATATTTACTTTTCCGGGTTTTTTTTCTCTTCTTTTCGCTTTTGTACTGATGACTCTTTTTTTTAATATACACATGTACGTATATAATCAGCAGGAGTGCACACCTTCTGTTTTATTTCTCAAAGATATATTTGGCCTTTTAGGCACACGTACAATAACACACGAATACATGTCGCACAAATGCATTACGTACATGAGCAGGGCCAACACTAACAGTAGTCTCCACACGCAGGCAGATGATCATCAGTAGCTGACACATATCACGCATGTGTGTGTATATGCATATAGATGACCACTTATTTATATGCATATATCTATAGTGTGTGTATATATATAGTATAGTACGGGTAGTAGAAAGCTTCACGCGACGTTGCACATCTGCATATATGCATGCTCAAACTCTAGGTAGTCTGGCACGCACGCAGGTGAGGGGCCCTGTGACGTCGGGGATGATGGGGAAGAAACCAATGTTTCTAGAGTAATAGCACAAGCAAGTCGTCGTAACGCTGCTGCTGCTGCTGCTGCTGCCTGGGGTGGTAGAGATGACGGACCTAGGGACTATGAATAGAACGACGCCGCGCCGGAGATACACCGGAGCAGCTATTACGAACGCGGCGGAATTAGCAAAGCCTGCAGGACACGAGGCTGGTGGCGATGGCACAGGTGCAGGCGTCATGGGAGCATCAGGTGTAGGTTCCGGCGCCTGGGCCTTCGCAGAAGGCAAGAACACAAGTGCCAGGGCGAGGAACATCACGAGCACTACAGAGGAAGCCATGGACTTGGATGCCATTGTTAGCTAGCTAACTAGCTAGCTGTGGATGCTGTTAAGAACTGTGTGTGTGTTAGCGTATGGGGGTACATAACAAGTATTTATAGGCCAGCGGTAGTAGTAGTAGTGCATGCATATACTCATGCATGGTCGTTGCCGCAAGTTTCTCATAGGATACTGTACGTAGTCTGATTTGAGATTTCGATGGGTATAGTACTTGCTCTGGCCGGCATGGTTATCAAGCTCTTGGATTTCTATCTACTCGTGGAAAGTGCTCTCATGCAGGGACATTTGAGGTCGCATACTCTAGCTCCTATGATAAACGTACATATGTAGACTTCAAAACAGATTAGCGTATAGACAGATGAACAAACGCATATGTATACTCTCGCTCCTAGCTATGATATAGGACGGCTACAATAGTACTGCTTTATTTATTGGACGGGAGAAGAACTTGTTCTATCATTTATGACCAAAACCAGTCTAACCACTAAATCTCCCAAATATTTGCAGGTAACATGGCCATTTGTTTGGACATTCTCCTCCTTCAGAGTTTAATAAGCTTCGTTATTTTGCTTGGTCGTCTACGCTGTTAGTGTCTCGGATGCCTTTGCAGCGCTCTGTCCTGAGTTGACCATCGGGACGAAGCCCCAGTTTTCCATTACATCACAAAGTCTTGATCTTGATTTTCTATACGCCTCGCTTGACATCACCTTCATTATTTACCTTAACAAAACCCGATCGATGATGGCGTTTTGTTTTCTTTGGAGTAATTTTAACTCCCCGCTTCAGCATTGATGCCACTTCCTCCATTAGGCTTTGGTACGTTTTTCTTTTATTTGGCTTTCGAATTGGTTCTAATTTCCCAAAATGATTTAGAAACAAAACCACAGCTATCAAATGGGACATGCAGAGACTTACAAACAGCTAGTATAAGGCTACTCATTCCCAGTGACGAATTTTATTCGCAATTTTCAAGAATGGCGCATTGTCAAAAATATATGAGTTGATGAATGAAACAAGATCTCCAATGCATAATTTTATTCCACAGTTTCATAAACTAGCCATAGCATTAATTATGAGGCATAAGATTGGACGTAGTCGGAGAAACCCTCTAGTCCCTAATGTCAGTTTCAACAGATTTCATAATCTCTTCTCTCTCTATCTCTCTCTCTCTCCTACTATTTTCTTAGAATATTGGTTTGAGTAAAATTTATCAGTGGTCCCTAAAGTTGTAGGGCAGTGCCATCTAGATTATAAACTCAGGATTTTTGATATTTGAGTCCCTAAACTTATACAGCGGTGCCTAGTCCAAACTCATGATTTTTTATATTTGGGTCCACAAACTTACATGATGGTGTCATCTAGGTCCCAAGCTCAGAATTTTTAATATTTGGGTCCAGCAGTAATTTATCCCGCTAATAAAGAAGAAGCGTGTAACCGACCCTTGTTCGTGGCGTCAATCCCTAACCCTTGCTGTTAATTTAATATCCAACTTCTTCTAAATCTCCAAGCCGCCGCGGTTGGATTTTTTTCCACTCGTGTTCACCTTTCACGGTCTTTGAGTTATCGTGAAGCAATCCTTTGACTACTCGGGTCATGCTCCCTCTGATTATTTGCAAGTGCCAGGTATTAGCTATTGTACCATAATTCAAAAACAATTGTTAAGTTTGACACCTAGATGACACCATCATATAAGTTTAGGGACCCAAATATAAAAAAGTCACCGCCACACCCGGTTTTAGAAAGAAAACCAGGTGCATCTCATATGTGCGCCAGTATCAAGTTTACACACATATGGTAGACATCACAAGTGAATATCCATAACCATGCATACGAAAGAGTATTAAAGTATATTTATTACAATCTCAGAGTTGACACAAATGTCATAGCGGAAGACTTAAATAAACGTTTAACTAAACGAAGCAAAATAAATCCATCTCCACAGGCAGTTGACTGGTGGACTCGCCTAGAATTCTTCAAAATCAGTAGTAAAGTCCTCAAAATTCTCCCAATCTGAGCAGCAGTTCGAGTGTGGTCGATGCAATATAAATAAACAAGCGTGAGCACATGTCGTACTCAGCAAAGTATGAAAATAAATGACATGCTAGGCTTTATAAAGTGGAAGGCTGAAAGGATAGCTGCATTAAGCATTTTTAGTGGGTCAAATTTTATTAAGCATCTGTTTACTAGCAAATATAGGTATATACCAACCACAATTAAATGATAACATAAACCCATCAAATTCAGGTAACCACAATTTAGATCATATTCTGATAGATTAATCATGTGAGGGTCCGGGCCGCTCATGACCGTGAGCACGACTGTTATAACAGTTTTACACTCTGCAGAGGTTGTACACATTCACCATAAGCCATGATTCTCATTGCCCGAAAGCATGTACCCTTCCCACACCACGTGGACCGAATACTGGGTTTCACTATGAGACATTTACAAAGATACTCTAATAAGTGATAGTCCGCTAAGGCTTCCAGTTCAGGAGTAAAGCATAACCTTCCCTAGTGAGTCGCGTATCTTAGCAAAGCCTACCGCTCAAGAGGACCGGGCTATACCTCGTCAACCGCCGCACCTCTTGCCCCTTTCGGGTAAAACTATCCCAAACTAGAATACCTAATTAGTCAGTCAAAGCCAGAGCCACATAGCACTTATAGTTGCACTGTTTTCCTGGGTGGAAGCTCCATGTTCCAATTAAAAGAGGTGATCTTGTCATGATTATATTAAAAGATAATAATGGAACATAGAGTAGGGGTTTCATTAGACCAATCCCAGTTGAGCAACTAAACATCATCTACCAGTCAAATTAATTTTATGACCCAGCTGCAAGGTATGGTAAAACAGACTAGGAAATCCTTAATTGGACCCAGCAATATTTATGCAAGCGATAAATAAACGGTGTAATTAAAATGCATGTCATTTAGGTACAAATGGGCATGATCAAGGAATACTTGCCTTCTTCCCAACCCTGCTGCTGCTCAAACTCTTCAACAGCTGGTTCTTCGAACACTTCCTCGAACGGCGCGTTTCCTATACGCATCACACGAACACATACAAGAAAATAATACAATAAATAAGAAACAGTACACCAAACAATTTCAACAGAGGTAAACACCAGCACAAAACTATTCTACACGTCACAACGAACGCGTGAGCGCGAGAATCACTAAAATCGGAGTTAAAACGCAAAAGATATGGCTTTTCTAAGGTTCAGGGACTTGCTGGCAAAGTTTTAAAACTTCCAGGGGCTTAACTGCGAAAATCCGAGGGCTAAAACATAATTTTGTATAAAACTACGACGGTTTTCATGTAAAAAGACAAAACTTGGACCTCGGGCACAATTTAAAAACTTGCAGGGGCTAAACCGAAAGAAAAAGAACTTAAGTTAAAATATTTTTGAACTTCTCAGGACCGCGGGTTGATTTCCAAATCTTGGACGGCCTTTTTGCAAAACGGTCAAGGTTGATCAGTATGCGGCTGAATTAAAACTGAGATGGGCCGTTGGATCACGATCTAACGGTCGAGATTGGATTGGTAGCTGGGCTCGCCGGCGGGGGAGGCAGGGCGGCGGCGCCGCTAGCATGCACGGCGGCGCTCGGCCGGCGCAAGCTCGATCTCGTGCTTTGGTGCACGAAACCGAACGGGGTTTGGACGGGAAGCACGAGGAGGCTACGACAAACTCACCTAGCTAGGCCAAGTCAAGGGTGGAGCTTCGTAGGTGGCCGGTCGACGACGAATGGCGGCGGCGGCGCTGCGAGGAACGGCGACGAGCAGATTAGCACGGTGTACGGAGAGGGGAAGGGAAGCGGGCCGGCGCGGGAGAAGATGGGCCGGAAGAGATCTTGGGCCGGGGAAAGGAATGGCCCAAGGAAGCATGCCGGCGGCCAAGGAGAAAAGTTGAGGGAGCAAACTCGGACCGGCCAAGAGTTGGAGGGGCGAAAGCAGACTCGACAGAAAACAACTATTCTAAATCTCAAACAAATTCAAGTTAAATTCGAATTTAAACAGAATTTAAATTCCAACTTAATTGAACAGCAAGCAAAAGACAAATGCAACAGCATGAATGCATCAACAACTTATTTTGACTAAAATTATTTAATATGATATTTAAATTGATAAAATACTAGAAATTCCAATTAAATCATAGAAAATTTATTTAGGCCTTAATAAATCCTAGAAAAATTCAGAGAGTTGCTACAATTTAATTGTGATGAATTTTAGGGTGTTACAAACCTACCCCCTTAAAGAGAATCTCGTCCTCGAGATTCGGATGGATTAGAGAAAATATGAGGGAACTCTGCCATCAACTCATCCTCTCTTTCCCAAGTTGCCTCGCTTTCTCCATGATGACTCCATTGAACTTTACACATCTTAATCACTTTACTCCCAGTAACTCTCTCAGCAGTTTCCAAAATCTTAGCTGGATATTCCATTTAAGTCAGATCATCTTGCACATTCAATTCATCCAAAGATAATTCTTCGTCAGGCACTCGAAGGCACTTTTTCAACTGAGAGACATGAAAAACATCATGAACATCTGACAATCTAGATGGTAGTTCCAATTGGTATGCAACATCACCTTTTCTATCAACAATTTTGAAAGGTCCAATAAAACGAGGAGATAGTTTGCCTTTTACCTTAAACCTTCTCAAACCTCGGATAGGAGAAACTTTCAGATACACATAATCACCTACCTCAAAGGTTAATTCCCTTCTTCTTCTGTCTGCATAACTCTTTTGCCTGGACTGAGCTGTTCTCAAGTTCTCTCTAATGATCTGAACTTGTCTCTCAGCTTCCTGCAGAATTTCTGGCCCAAACACTTGACTTTCACCGGTTTCACTCCAATATAAAGGTGTTCTGCATTTTCTACCATAGAGGGCTTCGATAGGAGCCATTTTCAGACTTGCCTGATAACTGTTGTTATATGAGAACTCTGCATATGGAAGACTCTTATCCCAACTGCCTCCATGCTTCAAGGCACAAGCTCTCAACATATCCTCCAAAATCTGGTTAGTTCTCTCTGTCTGACCATCTGTCTGTGGATGATAACCAGAACTGAAATTTAACTTTGTATCCATGGACTCATGCAACTTTTGCCAGAATCTAGATGTAAATTGAGTACCTCTATCGGAAACTATCTTTTTAGGCACACCATGCAGACAAACAATTCTAGACATATATATCTCTGCAAGTCTAGCACTAGAATGAGTAGTCTTTACTGGAATAAAATGAGCTACCTTGGTCAATCGATCCACTATGACCCATATAGAGTCATATCCAGGACTAGTGCGAGGTAAACCAACTATAAAGTCCATACTAATCTCTTCCCACTTCCATTCAGGTACCTTGAGAGGTTGAAGCAAATCTGCCGGTCTCTGATGTTCAGCCTTAACCCGCTGACAGACATCACATAGTGCTACATGATCAGCCACATCCCTTTTCAATCCATACCACTAATACTTTTCCTTCAGATCCTAGTACATCTTAGTGCTTCCAGGATGGATTGAATATGCAGAATCATGAGCCTCTCTCAATATTTTCTCCCTGAGAGACTCGATATCCAGTACACATATCTGTTTTCGGAACCAGATCGTACATTGCTCATCTTCGGTGAAATCTGGAGCTTTTCCTGCTAACATAGTTGCCTTGATTTCTTTTATCTTCTCATCCGAAAGTTGACACTTTCGAATCTCCTGCTCAAGTGTAGACTCAATCTTCATAGTCACACTTTCTGCCTGATTAAGAAATCCCAAGTTCAACCTTTCCATCTCAGCACACAACTCTGCTGGCAACTGACGACCAAGCACTAGATTAGCTTGTGACTTTCTACTCAACGCATCTGCAACCACATTTGCCTTGCCTGGATGATAGTTGATTCCCAGATCAATTCCAACCATCTTATCTGCCTCAAATTTAGATCCTTCTGAGTGAATATGTACTTCAGACTTTTGTGATCGGTATACAACTCACATCTGTTACCCAAGATATAGTGTCTCCAGATCTTCAAAGCATGAACAACAGCTGCTAGTTCCAAGTCATGAGTAGGATAATTTAGCTCATGTTTTCTCAACTGCCTTGATGCATAAGCTATAACTCTACCTTCCTGCATAAGAACACAACCAAGTCCTTTTCGAGAAGCATCACAATATATGTCAAAATTCTTGTGAATATCTGGCATGGAAAGCACTAGGGCTGTAGTCAACTTTCTTCTCAATTCTTCAAAGCTGGCCTGACAAGCTTCTGACCAAACAAATTCCTTGCCTTTCTCTAATAGTGATGTAAGAGGTTTCGCTATTTTAGAAAAGCCTTCGATGAATCTCCTGTAATATCCAGCCAATCCAAGGAAGTTTCTGATATCAGACACAGAAGTCGGAGGTTCCCAATCCAACACATCCTTGATTTTGCTAGGATCCACTGCAATACCTCCACCAGTAACAACATGACCAAGAAAGGATACTTGACTCAACCAGAATTCACATTTACTAAACTTGGCATACAACTGATTCTCCCTGAGAATCTGCAATACTAACCTCAGATGTTCCTCATGTTCCTCCTCATTCTTAGAGTAAACCAGAATATCATCAATGAATACCACCACAAATTTATCCAAAAACTCCATAAACACCTTATTCATCAGATACATAAAGTAGGCAGGTGCATTTGTCAACCAAAAAGACATCACGGTATATTCATATAATCCATACCTGGTGGTAAAGGTTGTTTTAGGAATATCTGAGCGCCTGATTCTCAATTGATGGTAGCCAGATCACAAATCAATCTTGGAGAAACCCTGGGCTCCTCGCAACTGATCAAATAAATCCTTAATTCTGGGCAAAGGATACTTGTTCTTGATTGTTACCTCATTTAGAGAACGATAATCCACCCATAATCTCTGAGTGCCATCCTTCTTACCAACAAAAATAATAGGTGCTCCCCAAGGTGAAGAACTAGGACGAATATAACCCTTATCCAATAATTCTTTAAGTTGTTTTTTATGTTCTTCTAGTTCATTAACAGCCATTCTATAGGGTCTTTTAGAAATAGGAGTAGTACCAGGTAAAAGCTCAATAAGAAACTCAATGTCTCGGTCGGGTGGCATACCTGGCAAATCATCTGGGAAGACATCTGGGAAATCACAAACCACTCTGATGTCCTCGAGCGGTGCTCCCTTCAGCTGATTAACCGTACCATCTGCCGCTGCGGGTACTGTAGCAACAAATTCAACCTTTTCTCCTTGAGGGCTTGTTAACAACACTGACCTCTTGGCACACTGAATTATCCCATCAAATGCAGCCAATCATCCCATTCCAAGTATGACATCAATCCCCTCAGATTTCAGGACTATCAGATCAGCAGGAAAATCTACCCCTACTATTTTCAAATTAACACGAGGGCAGATAAAAGTGGCTTTCAAGATTCCTCCAGGGGAGCTGACTATCATATCATGCTTCATGGGGTGCATGGGTATATTATGGCTAGCTACATACTGAGCAGTAATGAAAGAATGGGATGCTCCAGAATCAAATAAAACGGATGCAGGGGCTGAGTTGACAAGGAACATACCAAGCAACACGTCTTGAGCCTCCTGCGCGGTCTCTGGGGCAACGTGGTTCACCCTACCACGTATCTGGTTCTGCTGACCTTTGTTGCTCTGGGGCGTCTGGTTCCCATTCTGGATGTGCTGCTGGGGAGGATTCTGCCTAGGTGCACTGCCATTCTGGCGTTGCGGAGTCTGAGCATTCCTCTTAGGACAGTTGTTGGCAAAGTGACTCGGATCTCCACATATGTAGCAAGCACGAGGGGTAGTAGCACTGCCTGGTGCAGGGGTCTTCACTGGAGGCTGAGTTGGGGTGGTTTGGCGGTTCTGCTGAAAGGCTGGGCGCTGGGGTGGAGGTGCTGAGCTCTGAACCTGATTCTGCCCAAAGTTACCCCCTTGCCCACCAAAGCGAACGGGCACGCCCTGCTGAGGCTACTGAAAACGAGGGTGAGTGTTACTGTTTGACTGTCCTGAGGCCAGGAATTTCCTCTTCTGTTCCCCCAACTCACGACGCTTGTGTTCCAAGTCAATAGCCTTGTCCACCAACTTCTGGAATGTTGGGAAGGTGTGAGCCATGAGCTGATACTGGAGCGGTGAGATCAATCCTTCCAAGAACAGCTTCTGCTTCTGCTCACCTTCCTTCACCTCATCTGGGGCGTAGCGAGACAACTGAATGAACTTGTCCCTGTACTCGCTGACTCACATCCCCCCTTGTTTGAGAGAGAGGAACTCCTTCTTCTTTAGCTTCATGACACCGGCAGGGATATGACGACTCCTGAAGCTGTCCTTGAATTCCTGCCAGGTGAAAGCATTTGGGGTGGCATGAGCAGCATGGTAACCATCCCACTAATCCGAAGCTGATCCCTCCAAGCGACCTGAAGCATACAAGACCTTCTCCCTGTCATTACATTGAGCCATATCTAGCTTCTTCTCAACGGTCTTCAACCAATCATCAGCGTCAAGAGGATCTGAAGAGTGGGAGTAAGTAGGGGGCTTGTGGCTCATGAACTCCCGATGCTTGTCCCTTGGCTGATTGTTGTTGTTGTTGTTGTTGTTGTTGTTCATCTGAGCTTGAATGCCTGCCATAGCAGTAGCCAAGTTCTTGAGGATCTGAGTCTGGTTGGCAGGAATCTGATCCATTGCAGCAGGTGGTGCTTGATTCGGCGGGGGATTGGAATTGGGGTTGATACGTCCCTGACGAATCACAGCTGGTCGATCCTTTCCACTTCCAGACCTGGTGTTCACCATCTGATGGTTAGAAACATGAGATTCAGACGGTGACAAATAAAAGCATGCATAGAAAGATTTAATACAGATAAGAATTTCTGATTTCAAAGGCAGATTCAGTGTATCCCAATGAAACAGGCATAACTCTTATTCTGAACATCCAAAAATAATGATCTTTGGTCACATCGTAGATTACCAAATTCTGAAACTAACCCAACTTGAATCAACTCAATCGGACTTCTATAACACGTCAGAACTCGAGACAGATTCTGAACACTCCAATGAAATACCTGTATCTTCCTATCAGAATGTCCAAAAATCACGAACAATTCCCAGAATGTATCTTATCAAGTCCTTAATCCAACCCAACTGGTTTCATATCAATCGGAGTTCTGTAGCTTCAGAATTAAAACAAACAGTACCAGGATATCGAGTAGCGACGAGAACAGATTGGAGTATGATAAGATTTATATGAGAGATAAAATAAAATAGATAAGGAAATAACTAACTAATGAAAACAGGGACCGAGATAAAATCCAAACTAACTAAATTTATTGATTTAGTAATACTTAATTGTGGTCATCACTCCACAAATTAAGCGCGGTCATTACAAAGAACCAAATCACACACTTGGCACAAAAACAAGCATATCTAACACACTTAGAACAAGACTCGCCACACGCTACGCAAGAGTCTCAACGATTCTAAACGTACCAAGCTAATAAATAGGAGGACAACTTAACCTATTGGGCATAGGTGGTGCAACTAGGTGATCCAAACGGATTCAAAGGTGGGGTGGAGAGTGAGCTGCTTGATCTTCACCAATTTCATCTAAAGGTGGGGGTGCTTCTCCCCTGAGTTCAGCTCTAAGCCTCTTGTTCTTCCTTCGTTCGGCAGTGAGTTATTCACGCACCCTCTTTAGTTCTATTGCAGTGTGATCCATGTGCGAGTTCAGCATCGCAGTGAATGCCACTTGACTGATGAGCGTGGAACTCAACACTACGGGAACTCGTGGCACCACGCCCTCTAGAGTGCCTGGCTGTCTCTTAGGAAGATATGCCCAAGAGGTGTAATCCACCACTCCAGCCTCCTCAAAGCAAAGCGCAGAGAGTGCCTGTCTAGCTGCATCTGCAATTCCAACTTCAAAAGTTGCTCTAGTGGCGATAGCACGGTGCACTCCAATCTCCTTGGTTCCTCCATTCTCATAGTCAGCCTGACGGATGTGCACTGACACATCCCACTCCTCTGGATACTCCGGATGGGTTCTTCTTCTTCCACGGTACTCTATCTCCACATGATAGTGAAGACGAGCGAACATCGTCCGAAGTAGCATCGGAAAGTGAGCATGGTCCCCAGTGTGGTAGTGAACCGACGCAGTCCACCTAGCTGGTGGCGGAGGGGGTCCAACACTTCCCGCTGCTGATGCTACTGAAGCGTGCTCCTCCTGACTCACTTCCGGCTCCACCTCTTCAGCATCTTCTTCTTCGTGCACTGACGGGGGTGGAAGAGGGGAAGGAGTTCTAGCCATTCTACGAGCACATTGTCTAGTCAAAACCATCTATGGGTTAGAAAGAAAGATGGGGTTAGAACAAATCTATAGATATCAAGACAAGGTAAGATAACAAATAAAATGGAATAGAAGTAAAGTAAAATGCAAGGAGGAGATAAATTATCAAGAGCAAGAATATAGTAAAATGAGATCAAGGATAATTAAAGCAAAACTGATTAAGCAATTTAATCCTTAAAGAATCACCATTGCTATCTAGGTTTTCGTCACATAGTCAACATAGCTCTGATACCACTTCTGTCACACCCAGTTTTAGAAAGAAAACCAGGTGCATCTCATATGTGCGCCAGGATCAAGTTTACACACATATGGTAGACGTCACAAGTGAATATCCATAACCATGCATACGAAAGAGTATTAAAGTATATTTATTACAATCTCAGAGTTGACACAAATGTCATAGCGGAAGACTTAAATAAACGTTTAACTAAACGAAGCAAAATAAATCCATCTCCACAGGCAGTTGACTGGTGGACTCGCCTAGAATTCCTCAAAATCAGTAGTAAAGTCCTCAAAATTCTCGCAATCTGAGCAGCAGTCCGAGTGTGGTCGATGCAATATAAATAAACAAGCGTGAGCACATGTCGTACTCAGCAAAGTATGGAAATAAATGACATGCTAGGCTTTATAAAGTGGAAGGCTGAAAGGATAGCTGCATTAAGCATTTTTAGTGGGTCAAATTTTATTAAGCATCTATTTACTAGCAAATATAAGTATATACCAACCACAATTAAATGATAACATAAACCCATCAAATTCAGGTAACCACAATTTAGATCAAATTCAGGTAACCACAATTAAATGATAACATGACTGTGAGCACGGCTGTTATAACAGTTTTACACTCTGCAGAGGTTGTACACATTCACCATAAGCCGTGATTCCCATTGGACGGGAAGCACGAGGAGGCCACGACGAACTCACCTGGCTAGGCCAAGTCGAGGGTGGAGCTTCATAGGTGGCCGGTCGACGACGAATGGAGGCGGCGGCGCTGCGAGGAACGACGACGAGCAGATTAGCGCGGTGTACGGCCAAAATCGGAGTAAGGACGCGACGGGTAGCTCCGGGGCTTCACGATGAACCTCCCGACGTGCTTCACGGCGAGGGCGAGGCTACGACGGCGAAGTTCGACGGCGGCAGCCGAGAGCTCGGCTCGGTGGCGGCGCAACCGAAACTAGGGTTTGCGAGCTCGGCCGAAACGCGGAAAAACAAGAGCGGGGAAAGCGGACCACGACGCGCGGGGGAGAAAAGGAGGGTTCGGGCCCTCGGCATGCGCGCCCGAGCCGGATAAGGCGGCGCGGCAGAGCCATGCCCGAGTCGGACCCGAGTCCGACTCGGTGAGGACGAAGCTGACGCATGGGCCCCACGCGTCAGTGAGCGTCGGAGAGGGGAAGGGAAGCGGGCCGGCGCGGGAGAAGATGGGCCGGAAGAGATCTTGGGTCGGGGAAAGGAACGGCCCAAGGAAGCATGCCGGCGGCCAAGGAGAAAAGTTGAGGGAGCAAACTCGGACCGGCCAAGAGTTGGAGGGGCGAAAGCAAACTCGATAGAAAACAACTATTCTAAACCTCAAACAAATTCAAGTTAAATTTGAATTTAAACAGAATTTAAATTCCAACTTAATTGAACAGCAAGCAAAAGACAAATGCAACAGCATGAATGCATCAATAACTTATTTTGACTAAAATTATTTAATATGATATTTAAATTGATAAAAGACTAGAAATTCCAATTAAATCATAGAAAATTTATTTAGGCCTTAATAAATCCTATAAATATTCAGAGAGTTGCTACAATTTAATTGTGATGAATTTTAGGGTGTTACAGTCACGCGTTTGGGACCTAGATGACAATGTTGTGCAATTTAATTAAAGGACTCAAATATCAAAAATCCTGAGTTTGGGACCTATATAACACTGTCATGTAAGTTTAAGTACCCAAATATAAAAAATTATGGGTTTGGGATTTAGATGACACCATCGTGTGTAAGTTTAGGGGCCGCCAATAAATTTTACTCTATTGGTTTGTATAGTGGATTTTGGATTGCATTTTAGACACGGTGCCTTGATTTTGCCCATACATGTCGTGATTTTGTAACACTATTTTCAATCTGACCATTCTCATAGTACATATGGACCCTATATTTAGATTCACCTGCTAGATTTTAGTGGCTAGGGATCCAAACAGGCAGCTAAAGGAGCAGTTAATTTTCAATATCGTGGGATCTCGGAGCGCTAGCAAGTCCCAGAGATATATACTCCCTCTGTCCCAAAATAAGTGGACATCTCGCAGTTCGATGAGTCAAACACTTTAAAATTTGACCAAGTATATATTAAAAAATATTAATAACTATGATACCAAATAAACATCATTAGACTAATCATGTCATACATTTTCATAACACACTTGTTTAGAGACACAAATGTTAATATTATTTTCTATGTATCTAGTCAAACTTAAAACTTGTTGACTCCTCGAAGTGTGAGACGTCCACTTATTTTGGGACGGAGGGAGTACATGTTTGCATCCATTTGGGCTTGGCCCACCATCATTGGTTCACAGGTCCATTCGCTTAGTGGGCTTTCTCTCGAACTGAATGAGAGCAAGCCCGTCTTCCCAGTCCATGCATTTTGCCGCTGGACATACGGTGGCAGCGATGGAGTGGAGAGTCTAGCTTCATTCAGGAGCTCAATGGTGGCGACGACGGCGCCGCCCGTCGCCGGCCATCATCTCGCTGTCCGCAGCATGCCGAGGCCTCGCCGCCGTTGGGAGGAAGTGAAGGTGCATCTACTTTGGTTGTGCTTTATCTGTGTGCAGGGACTTGGTGAACCTGCTAGAAATCATCTATAGAAGCACTCCATCAAGTTTGGTTTGTGCTAGAACTCGTAGATGGGTTAATTTACATTATTGTAGTTCTCTATCAGAAACCGGTCTGACCGGTTTTGCCCCTGGCAGTTTGTTAATTTCCAGCAAATAGGATCCGGAGATTGTTGCAGAGTCTCTGGACAGGTCAGAAGTATCCAGACATATACTCGGAGTCTCCGGAGTTTACGCTGATAAATTGTTTTAAGTGTTGGAAATTTCCAAAATCACATATTCACCCCCCCTCCATGTGACACCAAAATCCTTTCAGGAAGGCCTATCCGGTTGGTGGTTGCATGTCCACGAGCAAGCATGACGACGATCGACATTGGACAAGGAGAAGAGAGGATAGTGTATCTCGTCTTCGATCGTGTGCAAACAAAAAAGTGTTGTTTACTAGAGATCAGAGATCACGAGAGATCGAAGCGGGTTTCAGCTTTGCAATATCTTCTCTTTTTCCTCTTTTCCTCTTCTTTTGTCCTTACTTTTTTTCGCTTTTGTACTGTTGACTCTTTTTTTATTAAATATATACATACGTACATATATATATATATATAGTAAATTCTCATGAATTACTATAGTAATTATAGTAACTCAAAGTGGCTATAGAATTATAGTAATTCAAAGTGGCTATAGAATAGTTATTCTATGGCCGGCCATAGACTATAGGTTCTAATATATATATATATATATATATATATATATATATATATATATATATATATATATATATATATATATATATATATATATATGATCAGTAGGGTGCACACCTTCTGTTTTTGAAACATATATATTTGGCATTTTATTAAGGACACGCACAATATAACAGCACGAATACATGTTACACAGAAATGCATTACATGAGTAGTAAGGGCCAATACCTTTTGGCATATAACAGTACGTACGTAGTGAAAGTGTGAATCAGTCTCCACACTCCACACGCAGGCAGATGATCAGTAGACGACTCGTACATCACGTACACATGAATGTGTAAGCATATAGACGTCGGCCGCTTACTTATTTATATATGTATATAGTATATGTATACTAGCAGCACGTACGGGTGGAAATAAAGCTTCGTTCACGACGTGTGTGCATGTGATGCGAGCATATATATATATATATATATATATATATATATATATATATATATATATATATCACTAAGTTCTGGCACGCACGCAGGTGAGGGGCCCTGTGACGTCGGGGATGATGGGGAAGAAACCAATGTTTCTAGAGTAATAGCACAAGCAAGTCGTCGTAACGCTGCTGCTGCTGCTGCTGCTGCCTGGGGTGGTAGAGATGACGGACCTAGGGACTATGAATAGAACGACGCCGCGCCGGAGATACACCGGAGCAGCTATTACGAACGCGGCGGAATTAGCAAAGCCTGCAGGACACGTCGAGGCTTGGGATGGCGGCGGCGGCGGCGGTGAGGGTGTGGGCGGCGGCGGAGGTGAGGGGGTGGGTAGTGGAGGAGGAGGAGATGTGGGTGGTGCAGGCGTCGGTGCCGGCGCCGGAGAAGGTGAGGGAGCTGGCGGTGGAGGAGCTGGCGTTGGCACAGGCGCCATGGGAGCAGGCGTTGGAGCCGGTGGTGTCGGTGCCGGCGTCGGAGAAGGTGTTGGTGTCGGCGTCGGAGCAGGCGATGGAGCTGGCGTAGGCACAGCCATGGGAGCAGGCGTCGGTGCAGGCATAGGAACCGGTGCAGGAGCAGGTGCCTGGGCCATGGCAGAAGGCACAAGCACGAGTAGTACTGCCACGGCGAGGAACACGAGCGCATCGAAAGCTATGGACGACTTGGACGCCATTGCCATTGCTAGTGATCGATCGACACTCTCAACACCGTGTGTGTGTGTGTGTCTCAGCATAGCTTAAACATCCCAAGTATTTATAGGCCATCGATCGGCGAGTTCATCTCTCGCGCGCATAGAGTGCAGGCGCGTCGATCAGTCGGGTCTTTAATTTGCAGCATCGAGTTTCTGATCAGAGGGTGCAGTGAGATGAGATGTACGTGTTGTCTAATTCCGATGAGTCCTTTGCCGGCCGGCACAGCGATCAGGCTTAATTTTCTACTGCTGCAAAAGTAGTGCCCTCGTGGACATTCGAGGCCACAATATTATACTACCTTAGTTCCAAATTAATATTCGTTATTGTCTTTTTCTAAGATCTTCGGTCATTCGTCTTATTTAAAATTTTTGTTAAAATATACAAACCAATAAATTATATTTGAAGTATATACAATCATAAAACAAGCCACATATAAAATAAATAATACTTGTAAATTTTTTTGAATAAGACGAATGGTAAAACGTGAAACAAAAAAGTCAACAACGAATAGTAATTTGGAACGAGGTAGTATATTCTCCTTCGTGCGAGACTGTTATTAACGTCGACTTTTGTGGCTTGATGAGTACGTTGCCGTTAGGTTGTGGATCGACTTGGGCACTAGCAATTTGCAGCAAGTACGTGTAGGGCGCAAATGTGCGCCTAACTTAGGTACGTGCCAATACCATGCAACTAATTAACTAGTTTGTCCCGATATGCGTACATATATAATCTTCCAAAACACATTCCACTGACATGCATATGTATACTCTCGCAGTCTCGCTCCTATGATATAGGACGGCTGCACTAGTACCACCCTATTTATAGGACTCACAAAGAACTTGTTCTATAATTCATGACCAAACCAGTGTACAGCCATTAAATAATCTCCCGAAATATCTGTAAGTAACACGGTTATTATATAACTACAATAACATTTCCAGCACAAATATATGTCCCTTCCCCTGGCTTCGGATTATGCTCTGATTCTCATTTCGACATCATATCCTCCTCCGAAATGTGGGCTTCATCGTTCTGATTGGTCCTTTGTTCTGTACTGATGAGTTGGCCTTCAGGGTGAAGCCCCAGTTTGTCCTTACCTCAAGGTGAGGTCTTCATCTTGATCTTCTACGTATAAGTCCCAGTTGGAGCTAATGATGGTGGTAGCTCTTTTTTTCTGCTCCTTTTTTCTAGGCCGAGTGCCATTAAAAATGAAGCTTTTTCTTTTATGTAATAATGATAACTGTATGTATCTTTTCGATGCAGAGGCTGAAATATCAATATATTCCCTTTTCTAAAATAAATATCAAGCCTCCAAGAGCTTGAGTTTAATTAATGGTAGCTGTGACAGTCTGGGCTTGGGCTACCTATCGTCGCTTCAGAGAGTCAGGGTACATTTCCATTGTTGGGATGCATTCAATTCGATGAAGACAAGTCTGCACTCAAGAACGCAATTGAAGCCCATACGATACGAACCGGCCTGCACTCCAACTTAATATAAACAAACATGGAATGGCGAGCGAGGTTTGTTTCTAATCATCATCGTAAGTAATCAACTAGGCGGCCGACGAAGTGGGAATCAGAAGCTGGACGAGGAGGTGAACTGGAGCAGGCTGCAGGTGGGAGCTGTTGATCCTTGGGCCAACGTCCGTGGGCCGTGGCCATTCGATTTGGTGGCCCATATAGGTTTTTGTCACACCCGGTTTTAGAAAGAAAACCAGATGCATCTCATACGTACTCTAGGATCAAGTTTACACACATATGGTAAACGTCACAAGTGAATATCCATAACCATGCATACGAAAGAGTATTAAAGTATATTTATTACAATCTCAGAGTTGACACAAATTTCATAGCGGAAGACTTAAATAACGAAGCAAAATAACTCCATCTCCACGGGCAGTTGACTGGCGGACTTGCCTAGAATTCCTCAAAGTCAGTAGTAAAGTCCTCAAAAGTCTCCCAATCTGAGCAGCAGTCCGAGTGTGGTCGATGCAATATAAATAAACAAGTGTGAGCACATGTCGTACTTAGCAAAGTATGGAAATAAATGACATGCTAGGCTTTATAAAGTGGAAGGCTGAAAGGATAGCTGCATTAAGCACTTTTAGTTGGTCAAATTTTATTAAGCATCTATTTTATAGCAAATATAAGTATATACCAACCACAATTAAATGATAACATAAACCCATCATATTCAGGTAACCACAATTTAGATCATAGTCTGATAGATTAATCATGTGAGGGTCCAGGCCGCTCATGACCGTGAGCACGGCTGTTATAACAGTTTTACACTCTGCAGAGGTTGTGCACATTCACCACAAGCCGTGATTCCCATTGCCCGAAAGCATGTACCCTTCCCACACCACGTGGACCGAATACTGGGTTTCACTATGAGACCTTAACAAAGATACTCTAATAAGTGATAGTTCGCTAAGACTTTCGGTTCAGGAGCAAAGCATAATCCTCCCTAGTGAGTCGCGTATCTTAGCAAAGCCTACCGCTCAAGAGGACCGGGCTATACCTCGTCAACCGCCGCACCTCTTGCCCCTTTCGGGTAAAACTATCCCAAACTAGAATACCTAATTAGTCGGTCAAAGCCAGCGCCACATAGCACTTCTGGTTGCACTGTTTTCCTAGGTGGTCGCTCCATGTTCCAATTAAAAGAGGTGATCTTGTCATCATTATATTAAAAGATAATAATGGAACATAGAGTAAGGGTTTCATTAGACCAATCCCAGTTGAGCAACTAAGCATCATCTACCAGTCAAATTAATTTAATGACCCAGCTGCAAGTTATGGTAAAACAGACTAGGAAATCCTTAATGGGACCCAGCAATATTTATGCAAGCGATATATAAACGGTGTAATTAAAATGCATGTCATTTAGGTATAAACGGGCTTGATCAAGAAATACTTGCCTTCTTCCCAACCCTGTTGCTGCTAAAACTCTTCAACAGCTGGTTCTTCGAACACTTCCTCGAACGGCGCATTTTCTATACGCATCACACGAACACACAAAAGAAAACAATACAATAAATAAGAAACAGTACACCAAACAATTCCAACAGAAGAAAATAACAACACAAAGCTATTCTACTCATCACCACGAACGCGTGAGCGCGAGAATCACTAAAATCGGAGTTAAAACGCGAAAGATATGGCTTTTCTAAGGTTCAGGGACTTCTGGCAAAGTTTTAAAGTTACAGGGGCTTAACTGCGAAACTCCGAGGGCTAAAACATAATTTTGTATTAAATTACGAGGGTTTTCATGTAAAAATACCAAACTTGGACCTCGGGCGCAATTTTAAAACTTGCAGGGGCTAAACTGAAAGAAAAAGGACCTAAGCTTAAATATTTTTGAACTGGTCAGGACCGCGGGTTGATTCGCAAAACTTGGAGGGCTTCTTTGCAAAATTGCCTAGGTTGACCGGTATTTGGCCTGTTTGACCCGAGGGCTAGGGTTGATCGCGGCCGTTGGATCAAGATCCGAAGGCCGGGATTAGATCAGCGGAGGGGCTCGCCGGCAGGGAAGCAGAGCGGCGGCGGCGTCAGGCGCGCGCGGCGGCGCTTCGCCGGAGCCACGCAAATCTCGGGCTAGAAATCACCAAATCGAATGCGGATTGGTCGGGGAGCACGGGGAGAACATGGCGAGCTCGCCTGACGAGGTCTTGGCGGCGGAAGGGGAACACAGCGGCCGGCCGGCGACGAGCTGTGGAGCCGAGCTCCGGTGAGCATGGGCGACGGCCAAAACGGCGGGGAAAACGCAGGGGATTTGCTCGGGCGGCCTCGTCACCTGCACATGATGCCGTCCGGGGGGGTCAATTGGAGCGTACGCGCGTCCTGGGCGGAGATCGACGGCGCGGCGGCGGGGTTCAACTCGGTGGCGGTGGCGCGGCGCTCTAGGGCTTCGCGGGCTCGGCGACGCGGGAAAAACGGAGAGCGGGGGAAACAGGGGGACCAGGGGCGACGCGCTGGCTAAAAGGGGTTGGGCCCACGCTCCTTGGCGTGTGTGCCCCGGCCGGGGTCGGGCTCGAACTCAAGTCCGAGTCAGGGAAGAAGGCCTCGATAGGCGGGCCCCACCTGTCGGCGACACGAGAGGGAAAGAGAGAGAAAGAGAGCGGAATGGGCCGGCGCGGGAGAACGGACGAAAGAGGACTTGGGCCGGGGAAAGGAATCGAGCCGGCTGACCGAGAGGAAAAGAAGAGGGGGCAAAAACGAACGGGACAAGAGTTGGAGGGGCAAAAACGAACTCGACAGAAAACAACTATTCTAAAATCAAACAAATTCAAATTAAATTTGAATTTAAATAGAATTTAAATTCCAACTTAATTGAACAGCAAGCAAAAGACACATGCAACAGCATGAATGCATCAACAACTTATTTTGACTAAAATTATTTAATATGATATTTAAATTGATAAAAGGCTAGAAATTTCAATTAAAACATAGAAGATTTATTAAAGCCTTAATAATTCCTAGAAAAATTCAGAATGTTGCTACAATTTAATTGTGATGAATTTTAGGGTGTTAAAGTTTTAGCCTTTTTTTTCGTTCTGGGCCCATTGTAAATGCTATGTGACTGGGCTGTTAATTGAGTCAGGAAAAAGTCTCCCTCATGTATCTCTCTATCTTTTTAAGTCAGTAAAAATATTAAAATCTAATCTAATCTTAGAAAAAAATCATAGAAATTTTGTTTTATCAATGAAAAATAAATACATTGTTATCTTTTTCTCCTAAAATCATACTCTATTTTTTTACTCTATCTTATAGAAAATAACAAGAAATTATTTAATTTTCATTGACCTTTTGTGTGTTTATTTGCTAGAAGATGCTCTTTATCTATTATAATTAGTCAAAATTGATGGCCTAGACTGCGTAGGAAGATAAATGATGTTGTGCCATTTAATGACAACACAAGTGTCACTTGATCCTATATATGAACATATTGGTGTAGATAAGTATAGAAGATAATAACTCTAAGCTAGGCACGAGAAGATATATTATGATTTTAGAAAAAAAAATCAAACTCGGTTTCATTTTTTTTGAGGTAAAATATTTTTATATGAAATTTCTTAAAAGAAACTAGATTTCTGGATAGAAAAAAATATTTGGATAGGTTTTTGAGAAATTATTTATATAAATTTTTTGTTAAAGTATATCTGACCCCTTAACTATCAGTATAGTTCAATTTAGGTCCATCAAGACTGACGTGGTGCCACATGGGACGACTGACGTGTTGCCATGTCAGCTAAAACCACCAACAAAACAGTCGGGGGACGAAAAATAACTGATTTTTGAAGTTGAGGGATGAGTAATACCTGATTTTGTACGTAAGGGATGAAAGTCGGACTACGACGATATACGAGGAACTCAAATGGACTTTTTCCATTGAGTCATTGTTGTTGCGGTTCCACTGCTAGCTAGCCCATTCATCTCGCTGACACAGGCCCAGGCAGGAGTAGAACTCGAAACTTGCGTAAAATGGATAGGTTTTTTTTGCTCTCTCTCTCTTTTTCTTTACGTTTTTTTAAGGTTTTGGAAAAAATGTTTTTATTTAAGCTGCTCTGTTCCTTTTTAGTGAGTTTCAACATGGCTGGTTTTTTTTTTCAAAATCGTAAATATTGTCATGACAAGATCCTAAACAAAACATAATTAACAGAAGAGAAGGAAGCTTCGGCCCCGATTAGGGTGGCGAGAGACGCTGAAAGGAGTTTTTATCGAAGTTGGCTATTCAACGTGTTCTTAGTATCGCCGATTTTGGGATAGAGGATATATACACCTAACACCTATGAGTTGACATGATTTTCTCTAGCCTCTAAGTCAGATGATTCGCGTCCGAGTACATATGCACGTGACGTCGTTATGTCAACCAATTAAGCTAGCTTAGGGACAAGAAGAAGTCCGATCCTTGGCACGAGTCATCAACCACCTTTGGGCTTAATTGCGAACTTCTTTCCTTCCTGTCCATTTGCCTTGAATGAAGGTAATATTTGATCAGGGGCGGAGCCAGGCCCCGTGCTGCAGCACGGGTTTGAAGCCTGAAAAACAGTGATGCACAAGGATTAGAAGTAGATAAAATATAAGAGTTTGTAGGAAGTTAAATGCTTATTGGCTTAATCAGGCCGGGGCGTAACTTGTTCCTCGCTCTGCCTCTGTATTTGACTACATCTCTTTCTGTTTATTACGGTAAAAAAAACCCCCCGGCCTTTAGCATCGCCAAATATGTTTGGAGTGCGTTTTGCATGCCAATTTTAAATGTTTTGCATGCCAATTCTAGTTGGATGGTTAGTACCTCGATCGAGAAATAAGAATCTAATAATGGTACTAAACTTGTACTCATCCACGTCGAGGTTTGTATATATTGTCACGATTTGTGCCGTGAGAGTTAGTGGACGCTTGACCGAGAGCTGAGAGAGGAGGATATGATGAAAAGCAGCGAGAGTGTGTGGGAGGAAGAAGGGAGAGGAGGAGCAAGCGGCCTCTCGCTGCCGGGTGGGCCTGAGGATGCATCACGCACGCGGCAAGACGAATGCTGTGGAAACGGTAGAGCCCTCTTGGATTCGCGTGGCGCGCCATCCGTTGCGGGCCGCGCTGGGCCAATCGGGCCGTGGCGGTGGCGTGCCGCGCCGTGGAGGCCGGTTTGCCTCCGGGGCTAGACGTTTTATGTTTTGACCCATTTAAAACTTTATTTATAAATTGACCCTTCAGAAAATATTTTCTATAGAAAAATACTCCATCCATAACACTTGGCTATAATGTCCAAGGCCACCGCAGAGCGCTATTGCTGAACTTGAGCTGTGAATAAGGCGACGCCATATGCCCGTGGCGGCACGGTGCCGTGCTGTTGAACGTCATCGTCAAATGTCTTCGACGACATCCGGCATTGTGAGTGGGACAACAATTATCACAAACAAACAAAAAGTGCTACCGTGCGCTACAATGTCCGATTTGACTCTTTTCATCCTCTTTTCACGGATCTAAACACAGCCCGGGTAGCCGCTATTGCCAAATGCCGTGTCACCTTGTACAAAGATAAATTAGTTGTTTCCTTAGGGGTCTAAATGTTAAAAGCATTTTGGGATAGGGATATGGGAGGAGTGGGGGGCCAGACTCTATTCTTCTTCCCCAGCCGGCCAGCCCCTCTTCCCCCAAACCCCTTCAGTCTATTTCCCAAAAAAAAAACAGTGAGGCACTTCAATCCCAACCCCAACTCCAAATCCATCCTCCATACCCCAATCCACACAGCTTCTACACAAAATAGTGCAGATCTCCATGTGTTCCTCACCGATACTCGCCCCCGAGCCAGGAAGAACACCGCAGCGGCCGCCGCACGGCCATGGCCCATGGCCCTCGACGCCGGCCCGTGCGTCGGCGGCAGCAGCCGTGGCTAGCGGCGCGTGACCGACCAGGTGCGCTTCGATTCGCCGCGCCGACCTCCCCCGCCGGTGCCCCCAACGCCTCGCGATCGATCAATTAGGGGCTTCTCGAAGCACCTCGTGCCGATTGGAAGGAATCCGCCGGAGAACCCTAGAACACAATCCCCCCTCCTCCTCTCGCCACCGCCTCTGCCCCCCTCCTCTCGCTCGCTCGCTCCCCCCATCCCCGCCTCGCCTCGGCTCTCTCCCGCCGCCGCACGCCGGCCGGGGTGAGCTCCGCGGCCGCGCACGCCTCCTCCTCCGCGTCCGCTTCGCCCCGTCCCGTGAGATGGGGACGGCGATGGGTCTGCCCAAGCCCGGCGCAGCTGCTGTCGCGGACGCCGACGACGACGGGGGCGCGGGCGCGATGCATCCCCAGGTGAGCCTCCCCCTTCCCTTCGAATCTTCCGAATTCTCCCTCTTCCCTTCGAATCTTCCGAATTCTCTTCGATTTTGACCTCCGATTTCAATCCGTCTCTCTAGGGGGCCGCGGGAGGGGTCGAGCACGAGGACAATGTTCAGCCCGAGGAGGAGGTGAGGGATCCTCAGGCCTCTGCCACTGCCGACGCCCTCAACTCTGGCACGCCAGATTCCGAGGTAACAACTCTGACATTGCCAAAGTTTGGTTACATGGACTAAAGTGTTAGTCCCGTCACATCGAACGGAAGAATGCTAATTAGAAGTATTAAATATAGATTAATTACAAAATGCATTACATAAGCGAGGACTAATTTACGATACGAATCTATTAAGCCTAATTAGTTCATGATTAGATAATATAATGCTACAATAATAATTTGATAATTATGTACTAATTATAGGTTAATTAGGCTTGAAATATCGCAGAGTAGATATGACTTATGCAATTAGTTTTATAATTAGTTTATGTGTAATGCTACTAATTGTCACTTATTCGAGGGACTAAACTTTAGTCCCTAGGATCCAAACACAGCCGTAGTCTGCTTGTGCCTATAGAGGATAAAATAATCTGTTAATCTATTGATCTTTTTTAATGTGTTGTTCTATTAATCTGTTGTTATATCAGATATAGTAATTACTATTAGTTATGTCAATTTATAAAATATAGCTTATTTTTCCCTTTCCCCATGTGCTGAATTGGTCACATAATATTAGCTACATATTTTTTTTTCAGTGGTTGCATATAACTGCATCTCTAGTGCACTGAAATATATAAATACCTACTATGGTCACTGACAGTACTGAAGCTTCTAACTGACAGTGCTAGTTGTATCATCACCTGCATTATATTTACATGTCATTCTATATCTATTTGCAACCCAAGATATTTGTTATCTTATTGACTATAGAAAGCATCTTTGTATCTTGGTTTTCTTTGTTTCATTTATAATTTTTGGTTTGCCTTTGTTTATAATTTGATCATGGTGCTCATTATCTAGCTCAATGTATGTGTAGTTAACTCAAAATTTTGACCTTCACCTATTCATGTTGGATTTTTACTGTAGTCACTTGGTGACCACAATCAAGGTATATGTTTATGACCTTTAGGTTCTACTCTGTGATTTATATGTTCTACCATCTTTATGTTGCCATGCTTACCTGGTTCTTTTAGATGCACTTGCTCTTAGTATATTATGCATGACTGTGACATCCGCAAACCTGCATTGATGTTTAGCCTGTTAGGTTCCAGTTATGTGAGTTTTATTGGTCAACTACTTTAGTAGTAACTTTATTTGTGTTGTCTTTCTATATAATTGATGTAGTTGTTAACGTGTTTAATATTTTATTCTGAATTAACTGTCATGTTAGTCATTGATGGTACAAAAACCTCTAGTTCAGTTCACGGTGCTTGTTGAACCGTCATTTTCATCTTTTATACATGTAAATGACATCTGTCCATCTTCTATTTGCATTTTCTGGGTTTTAGTATGTCCCAATATATCTGTTATCTTATTGACTATAGAAAACATTTGTTTATCTTGTCTTTGTTTGTTTCATTTTCTATTTGCATTTTCTAGTTTTTAGTACGTCCTAAGTTATTTGTTATTTAATTGACTATAGAAAACATCTTTCTATCTTGTTTTTGTTTGTTTTATTAATTATTTTGATTTTTTCCCTGTTTATAATTTGATCATGGTTGCTCGTTTTCTAGATCAATGCAGGTGTAGTGTCCATAGTTACACTGAATATTCTGCTCTGTTTATTTGATGGTTGATGTATCTTATATGTATATGATTACTATTTTGCTACAGTTTTTCTGTTACAATTTCTCTTTCTGATTGTGTCGTAGGAACACTTGTTGAACCAGTTAGTTGAAAATTTTAGTCCTTTTCTTCTGTCTAGTTCTATATCTGAATCTGAATTTGCTATATCTGATCTCCAGTGTTATTGTATCCCGAGCGTCCGATATTTGGCCTCTGGTAGACTTTTTTTGTTTTTATTATTTTCTGATGGGCCACTGCATCAGTGTCTTTACTAGTTGATGTTTTTGGGTAGCGCTATTGAGGCGGAGCTCCCGGGTCATGTGATTTGCCCTTCCTCTTCAATTTGCTTCATGATTTAATCTAATAATCTGTGTCCGGTTCATCAACCTTTGAAATAATCCATGATCCCTTGTGATTTCGAGGTTCTAGCTTCAGTTTCGTCGGTCGAATCATCTTCTTGTGTTATAGTTTGGTTGTTGTTTTCGCATTTCTGTTGTTGTTTTGTTTCAAAATCTTGATCCCTCTGTACATTTTGAATTTCTTCATGATTCTACGGAATAAAGTTTGCCAGTCATCTGTTACTTGCGTTTCAGTTCTGTTCATCCAGGATTGGGAATGTAGTTTAGCTGTTTCCTCCTTAGTGTTGTGGATTCCTAACCGTTGGAGTACAGACGCTAAGTGACAATGCTAATTCTACTATCATTTTAATAAAATTTACATGTAATGGGTATCTGTTCATTTACATTTGCATCTTTTGGGTTTCAATAGGATCCCACTTTATCTTACTGACTATAGAAAAAAATCTGTTCATTTGTTTCTTTCAATTTTAATTTTGATTAGTATGTGGGGTCTAAGATGCTTATCTGTCCTCTTGTGCAGAAATTGGTTGATCAGAACGTGGAAGTCAAGGATGAAACTGATGAGTCCAAGGTTTGAAAATTTTGGAATGCTGCCTCATACACCTTAGTCCACTATGTGAGACACCTTAACATTATATAACATGTATAACATGCAGACACCCATATTGAATGCCGCTAAAATTGAAGCCTCGAAAGCAAAAGCTATGGTTGAACAGCTAAAGGTTGCTGCAACAAGATTGAAGTTTGGAAGAATGAAACCCATGGCACGTCCTTTATGTGATTCTTAACTACTGTCTAAATATTGTTGCTTCTAAATTTTGTGCTTTTTAACTCATTTAAGATTAGTTGCTGCAGAAACCCAGCAAAGTTGCAGTTTGGGCTTCATATTCTTCTGATAGAAGGATACTGTCCGAGTATGTAGAAGCACTGGAAAAGGCTGCAGTGGAGAAGAAAGGCATGATTGTTCCCTGTCCACCTCTTGCTCGCTTTTGCATCAACCCCAATCTAGATGTCAACCCTACACATTTGAGCGAACGCAAGCAGCGAGTTAAGCGAGGAATCGATCTGGTGAGTTTATGCTACAAAGATTTCTGAGGGGTGTGTGTGTTGGGGTCTCTATGACTCTCTCTTCTTCTATTAATACAATGATACGGAGTTCTCATGCGTGTTCGAGAAAAAAAAGTTTATGCTACAACCAATATATCTAGACGAATATGACCATATGAACTTATTTTTGTTGATAGGTGAGGATGAAAGGCAGCTTTGCCGTGCCTACAAGTTTTGTTTCTGGGAATTGCCACATTGATTCGATGAATCTTATCCTGTTTGACGTCTACATGCATGTCAATTCATTACTAGCTGGTGCACAATCAATAGCAGAGATCGTGTCACACCCGGTTTTAAAGGCAAAACCAGGTGCATCTCATATGTGCGCCAGGATCAGTTTACACATATATGGTAGACGTCACAAGTGAATATCCATAACCATGCACAATGAAAGAGCATTATAGTGCATTTATTACAATATCAAAGTTGACTCAAATGTCATAGCGGAAGACTTAAATAAACGTTCATCTAACGAAGCAAAACTGACTCCAACTCCACAGGCATTGACTGGGGGAGACTCGCCTAGAACTCCTCAAAATCAGTAGTGAAATCCTCAAAATTCACCCAATCTGAGCAGCATTCTGGTGTAGTTGATGCAATAAAGGAAAGAAAAACAACAAGTATGAGCACATGACACTCAGCAAATGTAATATGACATACAAGGCTGAGGCAAAAAGGTTTGCTGACCATACTGCTGTAAGCACTTATAGTTGGTCAAGTTTTATTAAGCAACTATTTACTAGCAAATGAAAGTATATACCACCCCAAATTAATGAATGTCATATTCCCAACATATTCAAGTAACCACGATTTAGATCATGTTCAAGTATGATTATCATGTAAGGGTCCAGGCCGCTCTTGACCGTGAGCACGGCTGTTATAACAGTTTTACACTCTGCAGAGGTTGTACACTTTCACCGTAAGCCGCGTAAAAGTTCAAAAGAACTTTAAACCCAACCATGCCGAGGGGGCCAATCCTCTTAAATCACACTACCGAGGTGTGACCGCATATGGACGCTACGAGACCTTTACAAAGATTCCTTAGTAAATAGTAACCCGCTAAGGTTTCTGGTTCAGAAGCAAAGCATAACCCTCCCTAATGAGATCTGTCTTTTACCAAAGCCCACAGCTCAAGAGGACCGAGCTATACCCCGTCAACTGCCGCGCCTCTTGCCCCTTTCGGGTAAGGTCACCATCTACTAAAGTCTCTAATTATTTAGCCAAGACCAGAGCCATATAGTACTCATGGTTGCACTGTTTTCCTGGGTGGTTCTCCATGTTTCAATTAAAAAGATATGATCTTGCCAATTAATTATTTAAAAGAGTATATGGAACATAGAGTAGGGGTTCATTAACCAATCCCAGTTGAGCAATCTAAGCATCATCTACCATCAAAATTAATTAAATAACCCAGTTTCAGGGACAGGGGAATATAGTGGCTAGGCAAATCCTTAAATAGGAACCCATCAAATTAAGACACATGCATGGGTGGTGAAATTAATAATTATTAGGACATTTGCATGACATAATACACTTGCCTTCTTCCCAACTCGGTTGTTGCTCAAATCCTTCTCCAACAGTTAGTTCTTCAGAGAAATCCTCGAACTGGTCGTTTCCTAATCGCATCACACATTCACATGCAAGGAAACAGTACAACAAATAAGAAACAGTATACCAAACAATTTCAACAGAAGAAAACAACAGCACAAAACTAATCTACGTGTTACAACGAACGCGTGAGCGTGAAAATCACTAAAATCGGAGTTAAAACGCAAAAGATATGACTTTTCTAAGGTTCAGGGACTTGCTGGCAAAGTTTAAAAAGTTCCAGGGGCTTAACTGCGAAAATCTGAGGGCTAAAACATAATTTTGTATAAAAACTCGAGGGCTTACGGGTAAAAAGACCAAAACAGGACCTCAGGCATAATTTTAAATCTTGCAGGGGCTTAAACAGAAGAAAAAGGACCTATTTGGAATTATTTTTGAACTAACTCGGACCGCGGGTTGATTTCTGAAAACTTCAAGGGCTCTTTAGCAAAATTGCCACGCTGACCGGTATGGACTGGTTTGACTTGGATGCTCGATCTAATCTGGGCCGTTGGATGTAGATCGGACGGTCAAGGGGTTCAGGACCTCGGTCGCCGGCGAGGACGGCGGCGCTGCGCTCCTCCGCGGCGGCGCTTCGCCGGAGCAAACTCAATCCGAGGCTACGGAGCTCGGTTTGCACCGGGGTTTGGCTCTACAGATGCGGAGCGACGAGGGGAGTGCTACTGGGGGGTTCTTGACGACAGACGAGCAACGGTGGAGGCCGGCGACGAGCTATGGCGGCGGCGGCGCTCGGACGACGCGGAGCAACGACGACAGCACGATGCGGAGGTAGAACCCGAAAGCAAATAGGCTTGGGAGGAGCGGTACCTTCTGGCGAAGCTTCTGGCGCAAACGAGAGGGGTGGAGCGGCGGTGTAGCGGTGGATCGACGTCGGCGGCGCGGAGCTCGGCAATGGCGACGCGTGCGGCTCAACTCGGCGGCTCGGGTTGCGGCTCTGTTGGGGAAACTCAAGGGCGCGGAGGCGGCTATAAATAGGTCGAAGACCGGGGCCTCGGCGTGCGTGTAGCAGCAGGACTCGGCGGCGGCGCGGAGTCGAACTCGGGCTCGGAGTCCGGCTCGGCCACGGAGAAGACGAACCCGACAGGTGGGTCCCACCTGTCGGCGAGTGAGAGTGAGAAAGAGAGCGCGGGGGAGAAAAAGAACGGGCCGGAGCTGGGCCGTAAGTGGAACGGGCCGGGGAAAAGAAAAGGATTCGGCCCGGGGAAAAGAGAAAGGAGTGCGGGGAGGAAAAGCGAGCGGGAGAAAAAGTCCAGGGGGCAAACTTGGACTGGGCCAAGAGTTGAAGGGGCGAAAACGAACTCGACTATTAAAACTTTTCTAAAACTCAAACAAAAGCAAATCAAATTCGAATTTAAACAGAATTTAAATTCCAACTTGATTTACTAGCAACCAAAAATATGTGCAACAGCATGAATGCAACAAAAACTTATTTTGACTAAAATAATTATTTAATGTGATATTTAAATTGATAAAAGGCTAGAAATTCTAATTAAATCCTAGAATATTTATTTAAGGCTTAATAAATCCTAGAAAAATTCAAAGGGTTGCTACAATTTGAATGTGATGAATTTTTAGGGTGTTACAGATCGCGGAGGCTGGGATGCATGAACCCCAGATTGAAGATGCAAAAGCTGAGTGTAGGGCTGCTGTCCATGAGCTGAGGAAGACAGCGCACGATATTCGTGCTTCTATCCTTGATGTTGGTGGTTTGCCGCTCAGGGAGAGCCTTCTCTTTACTGGTGGGATATATGCCTTCCCGGAAGCAATGGTTTGATCTTGCACCTTAGATCAGTCATGTTTTGCTAGATTTTGTGTTGATATACATTGGTCTGTGTCCTTTGCCCTGTCTAAAACCACAGTTAATCTGTTGAGGATGCAGTAGTAACTTGGCTGCCTGATGCAGTATTAACATGGTTGTCTGAAATCTATTGTACATGGTTATTCAGAATGCTTTTGTAGGCTGCTGGATCGTGTGGTTTTACTTCTGAATCCGTAGTATTTTAGTATCCAGTTGCATCAAGTGCAGTGGTGCTGTGTATCCAATGGTTATTTGTAAAGAAATGGATCAGTGACACTGCTATTTTTTCATGGGAAATGGATGAGTGATACTGTTGTTTGTTAATGGGAGACTTGGTTTGCTCAGGCTGATGTTTGATGTTTGTTCATGGGAAACTCGGATAGGGCTCATTGTAAGGCGAACAACTAGCATGTTATGGGCTAAGATCCTGCGGTTGGTGTACTGATGTGAGTGAGCTGGATCCTGCGGTTGGTAACAACTGCTGTATGGGTTAGCCGCTCTTTTACACATGATGAAGAACGCATTTCTGAAAATGCTCGTTTATGCTATATATGTGCTTAGTTCAGTTCAGTTTACGCGTCTGCTTGTTACACAAAAAGAGACAACAGCGCGCTAGACGTACCATAGGCCGGTGTGCTACTCACCGCCGGATGACCACTGCTGCCACCATCTGTTGTGCAGCGTGAAGGGAGGCTATTTCTATGCACGAACCAACTAAACTCACAAACATATCAGATTAGACACCGAGCAACTAGTATTCTTAGTAAGTTTTTTTAGGACAAGTATTCTTAGTAAGTAATAGTGAGCTTTGGACCAACATTCTAGGGTGGGCCATGGCCCACACGGCCCAACCCCTGGCTCTGCCCCTGATCAGATAGATCTTCAGACGTGTGTTATTCTGCGGTTTCAAATGAAGATCTTCAAGCAATTTCCTTGGCTCGGTTCACATGATGTGATGCGGGTTCACCATCATCAGTGAAGAAAAGATTTCAGAGAATGGGCAGGTTTCGACAACCTAATGACATGTCACATATCATAAACTCTGATCAACGCACACGGGCCATGATAAGCTCCACCACAAGCTAGGCAGCATATGAAAAGCTAGCACTTCGTCCTTTTCAGCTGTGAAAACCAATTGTAGTACCTCTTGTGCCATCCCAAAAGACTTGGCATTCGAAATTCGATCCCTCTTGTGCCCAAAAGCCATGACCAAGCAGAAGGACAGCAAACTTATATTTATTACCCATTCCAAAGTTTCCTAGATTTTTTGGTCAAAATAATTTTCACGGACTTTCATGTTCACATAGTACAGTTTCCAGGCATTATTGGCTTGAAGATCTGGGGAATGGAGTATCAAATTACTAGATAACAAGTCTGCACGAAACAGATGGTGAAGTATCAAACTCGGACAGGGTTGAACGGCAACCACCCAATCAAGAAACTGTCACACATGACATGCATCAGATAGAGTCAATGAACAACAGGTCTACAACCACACTAAAAACTGCACTACCCATCACAGCAGCAGAGGACATCACACAGAGAATAGGGAAAAGTCTATTTTACAACCTTCAACTATCACAAAAGTTCGATTTTCAACCTTGACCTATAAAACTGGATAACAAAGGTCATCCAACTGTCAAAACCGTGCAAATTTAGCCTTTACGTTGGTTTCGAAGGTGGTTTCATATTTTGTAAAAAAAATAAAAAAATCCAATTAGATCTAAAAAATCAAAACTAATTCATCTTAAATCAGAAAAATATGAAACTAGTATAAAAATTTCTAAAAATGTAACCTATCTATTATTGCTCTATTTGAATCTTAATTATTCAAAAATAATAGGCATAACTATTAGCAACCAAATACTATGAACATGAAAAAAATGGATCCAATTAACTGACAAATATAGTGACAATAGATTGGTTACATTTTTATACAACTTTTGATGCCAATTTTGTATTTTTTTTTGACTTAAATGAATTACTTATGATTTTTTAGTTTAAATTTGAATATTTTTAATTTTAACAAAATGGAAAATCACCTTCAAAACCACCTAAAGTGCTAAATTTGCACGGTTTTGACAGTTGGATGGCCTTTGTTATCCGGTTTTGTAGTTCAAGGTTGAAAATCAGACTTCTGTAATAGTTGGAGGGCGTAAAATGGACTTTTCCCCAGAGAATAAGAGTGCTTTCCTAACATTGGGCACCAATATGTCAGCATTCTGAACATTTGAGCCAAATGATATACCAGAGGGATCATTGACGACACCACCGGAGCAAGGAGCAACCACATTGTGCCAGAGATGAGATTTAATGGATGCCGCAGAACTTAGTAACATCATTGAATCTTCTTCATATAATACCTATGGCAGTATGGCTAACTGCATCACACAAATAATCAGAGTGCCAAGAATACTAACAAATTATACATTTTTCCAGGTATATGAGACTAACAGTATTTACATTTGGGTTCTCACAGAGTCACAGTAATGATTAATGAAGAAAATATGCTCAGCCAGGATTCTATAAATCAGTTTGCTCATCTGCTGCCCCTTCCAAGATAATACAAATCAGGTCCAATCACTGAAGCATTGGATTGGGAAATGTGGATATGTCAATATTGTTTCAGATTGAAGTTGAGAGAGAAAAGGTTCCATATTGCCATGCAATTCAGAAGGACTTTGCTAGTATAAATGCTCTACGCCTTGTACTTGTAGTTGTGACTATTCCAGCCTTTGTAATGAAAACGTACTATACTGTCTGATGTTCCATTTCTGGAAGGGTTTTTCAATATTAATTAGAGCAACGTGGATAACTAGACCTTTGCATACATGTTGTGCTAGAACATTTTAGAATAGCCAGAGATCGTGTAGTATGATTTTACAACATCCAAAAGGGACAGTTCATCTATCTATGTACTGGAGAAGCTGGAACTGGGATAATATACTCCATTCAGAATAACCAGCTAGTAAAATGATCTTAACTCATTAGAAGCTAGCTAGTTCCAGACGGATGGCTCTCAAAATTCTAGAAAACAGGACTGTATCATATCCTGTAGAACTGCTATCTTCTCATCGAAATGCCTCGACAAGACCTCGGCGGCTCCTTGGGCTTGGGCGGTGCTCAAGTCATCGCAAAGCTCCTTGTGGTTTTCCACCGCATGGACTTTTTGATGACGGATCCTCCGGCACTCTTGGTGACTCCAGCACGGTGCCTCCTCCGTCCTCCACCGCCTCGAGCCCCATGAGGCGCTGCAGCCTCTTCTTCATCCTCGTCATCCTATATAACATAACCTTTGGTCAGGAGCTGATGCCTCATGGCAGCCGGATATGAATTCATCCCAACATGCCTCTCTCGCTTCACCCTGCAGAATCAATTCAATGGAGGGATTGGCTCAGCGAAAATCAGGACCCCTCGGTTGAGAATATAAAGAGGCTCCCGGCCTACACAGACGGGGCCCGACACGGAGACAAACTGGCAGATAATCTACGCCGACTCGGACTCGAGATGGGCAGGAAGCCGAGCGGGAATCGATCTCTACCGGCTAGGGCAAAGTGTATAGTAATCAAAGATTGCACAGCGATGAGGAGATTATCAAAGTAGAAAGAAATCAGTATGCCCGTACCAGATGTTCTCGCCGGCGGCGCTCGTGGATTGACCTAGCGAAGCGAACGGAAGAGGATCAGAGGAAGAGGCGGCGCAGTGTCCCACTCCCGGGAGCACGACGATGTATTTAGGCTAGGCCGGGCCGCCCATGTGAATACCATCAGATGGGCCGAGGCCCATCGTGATGAGGTGGCCCAGGTATATATATATATATATATATATATATATATATATATATATATATATATATATATATATATATATATATATATATATATATATATATATATATATATATATATATATATATAGAAAGAGAGGATGCAATGCAATGCAGCTAGCTATGTCCTAGCATTGGATCGGACTCAGATTCCCACCACCGCGCCGACGACCTCGACGCGGCCCCGTCCGGCGGCTGCCACCTGGCAGAACTCGCCGCTGTGCTGTACGGCGGCGGATGCGGGGTGTTTTGCGGCGGCGGCGAAGCGCAGGCGGCTGCCGTCGCGGGAGGCGCGGAAGCCCTCCCGGCGCTCGAGCTCGGCAGCTGTGCGCCTCAGTTCTTGATGATTCTGGGCTGGGGCGCACTTTGTAGTTGTAAGTTGAGGATTCAGAAAGAGAATTTACCAGTCAGAAGGTGCGAAACTATTACGAAACCAATAAACAAAAATTAAGAATCTGAAATGCATTACCCCCTGGCCATCATTTGAGCCAATGCTTCGCTGAGATGAATAATCAAGCTCTCTACGAGCCATCCACTAAGCAGCAAAGCGTCGGTTCGTTACTATTACCATTCAATCATTATTGTAGGAACTACAACACTACCTATTTTCTGCTCCCAGGGCTGTTCCCTCTTTCATTGTCCACAGCTCCTCAATGGCTCAACATATGATTTAGTCTTCTGCAGCTTCATCAAATGATAAAGGGTGAAAATGTTTCCTTGTATAGCCTATCTGCTGCAAGTGTGGGAGAAGTCCAAAAACTCAGATCAAGCTGTCAACTACCTGAATACGGATCATATGCACAGACTATTATCACTCATTAGAAAAAAAAATGATTGCAACCTTAGGTATGGGTTGCAGTATTTAAATTTGGATATATTCCCTAATGCGATGAATAAAAAATATGCTTGGCCAGACACATATCTCATAATCTGCCCCTTTCAAGATCAGACAAATCAGGTCCAACCACCCAAGTATTGAACTGTGGATGTGTCAATGTTGTTTCAGATTAAAGGCGAGAAAAAAGTTTCATTTGCAATGCAATTCCATAGGAGTTTAGGACCTACACATGCTAGGACACATGTTCTAGCCCTTATAGTCGTGACTTTCTCAGCCTTTGAAATGAATACCGTCTGATGTTCCATCTCCTGAAATATTTGCAATAGAGGTTACAGCAATGTAGATAATTATACCTTGACACAAAAATTGTGCTAATTTTTTAAGAGCGACAGACCCTGTGTAACATGATATGTGCACTATCAGGAACTTTATCTGGATTTTGTCATGCTGAAAATAAGTGTTGACCCAACATGTGGTTCAAAGTCATCAGAGCAATAAAATTGGATAAGAAAGAAACCTCATTACCACGAAAAAGAATGCTCTTAAAAAACTACATACAGAACAGTTACTACGCCAACTTTTGAATGACTGCTTCGTTTTTTTAGAAAAGAACTTTTGAAATGACAGCAACATATCACACAAACATCCTGTCAAAGGAAGCCTATTTTGACATCCTCTATTGTTTCAAGGGACTTATTGGCTTCGGTTCTGGGCGTAGCTTCAACGGCATGAACAGGATAGAGATGCAATAAAAGATGCATGTCAGGCGTCGGAGGTTTTGGCTACGCGTCTCTTCGCTCACCATGGATGGAGGTTTAGCAATAGAATTGCTATGTAAATCTCTCATCGAATTATGTTGTGTGGTTTATTTTCGTTATCTTTGAGTAGGCAGACGGAAGCGCCGCTGGTTTGTATTTGAGGCTATAGCCAATTTTTGGTCAAGCCGGATTTATTCCATTATCTAAAAGTTAATCTTAAATGTATATGTCCAAAGCCTTTCTATCAGTTTGCTCATCTGCGGCTCCTTCCAAGATAAGACAAATCAGGTTCAATCACTGAAGCATTGGATTGGGAAATGTGGATATGTCAATATTGTTTCAGATTGAAGTTGAGAGAGAAAAGGTTCGGTATTGCCATGCAATTCAGCAGGACTTTGCTAAGATAAATGCTCTACCCGTTGTACCTGTAGTTGTGACACTGTCCTTTGTAATGAATACTGACATACTGTCTGATGTTCCATTTCCTGAAATGTTTTGCAATATTAATTAGAGCAACATGGATAACTAGACCTTTGCATACATGCTGTGCTAGAACATTTTAGAATAGCCAGAAATCGTGTAGTATGACTTTACAACATCCAAAAGGGACAGTTCATTTCTGTATGTACTGGAGAAGCTGGGATTGGGATAATATACTCCATTAATTCAGAATAACCAGCTAGTAAAATGATCTTAACTCATCAGAAGCTAGTTCCAGATGGATGGCTCTCAACAATCTAGAAACAGGACAGTTGCTACACACCAGCTTTCAGAAGGACAGCAACATCCTCTAATGCCCATTTGTCTGGACCTGATGCTATAGTTGACCTTTCATGTATACTAGGGAACATATTCAAAACTCTGTTTCCTGACGTGTAACTAGCCTTCAGCGCGCATGTATATAATATATGTATTCCCTCCATATCACATTTAGAAGTCGTTCTGAACGACACTGTATCCAAAATATAACTTTGACTTCTTATTTTTACAAAAATATTTATTAAAAAAATAATATATGTATATTTTTTATAAAAATATTTTTTATGACAAACCTATTCATATAGTTTTTACACTTTCAAATTTAACGACTTAAAAGTTATTCATGATTTATATTCTTAATATTTGGCTAAAACTTTATCCAAAATGACTTCTAAATATGATACAAGGAGTTATATATCGCTCAGCAGGGGAAAGATCGAGTTCCGCCTGGCCAGAGTCGACTGGGCAGTGACCTCTACCGGCATGTAACAAAATACACGATTGCACAAAAAGGAAACTCAAAATTACAAACAAGTCACGTACAAATAAATTAAAAGGAAAAAAAATCAAAATTCAACTCATTTGCAAATGTTATTATTTGGTTTTCCCTCTACCATCTCTGCTACAAGAACCTTCAAAACAAAAGGAAAATCATCACAAGCCAACACTCTTATTACAAGCTTTAATTTAGCTCCGTTTCTTTGACCCCTCGAGCAGCCGCACGCTTCTTCATGCATGACCCAGGGCATGTACAACAGTTTAGACAACTGATGTTTATTTAACATATACATACAGTTAAATAGTCAGCTCTACAATAGTTTAGAACAGCTGCTGTCTATTTAGCTGCATGTGTGATAATAAATACGCACTCTGGTTTCTGATGTTTTGCATGGGAGCACGAGCCAAAGCAGTAGACAAGATAGTAGACAGCAACACTCTCTTTCCTTATTAAATGATAGCCACATCAGCTCATTTGATTTATGTGGTAATAAAAAGATAGCTGATGTCTGTGGATTGTACACGTCCTTAGCGTTGCCTCCTGCGTCCTCTTCTTCCTCCTCGATGACCCTGCTGCGACGACGCCATTGCGCTTGCGCCCACAACGTCGTCTTACATCTCATCGTCAGTGAGCTGGTAGATGAAGCATCCTTTGGTCTCGACCTCACGCCGCATCATGTCCTGTAGAACAGCTATCTTCTCATCGAAATGCCTCGACACGACCTCGGCCACCGAGTGTGGCGGTGCTCAAGTCATCGCACATCTCCTTGTGGTTCTCCACTGCATGGGCAGGAAGCTCCGATTGCTCGGGAAACGGCATGCACTTGTACTTGATGAGCATCTCCACCACCTCCGGCGGCAGCCGGATCAGCTTCTTCTTCTTCTCCTCCTCCTTGCCGCTGCCCTTGCTCTTCTCTTCGTTGTTATCAGCTTGTTGCTCACCATTGTTGGGAGGCTGGAGCTCGTCGGGGACCGGGTTCCGGCCGAGGAGGCGTCTCAGATCAGCCCTAGCTTTCTGCAGCTCCTCGTCCAAACAGAGCCTCGCCGACGATGAGCTTGCCATGGTCGCTTGTCGACGATCTCCTATCTCGACCCAACACCACCTGCAATATAATTCGGTGGGTTCTGTAGATCGTTTATATAGGCAAAAAAAAAAAACTCCTCCTGATGCGTGCAAAGTTGATGGACTTTGAGGCATCAAAGACGGGCCGAGTCTCCAATGGCAGTCAATTAGGCCCAGCAAAAACATACCGCCGTTGCGCACATAGCAAGGCACCAAACTAAGCCCGGCTCGAAAATAATCGGGACAGCGAGCGAGCCTAAAATAATCTGGGCCTACACGCTGCAAATAGAATCGTGGCCTGGCCGATTTTGCAGACAAGATAATGGATGGGCCTGGGCACAGCTTTTAGTCAAAAAACATGGAAGTAATAAATATTAATTTAAGCCGCGTCACAACAATTGTTTGAATCAATCATAAAATAACTAAATAAACTTGCAATGCATTCTCACCTTGATGCTAGCTAGCTAGCTAGGCGTCTCCATAATTATAGATGGCCCAATGAGCCGCGTTAAATGGGCGGCCCGAGGCCCGGTCCAAAATGGCCCGGCACTAGCCTGGTCCGACCCGTAGTGTATAGTGCTAGTGCCGGCCCGACACTATACTGCGGGCCGTGTTTGGGCTGTGATTTCGGCCCGTAGCGCCGGCCCAGGCCCAGCACGAAAAATGGGCCGGCACTATGATGGCCCGGTCCGCTCGCCCCCTCCCCCTTCCCCCGCCTCGCTCCCGTATATAAGCCGCGTCCCCGGGCGGCCGGTTGCCCTAGCCCCATTTGTTCCCACTCTCTCGCCGCCTCATATTCATCCCCGTCTCGCTCGTGGCTCGCCGCCACTCTCCGCCTCCGCTCGCCCCCTCCCCCGGCTCTCCCCTCCCTCGCGCGCCCCCCAGCTCTCCCCTTCCTCGTGAGCTCCGCTCCTCCCGCCGGCCATGGATCCGCGCCGCCTGCCGTGGGTGCCCGCGGCCGTGATCTGCATCGCTCGTCGTTGGTGGCCGCGAGCCCGCGGCTGGGATCCGCGACACCCGCCGTCGAGGCCATGGCCGGATCCACGCAGCCGCCAGGCGAGGCCACGGCCGGATCTGCGCCACCTCCGCCAAGGGCTTCGTCCCGGATCTGTGCCGCCGGCCGCCACCACCGGGGTGGCCCCGCCTGGGATCCACGCCACCGCCGCGGAGGGCCTGGGCCGGCACTAGCATGATCGTGCCAGTCGTGCCATAGTGCCGGCACGGCACTATCAAAATGCCTTAGGGCCGTGCTTGGGCTGAGGATTCAGCACGACGTACCGGCACGGCACGGCACACACTTCACGATGGTGCCGTCGTGCCGCTTAGTGCCGTGCCGCATAGTGTCGTGCCGTTTAGTGCTAGTGCCGTGCCGCCCATTTGGCCATCTATATCGAGATTAATAAGTATGTGTGGTGTAAACCACCCTAGCTAACATAATCTCTCTCTGTTTTCTTGTTGTCACTTCACTAGCTGCCGAAGGAACCACTTGATGCGAGACTCCTCCAAGCTGAGCACGGTGACGTCACACCGGACGATGAGGCTGTCTTCCTTCGCCCCCTGCAGCGCCGACCTCAGCTCCTCCACCCTGACCACGTCGTTAACGCGACCGCCGGTAGGGAAAGCAGGGGCGAAGCCAGATATTTGAAGCATCGGGGTCTGTGTAGAGTATTTTTTGTTTTGTTATAGGGGTCATCTCTTAGAAACAGTAGTAGTGCAAAGGGATTTGCTGCCGGTCGTCGGGGTCGCCGGACCCCGATGGATGACTGTAGCTCCGCCCCTGAGGGAAAGCATTGCGGCCCGACTTCCTTGCTGAACTTGTAGTTGCCGTCGCCGTCGAGGATGCTCACCTTGTAGGCCGCCGTCACGTCCCGCGGGTGGTAGAAGGGCCTCCACCACGTCCACCACCATGGTGTGGAGAAGTCAGGCAACTACAGTTCGCATAAACAAAACACGATCGGCCTTAGAGATTTGCTTCACTCCAATGATGAGTCGGTAATCTTGAGGTCAGTCAATTTGATCTGTAATTGATAAGGGATAAAAATCATCGTATAAAGTTTACAGATTGGCTATAAATCACAAAATAAATGTGTTGCCTTGTTACTGCACTTCAGCAGAAAGGTGAAATATCACGTCCATATGCCTCTCATTCACAAGTTAAATGTACTCTGTGTAAGAGTTGATGGAACGGCACTATGTACTCTGTAGGAATGACACAATGAGTTGTCCTTCTTCTCAGGCATGTAAAACTATCAAGAAAAATCTATCTCATCAAATGCATATTAATCCTTTTTCTTTCTATTTTTACAAATAAACATGGATTAGTTTTACAATTCAAAATGATTCTGAAACATATTAATCTACACTCCTTTATCGCTACTCCCGTGTCACTATTGAACAGTTTTCAAGTAGTATATAGTGCGTTTCCATGCATCACAGCTCGATAGAGGCTGAAGCTAGTCATGGCCGCAGACTCGCAGCCATGCATGCTGAGCCTGTAGACCACTAGTGGTCCACCGCTATATATGATCAGGCATGAGGACACGAATGTGCAAGAACAGCAATAATGATCTCGTTTCATAGATGCTGGTTGCCACTTGCCAGTAACATTGGAGATGGAGATTGTTCAGAGGTAGATTTTTTAGGTTTATTTTGTTGCTTACTTATTATTAAATTCTAGAGCCTTTCCGTGCAGTAATTTTTGTGCTTTCCACAATTTCGTGCTTGCTTTCATATCTGGGTAACATCATGAAACCAAACATGACTCCTGATCCACCCCATCATCTCTGAGCCCAACAGCAAACATCATCACAAGCTAATGATTATTAGCAGCCACATGGTTATTAAAAACCATATAATAAATCTTTTCCATATGCCTCTCATAGTCTCATTCACAAGTTAAATGTACTCTACTCTGCAGCAATGACACAATGAGTTGTCCTTCTCAGAAGTGTAAAACGAGCAAGAAAATCTAGCTCATCAAATGTTTATTAATCTTTTTTTAAAAAGAATAAGGATTATTATTACAATTCATATGTACACTAGGTACTTAGGAACTATAATTAAGTAAAGAAAAAACAGAGTAACGTAATAAGTTCATAAGAGAAATTATGCTGACCTTTATTTATGTCTCCCATCATCGGGCACTTATCCCTAACAATGTCCCAAATGTTAACAAACATCTTTGGAAACTAAAGGCGCCTCTAAAAATTAAAATTTTCCTATGGTATATCCGTAGAGGCGTGATATTAACAAAAGACAATCTAGTGAAACATAAATGACAGGGTAGTAAACAGTGTTGCTTTTGTCATGATGATGAAACAATTTAGCATTTATTCTTCGACTGCAGGCGGGCTCGTTTGGTATGGGCAGTAATACATGTGACTTTTGGTCTTGCACAACCCTGTAGTGTAGCCAATACGTTCGGCTCTTGGCTAACGGGGTTCGGCAAAGACATAGCCTCTTGTGCTACTTAGTGCTGCAACTACTTGTTGGGCCATATGGTTGTGTCGAAATGCCTTGATTTTTGAAAACAAACATTCTAGATTTTTGCAGGTCATCTACTCAATTATACACTGGCTGCGTACATGGGCTATCCTTCAGAAGCCATCTACACAGGATTCGGTTGTAGCGGCCTCTCGGTACTTGGCGCAAATGGCCAGGGTCTTTTTTACCAAGGCACGTGGGTGGCGGTCTAGTCTCCGGATTGATAGCCATTAATGTGCTTGTTTTCTTTCTTTCTTTTGTGTAAGGTTGTGTGCCATAAGGCAGAGGTCGGGGGAATTTCAAGTACGATTGTATCATCTTGATGTAAAGTTCTTGAAATTAAGAAAATCTTCCCATTTAAAAAATTGATTTTTCATATTATTTCTCTCACTAAATCAGTTGTTTCCATCACAATACTTACTTGATTGTACCATAGCGCGATTATAGATTACGAGATGGTCAAACTTTAGCAACATAGGGAGGGGTACTATTTTTGGAATTTTAGACTTAAATGACACACTTTAGCAAGTGTAGGGATACTAATGTGTATTTTGAAAGTTTGAGATCGACACCGGGAACAAATTTGAGAAGCACCTGTGTATTTTACTCAAGCCAAGAAACTTTGTCGCTCATTGTCTCCAGGCCTTCTCTTCCTAATGCCTCTCTTGCCCATTATAAATGGTGTAATTCTGCCCATAATAGTACAACTCATTAAAAGAGATCCTTACTCCATGCAAATGAGCTTGGACTTAACGATGCATAGATGGAGTAACAGATGCTCCTAGCATCACGGAAAGATGGGAGGAGCCCCCGATGGGAGAGCAAACATTTCGTAGAGAAAGTAATACTTGTGTGTTGTTGTGCAGGTGAGTAGCTAGGTGTGAAATATATTGCGCCGACTGCTACCGTGCATTAGGAGTATGATTTGCTTTGCATTGATTGGACTTCAATGTTTAAATGTAAGAGGACGATGCTTCTAAAAGCCAATAGTTCAATGAGCCTTCAGGCTTCAGCTAGTCCCACGTACGTACTGTATGCCACATCATCTAGAGCTAAATATATAATGACTGATAGCAGGCGGCATTGCCTTTTGGAACAACGAGCTGAGGGTGAGTCACTTGGCATTTGACTGGATATCTCTTGCATGACGAGCTAGGCAGCTATGTTGAGTGACCTTATGGAAATAAAGCCACTGCACCGTTCAGTTTTTTTTTCACTCTTTTGTTTTTGGATGTTCAAACTTTTGAAATATGAAATAACGTACAATAGCGACACAGTTACGAAGACACCCTTCAGTCTTCAAATTATTTTCCGTCTCCGATAGCGACACAGTTACCAAGACATTACTGTAGTAAATCATAGATTAATGAGGCACATTAGATTTGTCGCGTAAAGTTTTATTCATCCTTAGAAATGTTTTATAAATAGACCTTATTTAATATTTGATGCATGCAAGATTCCCCGAGGAAAAAAAATTTCTGACACAGGGAAACATGGCCTCAATGGCCGTGTTTCTTTACTACCTGGAAATTTTTTTTAAAGGGAATCTTACATGCATGAAGTATTAAATGAAGTCTATTTGCAAAACTTTTTTAGGGATGAGTGGAACTTTAGGCGACGAATCTAACGAGCCTAATTAGTCCATGATTTGCTACATTAATACTATAGTAACCATCCTCTAATCGTACGGTAAGATGCCTCATTAGATTTGTCTCATGAATTAACCCGGGGTTGTGAAGTTAGTTTTGTAAACTGACTTTATTTAATACCATTAATTATTGGTCAAATGGGGTGAAAAAAATTTACGCCCCAAAGAAACACGGCCAATATGGTGTCTGGTCTAAGACTGTCACGCTCACGCAGTCCCGGATCCGGGGCATCATGGAGGATGTCGTCGTCTTCGTCTTCTTATATTCATGTCATCCCACAAAGACTATATATTCCTGCAAGCCTACAAGACTACGTACCTGCTGATTAACCAATCTACAGATCTCTCAACTAGCAATGAACCCTAATTAAGCTGACCACGAAGGAGGGAACACCTTGAAGATAAACCTCAGTTGGAAGTATATATAACAATAATCTAACCACGCGATCAAATTATATATTTAGCTAACCTCATTCCTGCATCGTCTTCTTCGTATTTGTTTCCATGGTGCCGTCGCTTGGTACAGATCGAGAAGAATATAAGACTACTCGAATAGAACGGAAAGAACCACCGGCAGAACAGTATAATGGAGCATGGAGGAAATTAATTAACAATCGGTATGTACACACGAGTTGTACATGCATGGACTCTTGCCTCGCATAGACATGCATACATAGTACTCCGTATCTCATTAGGCATGTCGTCTGTCCTTGCAGGAAATCGAGTTAAGCAAAAAAAAATGAACAAAACAAATTTGCTTATCGATCCAGAACCAGAAGAGTAAAGCCAAACAGTACGTGAAGTGGCATGCAAATGTCTAGCAGCGCCAGGCAGAACATGATACGTCTCGGTGGCTCTGCTAATTTTGACATCAACGGGTGAAAGGCCATGTAAATATATACATTATTGCACCATATATAACATGCTTTATTTGTATCTCTATTAACGTGAATTTTACTACATAATGTTTTGATGCCATGCTATAGACGATTTAAAGGGCTAGCAAATTATTGCCGTTAGTCTAACATATATTGGCTCACTGAAATACTACATGATGTCTGTTCGTCTAACATGTACCGAGCAAGCAAGGCAACAATTTCAACACTTTCCCTTATCTCTCACGGCTAGTTAAGCTACTGCTGCTGCTCGGTACAATGTTGTTGCCGTTGGCCATGTATGATTTACATTTATGTGGAGAAAAGACAAAGAGGTCATTGGCTCACAAAACTATGAATCTGACTAACCAATCTGCTGCATACAATTCTCTCAAAACTAACCATGCATGAATCCTCCGGTGACCACGAAAGAATCTGAAAAAAAAAGTCTAATTTAATTAATACTCTAACCACGCGAGCACATGTACGTATTAGCCTCAATCTTCTTCGTCGTCGTGGGGGTTTCTTCAGCAGCCTGTCGATGCGCCAATCGTCCACCCTGATCACCTCCGTCCTCTTCTTCTGCTTCGCCGCCGCCGCCGCCGCCGCCTTTGTTTCCATAGTAGCACTCAGAGATGAGAGATGCGAAGCCGGCGGCGCGCGCCGGCCTGGTGCACTGACAATAATGGGACCTGTAGTTGATGGATTTTAATTGGATTTGAGCAGCAGATTACGAACGAGAACAATATGTATATATGGAGCTAGGAAAAGCAAAATATGTATGTGGAAGAAAACGAGTCGGCACGGTTGAGATAAGTTGTACATGGATTCGGCTCTCGCTCACGTCCTAATTGGAGTTGGACACCCGTAATTAAATGGCCGGCAGGGATCCCTAGATTGACACCGAATTGAACAACCATGTCGATGGACATCAAGAAGCAGCAACAACAACCAGAGGGCATGTCAATACAAACTACCACCACATAACTTCAAGATGACTTGATTGATTTGTATTACAACAAAAAACCTTTTTTTAGTTGTGCCATATATAGTAACTTCACAATAAAACTGTAGAATATGCATACTCTTACACTATATATGCCCTTGTGAATGTCTATATCTAAGCATACTCTAAGCATATCTAATTTATGTAGTACTAGCAAATATGCCCGTACGTTGCGACGGGTAAAAACTGTATATCAGTATATTATTGTATGATAATTTGTTTTCATATATTAAACATGATTCTTTAAAATGTTGGGATAAGTAACTTTTGATATGCATTTTCAGTAATGGATAATAGCACACACATATATACATAAATAATCACAACTTGTGGCAACATATTTAGATGAAACAAAATAGTGAAATTTATCATATTCTCAATCTCAGATCATGCTTTAGAATGTTGACAATGAAAATATTATCTCCAAATACCTTTTCAATCTGAATACGAGGAGTTATAAAAAGGATTCTTCGTGGCAATGGAATTCTTACTTGGAGTGTTGTGTTGCATAACACGGCATGCTTTTTTAGGGGTTTTCTTTGCATATTTTTGCTCAGATGTCATGTTTGCGTACACATATACCTTTGGCGATCGCGTATCACCTATCTCTAATCAGGTTTTAAATTTGTATAAAATGCTCTACCATTTGCACATCTTACTTCAATTTGCTTGGATACATAGTTTAGTTTTTCTTGCATAAGTTGCCCTGACCCCATTTGACCATAGTGTTCTACATTGGTAAGAATCAGGTATAACTTTCTTTTGCCGGCGAGCTTCATGACATCTTTTTTTAGCAATTCATACCCTTTTGTTGGTCAGATAATTGTGCATATCGATCTCTTTCACGTTGTCCCTTACGCTTTTTAGGATCCAAGAGTGGTGGTTGGCCATCAAATGCCGCACTGCCATTGCTAATGCTATTACCGTCAAAAAGGTTATAATATGCATTTAGTTATGTAGTATTAAATAGGTTAAATATTTAGACAATAGTTTATCAACATTACACCTGTGCCAATATTGTTCCTTAGGTTTTTTAATGGGTAGCTATCCTCGGATTGTTTCATTGAAGCCACCTACGAGAAAAACAGCTAACGATTAGTTAATCTTATAACAGGTGCTATGATTAGTTAATGATTCTTTATTGGGGGTTATTAGAGTCCTAGCAGTAAGCTTCAATGGCACGCTCGATATCCACCGACCGCGATGGCCTGCCTATCGGACCATCCCTACTACTACCATGCGAAGCAGTTTTTTTTAAGGAACGTGACTCAAACCGGGCCGCTCTATTAACATAGAAGAGAGTTACGGGAGGTCACCCTTGTGGGTGGACAGCCAAAACACACAAAGAAAGAAAAAAATTATTGGGTATGTAACTATGTGCACGACATGCTGATTAAATCGGCCCAACGAAACACGGTAGCACACCTGCCGCGGCCACGAGAAAGAAGATGGAGCTTCGAGGGAAGCTTCTTGAACTTAGTGTGGTACTCGGCAGCGTCGAGTTCTCAAGGATGGAGAAGCGGTGACGATGATTCGATGACAGCGTTGATTCTTGAAGCTGGCAGAAAAAGATGTGTACGGGCCATGAATGTGATCAGAATTACATGTATTTGGAGGCAACGGTGACAGACAGTAGTTCTAGTCCGATCCGATCGAGTTATTTTCTTCGTGAAATAGACAGATGATGTCCGAGTTCTACTATGGATGAGAAGTGCAGGAGAGGACAGCCATGACTGAAACGGACTGCGGGTTAATTAACATAAGTTTTAGGATTTTTATTGTAAAAATTATGACGTACCGTAGAATCAAAAAAGTAATTGATTTAGTATTAAATAGAGATAAATTTATGTAGTATACTCTAAGCATATCTAATCTATGTAGTATAAATTGTGAAAACAATGAATAATATCGCAAATAGTCGACTCATGATTAACCGTCTAAGTCTGTGAAGCATTACGATTCCAAAACACTTAACACACAAACCCAAGGAAAAAAAATAGAATTACTACGCTGTCTCTCTTATCTCGTATGCGAGCTAAAGCTAAATTTAGCTGCCTACAGTTTGCAAGTTCCTACGTGTGCACCGCCGGCCGCCGCATCGCCATCAAGTACGCCGCCATATTCCTCTTCATCGTCGCCGTAGACCTCGACCTCCTCCATGGCGTACCCCTTGGTGGTGCAGTACTGCGCGAGGACGTCCAGGTCCTTGTCCACCAGCCTCTGCATGAAGGCGCGGTTCTCGGCCTGGGCGGCGCGGAGCTGCTCCCGGAGATCGCCGGGAAGGTTGTCGATGACCTCGATCCGGCACGGCGTCGAACACCTTGGGAGTTGGCTCCTTGAGCAGGCAGTCGATGTTTTTTTTATGCGCGTGTTTCATTGATATAGCAGAAAAATATGAGTCTACGACACTGGGAGGCCATAGGCAGGAAAACAGAAAAGAAAGAAAAACGACTGTAGTCGTTCGATTGGATTGGGACATCAACACGGGATACCACTCACAACCACTCACCGGCCGGTCGGATTGAGTCATCAATACGGCCGCAATCCTACATAGCGGAGAAAAACTAAGCCGCAGCTCCCGCCCACATGCCGCACCCATGCAGTCATCGAAACTCCGATGTGATCCGGCGCTAATAGAGGAACAAAGGAGTCAGACGCCTTCGTAGGACGTTGCAACAATGCAGGACCTATCCGACAGGATCAAAAAACACCGAGTTCGAGCAAAACAACGCGCAGGGGCCGGCCACATCCGCCGTTGGACGCCTCTCGTGCGCGGGGGCCTCGCCACATCCGCCACCTCCATGCTCCGGACTCTTCCTTATGTCGCCGTCGAGATAGCGAGCATGGCCGCCCCGCCTCCAAGGAACTTCACCAAAACAACCCGACCGTCGCCGTGGTTCGACTTCATCACGTTACTTCCTCCCGCACGAAGCCGTTGCCTTCGAACCATCATACCAAGGTTGTCGCATGTGCCACCTTTCGACGTTGTACCGCACCAGGAAGATTCAGCCATGCTGAGCAACCCGCCGCGGTCCGCTACAAGCCGAGTCGTCGCCCATTTTCGTTGCCGCAAGTGCCGTCCACCGATGCAGTCCCACACCGCACCGACGATTGCTAAGCAACATCGGCCGCCGTGGTCCGCTGCGAGCAGCCGAACGGCAACCAAGCGGCAACCCTTGGCCACCAACAAGAAGAGAAGACGCATCGGCGCGAGGAACCAACACCCATGTGCATGCCTCACGACGGGATTGCCAGCACCAGCCGGAACCGCCATAGACAGTGGACTGCCATGCTACCAATCCCGCGGGATCTCTTGAGACGACGGCTCCAAGGAGGGTATGACGCTAAAGGCGCCACCGTCGCTCGTCCAGAAGTTGGACAGGGTTTTCACCCAGAGATCTCGTGCAACAGGATTGTAGCTCCATAATGACGCCCCCAAGAAGGAAAGCGACGTCCAAGGACGCCGCCGCCATTCGCCAATGGAACTAGCGAGGGCTTTCGCCCAAAGCATCTGATCCATACTGCACGCGCACGATGCAGCACAACGGCACCACCGCCACGTCCATCCTAAACCAAGTGACGCCTCCATCCGCAGCAGCAGCTTCGCTCCTCCATCACTCCGCGTAGCCCTCGCGGTCATCACCAGGGCAGGCTGCACTCCGCCGCCGGCCCTCTCATCGCGGCCGCTGCCTCTCTCGCCGCACCCGCGCCATCGCGCGCACGCGCCTTCACCTCTCGCCGCCGCATCCTCGTGCCCGGCCCGCGCCGACTAGCCACGCCCAGGCGCTCCTGTCGCGCGGTCGCCTCACCCTCCTCGCGCAGGCCGACCGTTGCTGCCGCCGTCGTGCCGCCACCGCGCGCAGGTGCTACGGCCGCCAACCACCAGCGGGGCGCCTCCATGCGCCCACGCCAGCCTCTACGCGCGTCGGCGGCCCACGCATTGCAGCCACCACGGCGGCACGTCCGCCTCTCCTCGACCTCCTTCGCGCACGCTGTGCGCGCCCGCGGCCCGAGCGCCGGCAGCCGCGCCGCATCCCCGTGTGCCCTGGCCGCCACAAGCCCATGCGCCCCAGCCACCGCACGCCGTCGATCCCACGCGTCCGGTCGTCGGCAACTCGCCGCCCGCGCCGGCCTTCACCGCGCGCCGCCCGAGCCGGCCATCTCCGCGCCGTCGCGTGCACAGCCGCCGACCCGCTCGTCGAGGAGAACCGCGCACCCCGACCTTCTCCGCGGCCGCGCGCAAAAGATCAACGCCGCCGGCCTGCTCATCGAGGAGATCAATGCATGCAATCGATGTAGCCCTGCTCCCCGCTGCACCCGCACCAGCTTCGTCCTCCTCTTCTTCCCCATCGCCGGCGGCGCAGCGCTGCCGCCTCGCCGTTCTCGGCCTCGTCATCGAGGCGATGGCGGCGGAGTTCGTTGATCGATCGCGCGTTGGACCCTTAGCCTTTGCTCAGACGTGCGTGGAACGCAGGGGAGATCCCCGCCGATATATATGGAACGGTCATCGTTCAGAGTCCAAAAGCAAACACGTCCGGAATAAAAACTGAGTACTCCAAAAAGAACCCGGCTACATCAAGGTCTCCGATTAAAATTCTGTGGTAATATTTGAAACTTGAATGTGACAAAACTATATATATATATATATAGAAGAGATTAAAAAAACGTGCTATTGATTTCTAAAATTGGAAGAAAAAATTTGAGCCAGAGATCCTTCAGAATGATCCCAAAACCAGCTGATCACACACCATGGTTATACTAGGCGCACACAGTGATCTGTAACCGAAACATACAAACTCTTCATCTTCTTTATTTTTCGGGGACATGGGAATCCATGGACAACAACTAACCCATGGGTGAAATGTAAAACGGCCTTATTGGAAAAGAAATACATATTTTGTACAACAGCAGTAGCAGCAGTCTCCCTCAATTATACACTCAGACATCGCGACCCAAGCACTGGGTTCGGAAGGCACTCGGAAAAAATGGGATTCCTGGAGCTAGTGCTTAAATCGTTCAGTCTTGGAGCAGGCGTCTCAAGTTCTGGAGGATGCCACGGTTACAACATGTTGATCGACAGTATGCACAAACAGATGCTGGTCGGTGTATTCTCATGGCGGACAAAAGGCAGCAGTTGGCCTGAGCCCAAACCAGAGAGACCAGTGAAAGCGGCTTCCTGCTGGTGCTCATGTTCCACAGTTCGGGGCACATATGGGATCCATTGCAGATCGACTGATTTCTTCTTGCCCGATCTGAATATGGTTCAGTAAACTTTGGTTGCCTAGGTGAAATACCAATTGCTCACATGAAACAATCATCGGCATTGTCCACACAATGCTCAAGCACCATACGTACTCTAAGCTGCAGAAGAGATCCAACGTTGCACGTTAGGTTCATCATCGCAGCAAGAACAATTTCAAGAACTTCTGTCAAGAAGCACATGCTAGATAACAGCGATGCTAGTCATCACAGGTCAAATCATTTAAGAAGAGAAGGGAGTACCTTGCAATCCAAGCAGGGGTCATTTATCATGCTTTTCACTTGTTGGATCACCCCGGCATTTTGTAGCCTGACAACTCGACCAGATGAGGCTTCACATTTTGGGTAAATCAAGTTGAGAAGACACCACAGAGTGGCAACCCGCAACTGTTTATCCTTGCTTTGCAGAAAGTTCACTACAAAGGATGGCTTAATGCGATCTGCTCGCTGAGGTAGAAGAACATTCATCACAGCTTCCTTGTTCATTTCGTTTCCAGCAGCAATATTTGCAAGCACAAACATACCCTAAAGAGAGGAAACAGAAAGATCAGTGACTTGTCGTACAATGGTATTCTCTATAAATGCTAAGCCTAAAATACTGGTATATAAAATTATGCAGTTTCATCAGAACAGATGTTTCTCTCTTCTCCTGTCCCTCCGAACTTAAAAATGCATATGAATTGGCGTACAGTTATATTCAAAATCTAGAAAATATAAGTAAATAAATAGAATGAAGTTTAAAGAAAAACTGACCTGGATGCACACTCCTGGGGCAGATGCATTGTTCAGTTGTCTTGCAATAGCATCGATAACCACTCCATCTTCTCCAATGACATAATTAGCAGAGTCCACATATCCATCAACAAGATTGTGTACAAGTGCCAAGGTCTGTTCCTGAACAAAATGTTCAGAGTCTGCATAACATTTAACCAATTAGCAATGAAGATAGTATGGCAGTTCCCTGATAACATATTTAGGAATTAGACTTACCACATATGAGGCTTGAAAGAGTAGATAAAGTCAATTCCTTAACAATGAAGTCTTTATCCTTTGGACTAAGAAGGAACATAATATTTCTGAGAGCCCATACAGATTTTAGCCTCAATGTTGGATCCATGGACTTTGATAAATGAACAAGTTGTGAGACAACCCCAGAATGAAGAAGAACTGATTTCCTGGGTGTCAAGTTAACAGCAATATTGCAAATGGCACCAAGGGCAGCAACCTGTGACAAGAACAGGTCAATAGGCGAGAAATTTTTTTTGGAAACTTCATGAGTCATAATGAATTCTTCGCAAAATGGCCAATTGGTGACAAAAGGTTGCCCAAACAATAAAGTTGAGAAATGGTATCCAGGGTGCAGATTGCAGAGTACCAAAAGAGGAAGTTTGGTGCCAGCTTCTAATTATTGTTTTGCAACTTTGCATTGATAAGAGATTTACTGATGTGTCTTAATGGCTTAAAGAATTGAAGTACTGGTGTTTGAAAATATAGCTAATTGCCTAATCGACACCAAATTTAGTACCGTCTAGTGACAAAAAACCCTGCTCCATTCATAACGCGAGGAAACAGTGCCCAAGGTACAAATTACCAAACAAGGAAGTTTACCGGCTGGCTTTTGAATCATCTTGTGCTAATCAGCATTGATATGTAATTTAATCAAATCCTAATGGCTACAAGACCTAAAGTACTGATGTTTTCAGTAGCTAATTGCCTAATTAATAATGAATTTAGAAGTGCTTCAGTAACAAGAAAGGTTGCTCCAAATTAAAACACTAGGAATGGTACAAGTTCACCAGCAACCTTTTAGGTCATTTTTGTGCAACTATGAGTTGATGTGCAAATTTATATTTCAAACAAAACTATAAATTCTGTGGGGCATTTTGTGAAAAATGGGTGCAAAAAAAAATAATGGGTAAAATTGCAACCACCATGCCACAAGGAGGTAAGCTTCCATGCAGTTTTAACTCCAGGACACCAGCCAACATGCTATGAGGCTAGTGAGCAAATACATAAGTTGTGATGCCATGCATTGAAAAACAATCAAAACCCCCACATATTCATAATTTGACTCGTCCACTGGAAGAAGAAAAGGAACTTGGAAGTAGCTCCATCGAGCCTTCCCAGAAAAAAAATATATATAATACAGACAATGCTATTGTAGAGTTTGCAGCATTCACACTACCTGGACTGAATTAGATGAGTCATATAAAAGCTGGACCAGGGGACCAATAACTGTATCACAGGATAATCTGCCTCCACTGAGTACCTGGAGATTAAATACGTTAACTGAATCATCTGGACGAACAAAAAAGTCAAGATGTACAGACAGATGCACCTTACCTTTGGTGATCTGGAGATATTCTTCAGACATGTGCATGCTGCAACACGGATATCAGCCCAATCATGCTTCAACGCATCAAGGATTAAGGTTGATACCTATTCAAGTTATTGTGTTATTAGTCACAAGTTATTTGTCAATGGACATCTGTATTCATCTATTACATTCAAATTAAATGTTGGGAGCTGACATTGAAACAGTTGATGGAGTTACCGACCTATCTGAAATTAACAATAACAATAGGACTCTACAGAGTACTGAACTAGAAATGATAACTTCAGAAGTTCACATACCTCAACTGACATAACCTGAGATCTTGACTCTTCCAGTTTTGAGCAGAGTTCAGACAATGCAAGCAATATGGTCACTGCTCGCCTTGATTCCAATGAATTTGCCAGCAGATGGCTGCTGAGCTTCTCAACTGCATTTGTTGTAAGGGCTTGTTTCTGCAGTTCCAGGCTGTCTTTAATAAGGGTGGTTAATGCCAAGGGAGCTTCATCTCCTACGTGACCAGGTTCTTCAATTAGCTCAAGTAAGACCATTATCAACTTGGTTTTAATCTGTTTGTCCTCAAAATGACAGGGAGAAGCATGCCCAAGTGCTATCAAGCACAGACAAGCAAGTAGTTGTGTGCGTGGATTCCGATCATGTATTAACCCAACTACCAAACGAAAACCTTTTCCATGATCCGTTGATGCAAATCTCGAAGCAACTTCTCTGTTGTTTCGAATGACTGCAGTAACAGAATCTAAACAAGCATCCCGTAGATTCATAGAACCTCCAAAAAGGCTAACAAGTTTCTGTGGAACTCCAGCACTGCATAGTGACAATTGTTCTGCACTATTCTCGCAAGAGTGAGATATAATAGCAGCAGCCAGCTCGGTGACATTCTCGTTATCACTGTTCAAAAGGGAAAGAACAAAATCCATGTTTTTCCCATGGTTAACATCAAACTTTGGAGCTAGTTTTGATTGGTATATCATTCTGAGAGCACGTGCACTTGCATCAACAACCTGTAACAAAGGTGACAATATCAGATAGAATATATGCAGCATTATTACTAAAAAAGCATACCATACGAAACAATATGCATAATCACTAATCAGAATTGGCACATAAGCACCAGATATAAAACCTGTAATCAACAAAGAAGGTTGCTTGGGTCGTTACATTTCTGAAAGAGAACTTTGAAGTAAAAAGATCAGGCACAAACTAGTTTATCAGAAAGTGGCAGGTACAGAGTCATGTTTATGTCCTGAATATGCATAAAAGCCATTTTAAAATTACAAATATCAGAAAACTACTTCGCACCCTCATAAACTAGGAAAAAAAAGGAGAAAACCAACAACTGCCAAATTATGACATCAGATAAACCGGCATGCTGATGCTTTAATAAGAATCCCTATATTGTTAATGGTCGAAAGCGGTGGTTACGAAAGGACGTTGAGATGTGATAATAGAAAGCTGCCAAGTGCCCATTTAATGTCCTTTTTCTTTTCTTACTCATCCACTGTGTTTTATTCCCACCGTACAGTCATTCTGTACCACAAATTGCGACCTTTGGCCTCATTGTAGAATAATGAACAGCAGAGTTCACCAAACTAAACAGTCAGTTCATTTGCAAGACTACCTCCATCTCGACACCAGTTCATAGACAATGATATTGACTATGTTTTGATTGGGGTTGTTTAGGATGGAAAAATTATGACTAATGCATTTGGGGTTTTCAAACTGCAATCCATGTGGACTGGGTGAGAATGCTACCACTCAGAAGTCTGAACTCTTACACATAAATCATAAGCACCAGTTTTACCATACATATTTTCAGATTTTGCTCAAATGAGGAAGGCAAATTCAATCATCAATTCAGACAAATTCAAAAGAACCCAGCACAAAAAAAAGAGTACTTTCCAGCACATCCTACCACCACCACCACCACCTAACCTTTGACCTGCTACCAAACTCTCCTGATTGCAATAACAAATGAATGATAATTTCACCACTTCAAAAAAGATAAAAGAGAAGGGCAACAAAAGGAAGAGAAAGGGAAATAACAACCACCACTGTAGCTCTCACCTTAACTAAACCAACAGTTTCTCCAACAGTTCAGCTCAAATAATTTCCCTCATTCCAAGGCTTTAGCACAAACCACCAATCTTGATTCCTTAATGCAAAGTTCTGTTCCACCAATCCATAATTGTTTGCCACCTAAACTACGACTACTGATTTCCATATTCTAGCTACCCAAAACCCTTATACTACAGAATATTTTCAGGGGAACGGAGTGATGTAGTTCACACCTCGTCCCAAATTCGCAATAGCAATATCAATGTAAACTCCAAATTCCTCCCAACCAGACATAACTGATGGAACTGACACCGTTTGTACCTATTTCAGGGTCCAATTGCAAGCATAATTGCTAATATATCCCCAAATCTACAGCTTGAAACAAGAGAAGAAGCAGTTAACTTTGCTGCTAGTTTCTGTCAACTCTCCTGGACGCAACACAGATCTTTTCCCAATTAAGCAACAAATCCGGAGAACAAACACTTTTTCAATCCTAAAACCAACCAGATTCCCTCAGACACAAGCAACGAGCAAGTGAAGGCAGCTGGACCCTACCTTCTCGTCGGGATGCGCGAGGAGCCGGGTGAGGTGCCCCACCGCGCCGGCGGCAAGGACGGCGCGGGCGCCGTCGTCCACGCCGCACGCGAAGCTCCCAGCCGCTGCGGCCGCCTGGACGAGCGCCGCCGGCGAGGCCCCGGGCTCCGCCAGCGCCGCCACGACCGCCGGCACGGCGCCCAGGCGGAGGTAGAGCAGCTTCTTGGTCCGGTTCCCGATGATCTGGTTCTTGATCTCGCGCAGCGCCCGCACGCGCTCGCGCTCCGCCGCCTCCCCGCCCGCGCCGTCGCCGGCGCCGGGGCCGCCGCAGCCCGCGCCCGGGGCGGGGCCCGAGGCCGCCAGCCTCGCCGTCAGCTCCTCCGGCCTCGTCCCCATGCAGGAGGCCGCGGACGCCGACGCCGAAGGCGCTGCCGCCGCCTCCTCCGGCCGCGCGCCGCCGCTCGCCGTGGCCGGCATCTGGGGGGGTCGGGGGTGGTGGCCGAGAGGTGTTTTATGCAATAATTGATATTTTTGGGGTATTTTTCGGGCAATTTTTTTGTGCTTGGTTGGTGTTTATAGGAGAGGGTGGTGATAGACAAATGATGGGTGGGCCAGGGGTATGGCCCATTAAGGCGTCGCCACGTGGCATTAATATGTGTTTTTATATTTTCTAGCTGGTGACTACTGTGAGCCTGTGTTTGTGACGTGGGACAGCTGGTGAAATCATTGGCACCGAATTTCGTAGAAATTTTGAAGTTGTCTTCTCATTTATTTTGTGCTAGATTTCTTTTTTTTTAAGGCGGCGTCTTATTTGTCTTGGCTATATAAATAGAGATGTGTTGACGTGAACGCCCATTTTGTACTACTAGTATACTTGTTTTCATCGTTGTATTTTTGCCTGATTTTATGGATTTTAGTTTCACTGCTCACTTTATTTTTCTTCTACAATTTTTTCATCTCGAACCTTTTTATGCAATTTCTATGGAAATGAGTTCTTCTAGGTCGTCTTTTTTACTGATCGATTGCGTCTGTCTTGGGTTACATTCCCATATGCTGCTAGAGTGCATTACTCAAGACATCTCCAAACACCAAACTAGGGACAGTGTGATATGATGCCAAGCTATGCATGTCCTTGTGAAAAGGAAAAGCCAGCAACAGGGGCTGCGGGTTCATCATCCGCCACTCAAAAAGGTGATCCTGATAGGAACAAAATTTACTCGCAAATCTTCAGAACCACATTTGGGAGATCTATGTGCTGATGCTAACGTCGTTGTCATATGATCGACCCCTCTATCGTTGTCCACGTTGCTAACGCGAAATAGAACTCCTCTACTGTAAGTACTAGTTACTTTAAACTTCAAAAAAACATGTCTAGGATTAATCCATCCTTAAATCTGAGGAAATTCGTCAGATATAACGTACAAAAGATGTGGCAAAATTCATTGGATTTATTTATTTATTACACGGTGCCTGCTTGCCGACATGATGTCCAAAAGCGTCGGCAGTCAACACGCTGACTCCCATCCACTATACTGGTTCGCCGACTTTGCATCGGGCCGAAGGCGTCTGTGGTGTTGGCCCTTTCCATTGGGTCCTTCGTGCTGAGAAAGTCGGCCCTTTAGGCTGCTCGCACCGGGCGGAAAACCTATACACAGATTCCGCAATTTTTTTTACCGATGTAGCTTCCACTATTTGAGATCCGTGCAACGGTTGAGATCTCACGTTTATTCGGATCCTAAGCGGGTTCAGCGCGGCGGATGAGAGCGATGCGTCCAACCGACGTCAGCAGCGGAGGGAATCTAATTTGTGTTTCAACCTTTAAATGTGATTTTCTCCTAAACCGTTGATCATTTTTCGAATCCGTTTGAACTATTATGTTATTTACAATTAATGCGACAGAATAAGATCCAATATGTGTATATTTTTATTTTATATGTGTATCTTTTTAGAATCAACACTTTCAATATGCTATTTCAACATTTTGAATAACTATCTTAACATTTTAAACTTACTGCTTCAACATTTTCACACAAAATGTTGATCTAGTTAATATAAATTGTTGAATTAAGTTTGCCTTGTTTAGATGGAGAATAGGGGGTGGGTATTTGGGGGTTTAGGGTCACTTCGTAATCATTGCGCTATTGTAGCATTTCGTTTGTATGTGTGAAAAATTGTCCAAAAATTGATTAATTAGGCTCAAAATGTTCATCTCGCATAGTACAATAAAATTGTGCAGTTAGTTTTTGATTTCATCTACATTTAGTACTCCATGCATGGGCTGACATTTTGATGTGATGGGAATCTTCTTTTTGCATAATGAACTTTAGGGTTGCTTTTTGGAAACTAAACAAGGGCGCAGTAGCGTTTACCGATTTTCCCCCGATTTGGCCCCGCTGTGGCTCTCGCTAAACGAGACGACACGCACTATCGCAGACGGCGCACCGGCAAATAGAGAGAGAAAGGGGAATGACAATGGCCATGTCTGTGGGGCCCACCCGTCCGTGGCCGCCGCTCGCCCGCCTGCAGCCACCTCCCGCGGCCGCCGCCATGGTGGCCATGGAGGGAGCTGGTGGTGGAGGAGCTCGTCGGTGTTGAGGAGCCCGCGAAGGAGCTCGTCGCGGATGGGGACGGAGCAGAAGAGGTGACCGGGGCTACGGGCGAGGAGGTGACTGGGGCTACCGCCGCGGCCCGCCGCCGCGAGCCGCCTCCGCTCCGCCACGCGCGCCACCTCCGCGCCTAGCCGCTCTGCCTCCACGGGGAGCCGTGCAGCCCGCGTCGGCCGCCGCCGCCTGCGAGCAGCTCCACCACCTGGCTTGGGCGAGCCGCTCCACCTCCGCCGCTTCCGCACGCCACCTTCCCGCGGACACCGGCCGGTGCGGAGCAGCTGGGGCGCCGACGCGCGGGCGGCGAGCAGAGCAGAGCAGCAAAGACTCGGCGGCGCGGGGGACGCGAGGGCGGCAACGACAACGCAGGGAGGCGAGGGCTGCGGCGACGTGGTGGAGGAGGAGAGGACGGTGGCAGCGGAGGCGCGGGGGAGGGCGGAGACGCCGAGGAGAAGCGCGGCGAAGGGGGAGAGAAGAGAGAGGGGAAGAGAGGGAGGAGAGAGGGGAATATTAAAAAAGAGTTTAATGGTGGGCCCCGTACTTTGGTAGTTGGGATAGAGATCGAGATAGAGTGTGAATGAATGCGGAAGAAAATGATAGAGGTGATTGAGTGTGTAGAATCTCGATGACCAGGATAAAATACTCTGTTTCAGATGATAGAGTAAAGGTCCACCGGTGCGAACAAGCCTACCAAGGTGCGGATGGGCCGTAAGTGACGCGGCAGCTAGTTGTTGGGCCACGCGTGGCCCGCGGCCCACCTCGTGGTTGCCCTTCTCCCCACCTCAAGGCTACAGCGTCCGGCGGTGCGCCGCCACTACTCGGACAGGCGCCGCCGCCGCACCAAGGGCGCCCCCAAAACATGTGCTAATTATGTATTAATTATAGGTTAATTAGGCCCGTTAGGTTCTTCTCGTGAAATAGCCATGACTTATGTAATTAGTTTTTTAATTAGTTTGTGTTTAGTACTTCTAATTGCCATCTATTTAAACACTAAACTTTAGCTTTTGGATCCAAACACCACCTTAATATAGATTACATTCTAATATGAAATTATTATTATAGATTTATGCCCTGCTCTCCAATGTATTGCCCAATCCTGGCACAATGGCACGTTTTTTTTGCCCAATTGCAACACATGGATGCATCACAGAACATCCCATTCATTGTGAAAAGGAAACTGATATAGTGGCATATAATGAGCTATTTATTTGCTTACTCTTTGTTTCCAAAAGCAACAGGATGATGAACAGTCCCCTCTACTGTAGAAAGAATTGGGGGCTACCTTCACCCATACATTGATCAGATTAAATGTATAACTTGCCAGCCCTAGCTGAACACAAAACATTATTGAAGCATGCATTTGTTTTCTTCACATAGGAATTGATGTCCTGTTTCCCAGTCTAGTGATGTACTGACACCTGTCTAGAAGTGCTTTTTTTTGTTGAAGTATAAATCTTTTGGAAAATCCTAACAAGCAGAGTTTTAAGACAGGTTGCTTGATTTTGTTAGGTTTCTTTAGCAACTGGTTTGGCTGGCATACTATTAATGGTAAGTACAACCGTGCAGACAGCTTGCCGTCTTTTTACACAAACAGACAGCTTAAAGAGATAGCTCGTATAACGGTTTGTCTGTTTGACTGTCTGCAAGGTGTTTAATTAATCCTTTGACATACAAATCATGATGATCTAGTGCATACTTAGTCTTTGTAGTCATTTTGTTGCATACATGAGACAATCCATAGTACATTCAAATATTCCGCATGATACATAAATAAGACATGTATATAATAATTATCTAGTCATTTTATAGGGTTAAATGTAAAATACACGAGACACATAAAATCTTATAAATATTACACTTTTCTTTAGGGCTCGTTTTGCAAAAGCGTCGACCTTATCCTCTAGCTCTTCCTCGTGACCTCCGCTCGTTCTCATCTTCTCAGCACGGCAGCAACCTGACACCTCATTCTCATCCTTCATCTCCCTCCTGCTGCTTCTTTCCAGCGAGCGAGCGAGCTGCTCTAGGCCCCTCCCTCTCCGGCCTCCGCTCGCCGGCCCCCTCTCTCTCCCTCCTGCTTCTTCTTTCGGGTGCGTGTGCTGCTACTTCGCCGAGGTGGAGGACGCACGGAAGCTGGCGCTGGAGATGGAGGACGCGGCGGAGCTCGTGCGGCGCGGTGGAGCTCGCGCACGGCCGGCGGCCCCTGCGGCGGGCGTTCGGCCGGCAAGGCCCCTGCGGCGGGGCTGTCGCGCGCGGCCGGCGAGGACCCGCGGCGGGGCTGCGGCGTGCTAGAGGACGGCCCTAGCGGCGGGCGTTCCCCGCGTCGACACCAAGGTCCGCCTCCGTCTGCTCCGGCGTCCGAGCTCTCCTCCGCCTTGCTGCCCTTCTTGCTCGAGAACTTTGGCGCCAAATGAATCCCCCGCGCAGTTAATCTCGCGTCGCCGTCGTCTCCCCGCAACCGGTCGTACAACGCCCTTCGTCTTCGTCTCCTCGCCTGGGAGCACGCGCCTCCCTCGTCGACGAACCAGACGACGGCCTAGCCTCGGAGACGCCCGCGCGGGGGGAATCTGCAAAACTGTGATGCATGTCGACGGGTCTCGACGACCCGTTGTACATGCCCTAATAGTGCAGTACTTGAATGCTTCACTGTAGGAAATTGAAAACTTGGAAAATGAGCAATCTGCAATGCATGAAATTCAAAACTAGAAAAATAGTATTTTACGCGGTTTAAAATAGCGGGCTAAGCCCCTTAGTGGCGGCCTCTAAGAAAGGCTATAGCGGGCTAAGCCATTTAGCGGCTAAGCAAAAAATATGTCAAACATCAAGTAATTTTGCACATAATAATAGACATAAAAGATAAGACATTATTACAATATAAAGTAACAAGGGACAAATAGACCACAACTTCATAGTTCATACATGATACATCATACACCGCGTAGACACATACACACATGAGTTCAAAGTTCATACAAATTCTACCGACATAACACTGCATATCAACTAAAGAGTGACAGACAAACAAACATAAGGCATGGAGCCATAGGCCATAGTCTGATACATCAGTACAACACACATGCATTTCAGCATCTGAATAGTTTCTTGTACTCACCTAATCATCTTCAGGATCAGTAGATACCATAGCATCTTCCTCTGATTCAGAAGTAGAGGCTGCAGACTGAGGCTTCATCAGAGAAGCCACGGTCCTGAATTTCTTCCTAGGGCGCGGGCGCACAGGCCGTTTCCTTTTGGAATTTGCTTGAGATGTTGATGCTCCCTGTGATGCTCCTTGCGCTCTTGCTGATGTTTCTACACACCCCTGATCTTCTGGACTTTGATTTGCATTTGGTTCTAATCCAGTAATGAACTCATTGTTCTCATCCTCCAGCACATCATTAAATTCCTTCTCTATGGGATCTCTACTCTTGTTCTCTTTCTTAAGCCTTAGTTGAGAGTTAAATTTGACAAATACAAGGTCACTCATCCTGTCATGAAGCAATTTGTTGCGCCTCTTTGTGTGCACCTAGTTTCATTTAGATGAATAAAATTATAAGTAATGAACAAAGTTGCGAAATATATTCATGTGGGTGAGTTGTGGAGGTAGAGTTATTTTTAGTACCTGTTCAAATGCTGACCAATTCCTCTCACAACCAGAGGAGCTACATGTCAAACTTAGAATCTTTATTGCTAGCAGCCTCAAATTAGGTGTAGTTGTGCCATGATTCAGCCACCATGTTGCTGCATGAACAAGCAAAGAGTTAAACCCTTACGATAGCAAAAAGGATTATATTGGATAATTCATCAATCACATTAGTTTCACAATTTTCACCTGGGATGAAATCCTTATTTCTCCTCTGCCTTGTGGCAATGTCATGTCCAAATGACCCTTCCTGTTCCTTATACGTGTTGAGGTCTAAAATAATTTTATCTTGAATTTCTTCGTCATCAATCAGCGTCGTAACACATTCAATTACAGCAGCTCTAAATGATACATCATTCTCAATCGTTGTCTTGTTTGGGTAGTAATAATAAGGGTTCAAATAGTACCCAGCCAAGTGCAGTGGACTCTTCAACTTGCTGTCCCACCTTTTGTCAATTATTTCAAAAACATCCTTGTATCTTGTCTCATCATTGTCAAACCTCAAAGTAATTTGTTTCTTTGCCTCAAGCATATATCCATGCAAAAATCCCATTGCAGGCACATCGCTATCCATTCTTCTCAGCACAGTAGCCAATGGCTCAAAAAAATTAACAGCAGTGTCAACATTTTTCCAAAAGGCTTCAGACTTCACAATCTTTTCTGCCTTCTTCCCCTTAGCACTCTTCAAGTAACCCATCTCATTGAGATCATTATCTCTAAAGAGTCTTTCGAGCTCCTTCTTGTTGTCTTGCAAACTCTTTAGATTCAAATAAGCAGTGGCAAATCGAGTAACTCCAGATCGAACCAAGTCCTTACCAAGATATTTTCTCATCAAATCCAACACCCTTGTATGAGCATAGAGAAATGCAGTCACTTGTCTTGCACTTGCAATTGTTTCCTGAACTACCTCAAGCCTTCCAATGTCCTCCAACATGAGATCTAGAGTGTGAGCTGCACATCCATTCCAAAATATTTTGGGTCTCTTTACTGCTAGAAGACTGGCTGCTGCTACATTAACACTAGCATTGTCAGTGACCACTTGGATAACATTTTCCTCTCCTATGTCTTCAATGCATTTGTCCACAAGTTCAAAGATGTATTGACCATTTTTCTTGACAGCAGAACAGTCCACAGAATCCAAAAAAAGGACCCCATGAGCACTATGCACGACTAAATTCATTACTCCCCTGCCCTTCTTATCTGTCCACGCATCTGTCATAAGTGTACAACCTGAGGTTTTCCATGATTCCTCATGGCTCTTGAATCCATCCAACACCTTTTGTTTCCTTTTCTGCAAAAATGGGCCACTCATCTCATAGGGACTAGGCCCTCTCAAACCCCTACCAAAGGCTCCAATGGCCTCCAGCATATTGGCAAAGCTAGGAAGAAGGACTGTATTGTGTGCAATGCTAGCTTCATAAAAGAACTGACATATATACTCACAAGCTCTATCCCTCCTCTCTTCTTTTTTCTGAGTTGTTATCTTTGTTTGAACCTTGTTCTTCTGAACAGCTTCTTCTACAGAAACTGGTTTGTAGAACTTCTCAATAGAGCCACTACCTGATGAAGCAACAACACTAATACTAGGTCCTTTTCTTGACTTTAGCACAATAATTTCGTTCCCATGGTCAGAGGCTTCACTGCACATTTCACCATCTGAGTGATCCAGATCAATTTCATCTCTGGCCCTTTGCTTCTCCTTTTTCTTTTGTTCCTTCTCACCAGTTTTCTTGTTGATCAAAGCTAGCATCTCTTCCTTCACATCGGTCGGAACCTTGTCACACTTACTAACATTGTTGCCACCGAGACGAGCAAGATGGTACTTCACTCTTGTAATTCCAGCATTTATCGTCTTCTTACAGTAGTTGCACACTATTGAATGCTTCTTCTTCAGATCTGGGCAATAACAATGCCTCCATGCAGGGTCATCTGAGTTGATAGCAACTTTGGTTGAAGCAGATTGTTCTACTGATTCAGATGCAACACTTGATGGGGCACCTAAGCAACAAAAATAATGAGATTGACAAATGTCAAGCTTACTGCACCAAACTAGAACAAATCTGAAACTCTACTTGCTGCATGACATATATGCTAATTTATTTACAGTAAATTGTAGATCAATCAACAGTAGAAAATCATAAGCAAATTTATTTACAGTAGTAGCACGCTTAATAGACAACGGATCTGAAACTCTACTTTCTTCATGGGATAAATGCCAATTTATTTTCAGTAAAGAGTACCAATCAATAGCACTAACAAGCTTAATGCACTAGTACAAAAACTCCTAAGCCAATCAGTTATTCCATTCACCACTAGAATGAGTCAGCACTATGTCACTCACTAGTCACTCTAGTCACTAACTCACTACTCATCACCATTCACGCGAAGAACAGAGGAAAAATGAAAAAAGTTTGAGGAAACTTGCCTTCTGGCTGGGAACGAGACATGGCCGTAACAGCAACAGCAGCAGCAGGTGCCGCCGTGCGCTCGCCGCTGCCCTCTGCAGTTGCTGCAACAACTAGCCGCCGTCGCCGCACTTCCGGCCAACTTCCCTCACTGGTCTCTTGCACCTCGTCGCTCACCGGTGATAGCAGGAACAGGATCCGGCGCCGCCGCCGCCGGCACAGACGCGAGCTCGGGAGGGGAAATCGAATGGCTAGGGTTCTGTGTGTGTCTCTTCCATCGATATATACTGCATAGGATGATTTGGGCCGAATGATTTGGGCTGGCGCAATTGAAGGCCCACGCTGGGATAGCGGCGAAATTCACATCGATTTAGCGGCATTAGCGGGCTATTAGCCGCTAATTAGCGGGAAACGCATATAGCGTCAAACCCATCGTATCTTAGCGTCTGAGTCCGGCAAACGCTAAATAGCGCTATAGCGGCCGCTATAGCCCGCTATTTGTTACCATGATAGACCCCCTTCATTGTAGAAAGAATTCGAGATCCAACTGCACAGTTTTTTTAACCTCAACATAGATGATATACATTTTTTTTCTGTATAATAATGTATCTGTATCTTGCCATTGATACATGTCTTGCCTCTCAACAGTTCAGTTTTATGGCCATGAGAAAAATGTGGATAATAGTTTGCCCATCAAAACTGATAAAGATACACTGAGAGAAGGATACAGGTCAGAACCACGTTCTTTTAACATGTTCCTGTGGTTTGAGGGAACTCATAATTCATAAATGCCTCACTTTTCTTCTATTATGTGAAAGATTCATTCTTTCTGAGGAAGATGACATGGATTCAACTTGGGAGAAGAGGTTGGCCAAACGTTACTATGACAAGATTTTTAAAGAGTATCCTTTTTAGGACAAGTAAATTAGTTCAATATTTAAGTAAATAGCTTGCCCTCAGAACGGAGGTAGTATATTTTATATTGCAATGTTCTTTGTATGAGGATATGTCAGTACATGGCAATATGTTCAGATAATTTTGTGAAATAACATTTTCATTTATGCTGAAGCGTATGTTGTTACATGATGTTATTTAATAGTTTGGCAAATAAATAGGCATAAGGCATGTGAATGTCTATAAAAGGACATATATCATTGTCCTCTGTATTGGTACGTTCTTCTGTGTTAAGACTTAAGCGCTTCATGCTTCCTGTCAACCAGGATTGTTCAGTGCTTGCATGAGAGCTGTGCTTGATGTGTGTTAATTATTTAAAGAAAAACTCGACCACGGTGGGAGACTCCCACCAGACTTTGTTCTAAGAAGGTGTCGTGCTTCGAACCCGGGTCGGGACAGGAGTTTCAACGACTCCTGGAGTTCAACGTTCTAGCCGGTCCACCGCGAGAAGCTTGGCGTGTTGTACTATTTATTCTTTGTAATTTTGTAAGACCTAAGTCTACTGTTCTTAGGGTCCTTAACTTGAGGCAGGTATTGCATAGCTGACATGACCCAGTACAAAAAAGGCAAGGTAAGGTGCTTTAACCCTGCGTCAATGAATACTGTTTCTTGATGTAAACGTGTAGTTTCTCCAGAAAAGGAAGAATGCTTGTAGCATGACTTTTTGTTGTGGACGCTTTCGTTGGCATTCAGTACAAGCGCAGATTAAAGAAGAAGCAAGTGTCCACGTCCAGTAGTAGCTAGAATATTAGTCTTAGATATAGATGGCCACCGTGCCGTGCCGGCACGGCGGCGTGCCGCGCCGTGCCGTCGTGCCGACCGTGCCGTGCCGGACCGTGCTATGGGCCAGGCCTTCGGCCCATGACACGGCACATGGGCCGTTTACCCGTGCCGTGCCGTCCGTGCCGCCCATGGGCCACGGTGCACGCGTGCGTGCTCAGCGGCCGGCCATGGAAGGAGAGGGAGCCGCGCCGCTCGTGCTGCTGGCCGCCGCCGGCTCCACCATCCCCACGCCGCACAGTCGCCCTCCCGAGCGCCGGCGGCCATGGCTCCTCGTCGACCTCCTCCAACTCCTCCCATTCTGCCGGATCCACCCCCCGCCGGCGTGATCTTCACCTCCCCGCCGACGGCGCCGCCGAGTGAGGAGTGGGAGGAGGGCGTGGATGATGAGGCCGGCCGCTCCTGGCCCCGAACGCTGCGCAGATCTGGCCGTGGATGGGCTCGCCGAGGGCGGAGGTGGGCGGTGACAGCCGGAATCGGAGGTGGCTGTTGCCGCGCCGCGCCAGAGCCATCCCCGCCGCGCTCCGCCTCGGCCACGAGGGAGATGGGCGAGGCGGAGGAGATGCGGCGGCGTGCGGGGAGAGAGGAGAGGAGCCGAGGTGGAGGAGATGCGGTGTGCGGGGAGAGAGGAGAGGAGCCGAGGTGGATGAGGCGAGGTGGAGGAGATGCGGCGGAGGAGATGCGGCGGCGCGCGGGGAGAGGATAGGAGGCGGAGGGGCGCGGGGAGAGAGGGCGAGGTAGAGGGGCGAGGCGGAGGGGCGCGGCGAGAGAAGGCGAAGGCGAGGCCGGGGCTTGGGGCGGCCGTGCCGGCACCGTGCCGCCGTGCCGGCCGTGCCGTGTCAGGCCGTGTCATGGGCCAGGCCAACGGCCCATGGCCCGCACGGGCCGTCGGGCCGTGCCGGCACGGGCACGCTGCCGGCCGTGCCGTGCCGCCCATGGGCCGTGCCAAAAGGCCGTGCCGTGGGCCGTGCCGCCGGCCCATGGGCCGTTTGTACACATATAGTCTTAGAGTCCTGATGGAATAAATATTAGTTAAAGAGTTTGTTAATTAATAGAGAGAGAGTAGTAGTCGGTTAGGATTTTGTAATTGCCTAAGCTATATATATAGCCCACGGCTGAGTAATTGAGTTAAGCAAGTTGAGTTATAATCTTCTCAGAGCCTCCCAGGGAGGGCGAGCAGCTATTCACCTTGCATATTCATCTACCGTAGCAACCACCATAACATCTGGTATCCAGATCCTCCTGATCCTGCGACCTCCCCTAACCCTCTTGCCCTTCCGCGTCGTCGCTGCATCCATCGTAACCATGGGCGACGGTGTTTCCGCGGTAGACTTCAAGACTGCCATGGACAAGTTGTTCCTGGAGATCTCCTCTGTCAAAGATGAAATCACCACGCTCAAAGGCGATCAGAATCGCCTGAGCGTTGCCGTCAATCGCCTCCAATCTGATAAGCTCAGTACATCATCCTCCAGCGACAGCAAGTCCAAGGAGACCGTCGTGCCGCCCCCTAAAGCACCGGCCACCACCCACAAGCTTCGCTTCTCCAAGTATGACGGCACAGATGACCCGATTGGCTGGCTACACAAGTGCGAACAATTTTTTCGCGCCCATCAAACTCCTGAGGAAGAGAGAGTACCGACGGCCACCTATTATATGGAAGGAACTGCTCAGCAATGGTACTACCGTCTGGAGAAGAACCGTGGCATACCAACATGGCCGGCTTTTGTTGACTTTGTTAACAAACGTTTCGGTCCACCGGCAAGGAGCAATCCTCTGGGCGAATTGGCGCACTTGCGTCGCCTGGCACAGTGGCAGACTATCAAGACCAATTTCTCCAACTTCTGGCGCGTTGCGAACACATCACAGAACGCCAGCAAGTCGATCTGTTTACCGCCGGACTCCGCAATCCTCTCCGTGTCGACGTGGAGATGCAACGCCCAGAAACTTTGGAGGATGCCATGAGCCTCGCCCGTGCCTTTGAGCGCCGCATGCAGATCGACGACGACGACAAGGTCCGCGTGATGCCTCGCGCTCCCCCATGCCTGACGCTTTCCGTTCAGGCACCCTCGTCGTCGCCTGCTACGCCTCGCACGCTTGGTGCATCTACATCGCGCTCCTCGCCCCCGACGCCTGCGGCGCCTGCCCGTCCTGTGCCGCGCCCGGGGACTCGTTTCACGCGACTGATCCCACAGGAGATGAATCAGCGCCGCATAGATGGTCTCTTCTACAATTGTCCAGAGAAGTTCACCCCCGGCCATATTGATAAGTGTACGTTCAAAGGGATCTATCTCATGGAGTTGGACGATGCTGCACCACTAGATGATCAGGCAACAGATGATGAGCTGGAGATTTCTATGCATGCGATTACTGGAATCAGGACAGCGGATACGATGCACCTGGACACCACGGTGGCGAGCGCACCCTTGCGTGCTCTGGTGGACTCGGGGTCTACTCACTCCTTCATCGCGTCGTCAGCAGCACGCCGCCTTAGCCTTCCTCATGAACCGCGAACGGGACTTACTGTGGGTGTCGCCAATGACCACCATAACACTTTTAGAGGAATCTTTATCTAAAGGCAAGAATGATATCCTGCTGATCGTGGCACTCTTGTGACCTTGATCTACATTTCATAAAATTAATGCACGGGTAGCATATTGCAAGAACCATGCATGTCAGCACACCCATTTTTTATTAACTTATTAAGTTCTGGCAGGCATGGACAAATACTGATTATCCTTGTAATTCAGAGGTGAACAAGTATTAAGGATATGACAGTCATGCATACTCGTGATAGGATGATGAATCGATGGCCAACCAGTTTTTGTTTCAGAAATCATTTGTAGTTCTGGATGTGAATTGCATCTTATATGGATGTCTTCTGCTGCAGATTGGACTGAGATGGAGAACAGAAAAGGAGGTGATATCTGGCAAAGGTAATCTTCAGTTGTCCCATCATTTAAATTTCATCTTAAAATGATTCCCAGAAAAGTATGATTGGCCTTAAATCACATGGTATCTTTTGCTAGCAACAGGCCTTTGAAATGGAAGTCTAGAACTTAAAAGGGTATTGTTTGTAAAGAAAACAGAGAGAGAGAGAGAGAGAGAGCTTAAAAGGGTATTTAAAGAAACCGTAATTAGAGGTTACCGAGCTTAAAGTTTATTTGTTTACACTATTAGGCATCCTTACCTTTTATTTAGTTGTATGTCTTCCAGTATAGGTAGGGTGCTTGCATCAAACAGCCACCAAACTCCAAAACAGATTAGTGTTGAATTTCTAGTTTTGGAAAGTCATCATTGGAGTTTTCTCCAGAGAATGCAGAATATTTCTTGAAATATCAATTCTATTAAACAAGATCAGTTATTTCTTGGTCAGAATCAATATAAAATGTTCAGTAATGACCAGAATATGCTCCTTTTCAGGGCAATTTATCTGTGGCAATAAGCATTGTGATGAAAAACATGGGCTAGGCAGTTATGAGGTATGTTCTTTACTAATATCTAGCTGCTGATCCTGCAGTGTGTAAAACACATTTTATAAACTGTTTTCAGCTGTAGCTGTAGCCCTTACCTTTTTCCATTCTCGTTTTCAGGTGAATTTTTCTTATGTTGAAGCAGGGGAGCAGAAACAGGCACTGGTGAAGTTGGTAGCTTGCAAGAGGTTAGTGAATCCACTTCCATAATGGAATTTATTTTCCATAATGCTTAGTGCTTTGTTATCATGATATTTGCATTTCTTAAACTTTTCCTTGGACCAATGAATCTGTTTAAGCAAGCAGTCAATTGGTTATTTAGCCTGATTGTAGTACATTATGAAAGATGTGCAGAAAAGCTTGCTTATAAGAGGCAAAAGGAGAAAGAGAAAGAGAAGGAAAAGGGTTGCTCTGGTGAAAAGGAAATTGAGTTGAAAGACAGGGACAGGAGAAAGAGGTAACTTAAAAAGTTCTTGTCTACAGCCACTAATTTGTTACCCTACATTCTTTTACTTGGCTGTTCAAACTGCAGAGAACATGAGGAAAGCGACGATACATCAGATGATGATGATGCTGAGAAAGATAGAAGAAAGAGAAAAGGTACAGAAGCGCAGTTTGTTGGGTTTGGGGGGCAGGGGCCTAATGCTTAGTTAAGGGCTTATTCGGCTACCGAAGTAAAAATTCCTCTGGCTGATAAACCTGAAAAATGGTTTAACCCCTGAGGTAGGATAAAAAGTACTACCTCCATTCCAAATTACTATTCGTTGCTGACTTTTTCCATGATCTTTGATCATTCATCTTATTCAAAAATTTTGTCCAAATATACAAACCAATAAGTTATACTTGAAGTATATATAATGATAAAGCAAATCACATACAAAATAAATGATAGTTCTGAAATTTTTTGAATAAAACGAATGGTCTGATAGTGGGTTTGAGATGGAGGCAGTTTAGGTCTATCTTAACATCCATATGCCATTCACACCATCCTTTTTCCTGAAATCCAAACTGCACTGTTTTTTTTAGCCTAAATGTTGAGTTCACTTGAATCAGGGTAACTTCGTGTGTGGTTTCCTCCTGGGAGTGGGCCCAGATCCCCGCTTATCCCAGACCTTTCAAACAAGGCCTAATTGAAACATCAGATATTGTGTTTATTCATGTAGTAAATTGTTATGGAGCTGGGCTCAGTAGAATGTATGCCTGGCGTTGGGCTCGCCGGAACCTATGACAGCCTTGGGCCTTTTCAGTTATTCTGCGTTCATGCCTGTATATTTGTGTTTGTTTTCTTGGGATCGAGGGATGCCGTAAAATTGGGTGGCATGAAACTTACTGTTGCGAAAATTCTGCAGATGGGAAGGGAGCTTCTTTAAGGAGTTCAGCAAACAAAGATGAAGGTTTCGAGGAGTTTCTTGAAGTCATGTTCCCGTGATCTGGTGATTTTTAGGGACTACAAATGAAGGCTCGTCGAGCAGGGAGGGAATCTTGGAACAACACCAAGTTTTGTAAATATAAGTGTTCTGTCTGTAATTATGTGTGCCGGGTCCAGTGTTTGTTGGCAAATCACTGCCTGTTTGTCAAAGAGAAGAGAGGTATGACTACTTCCTGGCCCTGAAGGACGTTTTCAGCATAGTTGCTTTCTGTCTCTACATCAGTGTTTTGGCTCGAGGGGTCCAGACTTCCAGTGGTTTCTGTAGTCCGTTTTCTGTTGTAAGATTTTTTGTTATTAATAAAACTTGCCTGTTTCAACAACAAAAAATCAGTGAGAGCTGGGAATTACATTTATATTTCCTCAATATTGTAGAAACTCGTTGCAGCTTTTTGTTACCGATTTCTTATGCAGTGACTGCTATTTTTTTTGATGGAGCAGTGACTGCTTTTTTTTTTGATGGAGCAGTGACTGCTATTGACGTGTAGGCACTGGGTCAAGAGGGACATACGTCAATGACAAAGTCGCACTGAATACAACGTAAGGGTTTGGTTCATCGTAACATAAAAAATTAGAAACTGTAACATCAAAAATTACTTTTTTGCAACATCAGACGTATGTAATTACTTTCGTAAGTACATTTTCGTCCTTCGTGTAAACGGGTTAGTCCAAATATGCTATGATGGGAAGACCACCCTTACTAAACTAGTAATGTGGCACTAAATATGTGCATCCCACACTCATGGGCAACTATCGGGTCATCCAAATTGGGTTGAGCGTCACAATCCAATACGGTGTGAAGATTTGAATGTAACAGAAATAACGCAGGCTTTTCAGTGCCCGATTAAGATGTTTCATGCAAGTATCTGGGCCTACCATTACACTTCAGATAGTATAAGCGGGTGGACATCCAGGCACTCCTTGACAAAAATGAGTGCAAGGCTACCGGCGTGGAAAGGGTGACTTCTTAACAGAGTCGGTTGACTAAAGCTTCTTAATCATATGTTGACTTCCATACTAGTCTATTTTCTCATCGTTTTTGCAATCAAGAAAATGGATAAAAATAAGAAGGGGCTTCCTGTGGAAGGGAGAGTCTTAGGCCAACGGAGGCAGTTGCTTGTTCAATTGGGGGAAATGTAAGAGATTGGAGAAATTTGGGGAGTTAGTAATACTTGATTTAGACTTGTTTGGCAGACCCCACAGGTTGCGTTGGCTCTGGTGTCTGTGGAAGGAACTAGACTGACCATGGGTCGGCGTTACGCCGCTAGTCATAGATATGGATAGATAACTCTTCAGAGCAAAATTGTGGCAGTCTTCATGGTTGGATGGTACGGCCCCAATTGACATTGCTCCCAACCTGTACAAGCTAGCATAGAGAAAGAACAGAAGGGTCAGTGAAGAATTGCACTATCAATATGTTGGACTAGAGGCCTCTGGAGGATGACGACGGTTACAGAAATGGTTGAATTTTTTGTGCTATGGGACCTGGTACAAGTACAACTTTTAGATGAAGAAGACACATAGATTGTATTGAGGTTGTCGGACTTTAACACCGGCAATCTACAAGGACATACCTGAGTGGTAGATTTGTAGGAGGGGATCACGGAGTTAATAAGCTCAAAGTGTATTGTACTGCCACGATTTGAGCCAAGCTGCAGCTAGGACTCCCGTAGTCCAGTTCAGTAAGGTGTTCAGTCAACTATTTCATGGTACTACCTAGAGTGATTGACCTTCTGCCAACTATGTGACACCTTTTCTCAAAGATTTTTATCTGGCAGGTCTATGTTTCATATTTTTTCTTTCCTATTTATTTTTAATTTTGTTTTGTTTTATTTTTCTTCTCTTTTATTTTATTTTATTTTATTTTATTTTATTTTCCTTTCCCCCCCTTCTACTTATCATGAAAAGAACTTTTTTTGTCCATTTTCAATTATTTTTCCATAATTTGTAGGGTAGATATTTATTTCTATTTGTATTACTTTTTCTTAGCCGTAATCAGTTTTTTATTTTTCTCAGAACATTTATTTTTTTGCTTTGAATATTTTCATGCTTTGTTTGAGCATTTTCATGATGTACAGAATAATTTTCATGGTTTTGATACATATGTATATACATTTTAATGTACACATTTGTTCAGATAAAATCAATTGCCCACCTCTCTTCATCAGCTTAAACTTTTGGGTTGAACTGATGGGAGCAAACAACTCAATAACACCTATTTTTCTTGGAGCATTTTTTTCTTTGTTTGGATTATTTTTCTTGGTGCTCAGTATACTTTCGATCTTTCTTGCTTGGAACATTGTTTTCTTACTTATAATGTTATTTTCTTTGTTTAGAACAAATTTTAGTGTTATATGTTTTTTTCTTAGAATACTCTTTCCTTTATCTGGATATTTTTCTTGGTGCCTAGAATTATTTCTATTTTTAAGGTAATATTTTTCTTGGTTTGGGTTGGACTGTTTTTTCTTGTTTGTAACATTTTGTTTGCCGCTCGAAATAATCTGTATTCTATATCCGGACATTCTTTTCATGCAAGATATTTTTGTTCATGAGCCCCAACGGTTGGAAAATAGAAAGATTTTTGGTTGCTTTTTGCTGGGCCACTTCTACACCTCTGATGATGACACTCTTATTGGCCGGCGGAGAGCTGCCGTTTGCTAAATGGGCTGGGCCTAGTCGCGGTAATTATTCACGATCCTTCTTCGAAATGGGCTGGTCCGTAGTTTCGACTGGATTCGATAAAAGACCTGCCGGGGTATGGAGGAGCGCCTAGAGCCTAGACTGGACCAGTCCATAGGCTGACAGTGCTTTGAAGGCCCAGATGCAACAGTCCATTGTCATTAGCGATAGCATATTGTCATTCCCTCAAAAAAAAATAGCGATAGCATATCCAATGATAGGACGGTCCGGTGGAACGCTACCCACCAGGATTCAAATCCTGGTGCTCGCACTTTTTTCTGGGATTTTTCCAGGATTTACCGGTGCTATGCGTTAAGTGGTAAGCGGCGTTCTCGTCGACAACGAGACGCCAATTGTGACTTCGGAAATCTCCAGCTCTGCCGGGTGCTCGGTCCTTCGGAGGTGCTCATAGGGGTAGGGTTTGCGTACATGTATTTATAGGGGTGAGTGTGCGTACGTGTGTGAGCGTCTACGTTGTACTGTGTAATTCTAAAAAAAATAGCGATAGCATAGTTTATCCGGCAATCCTATGTAGCTTTCAGAAATTTTTTTTGGTTACGTGGCTTCCAATATATAAGATTCATGCAGTATTGCATCTAAGGTGGAGAATGCACGTGCGTGGAAGCGAAAAGATGACGTCAGCATGCAGCAACACACGGAAGATATGGTGGGGAATATGATTAGGCTGGCATTAGTAAAGAGACGGAAGAATACTAACCAATTACAAACTTCAATGAATCCTTTTAAATTATGCATCTGATTTAAAATCCGTTTGAACTATAGTATTTGTTGGAATTAATGCAACCAAATGAGATCAATATGTTATTATAAATTTGAATTTTGCATTTCAACATTTTGATATAGTAATTCAACATTTTCAATATATTATTGTTATGTGTTTTTTCAGTAACCAATACATTTTGATATAGTACACTTTTGATCTTTATTGCTTGGAACATTGTTTTCTTCCTTATAATGTTATTTTCTTTTTTTAGAACAAATTTTATTGTTATGTGTTTTTTCTTAGAATAATCTTTCCTTTATCTGAATATTTTTCTTGGTGCCTAGAATTATTTCTATTTTTTAAGGTAATATTTTTCTTGCTTTGGGTTGGACTATTTTTTCTTGTTTGGAACAATTTGTTTGCTACTCGAAACAATTTGTATTCTATATCCGGACATTCTTTTCACGCAAGATATTTTTGTTCATGAGCCCCACGGTTGGAAATTAGAAAGATCCTTGGTTGCTTTTTGCTGGGCCACTTACTACTACACCTCTGATGATGACACTCTTATTGGGCTGTGATGGGCTATGAGACTTGGAGGGAAACGTTCAGGGTGCGTTTGGTTCACGTAGGAGCTCAGCCTAACTGGTACTTTGGAGCCAGGCCCCCATGGGACAGCCTGGGCGCATGCAACATGCTCATGTTTGGTTACCTGCACGTGTTTAGCCTGGTTTAGATGAGATGTTGTTTGGTTGATCACACGAAACATGTCGTATGAGAAAAAGATTAATAAATAACTATCATTATAATATTTAATATGTGTAAATATTTTAGTATAACTCTATTTCATCCTATTACTCCTTAATATCATTTAAAATATACTAATATCATTTAATATATGCTAATCATACACTATTAACATCATTAACTGACTAATCTCTTGCATCCGGCGAGCCTGGCTCTGGAGAAACGGCCACCATTCTCGTTTCTCCGGAGCTTGGCTGGGCGAGGAATCTTGCATCTGGCGAGCCAGGCCCAAGCTACGATGTAGTCAACCAAACATAAAGATGCTGCATGCGGACAGCCTGGCTCGGCCAGATGCAGACAACCAAACGGACCCTCAATGTCCCTACTGAGCTGAATAATATGAGCCACCCTCTTGCCTGTGTCACGTTTGCAGAACAATATAGTTATGTAGGGTGTGTTTGGTTGGGCTGTGGCTTTTGCAAAAACTGTTGTGGGCTGTGACTTTTATAAAAGCAGCTGTGGAGGGATACGTAAAAGTCCCTTTGGTTGAACTGGTTTGGCTTTTGGAAAAGTATCTCTCACTTACAAATAGACCCCACACGTCATGGACACAAGCATCTTCTTCATTCCTTCTCTCTCACCTTGTCTTCCTTGGGCATGGGGCGAGTAGGGGCGGCGGGGGAAGAGCGGGCGATGGGGCGGCGGGTGCGGAGGCACGGCGGGGCAGTGGGCGGCGCGGTGAGAAGGGGCGGCGGGGGAAGCGGAGGCGTGGCGAGCAGGGGCGGCGTGAAGGCGGCGTGAGCAGGAGCAGCAAGGGAAGCGGCGGGGTGACGAGTAGGGGCGGCGGGCGGCGCGAAGGCGCGGCGAGCAGGGGCGGCGGTGGAAGCGGCGGGGTGGCGAGCAGGGGCGGCGGGGGAAGCAATTTTGACGGGGCGGAGGGCGCGGAGGCGCGGCGAGCAGGAGCGGCGGGCGGTGCGAAGGCGCGGCGTGCAGGGGCGGCAGCAGAGCCGAGCAGGGGTGCGGCGGGCGGCGTGGACGGGTGGCCGGCGGCGCGCAGGGGCGGCGGGCGAGGGTGGTGACGACATTGGGCAACGACCGACCGGGGGATGCGCGACGGGAGAGGCACGGTAGAAAAGAAAGAGCAAACCGTTTTTTTCATAATCAGTGGCAGGTGGGTAAATATTTTACCCAAAAGCAGCTGAAAGCAAGGGGAGACCTGCTTTGAGTTTTGTACTACAGCAAAAGCAGCTTTTGGCCTAAAGCAGCATGTGCTTTTGATCCCTTTGGTTGAGCTTTTGGCTTTTGAGGG